>JAVHKY010000024.1:4851046-5457426 GCA_035079385.1 Aspidiotus rigidus | reverse complement strand
TCAACGTTAAATCAATGTTAAAATCCTCAGCTGGGGGTCTACCAGAATTGAAAAATGAAAATCCGGGACTTTCCGGGATTTTTCGAGGATTGGACGCGGATTCTTTCGAAACCTTTGCGAGACAATTTTTCCTCTTCACAGGATATAGGAAATCATATTAAAAATGTTAGGTAGCTTGACGACAGTCCTTATGAATTTGGAAACAAATTGATAATGCTTGCCCATACCTTATTTTTGTTCATTATTCATCTATCTTCTTTTTTTTTTTCTTTCTTCCTTTTTCTTTTCATATCATAAAACTTTTAGTCTGATCTTGTCCGCACCCCTATGATCAAAATGGCCTCCATATATCTGTAATTATCATTATTATATTATCTACCTATTTATTTATTTTTATTTTTTTATTTTTTTATTCTTCGAAATGATCGGTTTATGGAAGGGGTTTGGGGATGGGACATGGGACCAGAGTTGGGCTGGCTAGTGGTGGACATATTATCATTATTGTTTCTTTTTTGTTTTTTTTTTCTATTTTGAATTTTGTTTGTTTATTATCCGTATTTTTCTATTATTTTCATTTTTATTTTATTCTTTTTTTTTTTTTTTAATTTTGAATTTTGTTTGTTTACTATCCGTATTTTTCTATTGTTTTAATTTTAATTTTTATTTCAATTTTTTTTTTTACATCTTTTTTTGTTTATAGTGCCCTCCTGTCATTGGCCGATCGGCTGTTGGAGGGCACTCTAATATATAAATAAATAAATATTATTTTTGCGTAGAACAATTTTTGCAGCAATACATATTATCATTAGGCCTAGAAAAACGACGCGACGGCTGCCTTACCGAAGTTCAACGAGGAACGCAGGGAACCTGTTTTATGAGTCAAACTGGTTTTGGTATTGAGAATCCAAAGAAGCCTAGACCTAGTATAAAATTGGTACACTGCATGGAGCGGAAGAAAAAAGGTGGGAACGCCTGATTTCATCATCAGTGACCTTGACCTCTTTGAGAGATTTTTTTGAATTGACCCTGTAATGTCACGATTTGATGACGTCATAGGTCAGTTTTCGCCGAACGGCGTACGGAAAATTATCCGAAAAAACCCCATAGAACAGGTTTTAACAGGGAACCTGTTTTATGGGGGGCTTTTTGAGAAATTTTCCGTGCGCCGTCCAGCAAAAAACTTGGAAAAATTTCGACTCTCGAGCTATATATGATAGGGGGGGGGGGGGAGACTTAGAAAAATTTCGACTATCGCGCTCGCTTTTCGAGTTGTATGAATGAAGGGAGAGAGTGGAAATTTTGAACTCTGAGCTATACAAATAGAATAAGGGACTTCTCTGTCAAATAAATCTTTCTAACTGCCCTAATCAAAGGGGCAGGCTCGAGGTGAGAAAAAGGAAAATGGTACCATTTTGCGTGGGCCCAGAATAATGAAGAGTTGATAGTAAAATGATCGGGTAGAAAGAAAATTAGAATGCCGTTGCAAGTTTTGCAACGGCGAGCGGGGAACCCGCAACACCTACATTCCACTGCGGAAGGTCTTTAAAAAAGTAGAACATTTATAGAAAATCCTACCATATATAGCTCGAGAGTCAACATTTTTTCAAGTCTTCCTCCTATCCTATATAGCTTAGAGGTCGAAATTATTCCAACTCCCCTCCTCTCCGTGACGTCAACAACCTTGGACTGCTCGCGATCGCGAAACAAAATTTTCTTAGTCCCCCACCTATCATAACTGAGAGATCGAAATTATTCCAAGTCCCCCTCCTATCATAAATAGCTCAAGAGTCGAAATTTTTCCAAATCCCACCCCCCCTCTCCATGACGTCTTCAACCTTGGACCGCGCGCGCATTTTCTGAAAGTACCCCCCAACAAAAGGGATAGCGTGTTCCCCGCTAAAAAACCTTAGTCTACTACATTTCTTACGGATAAGGACATTCCTTCTACCCGACTATTTAATTACTATCTCAAAGTTGTAAATAACAATTTAAATGTGGACCTGTTGACAGCAATTTTGCCCCGGGCTCCGTTTAGCTCTTCGCGGCCCTCTTGCAGAGGCGGGCTCTTCTTGGGTGGGGATCTAGAGATGAATTTGCCTACCGACAAGCGGAACGACGATTTGCCATCAAGGAAACTTTTACTAGAGCTCGACCATGGTTTCTTAATACGGAGGTGATTTTTGTAGTCGGAAGCAAGAAGGGGAGATTGATCTGACATTTTTATGAGAGCACCAGTAGCCTTCTTAGCAGCTTTGTCGACGAGGTCATGTTCTTGTAAGTCGATGTTGCAGTTAATTGAGTTAAGTGTAATTCGTAGCATAGATGAATTCTTTGAATGAGAGGGTCAGAGCTGTAAGGGTAGTGAGAAGTAGAAAGTTGTTATTCGGTGGGAATTGAGTGAGATGAGAAAGACGGGCAAAGATGGCCCTGACTTCAGTAGTATATAAAGAGGCTCTGATGCGGACTCGGTGGAAGAGTAGAACGCCGTCTACAGAATAAGCATAGGCAGCTCTATTTCCACGTTTTGATCCACTCGAGTAGCAGAATATTCTTGGATTGAAGTTTTGATGCGGTGGATGTAGGTGGATTTATTCTGATTGATGTGTTGTAAGGGGTAGATTAGAAAACGTTTGTTAAGGAATTCTTCGAGGAGACGGAACTGAATTTATTTATCAGCAGGTGTCGAGAGGATTAGTCTTCGGAGGGAAAATAGAATTGTAAATCGGTAGGAGTAGGAATTGAGAACTTGAGATGAAAAAATTTGTGGTGAGGATGAGTCTGCGCTCTATATTAGACTATTAGCGCTGAAGGTCGATCCAACATTATGGTGATGATGACGAGAAGATGGAGAGAGTGGTGGTCCTACGCCGTCAGGATTGAAAACCCAGATTGGATTCAGAAAAGTTTTCAGGCATACTAAAATTCTCGTAAAGAATCGAGGGGAAATACAGATACATAAAAGTACAGTTCATTCAAGTTATTTCTACAATTCAAAAGCAATTTTTAATTGATTTTTTGGATAAATCTGAGCAGGAAATTCGTTTCTATTTATTCATACAGCAATGTCGACCTATAACACGTGTGCCCAGTTGATACGTAAAATGGTTCGCACTGATAACGAACATTTTCCATCAGTCTACAAAGCGGTCACGCCTCGACGCGAAATTTAGCCAAGAAAAACTGTACTTTTTAAGTACTCTTTACAGAAAATGATCCGACAAGTCGTTAAATTGAGATATCCACCGCAAATTGGAAGTACTCGCCGCGGGCATAGCGCGCGATTGCGTACACGCTAGACGGGCACTGCGCACTTCCAATTACCGCGTACGTACTGCACCATTTAGGCCAATTACTTCTTCTGTCCGAACAATGAGAGATTTTTTAACGCAGTTCGCAATATTTTGCGTACCCAGCTCGTTAATATATATGCATAATATTATGCACTACCTAAGACAGAATGCAACCGTACGTCCGAGCGGGAATCGACTACGAAATATACGTCATGCGAGTAGCAGACTACACAGTTATAAGCATCGCGAAAAAGTCGTAAATCGTTAAACGCAGCGGATTTCAAACGTAAAACCATTAATATAGTCGGTGTTTTATTGTTTATGGCGATTCACGTTGAAACCATTGCGACCGATCGGTCACGGAACATTTGATAAAAAACTGATTTCAGGGTTTTGACGTTTTCTCTCCTCGTACCCGTAACTTCGTCTTCGTCTCTCGCGTCGGTAACGCAGTTCTTCATTCTCGAGCTGGGTGTCACATAAAAAAAGGCAAGAAAAATAAATAAAAACAGAACAACGCGTCGTCGAGGGGATCTCGTCAATTCGAATTTTTGTCCACGCTGAAAATATAAAGTAAACATAAAAAAAAATAATAAAATTGTGCATTTAAAAATAGAGAAGGACCGGAGAGAGGATGGCGTGAAGAAGAAATAAAGAAAGAACAATAACCATGTGTTCTTTTAGTGAATTAGCGATATAAGTTGGATATAGTATCGTGGGACCTTTTTGAGGTATTGAGAATACATGTACAGTTTACTCAAAAATAAGTATTTGCGCTAAGGAGACCTGCATCTAAAATCAGTCTCTAAATAGTTAAGACATCACAGATGATAACAGCTCACAGTACTAGGAGAACTGCTGCAATCATGTGCAATAAAACAAGGAAAGAATTTCACATCCAAAGGACAGGAATTAGGAAATAAGAAGAGAACACATGGTGAATCCCTCTTTTTTCGTGATTCATAGGTTGGAGGGTATGTGGTTGAAATCCTTGAGGATATGGAAGGCGGTTTGAGATTTAACGGCACAATGGTCAAACTATTTTAGACAATATGGAAAGAAATAAAACTGGAGACGTGAAATGTAGAGCTACTACTAAGGGTAAGTAAATCACGGTCCGGTCATGGTTCTGAGTTAATCAAATTAACAACCTTGCTCATCTAAATAGCTTGAAGAGGATACCGAGTGCCTCTCTATATTATATTTTCAAGCTAGGGAAATTATATTTTTTGAGAGATTTAGCACAGTAGATCCGCGTAGATAAAATGCCAACCTACTGCTAAATATCAAGGTCTAATATAGTTGTTGGTATCAGCGCGTTGATTATTTGGCTTTTTAAACGGGTTGAATTTTTGGTAGCAATACGGTGCACAACTTACTAGATAAAAGAATAATTAGTTTGTAAATGTTCAACTGAATGCGAGCACTTGCCGAATGCGCGCAATTTGTGAGTGCGGGATTTGTTGACTGCGCGCTGTCAGCCACCATTTTGTTGAGTGTGCGCAGTCTGCAAGATAAGAGAAGAACGCGCAAATGATTTTTTTGACACAGATGCGGTGACTCATTTCTGCGAAATGTGCGAGTCTTTTTTGACACTGAATTGACATTATTTTCGTGCAAAACGAATATACAGACGTTGGAAATGAGTGATTTTCAAGGCTGACATTCAAACAGATAGGTTTACAAGAAGGAGCAAGTTGCAAAAAATATTCAATCAATAAGGAAGATTTATTTGTAGTTGTGGTTAATGGAGTCAATCTTTTATTTATTTGAAAAACTTCGAGGTCTGACTCAGTTAAAGTTAGTACTATAGTATTTAGGTACGAATTCAAGCGTAGAAGAAAAGCAAGTTGGAAAAACTGAATGGCAGAAACCGCTATTGCTCTTCTTAAGTGTATAAAGAATAAAATTTCTTTACAGCCATATCATTTAAAAGATCAAAGATCTTAAATTTTATAAGTATAATAAATATAGATAAGAACACACAACCTCCCACCCCAGCAATCCGCTGATGATCTAGTTCCCATTGAGTCTTTCTTCAACTACAAAACTTGAAGCTCAAATAGAATCGATACGATTTCTTAAATTGTGGTCAGTAATACCAAAGGAAAAGATACTCAAACACAAAATTTTTCACAAGAGCCACAGAATTTTTAAACAGACCGGAGCGCTTTTGGTTAAACAGGCATCATCAAGCAAGATTCTGTAGCTTTTGTAAAAAACTCTTTGTGCTTGTTTCCTTCGGTTGGAAGTTCTTGAAGAGTGAACACTGCCAAGAAAAGCAATAATGGCCTTCTTCCTTTTGTGATCCTGAAAACCGTTTCCTCCTCTCTATAATTTCCGTTTCATGGTAATTGTAACTAGAAAATTTTCCTAGTTTTTCTTGCGACATGATGCCAACAATTTTCAAGATAATTTAACAAAACTGGTTTCCTGAATTTTTAAGCGGCGAAATGAACGGTCCCCCTTTTATAACATCACAATTTGGATACGGCTACTTTTTCAAATAGTTTATTAACAAAAGCGACAGAGGTTTCTGTCCTTCTCTACTTCTCATCTAAATATTAGCGCTATTTGCATAAACTACATCTACTACGTTACTGCTGAGTCAGATCTCAAAATTCTTCACCATTATATTTCCTTCTTGTAAACCTATTCTTTTAGATATCAGTTTTAAAAATCAATTATTTTTTTCTACATCTGGACGAAAATAATATCATTAGTGTCAAAAGAGACTTATCGAATGCGCGCCGAATCTGTGTGTTTGTGTCAAAAAAAAAAGGTACCAATTCTTTGCTTATCTTACAGATTGTGCGCACTCAGTAAAATGGTTCTTGATAGCGCGCAATCAACCGATTTGTTTTACAAATTGCGCGCACTTGGCAACTGCACGAATTCGGCTCAACACACACGTTTAGAAGTTAAAGAAAACAGTTCCACAGATTTTGTTAATTGATAAGCTTTTTCCTACATTGTACTTGAAACAAATTACCTCGTCTCCGACTCTAGTTCACTCCCCGGAAGCAATATTACCATGTTCTCGAGAAGTTCGCAAAAAAAAACTTATTTATTTAACGAGGTTGAAAGAAGATATGTGACACAATTTTGTAGAATTCTCAAAATATTGCTAGTCTACTCACGTTAAACAGGCACGCTCAATTTACAGCTCGCAAAGAGCCAAAAATGAGAATGAAGACACAAAAATTTCTCAATATTGTTAAAAATCCTGATGTTTTAAGAGAATTTCGAATGATGAAGACAAATTACAAAAATATTACGAAAATAATATTGGCATAATTTTTGATTGATCCTCGAAAACCACTGATTTCCATACCATGTACATTCTAATCAATTGTTTTTCTTTTGACGTCGCTCTTTATTGAACTGTACTGAAAGTCTACAACCATATCCCTGGTGCGCCCTCTCCTAAGGGGATAAAACGCGTCAGAAAAATTAAATAAGAAAATTTGCCAGAGAGAAAGCGTGTTTTGCACTAAATTACACATTGAAATTATCTCTTGTGAAATTTACATAAAGGCAGAAAAAAAGCTCCAAAAGCACGCCGCAATTGTTGTCGCGCATTTTGTGCTCTGGTATGTTGTCATTACCCTTCCATGTAGAAAATTCAAATTAATAAGACGACAATATATACTGCACGTTTCCTTCACCCATGAGAGCCAAGAAAATTGGCACACAAATCCCATCCGTAAGTGGATAACTGGTCCAGGCCAGAGTATACGGGAAGAATGTATGCTGGCTGCGAGAACGACGCCCTGAAGCGTCCCATCGTGAAAATTTTTCAAAGTTCCAAGGTCAATGGGTACGGATAACGCGGATACGGAGGTAGCCGGACAGAATTTGGTTCACAACCGACACTATTTGCAAAATTGGTTCTTAGTTCCCCTCCCATCACATATAGCTCGGATTGGACTTGAAAATTATAATCTCCGAGCCATATATGATAGGAGGGGAGACTTCAAAAAATTTCGACCTCCAAGCTTTATATGATGGGAGGGGGCCAAGTCCAACATTATTGGCAAAAATTGTTCAAGTTCCTCTCCTATCATATATGTATCGGATTGGACTTGACTTGACTTCCGAGCTAAAAATATGATGGGAAGGAAAAGGACTCAGAAAAGCTCTTACTTTATGTCTATATACACTATGATATCCCTACAAGGGATTCACAAAAACTTAAGAATCTTCAAGATTTCAATTCCAATTCTCAATATCAAAACCAATTCGATCCACACATCAAATTCCATGTGTTCCTCAATGAACTTCGTTAAGGAAGCCTTCGTTTTTTATCACCTTGATGATGCCATCAGTGACCTTGACCGAGGCTTGATATATTGTATGTTAGGCTGACTAGCTCATCTTGCCTCCTGTACAGTACTAAGCTCTCTGTACTGTACAGATTTTCACTGCGACCACTCCAGGAGAAACCGTCACGGTTCTCGTTACACCTGATGACATCATGAGTGACCTTGACCTACTTTAGAGACTTGAAGGAATTTCAACCTTCTCTACTTCAGGACCAGTATCCCTCATCTTTTGTATATTACGCCACTACAGCTAACGTATTCCCCTAAACTAGGCTTTCTCTACGCTAGAGCAACATGAAGACTTCACTGGGATTTGTTCCAAAAATTAAAAAAATATCGACCTCTGCCTATATAAGTTAGCCTCTAATACATGTAAGAATCATATAATCAATATCAAAAATCATGCCACTCAACTATCCGGCTACTTTACAGCAAAATCGATTAGCAGAGCTCGGTAGCTTATTAACTGGCGATTCGCAACTTTGACTGCGAGTGCCAATGCGACGCCACCAACACCAAAATTCGTGAGAACGGTAGAGAGTTCTTACATACATACATTAGGCTGAATTATGCTCAGGCCAACATAAGTTAGCCTAAGTTATAGCAAGTTGAGAAATATTAGCGGTGAGAGACGTTACTATGACGTCATCATGGCCGAGTCAAAATTCGATATAATAGGGAGAATAGATTTGGTATGATCGATAAAATCGTACATGAACACTTCTTTCTCTTAACTTTCTCGTATCTTTCATTGTAGCACCAAGGATGCTGTACGACCATCGTTATTTTGATCCTACTTTCTCCACTCGTTCAACTGTAAGACAGTATCTGTGATTCAGATTCTACCATTTCACTTGCTTCTTTTTCTAGACTTCTTCATATTTTTTCTCCTGACACCAGGGGTGCTGTAAGACCGCACCCACTAAAAAAAACCTCCCCAAATAAAATTAGGTTTGGCTAGTTTCTTTGACATTTTTGTGCACTCCAAGTAAAACAGAAAAATGGCCTCCTTCACATTTTCACCGAGGACCGTTTCTCAAAACTGTATTGTCATGACACCCGCAATATCATTTTCACTACCTATCGAACAACCTATCAAACTTGTACTTTTCCCTTTAAAACTTCCGCCATTTTTTGTTCTTTTCTAAGAGTGTCTCTGCTTTATCAATTTTCTCACCTACTCATAATCTACCTTCTCTATCATTATTATTATTATTTGAGCTCTAGCTACACTTAGGAATATTAGCTCGGCGTTAGCTATTATATTTGAATGTACAAAAGAGTTGAAGAGAAAAACATTAAAAAACTTTAGTTGTGTATACGAGTGGGTAAATTGCAGATATTTGTAAGGGCTTTTGTGAGGGAGCAGGGGGTATTAATAGCAGTAAGAAGCGGTAGGAGTTGGGGACAGGAGAAAAAAAGGTCGACTGTGAAATTATTTTGCAGTTGGGGCAAGATGGTGAAGTACGAGTATGTAAGTATGTGAGGATTGGTTTGGTGGAAGTTGGTAATTCTTGTGTGACCAATTCTTAATTGGATAAGGTTTGTTGAGAGAATGGTTCAAGTGGAGAAGGATATTTTTGGCGGGTGAAGATTTGGTTGAAGATTGGAAGGTGAGGAGAGACAGAGGATAAAAATTTAGAGGTTAGAATGAGTCTATGGAAGTGGGGGTTAGGGCTGTAGCCCAGGCAGATTAGGTTTTGAAATGGAAATAAATGCCGGCAAAGGTTTTTTTCGTGGATTATGTTTAAAATGGTCTCCTGATAAACATACTAAAAGTCCACAGCGATCAGAGAGCGCCCCCCCCCCCAAAAAAAAAGGGAGTAAAAGTAACACAAAAATTAGTTTTCTGAGAATAAATCGAAAACTAAGCTTCAGAGAAAAAAAAGTTTCGAACAAAAGTTGTTCCTCATCAAATTTCCTATAAATTTCAGTCTTTGTATGTCAACTTAGCCAAATAACTCGCGATTTTTAAAAATTTTTGATGTTAATGTAGTCAAATTAGACACGTTTCGGAAAAAAAAAGAACATTGCGACATAGTAAAGGTCTGATTGCTGGAAATTGTCAAGAATGAAGTCCAAAACAACATATTAACTTCTCCGCGTTTTTCCCCAAGAGCATCTTTTTTATGAGGGTTGAAACCCCCTCAAAATCAGTTTTTTGTAAATATCCCGCTTGATAGGCATTTTAGAGAAAAAAGTCATCAGTCAAAAATTATTCCTCGTGAAATCCAGGCAAACTTGCTGAATTTCTTATTGTTCCAGGCAATATAGGGAATGATACCAAGAAGCTTGTTATCTCTTGTTTCTCCGTTTTGATAATTGCAAGACTCATGTAGTCAATCTCTCACCGCAAAACAAGCTTCTCGGGAGATCGCCTGAAATGGCGGAGCAAGTTTGCCTGACCCAATCGACTATCAACGTGAAACCCTCATGCGACTACGCCAACTTTGACAACGAGCGCGTTATTCTCGGATTTGTATTGCGACGGTTCTTATTGAATTTGTGGGAGCACACAACAATAACAAGGTTCTTGGTGACACAATTCCACACGTTAGCCCACTTCAATTGTACGCGGGTCGAAGTCAAAATATCACCACGAGTCCACAACAGAAGACCACATCCATTCCCACCATCGCTTGAAACAACCAGAATGGAAAACTTGAGAGCATAATACAGCAAAAACGTAGCACACGAAATTCAGTTTGTTTTCAGTCCGAAAATGGAGCACGATATGCTGGCCTGGCCTGGCATACAGCCCTCTCATAAGGTTGGAAGGGGAAGAAGACCAGCACGTACGTAAAACTCTACGGCACAACCCAGTACAAACGAATCCACCCACTCCACCTAGAAAAATCGAAATGGGGGAAGGGCTCGCATGTTTAGAGCCCCCCATTCAGCTTATACATGCATAAGAAAGAATTTTAAAATGTCTGTCCATATATGAAAAACTTTATTTTCATGTATGATAGGCAGTTGATTATACCTTTCTCAAAATAATATCGTGCACCAAATTCCCTGTGACAATTAATTAAAACTAATAAAATAAGTATACGTTTCATCGTATGTACTAGCGACATATTAACGTTACCTTCGCGCGTAACCACCGCGGAACGACGTCATCTCTAGGCAAGGAGCGCATTATTCACGGATTTGCATGGCGGAGGCTCAATTTCCCTGAATTTTTGAGCTGACTATCACGTGTAGGTTTATTGTGTGAAGGTGATCAATGGTTGAGTAATTTTTTGTAAAGCCAGCCTGTTCTTTTGGTTGTTGGAAGTCAAGGAAATTTTTTAATCTATTTGCTATGATTTTAGAGAAAATTTTTGCAAAAGTCTGACGTAGGCTAATTGGTCGGTAGTTTTCGATTCTATGTTTATTACCTTTTTTAAATATAATTATTACTTCAGACTTCTTCCATTTTGCAGGTATAATTTTTGCCTTTATTACACTGTTAAATAGCTAAGTCAATTCCCGGATAAGTGCTCTCCCCCAATTTTTTACCATTTCATTCGTTATTCCATCAGGTCCCGGGGCTTTTCCGTTTTTTAAGTTCTTAACTATGTATTCCACTTCCAATAGAAGAATTTGGGGTTCGTTCTCACATTCTTCATCTAGTATATCCGTCCAACTCTCCGCTTTATCAGGGTCATCGTACAATTCTGAGTAATACTCCGTTATTCTTTGATTTATTTTTCTTCTATCATATACTCTATTTCCTTCTGAGTCCTCGATATAAGTGATCCATTTTCGCCCTATAGCCATATTCTTTCTTATCTTTTTCTCATTATGCCATCTTAATTCTCTCTTTATCACTTTGCAGACTTCGCTTAGCTCTACTTTATCTACTTCGGATTTTTTCTTCTTTCTTTTTATTTTCTCCCTTTTATCGATTAGATCCAAAATTTCTACTGGTAGTGAGTCCTTCTCCTTCTTGTTTTTGAGACTATTTTTCGTCTCTTTTAATAAAATGCAATGAATATAATAAAGGTCTACATCTCTTATTCGTCGACTACACGAAAGCTTTTGACACAGTCAAACACAAAAATATGTTAGAGGCTCTAGAAAACCAAGGTGTCCCAAAGCACTACCTAAAAATAATAAAAGAAATACACAAAGCCTATGGCAAAAATTAGAACAGAAATATCGGGGGAAACTTTTGAAGTCAAGAAAGGAGTCAAACAAGGGGAACCCATGTCATCAATAATATTTAACGCTGTTTTGGAGCAAGTATTTAGAAAATTGAATTGGAAAAAAAAAGGACTGGAAATTAATAGAGAAACAATCTACGTTTTGCTGATGATGTAGTACTAATAGCGAGCAAAGCAGACGAACTAAAAGTAAAGTTCGAAGAGTTAAATGAGGAAGGGAAGCACTTTGGGTTTGAAATTAACATTAAAAAATCAAAAATTATATCGAACGAAAAAATACAAGATAAAATCTACATAAAAAAAGAAAATAACACAGAAATAGTGGAACAGGCCGACAAAATAATATACTTGGGACAACAAATATCCCTACACAAAAAGACAGAAAAAGAAGTGGGACGCCGAATAGCCTTGACATGGAAAAAATACTGGTCACTAAAACATATAATGAAGGGACCTCATAAAAACTCCCAGAAAAGCGAAATTCTGAATAGCTGTGTACTCCCGACTCTAACTTACGGAGCCCAAACATGGGCTTTGTCAAGGAAGGACGAGAACAAAATTAGGTCTACTCAAAACGCGATCGAGAGATCAATCGTTGGAATAAAGAAGAAAGATAAAGTGAGAATGGAGCTAATAAAAAAGAAGTTGACTGGAAACAGAGACTTTCTGGAAACAATCAAAACGCTTAAATGGGACTGGACAGGACATGTATACAGGCAACCGAAAGAGCGTTGGGCTCATAAAATTACTCTTTGGTATGTATACGGCAAAAGAGGGAGTGGGAGACAAAACACGCGCTGGAGAGATGCAATAGATAAATTTACAATATTAATAAAATGCACCATCGAGTCGCTCATGACAGGCAGGAATGGGCAAGACTGAGGGAGGCCTTTGCCCGATTTACGGGCCATTTCTAATTTTCTTCAGTAATTGCAAATAAAGGCTTATTATTATTATTATTATTATTATCACGTGTAGGTTAGAAATGAAATACGTAGACCGATAGGAAATTTCACGAGGAATAATTTTTGACTGCTGTCTTTCTTCTCTACAATGCGTATTAAGCGGGATATTTACAAAAAACTGATTTTGAGGGGGTTTCAACCCCCATAAAAAAGATGCTTTCGGGGAAAAACGCGGAGAAGTTGGTATGTTGTTTTGGACTTCATTCTTGACCATTCCCAGCAATCAGACCTTTACTATGTCGCAATGTTCTTTTTTTTTCCCGAAACCTGTCTAATTTGACTACACTAACACTAAAATCAAAAATTTTAGAAAATCGCAACTTTCAAATCAACTTTTCAGCTCGAGTTTTTGGGCCAAGTTGACATATATATATAGTGAAATTTATAGGAAATTTGATGAGGAACGACTTTTGTTCGAAACTTTTTTTCTCTGATGCTTAGTTTCCGATTTATTCTCGGAAAATTAATTCTTGTGGTACTTTGACCCCCTTTGGGGGGAGGGCGCTCTCTGATCGCTGTGGAATTTTAGTATGCTTATCGGGAGACCATTTTAAACATAATCAACGAAAAAAACCTTTGCCTGCATTTATTTCCATTTATTCTTATTTTTGAGCCTAATCTTCCTGAGTTACTGGTGCGACTAATCTAAGGGAGGTTTGTATGGGTTCGAGTAAAGCAAGCAGGGATTTGTAAGGTTAGTTATATATTGGGGTGGCGTAGTCCAATCTAGAGCGGATGCCGCTTTTGTATAGTTGAAGGAGAAGTTTTCTGTTGCAGCCTTTTGAACGTATAATATTGAGAGCGCGTGTGCATTCCGCTCTGGCGATTTTCATGTCAGGTACCCAAGTAGTAAGCTTTCGATCAAAATGTAATCCGAGGCGTTTACCGTAATCGCATATCATATTTTTCTTGTTTTTGAAGTACATTGAAAGAAGGTTCACGTAGCAGGTACGACGTACTAAAAGAATAAGTAAATAATATTCTCCGAGAAATTATATCAGGTATATACGAACAATATTGCACTACATGCTCCTGATGTACGATCAAAGCAAAGTCAAATCTTTTCCGACTAAAAAGGTCGTAAAATTTATCGAGCAGCGTAGATTTTTATTTTTTCGAAAAATAGGTACAGCAATAAAACGAAATTATTAACAATCAATAGGTACGTAGAACATAGTTTCATTTTTTGCATAAGTAGGTTCTCGAAAAAAAAAAGTCCCTACTGAGAAAAAAAAAGTAAGCTTTTCGAAAGTAGGTACGAATTCCTTACCATTCAAAAATATCAGTCGATATGTACGAAGATTGAACGCTCACCGCTTTCATTTAATATTCGAGCATTTATACGTCTCTATTGAAAAACGCTCCGAAAGAAAAAAAGATTAGAAATAGTAAAGGGAAGGAGAGGAAAAAAAATTCAACATTTCACATCCTATAGGTAAAGTCGTAAAATGCCTTTATTTTGACACCTAGAAAACTCTCGCACCTGGTTTCAAAGACAAATTAGAACGAACGCGACTATACGTAACTTGGTTGGATTAACAGTTTTAGGAAAAAAGCATCTATACACACCTACCTACCACCTGTAACAAAAGTGAAGCATTCCTTAACCGATTCATTTATAAAACGTCTTACCTATGTTATAATAATTAGATCCTAATAATGGGTACCGATATGGGTGTACAATGGATTGCGCTGTCCGATATACATATATAATTTATACAGTCAGTGCGGGAAAGTAAAATCAATAGAAAAAAAAAAGGAACGTAGTGACGAAAATAAGGAAAGAGTGGAAATAGTCATCATCAACCCTTCATAGAAATTTTCTCTATTGTACAAGCGGAAGTCGGGCTGTAAAACGGAACGCTCCATACAATTGTATACACTCACCTGTAACAGGAATGCAGTTTTCGTAAAAAGGGGGAGAGGAAGAAGAAAAAACCAACCGAGTACTGATGGTACAGATGATATACAAAAAAAATTAAGAAAAATGTGATTAAATAGTTGTTTTTTCTTCCTGTATCTTTCAGAAGAATATGAAGCGCGATATACCTGCTGAGATGTTTTGGCATAGTTGTGAAGAACTGGATTCTATTGGCTATTGGATCATCGTACAATCGAAAAACCATGAATGGGTGAGTCACACCGAGTACAGGATATTCGTAAAGCATCGCCGGGAATACCTACACGTCGAAACTCGAAAGTATGCACGTACGTACGTACATCGAATCACCGGGTTTCGATCGTATATCAAAATCGACTATAACCGTTAACACAGGACACTTTCACATTTTAGGTACAGATACCAGACAGCCTGGCGCGCATCTTCATTCTATATATTCTTACCAGTTGGGGGTCGTCGATGTTACAAATAGGAATTCCATCGGTAGTTTTGATCTTACGCCTTCGTGGTAGAGCAAGAATGCCTGGATAAAATCCCTTTGCGCTAATTTTTCTACACTTGTTGGACAGACTGGCGAGTACGGCTAAATACCTAATATATTTTTACTTCCTGCTTAAGATCGGTAGCAATGGATACGGTTCTACTACGTGAGGTGACAAAAGTCATCACTCATTTGATCGATAGAATCGACAAATTGAGTACCTAACTACATTTCGACCAAAATTATTCAACTTTGGCAGAATATAAATGTCGTTAACACAGTGTTTCTCAACCGGTGTACCGCGAGATCAATTAACATGAACTAAAAACGGAATCGCCAATTTTTTCTGTTCACTCGAAAAATTATTTATAAGCACTCTCTAACCGATGAGTTCCAGCGTTTGAATAATAATATCAATTCTCATTTATAATTTCTTTGACTTGAGTCTAAACGTACACTAGATTTCATAAAAATAAAAACTTTCTGCAGCGACGTCACAACTTTCGAAATCAGGAGAGCCCAGGGGGTTCTCCTATGAATACAGCACAAAATATCCAGAACCTTTTTATATATATTGGTGGCAGAACTCAATATTACTAGAATCAGAAAATGAAAATTCGGGACGATCTTTCGGTTACCGTACTTGACGAGAACTTTTCCAGAACATTGTTTCCTCTTAATGAGACATTAGAAATTATACATCAATTTTTATAGAAAAATTTTGACATGTTTCATATCTTTGCTCTAACCCCTACCCTGATTTCGAAATTTGCGTTCGTCCGTGCATATGACCTTGAGACTTGGAAAAATTTTGTCATCCTAGTTAGTATAGGCCTAGTATACTGCACTATATTAGGGAACCTACTACACTATACATTGAGCCTTATTCTGATCCCCACCATAACTTCAACATTTGCGCGCGTCCGTCTGTCCAAATGAACTTGGGACTTGAAAAAATAAGTCCCCCTCCTATCATATATGGCTCGAGAGTCGACATTTTTCTAAGTTTTTCGCTGGACGGCGCACGGCGGACGGCGGACGCCAGATTTCTCAAATAGCCCCCCATAAAACAGGTTCCCTGTTAAAATTCGAAATCCTGATCCCTACCCTGATTTTGAAATATGCGTGCGTTTGTTCGTTCGTCACATTTATAGCTTGCATTATACGCCTTCATTGCATCCATAAGCTACTAGCTTCAAATATTCTATTCCAAACTAGACTTATACTAGATGAAGAAGGGGGCGAACGAGCGTAGCGAGTGAGCTTCCCATAAGTTAGTTTTAAATATTCCAAAATAGATTTTCTAAACTAGGCTTATACTAGACGGAGAACGCGAGTAAGCCCCTCAGAGCTATTAGCTTGCCGCTGGTTTGCCCCCAAAAGCTATTAGCTCACAATATTATGAACTAGACTTACACTAGATCAAGAAGGAGGGCAAAGGAATGGAACAACCTCCTCACAACAAATTATTCGATATTGCATACTAGACTTAGAAACATGATCTTTATTTATTTGGCTATGTCAGAACATTTTTTTCATAATTTTCTCATTAGGCTCAGAGAATTTTTTCTAAAAGTTGACCCAGCTGAATTCCGGGGAATCCAAGATTTCCGGTCTCTCTTTACAGAATCCAAGACTTTTGAGGGGAATAGGATAGTTGGACCCTAATAAGCAAAACTCGACCAAGCGACAATCACGTAGTTTCGTGATATTTAGACTTAAAGGAAATCGGTTACTTGAAAATAGATGGAGGTCGATAATTTCAATTCATAATTATTCGACGAGTATTGCGTTTCCAGTTTTTTAATCAGCACCGTTGGAAAGTGCTCGTTGAGCTCTTTCCAACGGTGTATATAACTCCAAAATCTCAAAAATGTCGCTTGGTCGAGTTTTGCTTATTAGGGTCCAGTTGAAATACGGATATTCTTTTGCCCTGCCAGTGACGAGGTTTGAACCACGCACCTCTGAATCAGAAGTCCGCGACTCAACCGCTCGGTCACCGGCGCTGCAAAAAAATATCACCCTATTTCAACTTTGAAAGAAAAGTTCCTACTTGTGATAAGGTGCAAAGGCCATAAGAGGCTGTCGCCGGGAGGAGTGTCCAGAAAAGCCAGGAGTGGGCAACTAACAGAAATTTTGAAGCGGACAAGTTCACAAGGAATATTAGAAATAGGAACGTTGAAATAGGGTGACATTTTTTTGCAGCGTCGGTGGTCGAGCGGTTGAGTCGCGGACTTCTGATTCAGAGGTGCGTGGTTCAAACCTCGTCACTGGTAGGGCAAAAGAATATCCGTATTTCAACTTTCCTATTTCTAAAATTCCTTATGAACTTGTCCGCTTCAAAATTTTGTACTTTTGAGGAGTTCGGAGGTTTTTCAGAACCGGGACCGCAGACGGAGGAAATGAGCTGAGACTTCGTACGACCATCTTGTAAGGCCACAAATCCTGAAATTAGGGGGAGGGAATCAGTTGAGATATGAAAATGTCAAAACAGAGAAAAATTATGGATATATTTGTAATTTGGAGTTTTGGAAAAGTTGTGTCGCAGGAATATCGCCTACGCGATGTAAGAAAGGTTGAGTAACACTGAATTAATATGACAAAGAAAATATGAATCATGAGTTTATGAGTCAGACAACAAAAAATTTAAGTAAAAATTTTTCTAATAGGTATTTCGAGGATAACGTGCATTAATGCGTGCATCTTGTGAATAATTCGGAATGATAAAAATGCAGATTGTTAATGTCAGGATTATTTGAATCATAATTTTGCTGACGTCAGTATTTCTGTTAGATAAACCAAGGTTTTCGAGATTTGAATTCAAGAAAAATGTGTAAAGTCCTTTTTACACCAGGTACAATTTTAAGAAACATGAAGTTCTCTTGTTGGCTACTTTGAAACAAAGCCTACGCGTCGCGGGGTACCCTTAATTCGTAGAGTACAACTCAAGTGTAAACCAACTGAATTTTACCTCGGTCTAGTTTGTCTTCTAGCAGCTCTAGTTTCAAAATCGTATGAGAGGCTTTTTGGCAGACGAAAAGTTTCATCCCTTGCTATCAATTTTTTTTTCTTTTGGGGGGGGGGGGGGCTTTCCATAAAAGCAACGTCACAATTTTGTTCAGGAATGAAGGCGTTCTTTACAGGCAACTTGACGTACACCGCGACCGCATTTACGTTCTTCTTATAACTATACATGTTAACTGTATAGATATACGTTTTGCTGGTATGCGGTCGAGACGTATCTCGAATAGCATAAGGAAAACGCCTTCATTTCTGGACAAATAATAGTTCACGTTATGTTCGATGTATTCCTCAAGAGTACGAGCCATAGGATTGAGGAGGGAGGAAGATACGAAGGCACATAACGAATATCCATGAGCAACAAATGACACTAGTCACGGTGTTGGAAGTTTATTAATGTCAAACAAGTCGAAAGACTCAGAAAATTTAGACATCCGAAAGGTTGGACTACCAACCTACCCTTGTTTCAGTTGAAGAGAAGGTTGATCATCTCGGTCACTTGCTACACCTCCAGAAACTTTCAAAACTATCAAAACTGGTTGCTAAATGCAATAAAAACACCAACACATCTCACCCCCCACCTAAATATGCTTCGCCGCTTTTGAATCTATCGCAAGTGAATTTTCCTCCAGATGAACTAGCCTTACTACATAAAGGTCAGAAATTCGCTATACAGCCTGTGGAAAAAAGTGAGCACATCAAGAAAACTATCCTCGCTGACATATCAATCGGCCTCCACTCCGATATGCGCCTCAATGCTCCTTTTTTCAAAAACCTCTTCAACGATTTGTCTTCGAAGCTTTCTGCGCCAACACACAACTACAACACTTTCCGGAGGAGACGTCAGCGACTGAAGGATCACAACCTTACTCTCGTGAAAGCGGATAAAGGGCAAACCTGTGTCATTATAGACCGAGATCTGTACGACGCTAAGATCCTGGCCTTCATATCCCAAACTGGTGCTAAAGCTACCCGCTACCCCTTCTCAGCTTATAACTTGAAGACATTTGAACAAAAAATCCTCAATTTTCGGCAACAAAGGTGACTCTCTCAAAGTTATGTGTCCTGCCGTACCTCTACTTTACGGTCAGCTTAAACTACATAAAAATAACCAGCCTATTCGTCCCGTAGTTGCTTTCTATTCCCACCCATCCTACAAAGTTGCCAAATTTCTCTCTGATTGGTTCAAAGCTACTTCTGGCTTTGTCCCCAACTTTAGAATCAAGAACTCCATAGAATTAGCAAACGACCTTAAAACCAAAACCTTCCCAAGTAATTCTATACTTTTCAAAATAGACGCCGTCAAAATCCCGTGGCTACCATCCTTCGAAATCAGTCTATAGCTGAAGAGATCATCTTGGAATTCACCACACTCATTTCCTTCTGCCTAAAGGACAACTTCTGTAGCTTCAAAAACAAAACATACCGGTTTACTGATGGTCTCCCAATGGGTTGTCTTTTATCTTCCATCGTCGCTGAGGTGTACATGGACCACATGGAAGAACAACTTATAACGGACTCCCAAAACGACCTGGTTTTCTACCGCAGATATGTAGGCGACGGTATTGGCATTCAGGGATATGCACATAATATAGGCCGATTACTCATATGTGTACAAGACAGAGAGTGTGACATCATTGGAGGATCATTTTGGGTTGAATTCTCGTAGAAGATGGACTCACAAGAATTAGAACGTAATACTAAGGAACACTACGATAGGAAGGGAACATCCAAGACTCATAAGGAAAGAGAAGAACATAATTCATAACAGACAATCGAGAACAGTGGAGATTGTCGATTTCTCGCTACCATGGCAGAAGCTACAAAACTTTCACGTAAGATACCCTTGAACCTCTAGTCTTTGTCCTTCAAATCTCCTGCCTCGAAATTTCATCCACCAAAAACAAATTTGAGCGCTAGCACCTTGTGGAGAAGATACATTTCGCATTTAATTTACTTTACCACAGTCTGTATCAACTGATCATAAGGTCGACCAAAAACTTGCCAACTTGCATCCTTCACCTTCACTCACTCGAGTCTGAAACTCCGAAACCTTCAAGCGGTTCATTTCAGTTGACCAAACGAGGCGTATACGAGATCGAATTGGGAAAATATTATCTTTACCCTCAATTGTCGCTTCAAATAGGGATTGAATCGCGTGAAAAATTTTCACTTACGTCAATGTATATAGCGCACGTTGAAATGGATTAATGATAAGTATATCTTTAATGAAACGCCCTGAAGATTGGGTGGACAATTACGTTCACGAGAGTACGTATTAAAAGAATGTAGTAAAACACGAGAACGTGCTTTATCCGTGAGAACATAAAGCGTATTATTCGCGCTAAAGAGAGGGGTGGCCTTACTTCGATGATATACTGGTAAAACCGGAGGGTTAGCGGCAATTGTCAACTTTCCCATTATTCGGAAGTGTCGTAAAACTACTTTTTCTGCGAACAACAATGTAATGAATACATAAATGCAGCTAGTGTTTCGAGTGATTAGGTGTTTTTTTACGATACTTTTGATGGCTTCGCGCAACTCGCAACTTTATATACTCTATGGTTTTGAGAATATTTGATACTGATACTCGCCCAGATAAGAGGAAAGTGCTGCGAATGAGAGACTCTTACTTTTTGAGCAATATTTATGTCTTATGACACCGGGGAAATAATTTCAACATACGTCACGAGCCGATGACATCATAGGGACTTAATTTCGACCTTCGCTACTTTGGGACCTGTGTTCGTAGGTGTGCTTAGCTTGCACTACACTAGGCCCAACATACAGTAAACTGGGCTATACTAAGCCACACAAGGTCTCACTGAGCACGACGTCTTTAAGAAATATCTTCCAGCACGCCAACGCGTAGATAAGGACGAATACCCTTGCGGTTCTGGTGTAGAAAGTGCACCACACGTGCTACTAGACTGCATGCGCTTATATCAAACCAACCGCCCCAGATTGGGACAACTTCGAATGGTACCACGCAAAATACATCACTGCCACAGTAAGAAAACTATTGCAAATCGAAAACCCCCTATTTTAAGAAAAATAACAGGGAAGACATAGACGGAGAAAAGCAAGTTAAGTTGTATTCACCATGCCTACAACAACATTTCCACCAACCAGTATCGCCGTACAACACCAGCCACCTGGTCGAAAGGAAAAAAGTGACCAGTTACAGGACCCAAGTTAGAACATATCAATTTACTCTCGTCCCGGGAGGCCACTGATGTTCGACGCGGTTTTCGCGGCGAGAGAGACTTGTAAGAACCCGCCGCAAGAAGTGATCTTCCTACAACGGTTATCCGCAATCAAAATACTCGCCTCGTCGAGAAGCCCGGAGTGAGGAAACAGAACAAACAGAAAAAAAAAAACTCGCAGTCTGCTTTGTCAGCTGTTCGGGATTGCCTTCATCAACTGTACGAATCGAAGCAAACAGAGAAGCTGTTTTATGAGAGTTTCTTCGTTCATACTTTTTCTAAATAAAGATTACACCTTCTTCCTCAACCCTTTGGGAGTTAAAACATGAAAGTTTATATTTTTTTGAAATTTCCCCCTATCAGATTCAGCTCAATATTATAATTTTTTTCGAGTCCCTTTCCCATCATATATATGTAGCTTGAAAGTCAAGATTTTTCCAAGTCCCCCTCCTACAATATAAAGTTCGGAGGTCGACATTTTTCTAAGTCCTACATTTTGCCGGACAGCGCCCGGTGCCCGTCATTTTTCTTCTCTTCATCCTCCCTCCCCCGATAAAAAAAAAAAGCTATACTAGGCCTACCAATAGGCCTCCTTCAAACTATGCCTGACATGAACCTGACATACAGTGTAGTAGGATGGACTTAAGTATACCAAACCCCTTCTTACGACTAGCTTATGAAGTCTCAAGGAAAGATATATTTATCGTTTCTCTGCACGAACAAAATCCTAACATTTGATATATTCTTTATTTATTGTTATTCCCAAAAGGAAGAATCACAATTTTTTTTTTGCACTGATCCTTCTTTTAGCGGGGAACTCGTTATCTCTTTTGTTGAGGGTATTTACAGGAGATTTTCGTCCGCGAGCGCGGGCGCGAGCGGTCCGAGGTTGATGACGTCACAAGGTTGATGACGTCACGGAGAGGGGGGACTTGGAAAGATTTAAACTTTCAAGCCATATATGACAGGAGAGGAACTTGGGATAAAATTTCGACATCCAAGCTATATATGATAGGAGGGGGACTTGGGAAGAATTTCGACTCTTGAGCTATGTATGACAAGAGAGGAACTTGGGAAAATTTCGACCTCCAAGCTAAAGACGAGGGGACGTAGAGGGCGTTCCGAGTCTTATGGTGTTGCATATCAGGCTCATTGAAGGGACTAAGCCAATTGGTGTATGAAGCTTTGTATATCTAGTTATTTGAAGGGTGACCTTCAAGTTATTATATGATAGGTGTGGGACTTGGAAAATTTTCGACCACCGAGCTGTATATGATAAGAGGACTAAGAACGCCCCGATAAAACGGTCTGTTAAAATTTCGACTCCCAGACTGTATAATAAAGAAGGGGCCGTGGAAAAATGTTGATTTCTTGACTATGTATGAAAGAAGCACTCGTTGTTTGGAGATATTTTCATGAGACTTTTTACACAAATTGTCACAAAGTAGGTTAGTAGCACTTAAAAAAAATGAAAATGTAAACTATTCATCCTCAGCTAAAGTTGTCTCCTATAAATTTTGCTTTTTCAAATATCTTCTACAGTGGTATAAGGGTCTTGCGGGTTCCCCGCTCGTTGTTGCAAAACTTGCAACGGCATCTTAATTTTTTGTCTGGGCGTGTCGGGAGAACTAATTTGAATCGATATGAAAAGAGGAGGGGTAAGAAAAACTCACGATAACTGTGACGTCAAAAGGCTGACTAATGACGTCATCAAATTATGATGCCACAGAGGGGACTCGGAAAAATTTCGACCTCCGAGCTATATATGATAGAAAGAGGAACGGGAAAAATGTCTTTATATGCGATACGACCTTAAGGTTGCTGGCCGGTCAGACGGCGGACATTTTTTCCTAACCCCCCCCCCACTCGATAAAACAGGTTCTCTGCTAAAATTTGACCTCGGAGCTATAATAATGTGATAAAAGGGGGACTTGGAAAAAACTCACAGGTTCTTTAACGTAGTTAAACTAGAGATGGCAGGGAGCCTATTTTATGGAGCACGTGGGATCTGAAAAATGTAGATTGTGACGTCACAGCTGCCTCGACTTTGGAGCTATGAGGATTTGGAAAAATTTCGACTCCCAAGGTAAATATGATGTGGCCTCCAAGCGATATATGATAGGGATAAGAGTGGGACTTAGAACATTTTCGACCTCCGAGCTATATATGATAGGAATGGGGCTTGGAACAAAAACTGCTTCCTTAACGATGTTAAATGAGGAAAGCGGGAACCTGTTCCATGGTTTGAAAAGTAACACATGACATCATCCGCATTAGGATGGCCCCTTTAAGTACCTAGACATGCAATGCTTCATACACCAATTGGCTTAGTCTCTTAAACGAACCACATATGCAATGCTTCAAACACCATAAGTTCCCTTTCTATCATTTGTACATTATGGCTCGCGAGTCGATATTTTTCCAAGTTCCCGTCCTATCATATATAGCTCAAGAGTAGAATTTTTTTCAAGTTCAACTCCTCCGAGTCGCCACCCACTTTCTCCAAGTGTCTCCTTTGTAAGGGTAGAGGGATTCACCTTTAAGGATACCCATTATACCTATTCTAGAATTCGTTGCGTTCGCCTACATTTCCTGCATTAGAATTCGTGCATATCGCATTTTCGTTATTATTTATTCAATACCGTCAGGTAGGTTGACCGTTGTGTCTTTTTAGTCTTTGTGATAGTAAATTCGTTTGTATTAGCCATTGAGCTATTCTATTTGTTCGTATTAAACCGTTTCTCTCATGTGTTCTAGTCGACCGTACATTATATAATCTCACGTGTAAATTTTCTCACCGTTGAGAAACCCGTCACCTCAAAGGTTTCTATTAGATATCACCATTCAGATTCTTTCTAAGTCTCTGTAACTGAGCCGTCTTGTTTTACCGTACCGTTCAAGCTCAAGGCTTACTCCATGCATCGTTTCGTTATAATTGTATCATAAAGCTTCGTGTACCTGACGTCAAATGACTGACGGCAACTGAAGAAAGTCCGTTGTTAAACCTATTCTGCAGTTTCCCGAAGATGGAGAAGAAGAAGCATTGTAAATCATTCAGGTTCCCTGTTAAAATTTCGACCTCCAAGCTATATAAGGTTGCCGGCCGGTTGGACGGCAGACATTTGTTCCAAAAAGCTTCCCCATAAAACAGGTTCGCCATTAAAATTACGATCATTGAGTTATGAGTATCAGAAGCTGGAGGAATTGGAAAAGTTACGTTCAAATAATCGATCATCAAAATCAATCAGATTCCCTGTCCCACCTAAATTAACGAAGTAAACGAGAGAGACCCAGTGATGTTATTGTGCTAGGATTCAATCCTGCCTTATCACGACACGATCAGTAAAATGGTATCCTTTATGAGGCGAAGAAGCTTTTCTTAATTTGTGAGTTTCAAATCCGCGGTCATCACCAACTATTAGACGAGTTCTAAACTGTAAATGCTTCCAATCTGTTCACGAAAGCATAATATTTGGTCAATGGTAGCCTTTGCTGAAACGCTTGATCGAATCTTCTTTCAGCGTGGACAGATTTTCCAGTACACCAATGACCATGTGATCTTTCTTTCTCTCTGGATTTTAAACTATTTGAGCATAATTAGGTTACGTTAGTGCCATTTCCTTCCCTAAATGTCGTGCGATCCACTGCACACAAATCACAACAAGGTGTATCTCCTTTTTGTCTAGGAAAAGTAAATTTTGTTTACAGTTTTGTTTCAATCTCAGGTAGTGAGCTGACATCATACTTTTGTCGGCCACAGGAAAACGAAAAAACATGGACTCCATAGCTAATCTCGCAGCATGTAAATAAACATTAGTTTTATTGGCAGATCCGAAACACATAGTATTACGAAATATCAGCATGTCTTCTATCTTCGTATAGGGTCGCGTGCCAAAATCGAACCAGTTTTATGTTTCTATAGTTGAGCATTACAGTGCGTGGAAAGAAGCCGGGTTACTTCAGGGCAAGAGAAAGGACAACGTCAGGTAACTTGAGAAAGAGTTTGGGAACGACCCTTTCTCAAAGCATCGTCTTCGTCCTTCATTTATTGGCCTGCCCTTTCTTAGCATGAACAGACTATAACTCTCATGCTGAGGATACGTCTCAGAACCCCTATATAAGAACGGAAAGGAACTTGGTGTCAGGTTATGCAACAATTGGACGTTGACTAGACAGCGAGTCTCCTTTGGTACATGATGGCTTTCTTTCTCCCTCTCTCAATCCAAACACGTCTTCCTTGTTCGAGTCGTCAATCACCAACTTCTACGAGTGACGTTTTTTCTCGCAAAAATTACCCATTGGCCATGAACTCTTACGTGTGGAAGCGTCCACTCATAATCGCGTTTCCGATAGCTAGTTGAAAATCTATATAATTTTTCAATTTTTTGCGATTGAGCACGTTTGCTCTACGATAGTAAAGAATTCTGTGAATAGTTAACCATCCGTCATCGCGCTCACACCCGCACTAGTACGGAACATTAATAAAATCCCAATTAAGGTAAGTGAACAAGTGCACCAAATGGATGACGACAATACCGTATATTTTGTATACGAGAGAAGAAAATCTAGAGCCTATATGTAAATAATACATGTAATACGTGACATTGAATGCTTGTCAAGTGTGCACGCGGAGTCGAGCTTATGACATGTACCCGGAGTATAATATTAATGAAGTATAAAAAATCTCGTCGCGTTTTTCCTTTCTCTCCTCATTCTTCATCACTATATGGGTTAAATTGAGCGGAGTTTTAAAAGAGTACACACACAGACGACGAACATATGGTCGTACCAATTTGCCGTGACAAATTCGTTCAAGATGGCAATTTCACACTCTTTAAATACGTATGCGCATATAAAACGTGTACGTACACGGTCAAGGGTTGCCTTTCCTGCACCTATCACCTGTTAAAACGTTCCACTCTGTCTGGACTTTTCGTTTTCTTCCTTCCTTCCTCTCATTTCCATACCGTACATTTACGGCTCGAATCTGTGTATAATTACAAATTAACCTTTTCGGCGTTTTTCGTACAGACAACTTCGTTGATGATGAAATTCACGCTATGAAAATTTCGATATTAAAATACTGCCACATGGTATTGCCGAATGAAATAAAAGACTGAGACTGGAATACGCGGGGTTGTTATTTTAAGCCGAAGTTGATCACGATTTGGTGGTATAAAGACCACGAGTAACGCTATTGAAAAATTCAATCGTTTCTCCATGAATACATTTAAAAAATCAAGTACGTTATCATTATCGAAGTCAGAATTGAAGCTAGGAAGTCGAAATGGAAATGTTTTACTTCCTTTGGGCGGTGTGGGCTGCCGAGAACATTGACCAGTATTTTTTGGCCTTCAATAAATATCAATCCTTTCCTTCTCGTATCTTACCGACCTATCGCTCAAACTTTTGCCCTTTGCATACTATTTTGGAAAACTCTTCAAACGGTAGCTCCGAGTCCTCACCTGAAATACTTAGACCTTTTCAGCGGTACCCCTCATCTTCATTTACTTGTTGCGAACAACGGAAGAACCTTTAGGAACCCGTCTAGAACCTATATTCCAAACTTCTCAATCTACGCAGTCACTCTCTGAACAGACTCACTAACGTACCGAAGTACACCGAGTAATATAGGTACTCATATTAATGTTAATCTAAAAGTATGCTCACGAAGAAGTACCATTATAAGGTATTGACGTATGTCTATGAATAAATGAGTGTCACAAACTACATTTAATAGTGTGTATTCACCAACAGTTCTCAAAAGTACTAAACGAAAACCTATTTTAGCTCATTCAATCCATATCAATATGGCTTCCACAAAGGTCGTAACACCTTCCAAGCGATATCTGATTTAAATTCTATTCCATTTTTCCAACCTTCAGGAGGCGTGTCCCCCTGTCTGACGTCACCACAAGTCCTCCAAATCGAGGCAATTTACCTTTACCCAATCCTTCCTAATGGTTAGGTCTTCTCACCAACCCGTCCGAACCGGTGTCTCCTAACGAGAAGTATGCAGTGTTCCTCTCGTTCTTATCGCTATAAATCAGGGTGGCCAGTTTTTTCCCCGAGAAAAATTCCCTGACTTTTCCAGGTTTTTGCAGACTAAAATCTCCACCCTTTTTCGACTCACAAAAAAAAAAAATTACATGCTCTTGCTCAGGGAGCAAGAGTTGCGGGAGACCCGCGACTCATGGTTTCGCGCGTTTGCGAGAAATATGAAAGGAATATGTAAATAATATGAAGGGGATAACAATCACATAATTTACCGAGTCCCATTGAGGGCTACAGAACAATCAAGAATTTCTCAGTCAAAAAGGTCACGAATTTCCGGGAATTCCTACAAATCTTAGCGATAAGAGTCAAGAAGATCACTAATTTTTCCAAATCCCATAAACGGCCAAAGAGGAGCCAGGAATTTGTCCAAGTCCCATAAAAGACTATAGAACAACCGAAATTCCACAGATGACTATACAGGAGCCGCGAAATTTTTCTAAGTCGCATTGAAGAACAAGAAATTTTTCTAAGTAACTATACTAGCTAATAAAGGGGTATAAAAGAACCCGGAATTCTCCAAGTCCCTATACTAACCCATATAGGGGTATAGGATGGGTATAGAAGAGCCCGGAATGTTTCCACGTCCTTATGCTAGCCCATAGAAGGTCACGAATTTTTTCTAAGTCCCAGCATTACGCGCGCCAGTGTTACGCCCCACAGCGTTACGCGTACGCGGAAAGAATTCCTCTGAGGGCCCCCAGTAACTAAACGGATGGCGGGTCTCCCGCCAAAACCAAAACAGATACTTACGCTTCACGCCTCTTCCTTTTCAGCATCTACGAAACCTCACGGTTACCATCCAATCCTCCTCCAAGTTTCGTGGTTGCACCTTCGACTCCAAAACCATGGCCGTCTCTAGTTACAGGCCGGAATATTCGAAACATGACAACGTTCCACGGGGCTAACATTTGTACAGTCTCTTATGGGAGAACATCAAAAAATACTATTTGACACACGTACGGTGAAGTTTTTGAGAAAAATGAAGAGAACGTGAGTTGAAGAACAAACGATTCTCGATTTTTTGAGCTAGGTCTCGTTAAGATTGATCAACTACGAAGCGAGTTATTCACGTTTAAAAAAAAAAAAGTCAGACAGAGGGCGAAGCGCGGTACATGTACTGCACTTCGCCCTCTGTCCGACTTTTTTTTTAAAATAGTGAATAACTCGCTTCGTAGTTGATCAATCTTAACGAGACCTAGCTCAAAAAATCGAGAATTGTTTACTCTTTCGATATAATCATAAACTTTTTCCCTTCGGAATTGAATACTATGCGCAAATCAACAATTAACGTGTTTTTCGAAGATTTTCCCATAAGAGCGTGTATAAAACTCGGCCCCCTATTTTTCGTCACCGCGACGTTGCCAGCTTTAATATTCCGGCCTGTAACTAGAGACGGCCATGCCAAAACCTTCTACACCCCCCCCCTTCCCCTCGATATCTACGTCTTAGGGGCAATGCGTATGAATTGCTTATGGGCGTTCTCAAATATTTGTGTGTACCTATAAGTATCACACCCGCTTGTCGGCTTCAACCACAAATGCCTCCTCCAACTCTGAATAAGTTAATCCTTGCCGTTCTCAAATTTACACCCATACGACTCGAACAAAACTACGGCTTCGGAGCGCGCATGGAACCTGTTCGGTGGGCGGAAGTTGCCTTCCTGTCTTATAGTACCTACACCTCGAAAATAGAATTTACCGACACTTCCAACTACTATCAGCAATCTGTAATTCTGAGTCGCCCCCTCCCGGTAACTTCACGATTTCATGAAGTCGAAGGGACACGGCTCGAATAGCTCGGAAATGGAAATTTTTCCAAGTCTGATTCCATTATTAGGGTGATATCATAGAATTCAAAATATTTCCACTTCCTTCTGCTGTCATAATTATTATGGCTCGAAAGTCAAAACTATTCCAAGTCCTTCTACCGTCATATAATGTAAATTTAAAGTTGAATTTTCAACAGGGAACCTGTTTTATCGGTATTTTTCGGAAAAAACATCCGCCATCCAGTCGGCAAAGCTCAGAGCTCGAAAATTTTCGAAGTCTTCCTCCTATGATATATAGCTTGGAGGCCGGGCCTATGATGACGTCTTAGGTCAGCCTTGTGACGTCACAATCTGATTACGTCATGGATCAGTTTTTTTCACTGAAGTATGGGCCTGTGACGTCACAATTTGATGACGTCATAGGTCAACCTTGTGACGTCACAATCTACATTTTTGAGATTCCAAGCGCCCCATAAAACAGATTCCCTGCCACCCCTTGTTTAACTCCGTTAAAGAACCGATGAGTTTCTATTTCCAAGTTCCCCTCCCATCATATAATGGGACTCAATTCAACCTCCCTGTGACGTCACGATCTGATGATATCATAGGTTAGTTTTTACCGGAAACCGAACGGCGGATGGTGGGACGCCGACACTTTCAAAAAAGAAAAAAAAATTAATAGAACAGGATTTTTCTTGAAACGACCTTGAAATTGCTGGACTTCATTCAGCCCTTTGCTTAGTCTGTACGCTGAGGCAAGCGTTCCTCCTCTCTTTCACCGCGCTCTGCTACTTACTGGTAACTTTCTGGTCTCAAGAGGCCAATAAAACAACCTTGAAACTACATTACTCCATTCAATCTTCTGGGCTTCGACTGACCCTTGCACCAGCCTTTCCCTCAGGCAATGCACTGAGGCAAATATTCGTCTCTCCCTCAACGTGCTCTTTCATCCACGGTCAACTTTTTGGCATCAACAGCCAAATATCTAAATCTTCGCATCTGTTCAAATGCCCTCAGGCCATGTAATTCGCCCTTTCTATCGTTTCAATTCCATCTAGGCACTCATCTCAAATTTCGGATCTTACTGCCCATTTTTTTATTCATCCTTCCTTGGTTAATCTCTTTTTCTGACAAGAGGCTCGATCTTACTGAACCCAACTTCACATTGGTACAAGCAACACGTCAACAGAATCATTATTTCAGAATTTCGAACCCATCTTCTTTGATACATGGACGGGTCCCAGTCAAAACCCAGAACCGGATATGCAGTCTCCATTCAGGATGAAATCTCATTCTTCCGTATAAGAAACGTTACCGCTATATTAACCCATCCCTTCTCACCCGCTTCTCTCCTGCTTGTAGATTTTTTTATACCACCCAATTATCTTTCATACTTTCTTGCTATCCAAGACCCTCGTTTTACCTATCCTATCGTTCAACGAATTCTGTGAACGAAGAGTAACAAAATTCGTAGATATTCACTCCTCGAATTCTTCCTAATCATCGATCTCTCTTGTATGGACACCCGGGACACATCGACTTTAAAGAACAGGATGCAGTGTGATCTCCCTCCCCTTTTTATGATCTTTCCTCATCCTCTTCTCCTGGCAAGATTTCTGGCCCTCCTTATCCTCCAACAAGCTGCGATCCATTGAAAAATCTCCAATTCCTCGATCTACTTCAAACAGCCCTTCCCGACAAATAGAAGTAATCCTAATCCGTCTTACCCTTTCTTTTGACGTCTCTCACTGAGCTCTAATGCCGTCAATTTAGCCGTTCAACACGTCTTCGCTTGACCAGCTCTCGAAAACATCCGGCTTCACCATTCTGTATCTCACTACATCACAAACTTCACAAATAATCATTAAAAAATCATTAGTACGCTGAAAAGTACTTCTGATTCATCATTTTTGATCTTTCTGCGAGATCACAGGTGGCAGGATGAGAAGCGCAAGAGTAAGCGTGCCAAGTTATCCCCGATGATCCAGCAGGGTCTCACCATTATATTATAGGAACAGTTTCTTTTTCTTATGTTACAACTAGTAAGATTTTACTGCTTCACCGCTTTGTCGGGTCGATGTACGACCTTTGGGATTCTTCGGGCCCTTCCTCTATCACCATAAATATGAAGACGGTCAGTTAATGAATGTAAAAATTGTACATAGTACAGTTAAAAGGCAAACTCGCATAGAACAATGTTTTTAGTGAAATTTTATCTTTCAGATACATACCAAGAAATACCGATTAGACCACCCGAATAGTTCACAACACCTGGATGCTAGCTCGTGCTGCCGCTCTCTCTAGGTGGTACACGAGCTCAACACTTGAACACAGGCGGCTGATTACCTTTAGCTTTTTGGCAAGTATATTACAGGGTTCGTAGTCCAAAAATGAATCCATCAGAGGCCCATAGCTAGGGGAGAGTTTCCTCTAACTCTGTTTTTTATAGGGGTGATTTTGTCAAGTAAAAATAGCTGAAAAATAACAATTATAACCTTCCTGCATGGATTTGGCCGCTGGAGTCTGCAGAAAAGTTACTCCATAATTATAATTATTTCATATTATAATTGAGATACAAGAAATCTCTTATGTCTGCGGACACTTTTTCTGTGGAGAACGCATCATTACGAAAGTCCTCTCTGTAGAAGGTGAAGCAACAATTGTTTCATTCTTTCATACTGGACAAAAAAAGAGAATGACTTTTAGCTGGTCGTATATTACCATTCGAGATCTGAATTAAATCACTTAAAATTGTTCTATAATTTTGTTTTCTTTTGTTTTTACATAATTTTTTTGGCTCTTCGACTCTTCAGACTTGAAAGCCTCCTTCAATTTCAATGCTTCGAGACTGATACTTTCAGCAATGACCTAAATTCTCGAAAAAGCTCCTCGGGCGGCAAGTGCTCCCTTCCGAAAGCTGGAAAGCGAAAATCATATTACGCAGCGAGGCGTATAGACATTGCAGCGTGCATTTCACCGCAATTTCATCTCGAGCGCATAGCCGACGACTATAAAAAAGGCAATGTATATAATCTTGAATTATGACCTATTTCGCTACAGGAAAAATCTTCCTACCCCTACACATGTAGCAGAATATTACACTATTAACAATTTCCGCGAAAAGGGATAATATTGGTCAGATAATCCGATTACATGTATTATAGTACTTTGTATACACACCGGGTAATATGTTCGACGTATTATACACCAAATTTTTATACAGTCGTATAGACGAACGAATTTAATAGCACGTGGTTGGTTTTAGCGAATTAGAAGGGCGGGCGGGAGTGATGCTATTCGAGTTTTAAGTACGCCGTTAAATTGGTGTCGTTTACGCTGCTATATAGATCCTTTCGCTACTTAGGAATATGCGTACAAATAATACGTCAGAAAAAAGGCTGTTGGCAGTATAAGTTAATAGTCGACAGAAGGTAAATAATAGAATCTAGGCATCGATGTTATTTTCGCAGGCGAGTGGTGCGCAGTAGGCGTTACCAAAAATTATTTAGGGTTGGCGATGGTAATTTTTCATTGAAACGATATACCGCTACCGAGTTACTTGATGCAGGGTTGTAGACGATCTCTCGTATTTGCCAACGTGTGTGTCGGCTTTTTCAATATTTTGTACTTCGCGCGCCAGTCTTGAAAAACAGGAAGAACCGTTAATCTGTGCTCTCGTTTTCGAACTCGCAATCTCTCTTCGTTGTAAACTTTTATTACGCGCGAGATACGAGTTTGTTTTGATAGGATGAAAACGGATGAAAACGTCGCGGTATAATAAATTCATCTATGCAATGTGGGTGCTGCTTTATTGCGTATGCACGCTGAAAGCTGCATGCGAGGACCTACATCGTATGCGTCTTTAGTAGGTATATACCTCCAGTAGCACAAGACCATCAACAATGCTTACTGTTTACTAGTACCGTTTCTTCTCTATACCATTCCCAAATGGGAACGTGTTACAGGACCACTTATTTAGATCAGGATGGGGTGCATCATCCTTTCCTCTGTGATGTAACAAAGAGGGGGAGAAGTAGAGTCTCCTTCCTGATACCAACATAAATTACAGCATTTTAAACAAGTGTAAAACCTATCGAGACAGCAGGCTAGATCAAATGATCTTGCTTATTCCGGTGAAGCTTACATCATAGACATAGCCAACAGGCTACCACCGACCACTTCAGAGAATACTCAAGACTCTGATCCCCAGCCTATCCGACCGGGATAGGACCGCAGAGCCAGCTCAGTCGGAAAGCGCGAGTACTCATCTGAAGGGAGACCACAAGTCCAGTTTCGGTAACACTTTTTGAGATCACTCAGGCTATGAGAAACATTTCTACGTGAGGAGGCAAATGTTGAACGCTGATTGAAAACTCTACCTTTTTCCAGACTCAAGGAATAGTCTGTCGTTATCATTATTCATCCTTCCTTCTTCGTGTAGAAGACAGTATACTCTTTGGTAGCATAGCAACGATAAGATAAATAACTAGACTCCGTACACGTACGAGAAAATATTGTCGTGTGCAATAAAAAAAAGAAAACAACGAAGATTGGAAGTCCAATCTGACAGATCTAAAAGGGTCGAGAAAATTGGACTGCTAAAAAAAAATTTGGAAAGAAAAAAAAAACAAGGGCCAAAAGAAAAGGATACGTACATCTTGTTTAGAGATTGCTTGACGACATTCGAAGACTAAGAATTGTCTAGTAAGTACTTCGCTAGACCAAGGATCAAAAAATAATTGCTCAACGAGCGAGAAAGAGGAAAGATACACGAGACATAAACATACACGTAAAATTATTTATTCGACAACTCAACAGCGCAGCATACGAACGAAATGAAAGGTAAAGATTCGCCTTTTAGTCGAAGTATGGTCAACCAGCAATCTAAAATAAAATAATTAAAGAGCAAGATAGCAAACTTATTCGATGGAAAACGCCATCAATTCGTCCATAGGTCTCCGTTCAGCTTTCTGACCGTTGTAGAAATAAAAGCAATGCGGAGCGTGCATTACGCTCAGGAGAATTCGATAAGAATGAGCTTTTATTCGTTGACCCACGTAAATCTGAGCGCTGCTGGATCAAGGTGCGTTTCTCTTGAAGCCGATAAAAAAAAAATTATACTGAACCCGATCACGACTCGTGAACAGTCTCGAATACATTTTCTAAGAAGGCCGGATCGACGGCAAATATCCGGTAGTTAGGCGCGCTTATCGAAATTACCGGCACGTCGATCACAATAAAATTAACGAAAATTCCAGATCTAAATCAACGAAAACTTTATGTGCCCTTTCGATAAAAAAATGTAACTACCGACTTTTTTTGAGGGCAAATATTAATTTTGTCTCTCTCGATGACCACGTTTTCGCGTACCGGAATCCTACACGTACCCGCGTCTGTGAAATCGACCGGCGAATTTGCCACTCTCGAACCCAGCGCAGGCAAAGCCCAACGCTGAATATAGAAAACGAAAAAATTCCCCCTCTAGTGATTCGATACCACGCTTCATCGAGAAAGGACTCAATACGAGCAACATAAGGAATAAATCAAGGAAAGAGAGAGGAAGAGAAAGAGAGAGAGAGAGAGAGAGAGAGAGAGAGAGAGAGAGAGAGAGAGAGAGAGATATTTCACACCTCATTAATGAAGTTGAGTAGTGAGGTCACGAAGATTGAATAATTTAGAAGTTTTGAGATCATGGACTCGTAAATAACTCGGTTGAATTACGACCCAGAGATAACACTAATATTGATATCATAGGACGGGAGTTCAAAAACCGAAATTTTCATAAGTCTTGAACGTCAAAATTTTCTAAGTCTCACTCCTGATTACAAAGAGCATAAAATTAGAAAAAGTTCCCTCTTTTATCATATACAGCTCGAAAATCAACATTTTTCCAAATTCTCCTCATCTACACACGTGGCTCGATGATCGTAAATTTTCAAGTCCCCTCCTGATAAAATAGAAGCAAGGAATTTCTCCAAGGCCTCCTAGTCAATTCCAGTTATTATTTCTCAAACTTGATCTGACAGGTTATTTACAGAAGAAGGAACTTCGCTGCAATCGTATGACGAAAATAAAATACCAAACACGGATGATCAACAAATTAAAGAACCCTGGAAAAGTTACACCGAAGGAGTACTCGAAGACAACAGGGAACCACTTCTCCAATCTCAACTTAATGAGGAACTTTCAGGACCAGAAATACTGAAAAGTAAAGTCGAACACGCAATAAAAACCGCCAAAAATAACAAGGCATCAATCAGGACCAGACGGAATGCACGCAGAATTTCTAAAAATGGTCGAAGGTGGCAACCTGACTATGTTGACGAAGTTCTTCAACCAGATATCTAACAGCGGCGAAATACCTACTGACTGGTTACAATCCACTTTTGTGATGCTCCCTAAGAAACCAAATATGCAAGGATCACCGCCCAATTTGTCTCATGAGTCATGCGCTTAAAATATTCCTCAGAATTCTTCATACCAGACTTTTTAGAAAACTTGAATCGATGAGTGGGAAAACTCAGTTTGGCTTCAATAATGGTGTGGGCACACGAGAGACCATTTTCTGTCTCAACACGCTAGTACAAAACTGTTATGATCAGCGCAGTGTTTCATTGATTACGAGAAAGCGTCTGACAGTGTGAAACATGAATGGATGATGGGGATCTTAGAGAGAGCCGGAGTTGACGGTAAGGATGCCAGAATTATCCGAAACTTGTACTGGCGGCAAATGGCTAAGGTGAAACTGAATGATGGCTCACTTTCGGATGAATTCGAGATAAATCGCCTATGCTCTTCAACATAGCAAATTATCAGAGGCCCTGGATGGAATAGAATGTGGAATCAAAGTAAAGGGACGGGCAGCGATATACCGATGACACTGTGATACTCACGGATGACCCAGAAGATCTAAAACTCCTCCTGGTTGTTTTGAACGAGATAGGAAGAACAGCTGGCCTAAGAATAAATGGTGATAAAACAAAACTGATGGTTGTAAGCAGAGACATCCTCTTCCCATTTATCGAAAGAGTCATGCAATTCAAATACTTAGATACAATGGTCAACAGCAGATGGGACCCCCAAATTGAAGTGAAAACTGGAATTGCGCAGGCCAAGCAAGAAATATAGGAAAATACTATGCGATCGTAATCTAGGTACATCAATTCGGTACAGATTTGTAAGATCCTACGTTTGGTCAGTCCTATTGTACGGAGTGGAAACTTGGACACTCAAAGCGAAGTCAATAAATCGCTTAGAGGCCTGCGAGATGTGGACTTTACGGCGTATGCTGAAGATCTCATGGACGCAAAACATGACCAACGCGGCAGTCTTGGAAAAGGCCGGCATGGAAAGATTGCTCTTCTCCTACGTCAAACAGCGAAGGTCGGCTATAGGCTACATCATAAGGGGTGAAAAATGTGGGTTACTACGGCTGATCATAAAAATCGAGGGAAAGCGTGGAATAGGACGCAAGTCCTTATCATGGCTCCGCAACATCAGGTATTGGACAGGTCTTCAGAGCATAAGCGATCTAGGCAGAGCAGCGGAACAACAGGCACTGCGCATCATCACGTAGCCCCGAGAAGCGTAAACAAGGGACCGACAAAGATAATTCGCCAACGCTCGATTGAGTATGGCAGCGAAAGAAGAAGAGTCCAAGCTTGCCTGGAATGTCATAAAATCAAAAACTTTCTGCGGCCTGGCCAAAAATAGAGATCGTACCAATTACAAATATTTTTGGACTCCCCACATCAAACTTTTAATAGCCAAAATATCTAAACTCGCTGAATGTTTATAAATACAGTGGAAACTCTCTATAACGAATTCCTCTATTTTACGAATTTTTCCGTGATCCCTCCCCCTTCAACGAGTTTTACCTATGAAAAAATCTCTTTATAACGAACAATTTACTCTATATAACGAATTTTTTTTCGAGATTTCGAAGAAAAATTGCGTATTTTTGACACTAAATGAGGCTAAGAAAAATGGTAACGTGTTATTTGACCAACTTTTTTCCCTTCTTTCTTGATTGTAATCATTTTTATGTCGACATTTAACAAAAATTAAAAATTTAACCCACCGCATGTTCAATAAAAAACACACTGAGCGAGGGTGGTGGGGATTATTATCATCTAAAGGTAACAAAAGTAATGAAAACTAAGTTTTGCTCATTACATACTGTATGTGCTTTAAATTTACTGTAAAACAGAATGAAAAAATAAAATTTCTATATAACGAATTTTCTATATAACGAATTTTTTTAGCGGTCCCTTCAGATTCGTTATAGAGAGTTTCCACTGTATCTCGAATGAATCAAAAACGGTGCGCTTCCTGTGATCTTATCTGGCGATTTATTTTATTGTTACGCGTCTACATATATTTGTTTTCCATAATTCAGTCATTATGTCGTCGAGAGTCGACCTTTTACCAAAAAAGTTAGAGAGAGAAAAATAAAGGGTTATAAAGAGTGTGCCCAATTACATTAGAATAAGTCAGTATCCGTCGCATCGTGCTCCATTTTCAAAAAAAAAAATATTATATAGATAACATAATATAAGTATAGAACAGATTTCTCTACAAAAAATCTTCTGTGGCGCTTACCTGGAAAAACTGACAAGACACTATTAATTTACAATAAATGTGAATCGCACACAATCATAAAACTTAGGCTACCTGCTCGTTAACTAAGGACATCAGTATTATATTCGATGCAGTATGGCAACGTTGTAGTACAGCAAACAGGACAAAAAAGAGTTTGAAAAAAAAAATTGTATGGTAGGTAGATGAATGTTATAATCTTCTCTCCCTCATTTTAGTCTCCAAATCGAAATTGTAAAGCCAATCGGCACTTTTTATCTTCATCATGATGGCACTGGACTGATGAGAAGTGAAAGTTCAAAGCAGTCACCGACATGTTTCTCCACATTATTCTTCGTACCTCTGATCCAAAGCTTTATTCTTCTTCAAAAACAGTCCGGGGAAGAATCGTTAAGTTGTCTTTTCATTACTGTCTACACAATACAGCGTTAACTGTTTCCTCGTTCTCTTTTCATTCTTTCTTCCATTTGTTTGTTTGCAAAAAAAAAAAAACAAAGAAAAGAAAGGAAAAGAAATCAGTACCCAGACATTTTGTCTTTCGATGGAGTTAGAATTTTCAATTTGATATCATGGAGTAGAGATTTTCAATTTGATATCGTATTTACAGGTATAACTTTAACAATACAGAACAAGGCCCGTAACGTTACTTGTAATATTATAAAAGATGACGGTGTCTTTCGCAAGCGCACCCAGCAGAGGCGATCTATTCTCAACAAACTGTTGGTGGTGAATGAAAAACATCACCCTGATACACAGATTACTAATCCGTGCTCTACCTAGGTGATCAATCATAAGTTAGTTGATCAAGCCACATGAAAATTGTGTTGCACAGGTGCAGAAAGGATAGTATTTCTTACAATGGCCAAATTTATCAGCATGTATACCAGTATTCTCGAAAATTTTCGTACATCCCTCTCCAACACCCCTACTCCTAAGAGTTGAATATGTATTCTGTGCTACTAGCTTGTAAATTAGAAAAAAAAAAAAAAAAAAAAAGTATCATCATGTCAACGATCTTGCATTCCCGCAACCTTGCGCACGACTTATTGACTTTGACCCGCGCTCGAATGTCAAGGATAGAATTTATTGAACACCCCGTTGACATTCTTTCTTTTTCCAGCGAATATGGCCGCAAATGTGACTTCGAATTATATTGGTTCAACCCACTTTCTTAGACTGGTCTACAAAATATAATACCAATAATTTTCTCACTCTCTTTCGACTGACGAATGGTGTGTCCTTCAGGTACACCGCGAGCTTGGAAAACTACGAACCTTTCTACCTAACTTCGTATTCATTACTTCAGGAAAAATTCATTGTAATATTCGAACTCCGCGGTCATTTAATTCGGGGTTCCGATACGCTTTTACCGTTTTTCTTTCACTCACTCCAGCTGCGGTACCCTTCTTCCTAAACATCCAATAAATAACTTCTCAGAATAATTGAACTGGTACCGGTATCGGTTCGCCATGATATTTTTAATTCGAAATGTGAACAACACGCGAGTACAATACGCGAACGTTTCGCTACAATACTATCTTCAGAAATGTGATATAGCAAAGGCGTTTCAACCCAATTTTCGAATGGTATTATGGAAAACCCTTTTGATTTTATAACTACTATACACGTCTAGTCATATTAGATGGGAGACGTTTTTTTTGTGCAAGAATGGTATACTTAAGACTTCTTGAAAGTTCCCCATCCTGTAAGTGTCTGACAGAAATCAGTTGTTTTCGATTTTTCTCGCGACACGAGCTACCTACAAAAAAAAATGTCTGGCTACAAATGTAATTTACGTTAAATTTACAATTAAAGCGTCAACCCTCATCCGAAAGATTTTATATGTACACTGAAATATTGAATACAAATTATTTTCAACATTCATTAATTTAAATAAATTCGGAACAATTTGTAACTTTTTATAATAATTATGAAATTTTCTTTATTGCATTATTACATGAAAAATGAATTGATAAGATGCTAACTGCACTAAGTACAGAGAGGCAGCCTTCATCAATTACTTCATAATTTTTTATATTCCGATTATTAGCTTATCCGAAAGATTTCATATGTATACTGAAATATTTAATACCTACAAATTATTTTCAAAATTCATCAACTTAAATAAAATCGGATCAATTTATAACTTTTCATACCAATTTAAATTATATTTTCTCTATTATATTATTTTCTGAAAAATGATTTGACAAGAAAATTTATTCATTCAAATTATAAAATATTCATAACTTGAAATATTTTTTATTGAATTAATAAATTAATAACCCAATAATTTTACACACCTCACAAAATAATATTAGTTTGATCAAAATTAATTCAATTCATAGGCTACATGTATTTTCTTCATTCAATTATTATTAATAAATTTTACAACAAATAATTTAATTGGAAAATAAATTATTCATTTAAATTAAAATAATATTATTCACCTGACGGTTTTATTCAACGAAACATTCAATACAAATTGTTTTTAATTTCTATTAGTTCAATTATTTAGATAAATTTTCATTTTACAATTGAGGTAAATAACATTTCTTGATCAAAGTAATACTCGTACATGGATGATAATCTAATCAAGAAGATTTATGAATCAAAATTATAAATTATTCTACAAATTAAATTAATTTTAAATAAATTTACAAGTTGATTTTTAAAAAGTTGAACAGTATAAAAAGAAATCAAATTAAAAAGTATGTTTCTTTTTCTTTATTACGTTATATTATTTTCTAAAAAATGATTTGACAGGAAAATTCATTTATTCAAATTATAAAATATTCACAACTTGAAATATTTTTTATTGAATTAATAAATTAATAACCCAATAATTTTACACACCTCACAAAATAATATTAGTTTAATCAAAATTAATTCAATTCATAGGCTACATGTATTTTCTTCAGTAAATTATTATTAATTTTATAACAAAATAGAATCATTGTAAAATCAATTATCCATTTAAATTAAAAATATCTATAATTTAATTTGAAGTAAAATAATATTATTCACCTGAAAATTTTGTTTTTCATTTTTATTAGTTTAATTTAATTAATAATTAATTTTTATTTTATAATTTAGATAAATAAAATTGTTTGATTAAATTAATATTTTATGGATGATAATCTAATCAAAAAGATTTATAAATTTAAATTACAAATTATTCTACCAATTAAACCAATTTTAATTAAAATAAGTGATTTTAAAAAAGTTGAATAATATAAAAACAAACTAATAGGCTTGAACAAGAGAATTTTTCCTTCAAAAGTACTCGTCATAATGATAGAGAAGAATGGAGACACATAGACGCACACGTCTTTGTGTCTTCATCCTTCTCAAGGCTCAAAGAAGAGCTGAGAAAAAACAAAATAATTCTCAACCAATTTTTAGTTCAATTAAAATTAATTTAATTCATAAACTATATGAATTTTCTTCATTCAATTATTATTGAATTTATAGGAAATTATTCAATACTATTTATTCATTTAAATTATAAAATTTATAAATTAAATTATTCCCAAGTAGACTTTTTATTTAATTTTAATTTACCAGCTACTGGCAGCCTGCTTTCAGGGCTAATATTATTTACTTGATAATTTATTCATCAAAATGTTCAATATAAATTATTTTTTCGATTTTATTAGTTTAATTTAATTTATAAATATTATTTATAATTTAGATGAATAAAATTTCTCAATTAAATTATTTTTTATGGATAATAATTTAATTGAAAAATTTTTTTCGTCCAAATGATAAATTCATTTATAAATAATCAATTTTAATTAAATCGATAGATGATTTTTAAAAAGTTGAATAATGTAAAAAATTCAATACACTTGAAGAAGAGCCAAGAAAACACAACACATTCCTTGAACAAATCCAGACGCACACTGACTGATTTTGGTTGATCGATTTGTAAAATGCACTTTTAGTCTACTTTCCCTTCCTCTTGGGATATTTTACCAATGGATTCCGAGAGATGCACCCCTCATGACTTATTCAAAAAGAAAAAATATTCCAGGGAAAGCATCAATCGAGGAGTATGTATTCGGCAGACATTTACAGGCGCGGAATTTTAAGGCGTTCTCAAGGAGACCATTTTTGCACGAAAAAACTTTCACTGGATTCGGGATCGATTTTTACGAGAAGACAACTTGTAGAAAATTCAAGTCTGACAATTTTATTCTCCACTGAATAGCTTCGTTCTCGACCTATTTTGAGATGAAAGGCAATTTTTTCGCGTGCAAGGATATTAATTAATAATAAAAGAAAGTAAAGACAAGGCTTTTCCCGCACAGGGTTTTATTTGTATATTTTTCTTCGTTTCGGCCAAACTGGTGGCCTTTATCAAGACGAAACGAGAACTCACGTTGCAGATAAGTCAATCAACATTCAAATGAGAAAATCGTCCTGATCTCGTTTTCAATTTAGTCAATTGTAGCGTCCGCCCGAATTATACCCAAGATTCCTTTGACATTCAGACCTCAAAATTTCAAGAGGACGATCTTCTTTGTGAAGGGTAGGACTATAGGAGACTTGAAAAAATTAAAATTATTTCATTATAAACGTATGTCTATCCCAAAAGTAGATTTTGCAGTTTATATGAACATTAACTTATACAACGTCGAGGAGTAGCTCATGGCTAGTTTAAACTTATCATACAATAAGCCTAGGTCAAGATTCTTATAAAACTTTTCAGGTACAAGCCTAGGCAATATAAAACGTTAATCTTTTACTTCTATTTCATAGTTGACGATCCCCAATACAGGCAAGTATTGTTTAAAAAAATCTCAAGAAAAGTTTTCAACTGTTGAACAAAGATGTTCATAATCTCACAATACATCATTAAGATAGTCTCAAACACGCGACTAAATGTTCAGTAATAACTCTGAATTAGGAATTAATGTAAGCTCATTAAATTCCTACTTCTCGACCACAGTGTTACAGACAATTGGATTATCGTTGTAAACTGACGATATTTGCCATTTAACAAAAAAAAGAAATTTTATGGCGAGTAAATTACAATTCATGTCGATGACGTCAACAGCGCGTAAAGTGACGACGTTAACAACTGTTCTCGCAGAATAATGTTTTTCATGTGCACATTTATGGATATCGTGAGATAGAGAATTACAATACGTTTATCGAACACGTATTATGGAGAAAATAAAATGTACCGTAAAATATATCTGATAAAATCTGTCACAATAGCATCAGAAGCTTTGTTTACTCCAACTTCTACGACATGAACGTATAAAATTTTATTGATAAGTAAATTTTTCATTCCTCTGTTAATGTAAAATTATATGACTTACAGACACAAATTTGACGTGATGATCCTCCTCAAAATCATCAGAGACGTGAAACCTTTCCCTTGAAGATATGACTACACATTGCCAGGCATTTTCGAGGTTAGTTTCAGGAGAAGAAATTGAGTATGCGAACTTCACACTTACTTTTTCCTGCATGAAAGTGGGAGGGACGCGTTGAATCTTTGGGTTGTGAGGAACGTAAAAACGCACGCCTGAGGTTTTTGAACATCGGTTCGAAAATTCCCTTTCTTCGAAAATACAGAGAATTAATATTGCTTGATGACGAATTTTATTCATATATTTTTTCTTCATATTTCAAGATTCAATCGATCATCATTTTTTTCCTTTTTGCTGACACGTGGTAAGCAATCGAGAATTCTGATATCATCAAATCAACCATCTTTTAATGCATCAATAATTACTCGTATAGGTTTTTTGATAACATATCGACAATTTTCTTCCTTTTTAGCAACTAACGACCTTACAAGGCTATATGTTATCGTTATCGAGAGAGGGTCGAAGATCTACGATTATTGAAATTGTATATTCCTCTTTGAGGTCAATGAAGAATTTCATACATCATACGTATAAGGTGTGAAAAACGAACTCTGCTTTGTTAAACTTTTTTCGAGACCACGTTCGTGATACACCAAGGTTTATAGACACGTGCTTGTATTTTCTTTCAATTTTACTAATCATGATGGCACGTGGCAAGAAGCAGTTCGCGGCCCGTTCCCTCAAAAAAGATACGTTTTGTGGCCCAGAGAATTGAAGCAAATTACGTCCCAACCAAAAATGAATTTATTATTTTCCCCTCAAACGCGAGTGATACTTTAACTCTGACCGAAAAAAATCTTAAATTTTTAGCGACATATGATGTTGTACTCATGGACGGAACTTTTGACTCATGTCCATATCCCTCTTTGGGTAGCTGTTTATCGTACACGGCCCAAGAAATCATACTTACGTCTTTTGCAATTGCACACATCGCCGCAAAATGGACGTCGCTTGAACATACACTTTTCTTTTTTAGGCCGCTATCTGGGTAACTTATTGCGGCCCATTTGTTATTCGGGACGCAAACTGGATTCGGCCTGGAACGTCGTTATGAGCATTCAATTAAATTCAAATCAGGATATTATGTCAACCTCCTCTTACAGCGTAAAACAGAATCTGTACATTCAATAAACATTCCATTACTTTCCATGGCTGACAAAATTCCGGCCTCTTTCTTCGAGTCTGTTCTCCCTAATCGTGACCACAAACACTTATCCATCCCTTCTCCGCTCATGCCTAACGTACCTCCATCTTTCCTCATTAACCAAAACATCCGTATCTTTTTGGGGGGCTTTTGGTCTTGTCATTCTTCTGGAAAACCCGAATCCAATCACACTGAAGATTGATAGCAAGATCCCGCAATCCAAGTATTTTGGTACTTCGGTAAATGAAATCCGAAGATGGAGATCAAGTCAAGAATCGGACAGGCAAGACAGGCGTCTCACTAATACCGGATGCAGAATTGTCAACCGTTAGGTGTGGAAGCGTGGATACTATGGGTACAATCAGCAAACTACTTGGAAGTAGAATGTGGAGGATATTTTGGGTGCAGAAGCTGAGGAACTCTCACAAACCGAGAGGAGAAGAAAATTGGGTATCTTGGCCATACATTTTGCGGAGAAAAGTATTCGCTTTCGTATCTGATCCTGGAGAGGAAGATAAGAGGTTGAAAGCGTAGAATCAGGTGCAAAACATAGGTAACTGGACTGGAGTGCTGAGCTTTGCCGAGTGACAGAAATACTCATACATTTCCTTCGTCTCATCGCTATCCTCATGATGACCGCTGACCTTCTTGGACTACGGTAGCACAAGAGGAAGAATCTTCAGGAACACAATCTGAGTGACCACACCACCACACATTTTTCACTTTCTTCAAAAGATTGTGACTCACCAACCCCAAAATACGATCTATTGGCATCCCGAAGAGGAGGGAAAGGGCGGTGGGGGAGAGACGACACCCAAACTCATGTCACAAAAAGTGGAACAGTTCGACAGTAATATCGCAAGAGTACTCGACTACCCCATATCCTATTAAGAAATGCTTGAATGATATTCGGAAGACCAAAACTTTGTGCAGCGCAAAAAATATAGCGGATGACGTCGTTACAATTTTTTAGCAAAAGTAAGTCTTGGTCACGCCTACGTTATGACATTTCGATGAATTGAAATTTTGGCCTTATAGAGACATCTTAGTTTAGTATCTGGATGTGAGAACTCGAAACTTTTCCAAGTTTTTACCGTGGGTCAGCATCACTAGCTTATAGCTCGTTCGTCAGCAGTATTTTATACCCTAGTAAACTATGTAGGCATTGCTGACGAGTTCGCTCCACTTGTTCGCTTCTCTTCTTCAAGCCAAACTTCCTCTTTCCCGTTAATCTAATATTAACCTAGTACGCTGTATGTTAGGCTATGCTTACATTCTATAGTTTTCAGCCTAGTATTATAGCACAAAAATATAATATGGACCAGCATACGAACTAAACGCAGGAGATACCCGAATAAAATTCTCCAACTCAGCCCACAGACTTGAAACAGTCATGTCAAAAACAAATCAAAAGTAAGTATCGACCAAAAGGAGTCACATTGAACAAAATGACCTCCTGATCCTGGGAAAAAATCCCAAATATTAGACAAAGAAAGATATCGAGCAAGTCATTCATTTTCTTAGTAGATATGAAAATAGTGTTAAAATCACAAGACCATGCTCGTAAGAAGACGACGTTTGTGATCTGTTTCCTAGTATGACTCGCTTAGTGAAGCTCGACCAAAGAGGCTTCACCTATCCATCAGTCGACCAAAAGGAATCGAATTATACAACGGACGTAAATGACACCCACACGCACTCCAAGCGCGACCCTTTTCTCGTACACCGCGTCAGATTTTCCACACGCTGTCAAAGAACCGTTTAGTTAATGTGTCCAAAAAATTATTGCTGTGACAGGAAAGACGACTTATAAATCCGAGGGGGTGGAGTTTCGCCCAAGATAGTTTATATTCCTAAAAAGGAGCCGACATTTAAACAAATGTGATTTTACATTTTTATGATTTACTGTTTTAGTTGACAGATTATCGTGTCGAGTAAGGCGAGATACAAAGCGTCCCGACTCAAGAGAGAAGGACGTGATATCTGCATATCTCTTGGATTACAAAGACACTTATTCAACAATTAATTCTACAGTAACTATTATTCCAATCTTTCGATATTTATATGAGGTCATTCTCTGTTTCAAGTTAATTGTTTTTATTACTTTCGTGTACGGAAAAAGCTCTTATACAGTAATACGAGGCGTGCTGTATTCCCGGGAAGATGGAGGCCGGACGACGGGACACGAGAGCGTTTCATAATTACTAAACGGAGAGATTATTCGATGGCAGCTGCATCTAGAAAATAGAACTAGTATCATGAGGAGGGGGTTGGTCCACAAATACGTCCGTCGGATATCCGAGATCTCCGGCACGACATTAGTGGATGATTCATAATATTCTAAGGTCTACGTTCAATTCATTAGAAGTGTGAAATATGCCTACCCTATCAAACTAAAGGGAAAAATTTCTTCGGTCTACGAATTATGCTGAATATCCGTACACGCGACTTGACTACGAATTGACCTTCGATTTGTTTATATAGATCGTATTTTCTTTCAAGATAGATGAAAGTGAACAAGTTATTTGCCGATACGCACGCGAATCTCTCGATTGTATATTCTTCTCATTTCCGAGTAATGCACCTACCGAGTCCGTTCTCACGGTTCAAAGACAGTCTTATTAGAACGCACACCCAACAAAGTCTGTCGCGCAACTCCGTAATGAGTGTAGTATATTGTGTCGTGAAATCTTAGATCATCAGCTTCATCAACAATAGCAAATTATGTAGACGCAGAAGAATATTTCCTGTAAACGAGATACAAAAAGATATTCGTATGTTGTCGTGGAGCCCGCATATCGATCATATTGAATATGAAATTTCCAATCGCGCTCGTCTCGTCACTCGTATTTAGGGTGCCACAGAATGAAATCGTGGACGAGGTTTCGTATTCGAACGTCTTTATACAAATTCGTAAGAGACCACTGCACTGTACGCGGAAATTAGATCGTTTACCGACCTACCACGTGCGGTACGCATAAAATCGATCAGTTGAATCGCGTTTTCTATTTAGAGATGAGGGCGGGCGAGTTTTACAAGCAATTTTACATCGACGGTAGCAATGAATTATAATCACTTACAGGGTGCACCAAGATTCGAACTCGCGAAATTCATGACTCTAAAACCTTGACCTATAGCCAAATCTTCAGGCTATATTGATAGACAGAATTTAAAAGTCGACTCCGGTTGTCCTGAACAATCTTCCATCTACGAGTTCGTAAAAACATTGGAAAACTTCGTATGGAACCGCGCGACTCGTTTCTTTCGCTGCTGAGGGGGAGCGAAGGTTTCATCAAGATCATTAATCGAAACGAACAGGGAACAAGTACTCTCCCAACACTTCTTTTTCTTTCTTTCTTCTCCAAATCCTTCGATACCTTTAGGCAGCTTCGCGAATTTCTGTCAAGTTGATTTCCCGTTCTCCTCCGCCTCCTGAATTTCAACCTAGACGATCCTGCTGTTCAACCCGACCTCGGAAGTCGACCTTGATCTTTTCTACACCCACCTCATAATTCAACAAAATTTAGTACTCATAACTTTTTGGACCCCTATATCAGCCAGAATCTTGAGCGCAAAATGTCTTCATTCTTTAAGCCGAATCCGTTCTCAACTTGATCACGGTTATCCAATTTACACCCACTCCAACAAAACAATCTTGAAATTGCTGCACTCTATTCAATCTTCCAGGCGTCGACTAGCCCTTCGCGCACTACGCATCAGCCTTTCTCTCAGCCTATGCGCTGAGGCCGGTATTCCTCTCTTCCTCACCGCGCCCTTTCACCCACAGTCAACTTTCTAGCCTCGACAACCCAATAACCAAATCTTCTCATCTTTTCGAATGCTCTCAGCCCTCAAAATTTACCTCTCTTGTCGCTTCAAACCCATCTAGGCACTCATCTCACACTTCAGCCCTCATTTTTAGCGGGGGACCTGCAATCCGTTTTAAGAGGGGTCCTTAGAAAATGCCCGCGAAAACGAAAAATTTTTGCGACGTCATTTCTAGAGCAATATCTAAGGACTTGAAATATTTTCGACCACCGAGCGATGGAGAACGGGACTTAGGAGTGACGTCATCAACCCAAGTTAAGTTAGGTTGCAAAGAAGAGGCTACAACAAGTTTAGAGAGAGAGGCTTCAGGAAATATTTACAGTTCCGCATCGTACAACATGATGGATATTTTATCGAATGGAGTGAGGTATAGCAGGATCAACTCATTTTCTTTAGGCCTCACATTTTCCTCCACCAAGACTTTACAAGACAATTTGTCAAAGTTTGTACACCCACAAGTTCCTGTTCGGAGACCTGAATACGTTCACTCATGTAAACACTTAATGGAAGCAAAAATAAGACTAGCCATTTCTCACGGAGCCGCGGAGCTTCTAAATATTTTCATCCACTCCCCCTTGGTTAATCGCTATGCCGGGCACTCGTCTCGATCTTACTGATTTCCACAACAGCTAACTTTATACACAAACAACACGTAAATAAAATTATTTCTTCAGACCTTCATTCCTACCCTCTTTACTATAGACAAACGGGTCCAAATTGAGACTTAGAAACCGTATATGGAATCTTCATTCAGTGCAACTGCTCATCCTTCTGTATGAGAGACTCGTTTCCGTATTCACCATCGGACTCACAGCTATATTCACCTGCCTTTTTCTTCCCCGCGAATTCCTCTTACTATTTGATTCTCTCTCATCCTTATTTCTATTCAAGACTCTGATTCTACCAATCCTATTCGTACACATTCTTCGAGTTTTCCTCATCTTCCATCTACCTAGTTTCTATTGATACAGGGACGCATCGACCTGAAGGAAGTGGACCTTGTCGAAAATTAGTCATTGCACTTATTTTCTATAACAGTTCCTCTCCTCGTATGATCAACCCTGTTTATTCTCTCTCTCATACTCTCCTGTTACCATGATTTCTGGCCAGATTTCTTAAAATAACTCCAATTCCATCGTTCCCTTCGAGGAGAAGTCATCCCAACTCGCCTCAGAATAGGCCTCGGCCATGCCCGTCTCACCCGTTCTTTGCTCTTTCTACGCTCTTCACCACCGTCCGACAGTGCTTCTCAAATCCAGCTCTCGAAATAATCCGGTCTTATCATTCTGTTTTTCCCAGCATCCAGGAACTCCCCCACAAACAATCATACCTCTGGTCCACTTATCTCTACAACACCATCTGATTCATATGCATTCTTATTGTCCCCATCTGCCCAGTCCGAGTCGATAACATCAAGGCTCATTAATTTCATTAAAAAAAAGCCTAACCCACTTCAGAATTAAAAAGAAAACTAATATTTTTCAGGTCAAAATGAGAATCGTTCTTCTTATCGGAGGGACTGTTTGTGTATGATCAAGATAGCCTAATTTTGACCACTACCAATTGACGTCATTTTCCAACGACATCAAGTACTTCTTTACATCATTCTGATTCTTCAGAAAAAAGTCAGAAATTGTTTCAAATTGAGCTTTCACCGGATGAGTTTCTTCATTCACCAACAAGGTTAGGGAGATAATTGGATTTGAATCAGGCGATTAAAAAAAAAAATATGACGTATCTTCTGATTTCTGAGTGTAAAATATGACGGTATCAGTTATGTCCGCGAGAGAGAGATAATAATGCGGAAAACTTTCTCTATGTATCAGGCAGAACGTGATGATATGAAATAGTATTTTATAAAGAATATTTTTCGCGAAGTAGGGTTTCAGAAAAGTGACGTTTGTATGTACGTCATCGTACAATATAAACTTTGAAGCGTTATCACTTGCATCTTAGAACTTCATGAAATAATTTTCATTTAACGTGAAATTATTAATTCTTTTTATCACAATGTTCCTGATCAGCTTCTTCAACGAGGCACCTAATTTGGAAATCAAATCGTTCGCTATTGTATACAAGGAAAAAACTGATAAGAATTCAGTTACGAGATAAGGATGTTGGAGAGAAGCGGGCTGTACAATATGAGGCATTTCAAAATCTGCAAAAATTAGATTAGTTTCAACAATGAAAAGTAAAATGTGAGATAACCTGTCTGCTGCGTATAATTTGAAACACTACATCTTTTATTTGAAACATTTTCTCCCGAAAGTCGCTTTCTGAGCAGATGTACTTACGAATAATCGGTAACCGCCGTAGGGGGTATCTTCACGCAAGAGTAGTGAATTAACGAGAAAGGTATCAATTGGTTGGCTTTCAACATCATCCGCAGGGTAGAGCCCAATCACCTCCATTTAGTTTTTGGGACAAGATGTAACGGTGTCCCTACGGGATCTTCCCTCGTGGTTACCGCCTCCGAAATATTTTCGAATCGTTTAGATACTCATCTTTACGAAAACTTTCCCTACATGTCCACTAACATCTACGATACGGTAAATCCTAACCATCACCATGAAATCTTGTCTAGCCTCCTACTCTTCTTCAACAATTGCATCTGAAATCTTTGATTTCATCTTGTCCAGCCTCCTACCTTTCTTCAACTTCAGCATCTGGAATCTTTGATTTTAATATTTACCAAAAGTCCACCGCTACCGACACTGCCATTGATGAGCATTCCTTCCATTACATACACCACAAGAATGCTGCGTTCTCCTATATGATGAAGAGGCTATTAACTTTATCAAGGAAATCGATACCATAAAAACCACCACAAAGAAGAATAATATACATCTTAACGTCGGTAAGACCGTAGGGCGGAGAAAATACTCAAGAACCATGGCCCAGACCACAACTTTATCGAAAAACTATTCGAAATGAAGTTTGACGGTCTACATTTCCTTGAAAAAGCCTGCTACCATCATAGCAAAAGTGAATCCTCGAATTGCTTTCTACGCTCCCTCTCCAACATGAAGGACGGGGCGCTACGAAATGGGAAAAAAGCGACGTCCATAGACTCAAATCCGCGGACTGTGATGTTAAATATATTGGCCAGACAACCCGATCTAGGATAACTCGCGTCAACGAACACATATCCTCTCAGGGAGGGCGGAATAGCTCTAAATTCTCCTAAACTTCGCAGCCCACGTTCTCGAAAAGGCTGTCGAATAAACATCCTGATTAAATTAGAAAAGATTGAAATACGGAAGCACATCGAGAAGAACGTGAAATTAGCGAATGATATCGTGTTTTACTATCTCTTATTTCTCGCTTAGCTCTCTCAGTACTTAACAACCTGAAGATGCCGTGACGATCATGTCCAGTCTTGTGTACAATTATAATGTCCTGTAAATTCTTGTATTCTTCTACCATGCACAAAGCTAAATTAGACTTAGTCACTCAGCTCAATAGACCAAGAAATGAAGACATCTATCTGAACACGAAGAACTCTCTAGATGTAAAATTAAATTCCAAACGCCTTATATTATTATGAGTTTTCTTCTGTCATCAATAGTTTTTGCTAAAAAAAACAATAAAGGTAAATTTTAGGTATTTCGGGACACCTCTTTCAAGTTTGGGCTTCAGCCAATACCTGAAATGACTTTTTGAAATGACGTAAAAATGTAGAGAAGCTTTCATGGAACAACTTTTGTTTGAAACATTTTTCTATAAAATCCATAGCAGTGAAAATATACGCAATTTTTAGAAAATAGAGGTGGTATCTACGAAGGAGAGGGGCTAGAAAAAATTACACCCAAATACGTCCTAAATTAGGAACTAATCGTCAGAATGCTGTATATAGCGCAATCACAAGAGGACGGGTAGGTGCGACGCGCTCCAGCGGCTGAAATATGAACTTGAACGGAAAAAGTTATGAAACATTATTTATAAAAAATTTAACTTAGAACAATTTTTATTCAAAACTTTTTTCTGTTGGATCACTCGTTATTGAGTAATTGACGAAAAACTCGAATTCTCTCCCCTTTACACCTGTATAAAAAGGGAACCCAAACATGGATTCATCGGGGTTCCTGAGGTTACATTTAGAGGAAGGTTCCAAACATTCTACATGAAAATCAGCTCTGTATTCTTTCTACGTGGTCCTCTTTTCTGTCTGAGTAGTAAACCAGAACCAGAGAGAGCGAAAGAGAAAGGCGGGGCGTAGTCCCAACAGGCTGTTCCGGTACTGAGAGGAAAAGCTCGCCTTTCAGTGAGCCTAAAATACAGTGTACTGAACTTATACTAAGACTAAACACGGGGGCGCACTAGCGGAGCAAGTCAGCTTGTGAGCCACTCAGCCTTATATCACACAGTATATACTACACTTGTACTCCGACAAGGACAAGAATGAGGGCGAATGAGTAGGGTGAGAGCCCATCTGCCAGTTAGTCCAACTTACAAAGTACCTATAGGTTTATACTAAGTCACAATTGATCAAAAGTCGATATAATAGGCACCCATATTATTATGATCGATAAAATCGATAAATTAAGTTGAACGGTAGGAAGCAAACATATGAAATGATACACTTTGTGTTCCTGGAGTAGTTCTCTTTAGGGGAAATGATACGTGAAGCACTTTTGTTTCGAACACTGCAATAAAATAGGGATCAGCTTTGATCAGTAAAGAAATAGTGAAAAAATGCGGTCCGTAGCACTATTGGAAATGAATAAAACTGAAGGGAAAGGGTCTCCGAGTTTCTGGTCTAGAAAGTTTACACTTCGTAATCAGTCAATTTTTGTACCTACACAACAAGAATCTTCAACTCGTAAAAGAAATCAAATCCGAGGAAATACACAAATTTACGAACTCGAGTTTCAGAAAATGTTTTCCACACTTCAAAAATGAAATATATGAAACTGATTTATTAACATCTGACTACGGAGGGGTGATTCACATTTTTCCGTCTCGAACGTTTGCACTTTAAAATCGCAGTCATACTTTCGAACCGACTCGTAAGAAGAAATTAGGCATACCTTAGGAATCGCACAATTTGAAGACGTCATGTCCATCTCGAGAAACAGCAAACGAACGGATTCACGAGCGGAATCTTCCTCATTTCCTGTTTAATATAAATTACCGAGGTGGGTGGTCTCCCTTTCAAAAATATTCCAAACTGGTAAAAAAACTATGTATCACGAGGTTGAAAATATCCGAACTTTGTTTATCTAATAAGTGGGTATTGTCTAACGAGGACAAACGATTATTGAAAGTTTTTCGCGATACACATTGAAATCGAAGATTATAAGACTTCGCGATCAGTTCGGAACACGCAAATCGTATTTCTAACAAACTTATAGATGTGACATAAAATTAAGACGTAAAGATACCGTCGGGTCAGTTGTTTAAATGGGTCACAATTTGAACTTTGCACAAACTGATACAATAGAGATATGTCTTTTATACACAGATGAGGTCATTCCCATTCAATCTTCTACTTGTATTATCTCGTTTCAGGATTTACAATGCACCTATACTATTGGGTACTCGTACGGACGAAGCTATGAATCTGTCACAATCTTAGATAAGGAATACCTGTACCGAACACACGTATCGAAATCCCCGCGTTAATCACGAAAAAAGAATGAAAATATTTACAAATTCGTATCGCGCCACGCTGTCTGGTAAGTAGGTACATGCATGTCAGTGTCCGCGCGTACACGCGTTCCAATTTCATCAAATTCTTTCCCGTCTTGCAAGAGGGCAACGAGAGAAAAGAAGAAGATCGAACGAGGAAAATTTAGATCTCCAAAAATTTTACCCCACACCTCGGACAGTCGTGCGAAAAAACCCGCGATGTTGGACGATTCGAAATTCGCGCCCGTCAACGACCGATAGCACCATTAGTACAGAGTTGTATATGATCTTACCTTACAGTTTCCGAGGGGCAAGTTATTAACCAAGGAATGGCGTTCAGCTAATTATAATAAATTCTCGGCCTTCGTTTCTGTATCGAGTAGCCCATATTTAGCGTTCTATTGTCTCTTGAAAATCTTCCGATGCAACGAATAGGCACGATGACGTCGATAATGGTGATGATGATGATGATGACGATGACTTCTCGATGATGTAATGAGTGGTTGCCGACGATTATTACAACTTTCGTACGTGACTTCGCAAACCGAATAACTCTCTGAACTAAATCTGTAACGTCGAGAAAAAAGCATGCACGGAGTCGAGCGAAGTGGAGGCGCGGCTCATGGGCGGAGTCTATGGCGACCAATACCGAGTTCCGACGACCCTCGCGATCGCAACGGGCGCAGCCGCGTTCGCGTGACAAGGAAGTCGAGATTACGATCACCGATACCGAGATCAGCATCCGCGCTTACACTAAATGTACCCAACGCCGCCCTACCCTTCCGTTTTTTACCGATTTTTTTCTCTTCCTTCCTTTTGCTACGCACTATTATAATTCGCTTCATTTCATCTGTATAGAGAATGGACCGAAGTACTACGTATAGTACTCGAGATAAATGTCCATTCAAGATATCTAATTTGTTTACGTTCTTACGATTAAGTGCAGTACTACCGGTCCTCGTGCAATCTTCGATAACGAAAGTGTACGTGCGTAGTCGCGTAAATCAATAATAATATATCGATGTCGAATGCAATTGTAATCGAAAGTTTTGATTAAAATACTGGTGCTCGCGTCTAGTTGTGAACTATTTGTCGCACGACTTTTTTAGATAATGTTAGTGTATATGTGATATATCTCGTTACCAGCGATAGTGCCTACGTCGAGTTTAATTGAAAATTTTCACATGTAAATAGTAACCTATACACAAGTAATGATTCGACATCGTTTTTCTTATTTATCTCTCGCCTCTGAAGCTTCTGAGCTAATCAACGGTACTGAAAAATTTTTCAAAGAGGGGATACACTTCGCTATTCTCATTCGTGTGTTCTGCAAGGGACTCGGAAAATTTCGATTCGCGAGGCTTACGAAAACCTGTTTTAGGGATTGGAATGCGGTATTTAGTGAGCGCTGTGGAGGGAGTAAATAATCCGTTCGATACGGTTCACAGAATGTGGTACACATTGATTCCAATACGATATATCTTGCGACACAAGTTTTCCCCTTTTTCGTTCTCCCGTTTCGCGTCTGCAGACTTTTTAGAAGTGAAGTTCAGTTCGTATTCCAAACGAAGGCTATGGTGTCCTAAAACTAAAAACTTTGCTTTGAAATAACATGAAATTTCCTTTGAGCACTAGGAAAATTTTCTAACTATGCCATTGAATTCTGTTGACATAAACCATTTCTAATTCTTAAGATGTTTTACAATAGCGATAAGTAATTGCAATCGGACTTATAAAAAGGATACGCGGGAGATAAGAACGACAGATACATAAGCGAGAAATACTGTATTATTTTATATTTTTCAGTAAGTATGGCGCATCTCGTCATCAATCACTCTTTCAAAATCTCGTATTCAAATGAAGAGAGTGTAGGTATTGACATTCAAATACAGTAAAACTCGTTTAAGACGTTCCCCCATAATACATTTTCCCGCGTGAGACGTTCTTTTTCTCTGGTCCCTTGACATGCATCAAGACTAAAGATGTGTTAAACTTCACGGATAAGGCGTTCATGCGATCCCACGTAATACGTTTTTTTTTTGCAAGTCTGAACATGGTCTTTTACCTCGATTAACCTATTACATTTCTTCTCCACAATCGATGACGAACTTCCGACCAGTCTTATTTTCACTACATATCGCGTGAGATGGCCAATGTACGAGGCATAAAACGGAATGCTTTAAGCTTGGACGACAAACTTCGCATTTTAAAAAAAGTGTGATGAGTGGAGTGGTGTGAAAACTAGAAAAGTGATTGCCGAAGAACTTGGTTTACCATTGTCTACTCTTCAATTGAGGATGATGATGACGACGACGAAGAACCTGAGCCTGAACCACCAATTTCATTTCTGGAAGGGTTAGACTCCCTGCACAAATTGCGCTGCTTAGTTTTATCACTCGAAAATAGAGGGCCAATCTTAGACAATTTAAGCAAAGTTGAACCGTTTTTATCGCGAGCAACCGTTTCTAATATGAAACAGACCACAATTGAACCTTTTTTCACAAAATAACACTACATGTGTTACATAAAAAAAAATTGTCCATGTTTCGAACCTAAATAAATTTGTTTTTTCTTCTTCACGCTAATACATTTTCCCGGCTAATACGTCTTTTTGCTTAGAAAAACGTCTTAAACGAGTTTTACTGTATATGAAATCTAATCTAAAATTTGATGAATCTGTATATTAACGTAAAATTAATCTCCTTTCCTGTATACCCCAATTTAAAAACAGTAACAAACATAGGTACAAAATTTTTACAAGTAGGAAAGCTATCAACAATTTCACATCTTTCTAAATTGAAAATTTCTTAAGTATCGTTTACTTGCGTGAGTTGAGAATCGTGAGCCTCATGAGAACGAGAAAGCCTGATTTACGAATAAGGATTTTCGGTTGCGATTACTGTAATTGTTTTGTGGTAGAGACTACAACTGAGTAGTTTCGATGAAGTAAAATATCGTCATCTCGTCGCCGGAGACGACTTTCAAATTCCACACTCAAAAGCATCTCGTACAAGGGTTCTCAACTAATCAGTTTATATGGCATACTTTTTAGGGGTTAGATTCGCGCGGCACGCCTGTTCGAAACATTCATACATGCAGTATAATACAAATTGTATATAGTAATCCTGTAATTCAACGGTATTTAATTCAAAGAATCAAAATTTCAACAACAGATAAATGTGTGTATAGTAGGAGTAGTTAAAAAGTGAGTAATCTAAATCACTATACGGAAAAATTTACAAAAACAAAAATAATTCCGTAATTCTACGAGAACAAACTCGCATCTCATCTTGAAAGGAGTCACTAGTGAACTGCGCGCGAGATTTGTACTTTATATTCGTTAGCACGGAAAATTCCTACTCGGATAAGTTGAAACGTCGAAAATTGTAGCAGGATGGCGATTGCTTTCTAGGATATCAACCCTGGGCTACTCTTTGGAAACAGGCAACCGAAACTGAGTGAAGAGTTATTTCTTGAAATTTGAATTGTCAAGTATAATATCATTTTTCATCAAGCAATTTCTTCCTCTTCCGCAAGTCGTGAGACTCATACGTTGCTCAGCGAGATTACCCAGTCACACTCTTTCACAATGATGTTTGGGAAAACTGCACTTTTTTAAGGCAAATCCGAATTGAGTCCCGCGAGGAATACTCACAAAAATATTATTACCGAGTTGAGAGAAAAAAGGTGTATCGAGGTGGTAAATAATGTGAATGGCCGCGTCGAGTGCCGCAAACTGTTGAAATAATATAAGGGATGATTAAAAGTGTAGCTCATATTCTTTCTTGTAGCGCGTACTAATCATTATCTCATTGCCTAAGAACATATTTGAACTCGGACTTTTACGCTCCTCATCCGAATATTTTCGTATCAATCGAAAACCGGTGCATCTGCGTGATTACTGCGTTTTGCCGCTAGAGTGAAACTTTTGTATAGTATGCGCTCTGCCAGTGTAAGTTTGCTAGCATTCATTACCCAGAGGACACCACGAGGAGGCCAGCTTACATTGTTTTCCGAAAAATAGTTTTGTCCTCAAGTACACGATATAAAATATCATGCATGGTCATAATGATTGTCAATGGTGAGTTAGGTAAAAGTCACACGTAAGTCTTAACCAGAAAGGCGAGGAATAAGTCAAGATGTATTGCCGTCCGTATATCCACCATCAATAGTTGTCCAGATGAGATTGAAAAAAAATTGACATTGGAACATCTCTCATCTTTTCCAATATTCTAATTTTGGCATCTAGCCACGAACGCTCCACAGCTTGGGTATGAGCTCCGATCAAGGGGTCGACGCGACGTAATGCTCTCGGTAGTTTACCGTTCTGTGGACAGAACTTTGGGCATGAATATTCACGTTTGATGATGGAAAATTCAAGTCGTGAGTTGTTTAGAGGAATGAGAGACTTGGAAGGATCTTGACTGAAGAGCAAAGGAAGGAGTTGGCTGACTTGTTTTAGGGACTTGCAAAAATATCGAGCCGCGAGTTGTGTATTCAAAGAGAGAATTTTAAAAAATCTCTAGAAGTTATATGAGGACTGGTAGACTATCAGCCACAGGCAGAGCGCAAGCTATAGCAGTTGCACATTCACAGCAGAGTACACGAACGTACAAGAGTGCATTCTGCAACAGTGATGAACTTTCAGAGCGCATACTACAACGGCACCCGAACATCTTTTGAAAGTTCAACGCGATCCAATGAGTCTCGTTCAAATCTCTTCCTGTGGACTCAAAAAAGAAAAAAAAAAAGATTTCATTTCAATTGCATTCACAATCTTCGCAGAATATGGGACTCAACTCGGCCAAATAACACGTTTTAGGACTCAACTCGGAGTCCTCGCCATCTTAATTCGAAAAAAAAAAAAAAAAAAATGAATTTATAAATAACAGTTCTGGACTTAGTACCGACGTGTTCTGAGGCTGCGACAGTCCTTTTAAACATCGATAGGCTCTCTCCATTCACCTTCTTTTTTTTTTTTTTTTCTCCGAGGACCCAATTTGTTTTGGAACGCTATTACCTTGTCCGATGAAGTCACTACCTTTTCATAGCGACCTTGCATACTTGTATTCAAAACGAATTCAGATTACTCATTCTTTTTAATTTCTTACCGATCGTCAGTTTTCATTCAGATAATGGGGAGCACACTCGCAGGGTACTCGCGATATACCAGTGTGCCAAGAAAAGGGCTGAAGAACAGCACGGACGCGTCCCTCAACGCTGCGACACATTATAAATTCCTAATGAAAATTCAATTCACGAAAGAAATTGGTGATACTTTAGCCAACCGCAAATTGTGGCCAAAGTATCAGCGATTTCATTCATGAATTCAATTACCATTAGGGCTGGATGATCAAAATGATGTAAAGTACTGAGTGGTTCCCTCAAGTGATAATCCAATGATGGATCTCTTACATATCAACAACGGTCCAACTGGACTCGGAATAGTAGACGCATAATGTGCGAGATTCTAAATGAGAGCGGAGGTTTGCGAAACAAGTAAGGCAAGAATAGATGGCAAATAGTTCAGCAAAATATATCGAGGCCGAGATTTTCGTACACGGAAGAGCAGGATCTCTCCATTGACACAGAAAACGCACGCGTAGCTAGTTTTGAAACCCGATTTCGATCCAGGTTTTCGAAGGAAAAATCATTAGCAATAATGTGTCAATTTCTATTCCTCATTGGCAATAATGACTTTGATGGGTCATGTAGATTATGTTGGGCGATTTCGGTAAGTTGACCAGGTCGAGGCGAGTATGAGGCAACGGGAGTGCTCAGGGAATGGAGGATGAGTAGATGGGAAGAAGAGGCTCAAATTTGAGATGACTGTCTATAAAGGATTCGAATGAAGTAGTGGGTTTTGAGAACGAAGCGAAGGAGGAAAGCTATGGAGTTTGGAAAACTATAACCCACAGATGCAAGAAAGTTGGGGATAAGCGAGGAGGACTACCATTCGTGATTTTTATTTCAGCCACTTCTCGAAACTTGACAACTACTTATCCGGATCTAGGTTCCGATTCATACCCGTACGTGAAGCAGAGAAGGTAGGAGGGAACAAGTTGGCTGTTTCGGGAATTTCAGTAAGATCGTCGAGACGGATGTTGGGAGTGGATGAAAAATTAGGAAGTAAGGGTCTATGTTTGAGATGAGTGCTTCCAAATTTTGAATTGACAATCTATATAATTAGGTTTTTATGCTAAGGTGCTTCAGAGGTTTGAGTGAACAAAAAATTCGGTCATGAGCCATTCAAGTAAAATTTCTTCATCAATGATCATAATTATGTTTTTATATCATATTATAGAAATAAAAACTATTTTTATTAAATTCATTCAGAGTTTTTTTGCAGACTGTACAGAAACCTTTGTAGGATTCGACGAAAGTCAAATTTAGAAAATGAATTTGGCAGTAGTCATACGAGTAATTCTTACTCTTTATAAAAGCTTTGATGATAGCTTACATTTTACAGATGAAGAGCCATTATTTTGAGGAGTCCATTTCCCGAGTCATGTTCTTAGTAATATTGACGTTTTATAGCAAAAATATTCGCATAATGAAAGAAACGAATATAACACTTTATCATAGAGAAGGGAAGAAACTTTCATCTCCACTTTATTCAATGCAAGTATACTTTTTCCTTCTTACTTTCGCTGATGCATATTACTGTGAGGAAATAGAAAATTTTAATTAAATAAATTGGAAACGAAAGCCACTTTTGTTTTTTTTTTACATTTATCACGTACCTACATAAAGTATAAATTCTTCTCACGAACCTTTGGTCACAGATGGACCTTCTAAGAAGAAAAAGAAGTAAAAGTCGAATTGTTTCAGATTGGTTTTCAATTTGTACTCGGAATATGATTTCTTTAATAAGATGAGAATTTTTCCCCTGACTAACGAGAGTACAATTATTCAAGAAAAAAATTGCTGAATTCCCGCAAAATAACGCAAAAAGATTTTCAACAAGTGTAATGAACGCTTTCGGCTTTCGCCATCATCAGATACAGAAATACAACTAAAGATAATCACGTACTGTACTAGAAGACGATGAGGTGGAACAAAATTAATCATCGTTTAAGGAGAGTTTGAGAAAATTTTTTCGACGAGCGGATTTTCGTTCTTCGTCCGATTCAAAAGGTGATGGACCTCGTGTTTTGCAATTTCGATATTTTCAAGGGCTAGTCTCCTCCTATAATTACGTTCAAAATGCAGGAGCACTTCGTCGTCAGCAAGATTGTTCTTTTCCAAAAGGTGTTTCGCGAAAGCTGACTTCACTCGGTTCCCGTTCTCGAAAGCATCCACGTGGTCCGATATTCGGGTCCTAAACGATCTTCCGCATTCTCCAACGTACACACCTGGACAGTCCCTACATCTCAGGAGGAGGACACCACACTTGAACAATGGGGGGAGGGGGTCCTTGCCATTGGACAATAACCAGCCAATTTGGAGGTAAGGGTAGAAAGTCGGTTTCAGATTATTCGCCTTAAGTAAGCCGGCGAGGACACTAGTGAGGGGGAGGGGGAGATAATGAAGAACAACAGTTCTCATCTTTCTGGAAAAAGTGCAGTCCATAGAACCGTTCAAAGTAAGAGACGGTATGGAGGGAATTTCTGATCCTCTTCTTCCTAACCATCTCACTAATGTCAACTTGGATATCGTTCTTTACGGCCAAGTATTTAATAACCGACAGCTCTCTTTCGTAAGCTTGGGGAGCGAGGGGAATAGAAACCAGACGATGAACCATATAATGGTAAGCGGCCAACTTAGGGGGCAAAAAGACGTACCGGGGACAGTGATGTCGGTGGTGGTGGTGGTGGGCTTTCGAAAAATTCCGTAAGTGAACTCACATCCGTTGATCGTGATCTCAAGGTCAAGGAAATTGAGACGATCGTCACCGACCTGAACTGTGATCTCAATAGTGGGGTAGACATTCAGGCCAACAGACCTGGAAATACACGTTATCAGAGGACAATATCCGCTTCTTAAGCAGCCTAATGCCACTGGACTTAAATTCTTATATTACACAAAGTTGATGACATAATCATAAACAAACATATCAGCAGCATTTCACAGAAGATCGCACCTGACCTTTGCGGGTCTCGATCCCTCCCCTTTTTCTAGTTCTGATAAATTTTATTCTAGAAAACGTAAATTGTTCCGTGAAATTGGTAATTCTTAATCGAAAAATTTGGCACTAAATTTCACAACGTATATTTTTCCGATTATCACAACGTTTCAGGCATACCCCCCGGCCTTTATCAAGTAACTGACAATAATAATACAAATGAGCAACCGGGTAGACAGACGAACGACAGGTATGAACAAAGTGGGTACATTATTCATAGACTATTCTTATCGCAATATTTCTTAATAATAGGAGCATATAGGTGACTCAGATGCTGTGTACATCAATTTTTAAATTTGAAGTGCAGTGTTTGTTTTATTCATCTCGAGTACGGCCGAAGCGTTGTGATAATCGGAAAAATATATCTTGTGAAATTTAGTGCCAAATTTTTCTATCAAGAAATTTTATTCTTTTCCCTTACATGTGTATTAAAAAAAGTTGAACCTAGTAAGCTAAAGGCAACAGAGTTCTTTAGCCCAGTTTCGTCCAGCATACAGAAAAGGATCAAACTCAACATGTTAGGCCACTAATAGCCAAGTCTAACCTTACGCTCACGCTTACGCAAATTCTGAAATTAAAAAAAAAGTTAGCTGGAAGGACAATGAGCATAGTTTAGGATATTGTATGTACAGTATGTTTTGCTACTTTATTGAAGGCGAAGCCCAAGCTTCCGCTTACGCGAATTTCCGGATAGGTGACAGAACCCTCACGCAAATTCCGAAAAAGAGGCCGGCGTTCAGTAAAGATATGTAACATGTCAAAAATAATCAGTAACGTCATCTTGAAGCCTAGAGAAGTCTCGCGTACTACGGTCACTAGCGGATTCAAGGATTTTTTAAAATTTACCAATACTTTCTTTGTGCTAGGATTTCGCGCTTTAGTCGTTCATTTTGGAGCAATGAGATTTATGAGGGAACGAAAAAAGCGTGCCAGGGAATTCCAGAAACGATAGCTCCCGCAAAAAAAAAATAATAAAAAAACAACTGATTGACCTGTTTTTGTCGTTCCATAAATCAAATATTCTAATCTGTAAAATAATGTCCTCATACCCAATATAATATAATTTAAATTTCCAGGATTAGAAACTCGTACTAACCAGAATTTATGTTATGTACTGTGAACGATAGATCAGTTAGGTAGTAAAGGTCAACACAATGGACGACATATTTTCACTCACCCAATCCGGGAGAGATGAAACGAAAAATTCAATCCTATGTAAACTTTTATATGGCATTCATATCACCTTTTGTGGTTGACAAACACTATCGTTCAGAATCAACCATCATTTTTCATAATTCCCACAAAGATTAGCTTGGTACGTTGTACTGACTACCTATACAGAATTCGCGCGGTCAACCCGCTCGATATACCTATTCTCTGAATACGATATTCTCCCCACCAATTGTACAGGTAAGGTATGTTGACATCGTTCGTAATGCCGAATCAAAAGTAAGCGGATAAAAATCGTCACGCTGACTCGTGGTTCACAAGCGTATAAACCGACGCCTTTTTTTTTTTCAAATTAGATTGCATAGAATTCGTTTAACTAGGTTGAAGATAGCTTCTCGAGAGGAAAGAATAAAAAAACTTTATTTTTTATCAAAAATAATTACGGACGTTCACTGACCTTCGGTATCACTCGAGTCCTCTCGACGAGCAGCTTTTCGCTTCTTCATCTGAAGATCTCTTTTCGCAGTACGAAAGTATTTCCGGTATATATTAAGACCACGAGCCATGATTATAATGTGTAGTACGCGGTTTTTCGAGAATAGGCGACCTATCACAAAATTATGATTATCACTATTTACGATGAATAATTCTTATGCAAAATACTCGTGAAAGAGCAAAAAGATTTTCACAAGCTCACAATTACTATTTTCGATGAACTTTTTATACGCGCTCCGAAATTTGTGTGCTTCTTTACATCTTCGAAAATAATTTTACGATTCACCAGGGAAGGAAAGGAATAAAATACACGAAAACTTGCATTATTTGACAAACCATCTTTCAGCCTTTTTATTTCTTCTTCCGGTTTGTAGATAAAAACTTCTTGTAATGAGAATTTATCTGGGCAAGCAAACTGTAGTTTCGAGGGAGAAAATTGAAACAAGGCTTTTTCGAACACATAAGAGTTCTTGAACGTGTATCGCAATGAGTCACCAACGAACACCACTCGAATGCGAAATCATCACTGAAAGGAGCTCACGAATGAAACGAACAACAACGCTAGCTCGTCATGAACAAACATAATGTAGATGAGCTCCTATAGGAATTCACGTGGGCTGCAGAAAGGATGATTAAAAAATGTAAGGCCTATTAAATAGTAAATAATGGAAGCAAATGAAGACACTAACATCACAAACAAAAATAAAGAGACCGAAATGTTTTATGATAACCATTGGCCCTCTCGCAACAGGATTTAAAGGAACTAAGAAAAAAAAAAATCTGCAGGTAGATAGAATCTGTTCCGGTCGATCGCCCAGTTCTTTGTTCCTTCATGAAAGGAGAAAGAAAAACATATTAAGAGAAATAATAATAATAATAAAATAAATACCCCAAGGGTGAACAGTCAATAATACCTCTAAAAGCCAAATGAAACAGGTAACAGTTAGCCCTATTGTGTAATGGTATTATACGTGCAGCTAGGTTGACACAAAATGACTCACACAACGAAGACGAAGTGTCTTTAATATTCCGACACGAGCACAGCTCGCTAAAAAGATGTGTTAGGCAAGACCACAAGCACCAAGAGTATCAAGAAAATACCTGACACTACAACTTGTTTATAGAGGAAAACTCTTTTAATTCTTTATATTCGATCAAGGATCGTTGCGATAAATTTTAATAAATTGAGAAGGAAATGACGGAAATGTGAATTATGTATCTCATGTTAATGAGGAAACTTCGTTTCCTTGAAGAAAACTGTTTTATCCGACCGTAGCCTACGCATATCCCTAACCTTTTAACTAAGGAACTATAAATAAGATAGATACCTAAGTGCTACATTGAAAAGAATAGGACTGCCATCATGAAGGAGTAACGGAGCAACGAGGGAATTTCAAACATCGAATTTCTAATTTTCCTCAATTAAGAAATTAAGAAATAACATTTTTTTTTTCATTATCGTTGACGGTAATTTCGTAATTGACTACAAATAAAAGTGAGTCAATAGGACTTCGCCTCTTCCCTCTATATGTGTATTTCGAGTTCGAAAAGACTTATTGAAAAAGGATTCTGAATCAAAAATTTTGTAAGGTCTGCCGCTAAATACAACGCATACGTAAGCTAAGAAGAATACTCAAATGCTCGGACATTTTCAAAGGAGCAGGTGTCCCACAAACAACCCAACGGAAGCTTAAAACCTCTTAAAAATAAAAATAGAGAAATACCGTTAGTTTTTCCAATTCCGAGTAAGGTCCGTGTCCTCGGTCTCCTCCCCCAGATTGAATATCATATAGAGGTAGGCGAGGATTGATTCGTTTATACTGGTCTTTTTCCCTTCCTAGCGTTGGAAGGGGTGTAGATATGCGGGCACAATCATTTTAATTTTTAGTCTAAAAAAACGGACAGAATCGTTTATGTGGATTGTGCCGTCGAGTTTTTCATTGGCCCTTCAATTTTTGGAGGATACAAGACCGGATTCAGAGTGGGAAATGCGTGGAATCGAGAATTCCGGTGTCCTTGCCCTCCAATCGTTGCCTTCTGTTCTAAGCAAGGCTGACAAATGCTCGCGGGTACTCGTGACTACGCCCGCGAAGAATTTTTTCCCCATAGGCGCCTATGCCCACCGGAGTGCAGGCGCGTTTGCCAGGCTTGGTTGTAAGCTCAGGAGATCCCGTGTTTGGCCAAAACGGGCAATCGTGCGAAAATTCTCCTTGTTCCTCAGACGATGGAAAGAATGTCAATAACCAGCTCCTCTTCTGTGGTGGACTCGCGGTGAGAGATTGACTGCAGCCCCACTTTCGATTGAAGCCGGTGAATGTGCTGAAACTCTCGTTGTGATTCAACCTAACCTGAAAAGAATTTGACCGAGAGTCTCAGAAGCCAGTTTTCCGTTGTAGATTCGCGGTAAAAGATCAGCTACAGCCCCGTATCTGATCTACGCGGACAAATAGGTAGACATTCTTGTCCTGCTAGAGGAGTCCACGTGAATTTACAAAGGTCGCGTTTCCATTGTGAATTTGTGACGAGAAATCATCTCCCCTTCTTTAGATTAGGATACGGAAATTCTCATAGTTCTCAGTGAGGCGTTGGAGAATTCATTTCCTTCAACTAGCATAACGAGGGTTGCTATATAAAGCCCTATTGAGATCTTGCCCTTCTTGATCTCAACCGGAGCTGGGACTCATTTCACCCCGATTTTAAGTAGTAGAACACGAGCTTTCTGTAAATCCATACACTTCCGCAGTGCACCACGAGAATTTCTGCATATTTGTCCGCTTTGATCACTTTCCGAGCTGTAGCTGACCAGTACATCACAGATACAAGCATCTCGGTAACATTCCCTCCATCATATAAAACAGGCTGCGGTCGATGTCTCACTGCAAGCACGTAAAAGAAAACAAGAATGACCGAACGTTTTCCCGCTTTTCATACACGGAGCTTCAGTCGATCGCTCACCGCGAGAACACGACAGAAAAAAGAGCTTTGTGGTAACATGGCGCGAAACACCGAGAACGATTTCCCTATATTTGCCCATTTTCATCACACGAGAGGCTTCAGTCGATCGCTCACCGAACGAGTTTCCGCTCGCTTGTCCGCTTCGATAATATTATGGCGGACTGTAGCCAATTTCTCAGCGCGAACACACAACGGCAACATTTCCTCTAGCGCCTAAAACAACGACTTAAGTTCCGAGCATTTGTCGTCCTTGAGCAATGTAGCACCAACGATTGTATCAACTTTTTCCTAAATCTACTCATAATTATCTAAATTGGGTTTCGAAGATCTACATATACCTCCGTCTCCCTCCCAAGAATTGAAGACGTAGGTGACCAGCAAAAACGAAAAACTTACGGTACAATCTAGCAAAAACGAATCAATCCAAACTCATATCAGTTTTTGATCCGGTGGTGGGTAAGGGGTAGAGGAATTAGGATTTTTCTTCTCTAGAATTGGAACATAAAAGTTTCCATATAAAATATCATCGATGGCATATTTTTCGCCAACGTACATACAATAATTATAATTGCAAAGGAGGTTTCGTAAATCGTCTAGTAAAAAATTAATAAAGAGAGATTTTTATGTTTTCAATATTTCGAAAAATAAAAATCGTAAGCATTGAACTAATATTTCGGTCTTTTAGAAAATTTACGATGCGTTTTATTACCAGTAGACAGAAAGTCTCGACATATTGTTTTAATTCATTTCATACGTCTATTTTTCTTCATTACCTATAAATTATGTTCATTCACACCCGCGATTTAATTTATAACCTCACTAGCACGAAGAAAGAGTCACTTGGCAGAACCAGTTTATTAGTTGGTCTGGGAACCGAGAAGTCGCCTTTCAATCTGCCTATCATATGTTTTTGAAGGAGAACATTGAAAGTCATGTCAAACTCGTAAGCTTCTGCCTCGTTAAAGACAACAACCAACAAATTTTCTATTATTATGATGATGAATCGTTATACTTTTGTTAGCTTTCTCTCCGTTTTGTTTTCTTTTCGAATTATTTTTAGAACCATTTTAAACATACGCATGAGAGAATTGAAAAATTACAAAAGTAGGAAACAAAAGACCTAAAAATAAGTCGGAAGACCTAATCCACAAAATCCCTTTTCAGAAATATGATACTTATTTTCTAAATATTTCTAAGAAAATGAAGAACGGTTTCAGAAATGTAAATAAGTTGTCGCCTATCGTACATTCTTCAAATTTTTCAACAAATATTTTATCAAGATAGACTGCGCAATAGAAAATGACTCGAAAGCAGATTCAGTGGGGTCTTAACGTCCAGCTGCGAGTTTTTGTGGATTTGATATTTCGCAGAAAAGTGTACTACGGTACCTACCCGATTTAAAGACGAAACAATGCATTTTTAGCAAAGGAATATTTTTGTTTATCCTAAATTGGTATTCCGAATAAGTAGGTAGGTATATTGATTAAATTGCTGATGAATGAGAGACGTGATTCATAGTATTAGCGTTACATTGTTAACAAAATAACCCTCAAATAATTCAAGAGAAACAATTCATATTACCCGAAACTAGAATTTCGGAATTGAAGAATGCGCTCGTCCAAGGTCGGAAAGTGGAAGAAAAAGAATTTGCGGCAACTGTAGGGCAACAAAAATCGACTATTCTGTGAATCTATATCTCGATTATTGAACGTAAGTATTATAAAAATCGAAAAATTAATCTCATATTTTGTCAGAACAGTTTCAAATTTTCCAATCTTACATCATATACAAAAGATACATCGAACTCGACTGACTTTAGCTTTATAGATTAAGAATCGTCATCGACTAATACCCATTCCCTCGAGTGTACATCGCTCATATATTTATGATAAGCATGTTTTATCCTGACTTTCTCCGCTTCAATATTAAGGAGTTCTCTCCGACGGAATAAGAATTCACCAAAATTGAGCAGCGACAAACCATAACTTCATTGTCGCAACTAATAGGAAGAAAGAGAATCATCGCGTTTTCTCGGTACCTATCACATTACTAATTGCCACCCGTTCACTACGAGCGTGTATAAACGCAAATGAAAAAATGATATACTTTTACTCACTTCATGATTTTCTTACAAATCTCGAACATTGAACCTGTCTCCAGCAGGTAAATGATGCCTGACAACTGTGTAAGGCCTGTAGCTCTAGAAAGTGGCGTCCTCATCGATCACTTGACATTGATAACTTTATAACAAGGAGAATGAAAATCTCAATATTCTAAATTCCACTACAACAATACCTACACATTGCTAATGTAAGTATCAGATTGAATATCGTTGGTGAAAAATGAGATATGAATGAACAATATCATTAATGATAACCAACCATTTCTTAGATGCCACGTTACACCTTGACTGCAGTCCTTCAACATCTTCTAAGATTTCCATTTCCAATTTCTAAATTTCCTTCTAGATTTATTAAATAAGTACCGGTATGTTCGAATTAGAAGAGGTGTCGGACTAAACTGAATAATAACAATGGCATTACAAATTAACAGTTCTACATGAATGAAATTAACATGAAGCGCACAGAAATTCTAAATTATTTAGCCTACCCCAATATTGTATCAAGTTGAGGAAAAATAATTACCGGTACCGGCATTTCGTTTCAGTTATTTTCGCAAACTCTTTAAACAACATCTGAAGAGGAATCCAATCTATTGAGGCACTTGAGGTTGGCAACCAAACTCATCTACCACACGTTTGTCTTTCTCGTGTTACACAATATCTTACCTTGTTCAAACAATTATTTTCTAATTTGAAAATATTCACAATACTTGATGATAATGAAGTTCGCTGAACCCTGTTTACAGGGTATCTGGGTCTTGAAGTCCAACAAGGCTGTCTTCCAATGCCAAGGTCAGTGAACTCAAATATGACCTCAGTTGTACAATACTGGCTGGAGTGCATGCTGAATTAGTTGAAGGAAGAGCCAAGAGCGTTGTAATGAAGAATGATGACAGAGAGGGAACCAAACTAGGAGTTTTAGATTAGAATTGAAAGTGGTCCACATCAATGAATTTATTGGAGTCCATTGAACGATATGTAATAGTTATCTTTTTTCTCGCTCTCCTTGTTTGTTTTTTTTTGTTCCGTACGCATTTGGCGCTCCAGTCAGTAGTGATTAGTGAATGACTGACAATGAATGGAGTATCAAGTTCACTGGGACACTGGCTGTAAGGAGCCGTGCAGCCATGGCCCAAGCTCAATCAACTTGACTCCAGGCTAGATTAAGCTTGCACTGTGGCTGGGCTGGGCTGCTTTACAGGTACAAAGCTGAAAATTTTAAAAGGATAATATCTGCAAATGCTAAATGTGCGTGCAAAAGAACAATAATTAGTAGACTGGAATAAGACGCTCTTTAGCCTTCAGTCGGCAATAATATCAAACTTTCAAAAATAATTTTTGGAAAATTTGAAGGCCTTATTTGTATGAAAATCATGATCAGGTCGAGAAAGACTCCAGGTGTTGCCTACTAATGACTATAATTATACAGTCTACTGCTGTACAAAGTAGAATTGACGTATATCCATATTGACAATCTACGAAAAAGGTTACTTTTTCCATATGTTAAGGATACCTTTTTCGCAGATTGTCAATATGGATATACGTCAATTCCACTTTGTACGGCAGTATAGGGCTATTACAATGCTTAAATTTTATGTCCTGCAAACTGATAGTACCATGAGAGCAAGAACGACAGAATGATGTGTCTGTCTTTTTCGCTCTCATGGTACTATCAGTTTGCAGGACGTAAAATGCAAACATTGTAAAAGCCCTATTCGCATGAGGACACAACTGTAGGTGCGCTAGAGTCGTGCCTGAAAAGGGGATTCGGCAAAAATTGCCATAAACCTGTATAAAACTAAAACGGGCTGTATCTTTGTCAATATTGAAAAATACAAAAAAGTAGTAAGAGCATTTTTTTATTATTTTCATTCATAGAATAACCTAAAAGAAGAAAAAATTAGGATTTCAACAATTTTCTGTAACATCCCCTTTTCAGGCAGCTTCCAAAAATGGCCACCACAGTTTTCATAGAGGGCGCCTACTTTGTGTCCTCATGCGGAGAAAGTCTTCCCGCGCTGAGTAATGGTCGTTTTGCAGATATGATACGTCAATCCAATCCAACATATTACTATGGCAAAATGTCAGTGTGGTTGAGCAGGCTTGCATTGGGTTTGGCAAGCAGGCTCATGGAGGTTGATGGTTCAACTGCAGCCAAGGGCAAGGACTTACTCCAACATTGAGCTTAAGCAATAGCTCCTTTCTCTTCTCTGATTACTGCCGTACAAAATGAAATGAATGTATCTGCACATCAACGATCAGCAAAAAAGGCTATTTTTGCTAGGCTTAAAAGATCTCTTTTCCACAGATTGTAGACATCTAGATACGCCCATTCTACTTTGTACGCAGTGAACTCAATTCTGAACTCAATTCGTAGTATGAGACTAGCTGGAACGCGCGCTGAACGAAGAAAAGAGAAAGAAAGAAGATATTCTGATCAACGGGGCTCCGTCGTTTCATGCATGCTTAACGAAAAAAGAGAGAGAAAAGAGATATTCTGTTATTTCGTTTCACGTTTTCTGTTCAGCGCGCATTCCAGCTAGTCTCATACTACAAATTGAGTTCACTGTTTGTACGGCAGTCGGCAGATCTCACTTCTCACGTTCTCAGCACTCCAAGTCCACACTCTACGTCTACAGTCACACTCACCAGTCACCACTCACAAACTGCGCCAGGGCTGCGACTATGCAGTATGCACCTTGCAGCCTGCAGCAGTCGCGACAGCTTGTCGCCTTGCGTCACACTCATGTACTAAAATATGATAAGGATTCCCAGGTCTTATCAGTTTAATAATTTTTAATGTTCTTGTGTTTTTCACTTGAATGGGAAATGTAAATTGGTTACCCGATTTTGTCACGATCAAAGATCAGTTCTGGATTATGGATCTAGTAGTCCATCGAGGTACTACCTGACTGATATTGTGAGTTTTCTAGTCAGGATATCAAACAAAAATTTACCTCGTAGCTGCTCGAATTGAATGATGAGACTAACGTGTGATGTTCGACTGAGCGCACTATTTGTCAAAAATTCATTCGTACGTCCTGTACCGTCAACCCTGTGGTTGGGTGTCCAAGCTCGAGACCCATTTGAACCATTGCTTGTTCTGTCCACGTCCTGCATCGCTATAGAATTCAAAGTAAGCCTTAAGAAATTTCCGCTGTTGCTTCTGAAATGAATATACTGAACAGAGATCGCGTGCCATCTCTCTTAGGTTACCGATAATGTGAAAAGAGTATACAAGAAGGAAGTATCTCAGGGCAGAGCAGGGATAGAGTTTTTCTCGCCACCGCACCATGTACTCGTTACGAAGTCAAACGCGGATGAACTCGAGAATTTCTTGGCCTTTCTGTATCAGTTGATGGACAGAGCAATCATGGAGAAACTAGAATATATTCCGATTTTGTATCAGCGAAATCATCCATCGTCAACTAAATGTGACGATTGTAAGCATATTCTTCCTCGCGAAACGTTTAAGGTAAGTTTTGATCATGATGTAATTGCATTAAAACGATAAAAACTCTACTTGAAGAATGACAATTTTTTTTCTTTTATAGGAAAATATTAGATGTTTGGACATTAGTAAAGTAAACCAGTTGAAAGAAATCGATCTTCCCAATTGTTTTCTCAAAGAAATTCCTGTCGAATTGGGTGAAGTTTCAGTCGAACGTATCAATCTACAGAATAATGAAATAACAAAAGAAAATTTAGCGTGGTTAGAGGAGATTCAAATAAGGAAGTCTTTGAAATTTCTAAATTTAGCCGGGAATAAGGTAATTAGACTGATTTTTTGCTTTCTTCATGGCGTACTCAGTCATTCATAAAATGCTCTCAGGCTGCTAGTTTTTTTTTTTTTTTTTTCATTCACATTCTTTTTCTATTTCAGTATGTCGTCTTCGTTTTTTGTTTTCTACACTCGATCTTTCTACATTTTCAGGCAATATCTACGTTCAATATTGGCTGATTCTGGTACGCGATGAACGTTCAGATCTTTGACTATACAAACTACAAGCGGGTCGCACTTAATTATAGTCTGTACAGTCAAAGATTTAGATTAAATTTTATCGTTCATAGTGGCTTGTTTCTGAAGTCGTCGAACTATTTTGTAGAAGATGAACTGGAGGTGAAATCAAAATTTAAGCTTTTTAAACAACCACCGCTCGTTTACTTGTCCTTTAAATAAAATTTGATTCTTTGAACGTATCTCGGAGAATGGAATGTTTCTCATTCCCTGTCACTTGAAAAAAAGAAAAAAACAAAGTCTATGGAAGTTCTTTTCGACTATTTAGTGGCATCTAGAACATAATTTTCTTCAATGAGAATCACGTACAGTTAAATTCAACTTGTGAATTTCTCGATGTTTATTTGTTGTAGATAGATACTTTCCCAAGTGTATTAATTGATTATGATCACCTGGTTATGATAAATTTCCGCGACAATATTATTGAGACTATTCCTCATGGTATTGGTCAGATGTATTCGTTGAAGTAAGTCTTCCTGTATGTCTCTACAACATTTGATACTACCAATAAAATGATAAATTTAAGAATAATTTTGAAATGGAAGGAGCGGAAAATTCGCGTTTTTCAAATCTTTTCTCGTTTCAAAGTTGTTCTTAATATAATTCTATTCGTCTCCAGATTCAGAAAATTATTCTTGATAATGAAATCGTTTTTTTCCGATAGATACTTGAATATGTCTGGGAATAATTTACGTGTTTTACCCGCTACTCTTGTAAATAAAAGATTTACGGAAGTAGATTTCACTTATAATCACTTAACTAATAATGTTCGTCTTTCATTCCGTCCAAAATTGAGAAATGCCCACAAGAATTGCACGAAGTTAGTTAATCTCGCTTTAATGAAAGTACAATGCTTTCAAAGGTGCGTTGCTATCTTATTGAAATTTTGATCTATCCTTGAAACACCTTATTTATTTTTCTTGTACTTGTTATTGCAGGAAACAACTCACAATCGATCAGTATCCGCGAAGGTTGCTGGAAAAATTGAGACAAATATCGCAGTGTATCTGTGGTCGTGGGACAGTACCCAGTTTGGAATCTCAATTTTACACGAGGCTGTATAGCGCAAACTTCGCTCTAAATTGTAAGATTCATCCTCAGAAACTTGACTTTTCTGACGAACCTTTATACGGTCTCAAACACAAAGGGAATGGTATCAGAAATCTATTTTTACAAAATTATTTGTGTGGAAAATGTGAAGACGAATACGTAGAATTTTATCATGATAACGAACATAATTGTTTCCGTTTGTTACCGTCAGATGAACTTGCCCTTCCGTCAATGGAATAATTTATTGATCGAGTATTCAATTTCCTTCTTTTTATTTCTTTTTCTGTGATTTTTCTTTTTTTTTTTTTTACGAGCATTACAGCTTGTGATTTATTTTAAGGCGTAACCACTATCTTTAAACATCGTTGAACTGGTGGAGAAACACAAAAGCTCAAAATAAGTAGTCGTTTTGTCTAAAAAAAAACCTAGAAGCGATCTTGATAATTTTCGAGCTATTTTTCCCAATTCATTTCTTCATTGTTTGAAAAATAACATTTTCTGATCGAATCAAAATGATGTGTCTAGTTGAACTAGGGTAATCGATTAAATAATATTTTTATTTTCCGAAATTAGATTTGAGTCTAATAGAAACTCAAACATAGCGACTTGGGAAACGTTTTTGTTCCGTTTATTTACTATTTTACAAATACCGGTAGTTTTATTTTATCGCTAGAATCCCATAATTTCTGCCAGAAAACGCTCTCGATATTTTTGTGATAGAAAATGCGGTTGTGTGTTTTTCTACCTCGATTATTGTTTGATTTTTAAGCGTCGTTCATCGTCGACGCAAAATGATGGGTCTTACCAGTTTTTTTTTTCCTTGCGATTGTGTGTGATTTTCAGTTATGATTTCTTCTTTTTTATTGGTTTATCCTCCATTTTAAATATATGTTTCTCGCGTCCAAAAATTTATGTCTTGTTTCTAAACACCTGTTTATTTTATTTAAAATTTTAGTCGATCAATTCATTGAAGAAATATAGTATTAAATACCTGTAAACTATACTCTTTGTTTGATGTACGTAATAATAAATCGAAAAAATGTTGATACATTAGAAAATATTATATCGTGAAAGTTCCTTCGTAATAAATGAAGAGTAGTCTTCGCGATTCATACTGAAAATAAAAAAAAACTCCTTTTTTTAAAATATTTCTTTCGTAATTGTTACGTTTTTTCGATTGAATTTGGAGAACCACTCTTAAATCAGGAGTCATAGGTGGAAAAGGAAAAAGTTTCATACTTTTGAAAAAACGATAGCTGCCCGTGGGCGTATAGAGCAAGAATATTATTCATCGACTTACTTACGCGAGCAATTCGTTGTTCATCAAAAATTTTCGCATCTTTTTCGCGGCGTTTACTTTTATTTAACTTGTAACATCATTTGTTCCACCTTAAGAATAGCCCAGGTCTCTGTGACGTTAATCAGCAAATAACTATAATCAAAACTAACATCTCGTTAATCCAACGGCAAGTGATGAACGAAAAATCTGTAATATCAAAGAAAAAGAAGTTTTTTGCCAGAAAAGTAAATCTCTATCGAGTGGAAACTAAATAGTACGCCAACCGAGGGTATGGTTGCAGTAGTTTACAGTAATAAAATTATTATATCGATTTTCATGCCGTTTGCTTATGTAAGAAAAAAAAGAAAAAATTCTTTCTGTCTTTTTTCCCTCTAAAAGTGGTGGTTGTCTGGATCCGAGTCCGGTTAAAACTTCAAAAATGTGTTTCAAACAATAAATTTAATGATTTAAAACAATTCTAAACGATAAATATAAAAACTTTTTTTTTTTTTTTTTTTTTGCAGCTCTGCGTGGAAGACATACTTCTAGGATACACTTCTTGAGTCAGAAGAGTATCTTTTGTAGGCATGAAAGGGGTAAAAATATTATTAATTTATTTAGGAAAAATTACTCCTAAATTTAATAATAAGATCAAGGACCTTACAAATTTCTCACTCTAAAAATTACGGAAGCGTAAAAAATTCAAAAAATTTTGATTTTTTATTTGACATCCAAGTTGAGAGACCTGGAAGTGATTTCATCTCCATCTTTAAAATATGATTACAAATTATTTCGATAATTAATCTCTTCTGGTGTTAAGAAAGATAAAGGGAATCTCCTCAACAATTTTCATAAAAATCTCTGAATTCGCTATTGGGATGTTAACCTATGTTTGGCAGCGCTAGAATCGCCTTCCTCTCTCGCCGCACTCGCTTGAATTTCTGGGTGACGATTTTACGTTCAATGTATTTGGCCATAAGAATCGTGATTTTCAATTAGTCGTAGATGACTCAATACTTCATTAATAGAATTGCTTCTTTCAGTTATCGATTCTCTTGAAGTATTTAAACGATTTATAGGATATAATTTTTCGACAATACGAATTGTAATAATTTAAATCGTATTTGAAAATTGCAAATTCCGCATCGTGAAGCATGGTACGTTAAAATTATCCCCCACATGTTCAAACACGGCTACCAACTTACGTAACTTAGGTTAACATCCCAAGAAAATTGAAGATACATTCAATCACTGAATCAACAATATATGAACGTCCAATTGAATTTTCTAGAAAGACAAACAGCGTCCGTCTAACTATTTTTTCGGCTGTTCCATTTTTTTTTTTTTTCTTTCTTTTGGAAGCGATGTAACACGACTGTAGGCTATAAGTTTTGAACGCATTGAACTGTTGTAGATATTATCTCCAGCAGTACTCGTGAAATAAACACCTGAAAATACATTATTACCGATACGAGTTTGAGTCAATTCTAAACTAGTATCAAAATAGATTGAATCTCGCAGATCACAAATCAAGGATCGTGTAAATTAGAGATCCAATATTTATGGTAAGCTCAGATATACTTTGTTTCTATGTCGTATCATTTTGATATATTCTAGAGAAAATCTGGGGCAATACAAACTCTCATCGCGTAATAATTGAAGCGAGATTTTTACAGCTGGTGGTCTACTCCGAGTATAGTATGCTCTGCAAAAGCCAAATATTTGAATGGATCACTTTTTGCTTCCACGAGCTTTTCCATTGTATATGTTATGCTTTTTATCGAAACAGACTCAAATTTTGGAAATAAGGGGGCAGGTAAGAGCGCGGAAATAAAACATGTTGTTCGAGCAAATTTTTCTCATGGCTGATTCCAGTAAACGAACTCATTCAAACCTCTCATTTATTAAACCACGTTTATTCACCGAGAAGATAGAATAAAAACAAAAACTTTGATACAAACAGAAAACTAAACATATTATATACATCGCCACGAATAATAATTTTAAATTATGTATCATCATATAAAAGATAATCAAAAACGCTTATTCAATTAGAGCAAAACGAGAAAATGTAAATTTCAGTATCCTAATTATCTTAGTCGTAAGATAAAGATAAAAACTAGAAAATAAATTAAAAAACAGACCGGCTTCAATATCCGAAATTAATTACTAATATAAAAAAGATAAAAGTCCAAATCCATCTTATCGATGCCTACAAAAGACAAACGCTGAGTAAGTACAACAGATATAAATCGACTAATTGTACATTTCCTTTATTTGTCAGTTATATATATGAAAGGCACACAAAAATAGAGAGGAAAGAAAAAAAAAGAAGAATATCAAGGAAAAACGAAAAAAATAAATAATGACTTAAACATTGTAACTACATAGTTACGAGTATTTTGACATCCCCTCATTCGTTTCTACATTTTTTTTTTTCTTTCTTTCTTCGCAGATTTCTTCCAAAGCCATAATCGAGACACAATCTCCAGGGAAAATAGTTCGCAAATGTAATCTTAAGATATTTTTACTGTACATAGACCCACGTATTTAAATTTTTTAACGCTGAGTATAAGAGTACGATTCTAAGGTGGTAACGTGAGTTGCGTAGAATGTCCTCAACAAGCGAGGTCTCTACCACTTCAACGCATACCATACTTCGATCGTTCTCAAGTAACTTGACTGCGGTAACCCTTGGGCCATATTGTTCTCTATCACAAATGCTAGGTATAAGGAAAATATGGTAGCACATCGGTACGATGCCAGTCTAGGAACTCTTGAAAGCTGGTGCGCTCGCGATTTCATCGGTTCCAATTATTCGACGCGAGCGAATATAAAGTTTTGAGTAAGTCGACCGCCCTCGAGTCCGTATCCGTCAAGCCGGCCGGCTCCATTTGCTTCGCAGGTCTGGCAGTTGCTCTACCAGTTCTGCTTACACGCGTGGTCGCGTGAACCGTTGACTTAGAAATGAAATCAGTCGGAGGACGATAGAGCGGCGTCGTCGATATAACCGCTAGTCTGGCCGTCGGCGTGCGGCCATCTTTGCGTACCTTACGACGCGATATCGGCTGCTCGGTATAACCATTATCGTACGCTTTAGTCGATAGCGGCACCAGCAGCGCTTTGAGCAGTTTTGATTTCAAGTCTCGCACTGACCTATTCTCCGGGGTGCGACCATCATTAACGAGCAGGAGTACCAATTTATTACGTAGAGTCGGATTGCTCTGCGCCTCCTGCATCATATCCACCATCGCGTTTACCGCGCTTTCATTGAATAACGGCTTCATCGTTTCCGACGACATTATATTCAAGGCTGTTCTGAGGGTCTCCTCGGGTAGCGTAGTCTGAGGAGGTTTGAAAGCTGTAACGCTGCTCCCAGCAGTCTGAGTGACGGTTGTTCGCGGGGACGTGACGACATCCGCTCTCGAGCTTATGTACGGCGTGAACGTTGCCGAAGAGGTGCGCACACCGAATTGAGGGTACGCGGGCGACTTCAGATTCGGAGGAGAAAGCGTATACTTGCCCGCGAATTTCCCGTACAACGGATAGCGAATTAAATTATCGGGGGCAACGAACGATTGCGTGTCGGCCGTTATGAGTAGAGGCTCCTCCTGTAGATTTTGGGCGTTGTTGTCGAAAAATTTCTGACTTTTATCGTCGTATAGGTTAACTTTGAGCGGCGTTGAGGAAGGGAAAGTTGGCAAGGTCGTACCGCGAGTACGATTTTTGGTTATCTCGATGAGCGGCGAAACCGTGAAAGTAATAGGAGTAGTTGGAATTGTGGAAGGAAAATAGGTTTCATTTACGTTAAAATCGTAACTATTATCCGTCTGCGATTGAAAGCTCAAAGGATCGAACATAAAATTATTTATTTCTTCGGCAAACGTTTCTGGATCTCTGATGACCGATTTCGGTGTTGTCGATGGGGAGGACGCGGTCGGTCTGCGTACTGTTCGTTCGTCCTCGGAAAATGCGAGCACTTCATCATCCGCAGCCTCCAGTCTCGCAGACGTTTCGAGCGAAGGAGGTTCGGTGGGACGTACTTCAGACAGAATCTTGCGGAATTGCTCAGGATCCTCTAAATACGCGGAGAGAGCTCTACTGAATATTTGAGCTAGTTCGCGGAAATCGGGAGTGCTTTTGAGTTTCAGTTTTTGGTCGAACGATTGGGCGGTAGAGGACGGCTTTGGTGAACTCGACTGTACCAGACCGTTGCTGTTTTCGATCAGAAGATCGCTTTCAGATTTGGTAGTGGTCGGTTCGCGGTCCTTTTTTGTGAACAATTGGTCGTACGCCTCTCTGGTTTCGTTTCGTAGCAAAATGGGGAAGCTTTCCCTGGCAGGCTGGGCGGGAGTGGTCTCACGTAAATTCATACTGGTACCAAATGAATTCAACAGTAATTCGGAGACGGCAGGTCTTGAGAAGTTACGGACGACATCCGTCACGCCTTCGTCCGGTTCCGGAGTCACAAGATTGAGTAGATCGATTACGTTTTCGTCGGACGGAAAATACAGAGCGTAGCTTTGATTCGAGTTGTTGGCAAGCTGCGTATCGAAAAGCATATTGTAAATGCCGAAGGTTGTCGGTGCCTCGGGATCGAAGGTTGTTTGAGTAGCGGGTACTGGCGAGGTCGTTTGAATGTTGGCTGGTTTAGTGTTGACGTTGGTCTGGCTGTTGTAATTTTGATTAAGATAGTAATTCTGCCAGTTTGGATACTTGCCGTTGCCTACGAAAGAGGCGGTTTCCGCTAGAATTTGTTGTTCTCGGAAATAGTTGTTATCTAAAGTAGTGGATGGAGTCGAGAATGATGTTTGACCAAAAGTTGTAGTTTGCGCCTGCAGTTTAGTTGTCGGCTTAGTGGTCTTCGCTGGCGTTGTTCCGCTAGTCATTGTAAAATAAGTTTGACTGAAACTAGGGGTAGTGAGCTCGGTATTGTAGGTAGTTCGCGGAGGTAAGGTCGCCGAAACCGAAGTTTTAGGGGGAGACCCGGCAAATCTAGTCGTTAGATAGTTCTGATCGATTGGATATTTACCGGGCGTAAAATTTGGTACCATGATCGGCTGGCTTTTGGCGGGGAAAGCGGCGCTATATTTAGCACCATTATTCGTTTTTTGTTCGCCGTTAAAATTATTTTGTGACGAAGATATTGCGTTGTAACTGCTGATAGGTGTCCAATTGGAGTTCTGTTGTCGAGGAGGTAACGGCGTCGAATTGATCACGTTTGTCGACCTGACGGGAACCGTATTCGATGGCGGCTGCGTGAAAGTTATAGTATTGGTTTTGAAGTCGAAATTTACTCCGCTAAAGGTGTTCGGATAATTGGTTTGGGCTTTTTGATTAGTTTGGATTGAATTGGTGTTGGCCGGCTGCTTGAAATTGGTAGCAATATTTCGGCCGTTGGGACCACTTGATTTTATGACACCGGTAGTTGGAGTTACCGGTGCGTAGTTTTGATAGTTGAATGTAGCTTGATTGGGAATCGGAGCAGTGATGCCGAAATTTGGTCCCGGGGGTCTCTTCGTGTCGACGTTTTGGTACATATTTTTCTGCGGGAAATCGTACGCCGGATAGTTGGTCGGTCGCGCATCTCGAAAATTGATCTCATTGTTGGGGACTGATTTTGTAGGTTGATTTGCCTGAAAATACGATTTGGTCACCGAAACTGGCGACTCGAGTAAGGTTGATTCTTTGATACCTTGTGCCAGTAAATTATGCATCGCATTCGTGATGGTTTCGGCGCGTTTTTTGTAGAGATTTTGGTCAGCCTCTAGTTGTTGAACGCTCTGCTCGTAGAGTTCGGGCGAACGCTCGCATTCCACCCGGAACCACCAATCGCAAATTAAGTGCGACTGGCGGAAAATGGTGCCATTCGGACATAGGAATGAGACTTTTCGACCGCCGTCGCATACGTGGAATACCTGCGGGTAAGGAAGGAAGTTGAAATGTTGTGTCGAATGTTGAAAGAGAAAATTTTTACGGAATCGTGCTGTATTGTCTGCGTACCTGACAATGCGTGTCCAGATCTGCGTAGTATCCGGTGTTGGAATTTTTCAAGTCGCGGCAGTTGAACTTGGTTACGGGCACGTGCGAGAGGACAGGAAAATCGACACCTGGTCTTCCGAATACACCTAAAGAAACAATTCGAAAATAATGTTAATTAACTGAATATTTGAAAGTAAAAAGAATTAAAGAGTCTTAAACGATGATACAGTTAAGATTATTGCAGCCATTGATTCGGGAATTTCGAGAAAAGAAAACAGACAGTCATTCTGAGGAAAAATTTTCAGGGTGGGGTCGGAAATTGATTGTCTGCAAATTTATTTAGGAACTACAGTCATGAAAAACGTTTGTATCGCCGAAGAATTTTTTAGTGGGAGTCAAATTCAACCACTTCAGAAATTGCGTAGTTTACTTATCAAAAGTAGCATCAGTGGCAACAGGAAACTCGTATCTTTGCGACCAGTGATGTAATGATTTTGAAAAGGATTCAAAAAACTCCTTGATAGAAAAAAGTGAGTTGAATATTGTCTTGATCTTCGAATTAAAAAGGTTGGAAACACTCGTATGATAATACCTACACATGAACAAATTTTAAACTTTTGGGATGGACATGAACTATAGAAGGTATTTCTAGAAGTATTTTCAACGCTGAGTACCATATGCCATTTACCGTTTTTCCATATTACCTCTCATTATTGTGCAATACTTATGTTTAGTTACTGCGGATTGTTGCGACGCGTAACGTGTCTTATCGAGCTACAAAATTTCAACGCGCAAGAAGCTACACTTGCCTGTCGCGATGAAGCGCGAGAACTAATCATAAGTATTTCACGATGATGAGAGGTAATGGCATGGTACCCAGTGTCGAAAATACTTCTAGAAATACCTTCTATAGTTCATGTTCATTCCAAAAGTTTGAAATTTGTTCATGTGTGTAAGGTTGAGTTGAGAACATGTTTGAAAAAGACGCATATTATACATCCATTGTTCTCGTCTTCGAAGTATGTTTTGTTCAAAGACGTCCGTCCGTTTGGCAGAGAAGGTGAAGGGGAAATTCTGAAAAAGAACTGAGTTTGTTCATCTGTTTTTTGTATGCGCAGATAGCTGTTCAGGAATTTCAGTAAGATCGAGACGGATGTCAGTAACCAAGAGGGAGTGGATGAAAAAATAGGAATTTTGAGGATATGCGTCCAAAGAAAAATGAAGCGACGGGACGGGACGGGTAAATTACGTGGGTTGCGGGCCCTTAAAAAGATAGGAATATTTGGGTATTGGGTGCCAGAAAATTATAGCAGTGAGTGGGAGAACGCGGTGTCGGAGAATGGAATCCAGCTTTCATTAAGGTTGGTTCTTAAATTGGGCCATAATCGAATTGGGGACGGATCAAGCTATTTAAGAGTTCGAGGAGGAATTTACGGTTACAACCGGTGCGTGGGTGCGACAGGTATTTGGGAATGATCAAGGAATTCCGGTATTTCGAACTCAAGATTTTGATATGGTTGGATTCGATGGTGAGATCGAGGAACTTGACACAGGATTGGATGGCAATCGTGAAATTCTGTAGATGCAAAGAAGGAAGAGGGAGGACCTGAAAATCGAAATTCACAGTTTCGTGGTGAGTTGATTGGAGAAGTCTTGCTACTTGTTGGAGGTTGAGAATATAATTATTCCTTTTTACGAAACCCTGATTCACTCCAATATTAGGTACTTCTCATTTTTAATGCATGCCATAGAAATGTAAATAATGTGCATTCCTGACACGTTTTTGTATAAAGTTCAGCTTGTCACTACCACCAACAGTCGTTTGATAAAGGGAGAGCTGGTGCTGTTTGTGAGGTTATTTATAGTTATTAGGAAGAGAGAAACTCAACGTTTTCTGGGGGTACCGTTTTGGAGAGTGTGGTGAAAAGAGTCATAAAGATCTTGAATTCTGACCGTTACAAACCTGTCATGAAGGAAGGGTGGTATGAGTTTGGTCAAATTTACTCGAAGGCCAATGTCATACAGAGATGTAGTGACGGCAGATCCAAGAAAATGGTGTACAATTGAAGGGCTGCGTGGAAAAAGGGCCTCCGTCTAATGTATTTCTTATGGAACGGAGGCCCCTTTTCCACGCAGCGCTTCAATTTCGAGTTTGAGCAAAAGGCTTTCTCAATTTGGACGTTCAAGTCAAATATAGCTCAGAGGGTGTTACAGACTTTGCGGCGAAACCCGTATCGATATGCGCAAAAGATCTTATGTGAATTCGGAATATCCTTTTGTTCATCATTTTTTGGAACAATTTGCCCAGAACATTCAATTCATTTTTTTAGCGGGGAACCCGCTACCCCTTTTCTTGGGGGTACTTTCAGAAAATTTTCGTCCGCGGGCGCGAGCAGTCCGAGGTTGATGACGTCACGGAGGGGGGGGGGAGGACTTAGAAAAATTTCGACTCTTGAGCTATTTATGATACGAGAGGACTTGAAAAAATTTCGACCTCCAAGCTATATATTATGACGGGGAAAAATGTCGGTCTCCAAGCTATTTATGATAGGAGAGGGACTTGGAATAATTTCGACTTCTAAGCTAAGTATGTACGAGGGGGGCTTGGAGATTCCCGAGCTATATATTATGACAGGAGAGGGACTTGGAATAATTTTAACTCTCGAGCTTTATACGATAGGATTTTGAATACGGGTCTTTGCGGGTTCCCCGCTCGCCGTTGCAAAACTTGCTTTTTCACGAATGTTCCAGATCGCTTCGACATACGAATTCTTTATCACCATTGATATACTACCATCAAAAATACGCTCTTTATATACGGCAAGAGCTCGCGATATTTTACGACATCTCGAAAGTGATCATTCGTAATAAAATTTTGAATTGAATCAAAGAATTGAGTCCGAAGCGAGATAAAGAGGAATCATGGGCTAATATTTCAGATCACCGCATGCTCATCGTATAGCCATCGATTTCCCGCAGCTATATTACGAGTTTCTAATCACGGCATTAAATCTAGTTGAATTTGCGAACGCGTACGACTACGATATTGCATACTTTGCAGAGCATCTGGCGCACGTTCTCATCAGCACTTGGCTGCGGAATAACTGGCCCTCGTAAGGTATTGAGTAATCATCTAAAGCGAGCGATTCGCGAGCTCCGAAGCTATATATCGTGCTAGTTTTTTTCCCTAAATTTAGCTATATTTGTGTTCGCGCGAGAGTAATATTTTATCTTCGTGAGAAAATTGATGTTCGAAATTAATATTCTAATACCGCGAACTCTTTGACCCGTGCCATCACGAGCGCAATACGACTCGTATAAACGCCAACGGCTCAGGTCGTTTTCCACACCAAAACGGACGCACTATTTTGCTATGCATTTCGTCGATTGCGCTTCGGACTTGTCAATTAAACAAGTACAGCATAGACAAATCGGAGTGGGTAAGTATAGTCTTCGGGCTGATTCTCATATTCTCGATGGACGTTGTCAGCGCCACACTTATAACAGGGTGCCAATAATGAGTCTTATTGGCCGATTAAAACGGGCGGAGTTGCTCACGCTAATGTATACTATTCGTATTCGTGTAAATTCTAACCACGAATTATATTACACTTTTTTTTTTCTTTCTTCATACATCCTAGTACGGTACATACACGCGCAATTATATACCTATTTATGGCAGAAATATAACATCGGTATTCCATGGATGTAGCAGAATACCATCAATGATATCGAGAATTTTGACGTAAAAATAGCCTTAGGTACTCGTTCGCAATTGAACGTTTGAAATTAAATAATTACAAGAAACATTACAACCGTACATACAATACATAAGTTAACACTGGGCACTGAGTAGAAGGCGGTTGTGGTATATGAGAAATTTGTGCAATACCGGTACTAGTAATTTTAAACACGCATAATAGTAACTGTACTTTGTGTCTTACCTTGGTATTCTTGGAATTGGAGACCATTATCGTCCAAAGAGTTAAACTGTTGGTCGCTCGATTCATTAGGTAGCTTTCGTCTGTGTCTGCGATAATTTAATTGGTCTGTCTTATTGAAAGGAGATGGGTTGATTGGTTTTGCGTGCACGTAGTCGTACAGCACGCTCGAAGGAACGACCACTGCCTGTTGGGAAAACAATCAACGAATACATCGTATAAGAATGAATTTATTGAAAAAATTTTTCTGTGAAGTTTGTATACACTTCCGTAACGGAAATGAAACAATAAAATAATATTATTGATTAGATATGATGAAGAATATTGGAGGAAAGTCCTATTTATGAGTATCTCGTCGGAGAACAATAACGAGGAATTGATTTTTTGGTAGGAAAGAAGATGCAGAACTCGGAAATTGTCAGTTCAATCATAGAATCCTCTGAGAAACAAGGATTGTCTGAAAAAGAAATACGTGTATCTACAATGGAAAAGTTAATGAGGTGCCGGGACAATCTTATCAATTTACGTAATCAAATGGCCATGAGACTAAAAATGTAGACCATTCGGACCTCTTGCAACCTCCTATTAGATGTTTTGTCGATTCAAATTCAACATCCGTTTGAAACGGTCCCAACTTCTTATGAGCCATGGGATCTCCCAACACCTTTCTTATGAGAATATATACTGTACCAAGAATCTTCTTATGTATATTGAATACTGATCTACAAGGTTAAACTAAATAGTGATAGTGCGTAGTGTGATTTTCTAAAAACAGCTCAATCGATTTCATTTTTATGGATGAGCTTTGGTAAAGATTGCCGTCCTACTGTCTTATCTTAACTTTGACGTACGGTAATTTAAGGATTTTGAAAATTTCTAGCTCTGAATCCTTATAAAGATGGGACTTCGATAATACATTCCTAGACGCAGTATTACCAGATGAAAGTCTCAAGAATGAGGTTGTCATGTATGCCACCACTTGAACGAGCGGCTCCAGAGTAAAATTAAACAGCTCCAGAGTGAAGTAATATGATTCGATATAGACTGATCAGCAAAAATGGTACTTTTTTATCGGATCCAGAAATACCCTTTCTGCTGACTGTCTAATAAATTTGGACAATGGGCCACTAATGTGCCACAAATTTTAAATATGCCACCAGATTCTCTATGATAACACTTATGATACAAATTTACCACCCTTAACCACGCTGCTTCCAAGTCATTTTTATGAAAAGAGTGTACTTCGCTACCATAGAACAGAACTATCTTATGTCGCATATAAACGACTTAGAAACTCGGTTCATCTCACCTGTAAATCGTACCTAGTTCTCGATTGTATCGTTCTCAATTAGATTGTTTTGTATCGTTTCTTACTTTAGTACACCTGACGATGTTCGGCTAGTACCAACGGACAAACCTGGTCGTGTTTAATTAAATCTTTCTTACGTACTTCTGTATTTTTCCTTTTCTTCACAACCTCTTATAAAGGGGGCTTGAATTTAAGTAAATTTTTATCTTTAAGCCTTGCGTCTAGATCTCGAGTTCTGAATTCTCTTCATAGAAATAACAATTGGAAAAATCTCCTCTTCTGAGCTGTATGAACACACGATTACGAATTGCGAGCTTTTATAGACGAGAGCTTTCGAAAAAATTTCCAGTTCTGAGTCATATATAAACTTGGGTGATCTTTCATCCAATTAAGAGCTTATTTGAGGATTTGGGAAAATTTCAATTTTGAGCTATATAAAATTGTATTTCCAAAGTGGATCCGTGTTCTGATCTCATAATATAAACATTTGGAACACTTTTTGAAGGTCATCATCACAGGTGTCGAATGCAAGGAGTTGAAAAATTTTCGACCCGGGGAGGAGTAGAGCTTTGATCTAATTGAGGATCACGGGAAATTGTACATTTCCGAGTATCGTGACTTGAAGAGCTCTCTTACGTTCATGGTGTTTTCAGTGCGTGAAATAAATCAGATGAGAGGCTCAGAAACCTTCCGAATTTCTCGAAAAATCTTCAACTCAGACCAAAAGTCATTGTATAGATCTGAGGAAATTGGTATTAGATTACACCACGATATAAGAAAAAGGCTCTTGAAACAAGCCCATCTCCACTATAGACACGGTTGTCATCAGTTTTGTGATAGTTTCACATCGTGTCAAGAGATAGCGTTGTAAGGGTAGCGCCCAATTTTCATAGTTTTTCATAAAAACATGCCCATTTCTAAAAATTTGTTGAAAAGTCAGAAATCTAAGCAGAGAGTTGGAACTTGACCAAAAAATTTATTTTCATCAAGATTTTCAACATTCACCAAAAATTATCGTTCTAAGTAAGTTTCCCCATGCTATAGAAATTTCCAAGGGTACCAACGGTAATGTAACGTGACTGGTGGAGTGTGGCACTACCGAGCGCAAACATGGCTGTACACCTAGCGGAATTTAGTATGAACGATCACGATTCGGACGACCAGATTTTCGTGCGCTACTTTCTCATACTGTGAACTACACTCTCCTAATCAAACTCTTGACCCTTGATACATACATCGGAGTCTCCATCTATGGTCTTTCATTACACTCATGATCTTAAGTCATAAAATGGCTCGATACCACAACTTGATTACCGTCTCAATGGCAATGTAGGGTCCAACCAGCAAGGAGACGTAAGGTGATAGTGAGAGGTTAATGAGGAACAGGTTCGAGAGGAGTAGATATGTACAGGCCAAGTTTGACTTTTGATGAGCTCTGAATTGCTTGATAGCAAGTCCTGGTCTGAAGGAAGTGGAAGCCGCTTCATAAAAGCTTCTGAGAAATTGTAAAGGAGTGAGAATTAGAGTTTGGTATGCATCAAGTGGTTATGTTATGTGATGAGTGTTGAGTTGTAGAATGAGTTTTACCTGAGGACGGTTTTCGTATTTTAATGTGAGACGGTGCTTAAGGGAAAGAGCTTTCCAAGTTGATAGCTTTCCTGTATACTAATCCAAGAGCAAATCTGCTGCAAACACATCGAATGCACTTAGGAGAGATAGATACACAGGCTAATATTGATACACATTGGAGTTAAGACGGTCATATGGTATGATCGGGCTGTGCGTCGAATAAGCCATAGAATGAGTGAGGGATGAAGGTATGAAGGTACAGTGGTAGTTCGCCTGTCTCGCGACATAGGTTGAGAACTCTTCGGAGACCAGGCGACGGAATTTATTATGAATGACGTTAAGAATGGCTAATGTACTTTTTAAAGTAGTAGGTTCTCACTTTAAGCTAAAATCGCTTCACTTCCTGATCAACATTCGACCAACATACGATGTCATTTTATGGACTTACACAGATTTTCAGAAAAATCATTATTCAGTGTACGGGGGCTACCGCGAAATCATTACTCTCTTTTCACTTACTCTCCCGTACTCTTCGGATATACGGCTTTAAAGCCGCATTCATTGTATTCAAATAGATCACGTCTCTTACTCGTACAATCTAGGTAATTGTAACAGCAGAATTAAAGAGAAAAGAGTAAACAAAACCTCGACGTAATAATAAGTATCTCGCATACGTACGAGCAGGCTGCATTATCCTCTAACTTTTTCGCGTTACCAAACAATTCGTCTACGAGAGATGGCTAAAGAGTAGAGGAACCCTAGATAAAATTGCTTCGCGATGACGTGCAGGCGTCGTCGTCAGCACGCCGCCACCAACACCACCAACATCCAGGCAGTTGTCGTCGTTAAATACGCTGTAGTTTAACGTGTTGTATATGTTTAACCAAAAGAAAGAGAAAAACGAGAGAGAACGGATTACTGTGGAAATTAACAAGATGAATGGAGAGCTATCGTGAGAGAATTCACATAAGATAATCGTCGCATTATTAGATCATCGAAGCTCCGCCACTGCTTCCAGTAGTACCTCTAGTTGGATTTCTCGCTCTTCGCATATGCATTATATTCTACTGTTAAAACACTATCATTTTCTATCTTTCTTTCTATCGTCGTCGTAATTGTCCCTAAATCCGATAATATGCTTTATGATTAGGTTTATACTGTTCGTATTAATGGACAAAAACATTTGCACGAGCGTCAATCGCGCGCGCCGCCTCCTATATTAAGTGTCAGCTCGATTAAAATGATACACCTAGAAGTACATACTTCGGAATAAGTATACACGCGAGTAGGCTTACAGTAAACCAACCTCATTATATGAGCAAACTTTTCATGAAATATTAGTTGGTCGAAAATTTGTGAAGTGGCTGCGAGTAGGCGGCTGCAATGGTCATTCTGAAAACTTGTAGTCCCACTTTTTTCTCGTGATATTTCATCAGAAATATTAATACCTAAGAAAGTCATCTTCCTGTCGGGAGGAGTATCGAAAAAAAGTGATAGACGTAAGCAACTCTTCCAACATTTTAGTCTCGAAAATATATTTGTTAATATTGTATTACATAATGCGTATGTAGTTGATGCTTGCTTTCTCATTACTCGTGCAATGTGCTTCTGTTTCTTTTTGGTACACGCTCTTTGGTGCATGGGTACCTAGCAGTCTGAATGCGCAGACTTCGATCCCGCGATCATTAACAATAGAACGAACGAACTCGCTACTATACAGTCTTAAGTAGATGACTTAAGCAGAGTATGAGCCAAAATATAGCATAATGTGTATACGCACAGTATCTGAAAAACTAGGCCACTCTGACAGGCGTAGATTTATGATGCAAATTTTATGATTATAATAATATGTATGCACACGCATAAAAATGATTCCGTAAAAAATCTATAATACGAACGTTTCTGCTCGCCGAGTAGAAATATAAACATACTTCCTCGCATCGAACGAGTGTGTACATTCCTCGATTTTACTCACCTTATTAACGGATGCGCTTATCACTCCGTCCAACAATGTCCATATATAGACCGCTCCTGAAACCGAAGAAACATTTCAAAAGAGTTAAATCAATATTTGTGACATTTTTCTCTGACGTAACATCGTAATTTGGAAACAATATTAAAATCAGGCTGAGCAAATCGGGCCTCGATTTGTTCTACACATCGTCGCAACTTCGGTTGAGGTAGGAGGTGAAAAACTGAGACAGAATTTTAATTTATATGTAGGACGAGAGTGAATGTATAGATAGTGTCTACGCGTGCGAAGAAGATTTCAAACGTGTTTGGCAGCAAATATTCGAGACTCCGACAACAGGTGGGAACGCCTTAGATTTTTGGAACGAACTCTGCGACGGGAACTTATGCAAAAGAACAGAGCCTAATCCTCAATGATGCACGTACCTCTGCGCCGATCGATAAGTCGAGGTGAGACTTATATAAATGGAATATAAATGGGCTTTGAGCCGGTTCATTTCGAAATGCATAATTAAATGAAAAAAAAAAAAACTGAAAGATTGAAATCCAAAACAAAAAAAAGTAGGACGACTGCACCCTGCAATCGAGTGTTTAATCTTGAGGTACATTTAAAGAGATCAACTGCAGAAATCAATCGCCTAATTACTTTTTCAAAATCACGTACACTATTCAAGAAAATATGAGTTACAAACATTGATATCAAGTCTTTCATATAGCAGGAATTCGGAGGCTGGGAAATAATAACAACATGACTAAGTCATTTATAAGAGAAAACGGTGATTACATTCGTTCTCAAAGATTTGAAAAAAATGTACGATGACAATTTTTGAGAAAAATATCAAATTCCAACAATGGGTCCTCCAAATACTTATAGTTGTACATTTTGATAATTTTTATTTTAGGAAATGTAAAGCTTCAGAATAACTTTTACGTTAAGAAGAGCTAAATTTTACGAGATTATTTTGTTTATATGAGAACGTACAATCCATACACTAACGACCCTACAATTTGCATCGTCTGAGGTCAAACCACCCAGTTGAGACTCATTTATAGCAAGACTCTCCAAAAAAAAGTGATTGCCAATGATCGAACGTGAGAGAGGAGGGGTTGAGAATGAGGTGGGAGAATTATGAAAAACAAACTTCTACTCTCAACTCTTCTAGCCTTTTTCAATTCGGCTAAGAATCTATTTCGGTCGGGCGAACGTCATCATTGGCAAAACAGAGTCTAAATGCTGAAATAGAGTGTTTGCCGATTAATCTTGTCGACTTAAGGTCGACGACCCCTAATGGCTCATTATCACCCAAAAATTCTCGTCCGTATATCGTCTACTGAGTCCCAACTAATTTCGTCAAGAAATCGATAGTTAAAAAAGATAAAAATTTGACCCAAATTTGAACACTAATTTTTTCTCAACAACGTTAATTTCAGGTTTCGACTTATGTTCTCAGAGCTCTGGTTGTCAACTACTTACCAACTGATGAAGAAACAGGAAAGGATAACTGGAAATCGACAGCTGATTGACGTGAAAAATCAGTCAATATCGATCAACACAACATGTTGGACTACAGTTCGTTTTAAGTAAGAATTGAGGTTTTGGACTCCAATTTAGACTCGATTTCAGTGGTGCGGTGACCCCTTTAAGTCTCTGAAGAAACCCCTCTAAAAATCAGATTCTTACCCCCAAAAAAATGTTCACAAGCAAAAAAAAAAAAGGGGGAAAAAGGCGCCCCCTAAAACGTTTTGAAGGTTCACCTTCAAGAACTCCCCCCCCCCTCCACCGCACCACTGCTCGATTCTTCTCTATTAAGGCGCAGTTTGAGTATAATAGAGACCTTTCTGGATAAGCTAAAGTTTTCAGAGCACTCGCATGTCAACTACTCACCAACCTCAGGAGAGGTTGACTGTAAATCGACTACTGATCGATGTGACAAATCAGTCAACATCATATCAACAAATTTTTCCTCATATCGATTGGGTCGCTAAAATATCTTGAGGATCTGTTTTTTGGCTGGGGAGGGTGGGAAGGGGAAGTAATCCAACTACTGTCTGCCTTAGTATTTACGTTCCTGTTATATTCAGACATTCAAAGGGTTCAAGCTTTATTTGGTGGTGGTGTCCTCGACAATGGAGTGTCGTTGGTAACAAACTTTGAAGTTTTTTCGATTACATCAGAAGCTTCTTTTTGTGTCCCTATTGTAATCAGTCTTAGTAACTTGTTGGATTGAGTCGGCCAGAGTAGAATTATCTGTAGGAAAACCGGAGGCCATACTATTCACCACCTGTCGGTAATTCATTCCAACGACCTTTCGCCAGTAAGTTGTGGAAATCATAATTAAGAAGGTGCGTCGAATCGCACGCGCTTGCGTTTCCAACCTGTTCTCCTGTCGTCATCCTTTTCTCAATCTCCTTTTTCAGCCCTTCGTCATCTCACGCAGCTTCTTCCCTTCTTCGTGACGCGTGCACGATTGCCTGGCACTGCACGACTCGTCCGAATTTAACCTGTTCTGTGAGACGGTTTTCAGAAAATTTTTCCTGCCTTGTGCGCCGTGTGATGCCAGCGAAAACTGACCTACCATAATAAAGAATTTGGACTCGGAAAAACTTATACTTTTTGGGGAACTTGAGAAATTTTGACTTTCCAGTTGTAGTGTATGATAGGAGGGGAACTCGGAAAAATCTTGAGCCATAATATATGATGGGAAAGGGACTTGGAAGAGGTCTGACTGTCGACCTGTGTATATGATAGATAGGGCACTTTGAAAAATTTCGAGTCTCGAGCCATAACATATGATAGGAGGGGGGCTTGAGAAAATTTTGAGTCTCAAGCCTTAACCTACGATAGAAGATGGACTTGGAAAAATTTCGACTCTCGAGCCATAATATATGATAGGAAGAGAACTTGAAATAATTTCAACTCTCGAGCCATAATATATGATAGAAAAGGGACTTGAAAAAATTTTTACTTTCAAGCCATATACACCATGATAGAAGGGACTCAGAAGAACTTAAAACTCTTTAAGATTTGAATTTGAATTCTGCGTTCCTCGTTTTTTATCCGACTTGACCTTTAATTTTTCTCCTTGTATCGTCCGAAATAAAACTCGCCACCGCAAGATTTTTATATTTTGTGGACCAAAGACCCCCTCAAATGTGATGAAGTATCTTGGCATCTGGTTTCACTCAAATCTGAACTTTAGGCTCCATTTTCCTGATGATAGCAGAAAAAGCGGACAGGGTAGTGACCTACCTAAGCCGCCCGATGATAAACCTACGAGGGCTACGAGATGCAAGAGAAGGATTAAGGTGAGCACCGTACTGTCCGTCCTCTCATGTAATGCCCCAGTATGTACCGTGTGTACAGAAAGAACGAGATGAAAAAGATCCAACGGAGAGTTGCGCTGAGCTATGCTGCTGCCTCGACGGAGGCTCTCCGCGTATTAGCAAGTTCGACGCCAATTGATCTACTTGCAGAGGAGAGAGCGGTGGTGTTCAAAGCAAAGAAGAGTGATTTCGCTTAGAATACTAAAGAGACCGTCATTTTTCCAAGCATAGCTAGAAATGTTCGATTCTGGGCACTTCTATACTCAAAGCAACCTCACGTGCAAATTTTCCGACCAAATGTACAACTGGAGTGGATTGTATCGCCATACCCTCGTCGTTCTTCTATACTTTTCCCACAAAGTCTCGTTCATCATTTAATTCTTGAAACAATCAACGCATCTCCGACAAACATAAAACGAATTGTTTTCTTTTCCTTCGCGTGTTTTCGCAAACGTAGGTATACGTGTACACGATATCGATGTACAAAACTCCGATATGGACTATCATCACCGCGATATTTAAGAGTCTCTCCGCGAGAAAACGATCTAACGCGACGATGTTGAGTCTACATCAGCTACACCCATAAGCCTACATCGCAATTGGCATCTGATAAATATATCCGATAAAGCAAATCACCTTAATTAGGGCAGGTGTAGGTATGTCAGACAATGGAAACTGTAATTCGCGTTTTACAACTGTGTCCGTAAACCGATATTCGTCTCTACACGCATTTTACTTTCGTATTTTTCCATCCATGTAGCACAAATAGAAAATCCGCAATCTTTTCGTTCCTCAACATGGAAGATCAAATCACGAATGGCCTACACTAATGTACTGCGCGTAAATCGACCGTTATAAGTTGTCGAAGATAAAGAGATGGCATCATTTTCTTCGATTTTCTGCTCGGACCCCAGACAATAGCGAGGTACGTTTGTTCGATGTTCCCTGGCGGGATTTTCCCAGGCGTAGCTTAATCCGGCGACAATGCAGAAGTCGAATTCTAATTTTATGTGCATACAGAGACGACAAACGACGACGAATATTTTATGGTATGTGCATTGATTATACAAATAATATTGATCTAGTTAACTATGGTAGACATGCGTCAAGTATCATTTTTATTGGTAAGCGGACATAGGTACAATATAAATGTATTATGGAAATCGAAGTGAAGGGTACGGAGCAGCGGTGCAAATATGACGATGATACGTCCGGAGAAAAAAAGAACTGTCACGCGTAATTTACCCGATCGCGATCTTGGAAAACTATTGTGAAAAAATGTAATTAGGATGTTTATTTATTCGTCGATTTATGCCGAAAAATATTAAAAAACTTGATTTAGCGAAGAAATGAAAGTTTATTGGACATCCAAGTCGTTAACCGATGACCAGTATCGTAAAATCGATTGAGTAATAATAAGAAGAACGGCCGGATTCTACGTAGAAAGCGTCTAATAATGACTTCCAAAAAAAAAAAAAGTGAGTACATTATTTATGACTTTCGCCCTACAGCCATAAATAACGCGCGAAATTCATAATTCGTGAATTTTCAATCTTCGATAAGAAAGATGATCCACCAATAATTAGTCTGGAGGCCTTGCAACTTGAACTATTTTTTTTTTTTTTTTCTCCGTTAATGGAAAGGTTGTTCGTGTTTTTCGCTCGTCCATCTTCTTCTCTTCGATCGAAATCTATAGCCTACTTGCCATGTTTTGATCGAACATTATTCATAATATTTTAGACAGGGTCGTTCTACGCTTCGCGAGACACGATTAGACGAGTGCTTTCATAGTCTGAGTGCTCCATAAATTGATAGGCCTTCGATGCGCTATATTTAAATGAGCTCGTCGGAGAATTATGGAGATATATAGACTCGGTGAGCGGTCAATTATAGTTTTGTAATCGCACCTTCGAGCCGCCGATATGGTACGTATATAAAAAAAAATATACGAGAAAAAAAGATGAGACCGCTACTTCGCTGGATTACCAAAATCTTTTTTGTCTCTCGAGATCTGCAAAAGGTATTTCACTTTGAAGGGGATTCCTGCGGCTTTCAAGTGAGAACTTTCTAATAACTTGTATTACATTCTATTCGTTAATTTCCTTTCGGCATCATAGTGTATGATGCATTATTGCAAGCATAGTATTGAGAATTCCACCCAGCTACCGTAGGAATGGAAAGTAGTCAAAATTGACCGGAAAAAATATACTTTTCGTGCAATATCCAGCCTGATGAAGTAGCTCCACGAACGCATGTCATTTGGGTGGAAGGGAAATAGAAGTTATTGCCAAAATTACACAAGCTGGTACTCTTTCTAGACATCAGTTTACAATCTCCAGCAGTAGGTCAAAGTATTCCATTCTAAAATGAACTTCAATTTTTTTCATTTTGGAACTTGGGTAAATCCTTGTTCATTTGAGTACTTGGATACTCCGTACGCTGCCTTCAAGCTCATCTACTTAGATCATAGTTGGCCAAACGTTTTCGTCCCAATCGATGACCTTTCACATTCAATAAAACTTACGTTCCTTCGTCACTTTGCCCCGAGGAATAGCAAGGCTAGAGGCAGGGGTGGATTTAAGGTCTTTAGTTTGGGCAATCGGAGAGCTGATGGAAGCGAAATTTTCATTTTAAAAAGAAAAAGTATAATTTTTTATTGTGCTGGGGGCTCGTCCTTGTAGGAGCCCAAGATCAATGTCCACCCTGCCCTCCTGAAACCGGTTCTGGCTAGAGGATGGGCCAACCCCTTAAAATATACGTTTCCTTTGGAAAGATTATCATCTTGCGGCGACGAAGAGAACTTAAACCGAATTAGTCAAGGGAGAAAAGTTCTAATAATCTGTTGTGATCAAGTGGCATAGGGAGTTGCCGCTGAACAAAGAAACAGTAAGTAAGTTGAGGGTAAATCTGGAAGGATGAATTGATCACACAATCATAGGGACCTTTGTTCCCCAGTGTTTAAAGGTGGAGCAAAGGTTTAGGGGATTAAAGCGAATGATAGATGTAGAGCAAAGGTCTTCGAAACGTGAAGTTGGAGGCATAAAATACTTGGAGTGATTTGAACTGGAAGGGAGGTGAATTATTTTCATCCTATTAAAAATATTTCAATCGTATCTAGCCCAAAAAATTTAGTTAGGTAGGTACACATATTTCAAGGTGCGTGAAATGTATCGTGCCCTCAACGTACGATTATTTGAATCTTTTCTTTCCCCGAGAATGAAGTTGCTGTCAAATGACTTAATAATTTGATATCAGTCAAATAAATAATATAATATGATTCATTACACCAGAAATGTCTTCGACGAAATTTGTTTCCGAATTCCGCTGGTCTTTTCCTGATTAAATTATTGCAACCCGAATACCAGCTTGTTACTAGGTATGTTTATTTTTCTCGTAACTCATTTTTGATTGCAGTAGAAGAAATTATCGATGCTTATATGACCACTCGAGAATGAAGCTTGTCTTAGCGGATACGGAATACAAGATTGATGAATATTCTTATGCGGGTGAAAAGTTTTCTTTTCCGTTTTATGTGTGAAGACTATAATACGGAACTGATTCAACTTGTTGACCCATTGCACTTTCCCTCTTTAACGGTAAAATTACGTACCGTATCTCATTTTAAAGTTTTAATGATAAATAAAACTTGCATTCCTCTTCCTATGATGCTCTATAGTATTGGATCGTGTATACACAAACAATGCCAGGGAGAATTCGGCTAATAACACGTAAGATTCAATTTTATGATCATGAACTTTATGTACCGTATATATTAGTAGAACGATTTTATATCTATTTCATGTGACATCCTACCAAGCGAATTGAACTCATAGTTTTCAAACTTTTAGATTGACATACAGATTACAGATGGTTATGGAGCGCAAATGTACGAGACTTCTATCTTTATTATTCCCAAATTCTGCTCTAGGAGTTATTATCTTTGGCTTCTTGTTATTTCAATCGACGGAGGTACTCTTCTTACTCGGCTTTTCGTAAAACGTAATAATGTGATATAAAGTCTCTCCTAATCTATTCTTAAAATTTAGTATAACTATTCGGGATCCTCTAGGGTAGTCTAGTCTGTCTGTCCAATTGTTTTCTCTCCTGACTATCACATGTTCTGTTTGGCTCAATAGAAAAATTGTACCCGAAATGTTTTCCGACGGCTGAACTCTAAAGATTCCTCGGACACCTGCAACAAAGACCTTCTCGATAGCAAATTAAAGCAATTCTAACGTCAGCAATAGAAGCGGTCGCAAATTGAAATTCATCATGTCGTTTATTGTTGACGAACTCATCCACAATGGCTAGTGATTTGTTTGCCACTTTACCAACGAAAGCAGTCAAACTTTTGCCGGCCCATTGTACCAGAACCTTTTATATCAGTCTCTACAAAATGATCCTGTATTGTCTGTCACATACCACCACGTATTTATGTGCTGATGCGCTATTCAATTTTGAAAAAAACCAAAGAAAAAGAACGGATTTGCAGAATTGACCCCCTAGTCGAGGTCTTTTCGTGTTCGCACAAGATAACCAGCCATCATTGTTTTCAAATATCCGCCAAAAATTGTGTACATCCAACATAAAGCAGTGTTACTCCACGTCTCTACAACTCTAGTCTCTAGTGGATCATTTGGACGACAATCGCTAGATTTCCATAAAGATCTGCAGAGAGTGGTACTTCAAGGACCATCTTCGCCTTGTTAAGCGTGGTAAGAGAATACTGCTGAGCAACCTAAAGAGCCGTTAGAGAGAAGATCAGCAAAAGCGAACAAGCACAGGAACGACTAGACTTGTAGATTTTTTGGTTACAAAAAATTTGAACGCGCTTTGTGGGAAGAAATCGCATTGATTATTACTAAGAACAAAGATCAAGAGCTCGATTCGGATTGCTGACAATAGAAGAGTTGATACATATGCGCCAAGCTATGGCTGGAACAAGAGTATCTAACGACAAGGTCAAACAAGAGACCAAGAACAAGTTAACAACATCTACCACCTACATGTCAACCTGTACCTGCTGCAATTTGAAAGGGTGCTAAACTCTACAATAAGTTATTTCACCAGATAAAACTTTGGAATGAGTTGCATACCTGGTTATCGTCACTTGTAAACCAATTCAATGTAGAAAACTATATATGTTCATATATATGATGATGCATCGCCAGTGGTGTTGCCGAGTGCCACTACTAATGCAGCGTTCTTGGAATATTAAGCCATGAAGCCGACGTCACAAGGATGCAACAAAATAATAAAGGCGCTGGTACCCATGAACATGATATGCAACTGTACAACAAGCCATTTTGCCAAATATTTAATCGTTACTGCGAGAAAGAAAGAATCAGTATGATGGGAAGAGACTTGAGCGGTGTCATCACTAAAAATCTCCCCAACATTATCCATAAAAAACTTACAACTTACACTCTTGACCACTCTCGATCGTAAAAAACTCAAAAGATGAATCCATTTTCATCCACCACCCAGAATCTTGTGCTCTCTGAAATCTTCACTGTCCTCACCCTCAAAAATCTAATTTTTGGTCTTGTCCACCATTTTCAAAAGCGAAAAGTGAGTGTCGTGCACACAAAATATTGATCAGATCTACCGCCAAATTCATACTTTGGGGCTTACTTTGAAAAATTTGTCGTACACCAAGTGATTTCCAATCAAAAATGGTTCAAGTCCAACATTACACACATGAACATCCTTCAAACTTTTGGAATGTACATGAACTATTGAGAGAATTTCAAGAAGTATTTTCGACGCTGAGTACAATATCATTAGACGTTTTTCGATATTACATCTCATTACTGCCTAATACTCATGTTAAATTCCCGCGCTTCATCGTGACAAGCAAGTGTACCTTCTCGCGCGTCAAAATTTTGTAGCTAGATAAGATACGTTACGCGTCGCAACAGTTTGCGGTGACTAGACATATGTATTGCACAATAATGAGAGGTAATATCAAAAAATAGCAAATGGCATGGTACTCAGCGACGAAAATGCCTCTAGAAATACCTTTCATAGTTCATATTCATTCCAAAAGTTTGAAAGTTCATGTATGTCATCGGTAAAAACGGTCCAAGTACTTATCTCTTTGTATTGGATTTGGAAAAATCTAGGCTCTGGAGCCATAATATATTATGATAGAAGATGGACTTACTCGTAGAAAGGCTATTATTATATACGCCATAGAAGAGACTGAGGAAAACTTGAGAATCTTCAAAATTTGAATTTGAATTCCTAATACCGAAACCGATTCGATCCCGCAGAATAGGTCCCCTGCGTTCCTCCTTTAACTTCGTTTTTACTTTTATCTCATGTGCAATGAACATATCGCTAGTCTTATCTAAAGTAATACTAACTAAAGATGTACGAGTGTTACATTGTTAAGCATTACCTCAGCTTTAAAGAAATTGAGGATAAGAGCCAGATTTTCGGAGTTAGGACAGTCGACATATAACCAACGAACGAATATCGTTTGGGAGCAAAGACCCAAGATTACGATCGAAACGTGGTGCGATAATTCGATCCGGAAATCTGCTCAGACAATGCAAGCATGTGACCACGGAGGGATTAAGCATATTGTAGACAATAATTGGTCGAAGTTTTAGAATATTTGAAAGCCAATTCACGAATAACGTGCGCGAATATACTGTGTACGATATTGGATAAATAAAATATATAAGAATATAACGTTCGCTCCCAATGGGCTCTTGTACAGAAAATTTAAAAATTACACTCAATAAGTGGTTTTATATTGTAATGCGGGAGTGAATTTATTAGTCATGCTTGTCGTGGTGCAGAATTCACTTATTCCGCTAAGCATTAGTTATTTGTATTCGTCTACGAGTAAATTATAAAGCGAGGGAGGTGGTGATGAGGGAGAGGCACTTTCATCTTCAGCCACGAACTAGTTAACGACTCTCGCCTGATATAGCCTGTGCAAAGTTTTACTCTGGCAGACTAGTTTAGCACTTTGTCTGGCGAATATGTATTTACTAAATTGAAGAGTATAAGTTTACCCACGTCAATAAAATATTATTTATTATTCGTAAACGCATGTAAGTACGAGAATACCACTACATTATTTGTGTATTCGATACAGTCTCAAATAAATTACGTATATGTAATATGTATACTCGTAGGTACGTTATAGAACCGGCTGCCTCTGAACGAGCTATAAAATATTATGTTTATCGAATTACCGCGATGACAATAGTCTATGACGATCGATAAAGTGGTGGTGAAAGTCCTTCGCGATATGGGCGACAAGACGCAAGATACCTAAAATAAGGCTAATTTTTCAATAAATCAACCATCGTAATATTTGTTGACAACGATTGAAATTACATAACAGTGAGGATGACGAGGATCCCATCTTCTTCTTCATCACAATAAATATGCATACCTACCTACTTAGTTCCTGGTCTGATATGGGAGGGTAAATTACCTCACGGTGTCACGTAAACAGTACGATCGAAATTTTGATTTACGAGCAAAAATTTCGTGGCTCCACTTATGACTGTACATTAGAGATATTATGCCTTAATAAGTGATTACTTACTTTTACATCGTTCATCGACGATATATCTTCCGATAAAAATGTGAGATATTATCTCGACGAGACGTGTGTGCATAGCTGTACCAGTGACGAACGTGGGTATTATAGGGTCAGCGAATACAAGAAAACGAGGAATCTGTCCAGTCTGGACATAACCTGCGGTGTACACCAGGGTTAATAGGTTTTTAAAAAACACGAGAATTTGCGAAAGGTATACGATTGCCTATACGGTATGTGTATGAGTACGTGAAAAATCAGCAATTACCGATTACGTGACGTGCGCTACGGTTGAACTTTACAATCGAACTTGAACGAAGTGGACGGGTGAAAGTTGGAAACCAGGAATTTTGTATTTTCTATTACTTCTGTAATCAATGTGGGCAGGACGGATGACAGAAATGAAATGCTGCGTGTAAACGTAATGTACACGAAATAATATTGTATCTTATTCCAATGATGTGATTCCGAACTAGTTGGTTCAGGAAGTAAATTTTGACCTATATTCACTGTTCCTCGTTAATGAAATTGAGTCAGCGAAGAAATTTCAGTTTTGTAACTTTTTCTTCAATTGTGAGAAAAGTTTCCAATCGAATTGCGACTAGGTGTTTGAAAGTATTTTTTTGAATCAAGTTCATCAAAAAATAAATATAACCTGTTTCATATGGCTAAGAATAAAAAACCCTAATGAGTGACGACAGAATCGTGGTATAATCTGAGTGACACGATAAAAAGTCCTGATTCATGACGTTTCTCTTACGACCTTGATGAAGTCTTCAAAAGTTTTTCGTCTTGCCTCGTGTAGGGCTGACATTGAATGCAGGACGGGCAAGCGTAGACTGGGCTCGGTAGCCTGAGTGCGGGAGTAAACCGCAATCAAAAAACAAGTCATAAAATCTATATCTATGATTTTTTATGAGCATTAAACTACTCTGCGGGCAATTTGCTCGACATTAAAGCTAGTGAATTTTAAATTTAGGATACCAACGGCGTGAGTTTTAAAGTCAACGCGGGTTGAAGAAGGGGGAAGATAAAGGACTATATGGATACAATAAAGTGGTAACATGGAGGTATTGAAGTGTACAAGAGAGATTGAAAGAAACGTTTTCCTCATGAGCACGAGTCGACATTATATTATCAAAAGTTGTTTGAAAGATATTTTTGAGAGTCCGGGAGCAGGACGAGTAGAGGATCGAAGTAGGGCCCGGTAAACATGTGATCAGCCTTTAGATTTTCTTCCTGACAGTGGAGGAAAGACGTAGAGAGTTTCAACCGATTGAGTGTGAATGCATAATAATTGTATGGCAGTCTGGTACAGTCTCTTCTTCGCATCTAGATTTTTAGAAGAAGGTTGACCAGAGATCTGGAGTTTATAAGATACGAAGAAATTTGTTTGCAAGTAGGTTTTTTTCAAATTTCGTCGTTTCAAGACTCTAAGATGAGAGTTCGCAATATTTTTTGTTGTCTGTGGCATGGCGGGAAGTTGAGTATAATCAGTGATACAAGCGAAGGTGGTAGCTTGTTTAGCTGCTGGGTCTACCACGCCATGGGCTCATATGACCCGAAATCTAAATGAAGATGATTGGGGTCTCGATTGAAGTCAGGGTTTCAAAAGCAAGGGGAATTCTTTGTGCGAGGGAATTGATGAAACTTTAGGCGGGCTTGGCGGCTAGGCTTATGACGCTGACACTGACTCATACTTCGTACTATCCAAATGTTGTTGGTTGAGCAGCTGAGGGCACTCGTGCTCGTGCTTTGCACTCGCCTGCGGCGCAGACGAGAACTCACAATGCGTTTCTTTTGTACACGTATTCTCATGAAATCGTTCAATTCTGTTTTTTGATAATTCCACTCAATTCCAAATTTCACAATTCACAAAAAGCCGACATTAGATAGAATCAAGAATTCCACTGGTATTAACAAACATTTCAACTTCGTTTCGTAAAATAAATTTCAGAGTTCAAAGCAAAACTTATCGAGAAAGGAACGGAGGATGAAACCAGGAGAAACAGTCTCGCTCGTGTGTTCGTGTAGTCTTCAAATAATACCCTTCAAGTTTTGAAAATTATTTCTGAATAACACAAATAAATCCTGAAAGTTTGAAAGTATTAGTCGGGCGGTTTTTGAGGTATACGGGGACAGACAAACTAACTAATCAACAAACACACAAACTTTCTGCTTCATATATATTTAGATTTTATTGATCTGTTTTGGCCAGAAAGGAGGCAATGAATGGAAAAGCACAGTATCAGTGAGGAGGAACACCTGTCTCAGTGCATAGGCTGAATGCAGGGATCGTGCGTAGTGCGCGAAGGGCCAGTCTAAACCCAAAAGGTTGAGTTGAGTCCTGCAATTTCAAGGTCGTTTGTTAAAGGGGGTGTAACCCGGAGCACCGTAAAAAAGTTGGGAACGGATTGGACTATTGTAGAGTTGGACGAGAAGTTTGCGATTACAACCCGTACGGAGAAAATCGATACGATTTTTTAAATTATACCTGGACATACACCGAAGGGAGGGATACTCAAACGAGAATTTTTCAATTTACTTCATATCTTTGGTCTCCCAATTTCTGTAAATTTTATGGGAAATTTTCCGAGTTCCCTAAGGAGGTTGGTTTCCCTATTGATTCTCCTTTGGGTTCTCTCATCTCGGATGTCCAAATTCGAGCTCGATCTTTTCTCTTCTAGTCAGGTGTTTTTGAGTCATGTATATTATAGGATAACAATTCTCTTGTTCGGAAATTAAAATCCAAGATCAGATGACTATTTGGAGTTTGTCAAGTGTAGTTGAGAGTAGTCTTACTACTTGTTGCATGTTGAAAGGTTGGTGCGAAGATATCTAAGTCTTCCACAAGGAAAAACTGAAACTGTCTGTTAGATCATTTATAGCAATTAGGGAGGGAGGAAAACTCCATACTTCTCCCTGGGGGACACCGTTTTAGATGAGTTGGTTGTTTCATTCATTTCTTTCGTAAATTTTTTTCATCACTATATTAGTCGGAAAAAAATTCAATGATTTTTCCATTTTTGATGAAAAATATCAAACAAAAAACCAAACATTGGAAAAAATTATTTATCAAAGACAAAAAGAAATTTATCAAAAAAATATAATTTAATTTATTCTACAAAAAGTTTTCTTATACCTTGACTACACTACATCATGACCATCAACTGACGACGAAACTCCTGACGACGGTCTGAGTCTCACTCTCATTCTCTGACTGGGACACGTATATAATTGTCACAAAAATCTCCTACCTCACTTCCCCTCTCCCAAAAAACTGGATACAGTAGGTAAAGTATGGAACGCTAAATTTTTTTACAACTCTCGATCTTAAAAACCGTTGATTTTTTTCAGCGCGAAGATGATTATCAAATTTTCAAATTAACCAATCAGAAGCAAAAACACTGTTTTTCTGAACTTTATTGAGTATGAGCCCCCCGGGGGGGGGAGAATATTTCCATATAGGCAGATTTTTTGTTGAAATTTCAAATATTAGAGGAACCTGGTAGGATTTTCCTTTCTATGTCTCTGTGTTTTCAAGGCAAAGGAGAATTTGTAACTGTACGAACCAAATGAAGAGAGATTTTTAGCTTAAAGTTTTTTTCGCGAAGCAGTCAAGTATATCCACAGTTCAAAGCTGTCCATTATTAAAGCTTTGAAAATCTCTTCGAACTTCAATTGATTTTTTCAATTCCTCAAAAAGTGTTGTACAACAAGGAGCATACGACCGCCACTAATGTATGTTCTCGCGCACTGTAGATACTGGATAACAATTTCTCTTCTTCCTTGAAGATAAGCTGAGAAGCTAAACTACGATCGCGTCGAGAATTTGTAATGTTTCCTTCAAATATGACCTCTCTACGTTCTGTCTTTAAAGAGACCATAGGAAAGCGGGCGGTGTTTGTTTAGAGTCCCTATACCTCGAATACGAAAAAGCCAATACACGTGCAAAAGATACAATTCAACTTACCAACAAATGCAACGATGCATTTACTCCGACAGAAACGAACCTCCATGGTTCACGCATCTGGTACAATTTGATATGCTATACCTGAAATCATAAATAATAAATATTTATTAGCGCGTTATACGCTTCCTTCCACGTAGAAATAGATACTCTATTACTCATGAATTATGACATAAATTTACTGCATACACGACGTACCACGAATTCTAAAAGGCATTTTACTCGTTTGCTCGAGATAATTAACTAGGTACCAGAAGCATTTTGCGACTCTTTCAATATGTGCAGAAGAAAGTAAGACCTATAGGTATACCCAGGTAAGTACGATTACCAAAAAGGAAAACTCTAATTCGATAATTTGGTTAGATACAAATTATTCGCGTGCATATATTGACGCGCGTGTACACTTCATGCAGTCGACGATCGTAGCAATTAATCTTCATTGTGTACGGAATTCACAGAATCCGGTTTCCTTAAAGCAATTAATAGAGAGTCATTGGCGGGTCAAGCGAGTTGCATTTTTTTCCAGACAACTGACTGCTCCCATGAATAGTTTGCTGTGTCTATGAACGAGCATCGGATGTCCATATTGGTGAATAATGAGTTGCGAGCACGTGGCTGTGTACAAGAGTCTATAAATTTCATGTACGTATACTATGTACCTTTTTCTTTCCAATCGAACGATCGATAAATAGAGGAAAAGATGAATAGGGAAAAAAATTGACACCCACAATCGATTTCTACTCGTTCTTTGTAACCGGTTTTCTTTACTGTGCTTATAGGATAGTGTGCGACGACGCGACGCTACAATTACGACGCACGTTTACGGTCTCACACTTGTCTTCACACAGTGTGGCAGCGTGTAATTTCCGCGAAGATGAGTCTTACGTGTATGCAATACGAGAGTGCCGGGTAATTGACGAGAAAAATCAATGACGGGATCGGTCAATGGTTGCGTAGAAGGTCGAGAGATAGCGAACGAGAATGAATAATCAAATCTGTTCGATGTACGGTATATTTTAAAAGATAGGTGCCAAAACTATTCGACAATCGTTTTATAATCATAATAATGTAATTTGAAGCTGTAGTATGAGATGTATGAAGTACGATACTTTCATCTATTAGAATTGTTCATTAATAATCGAGAGGATCCAAGTGAGAACTGGCCTAATCGAAATCATCAATTTTCATGGTTCATTAAAGCAAATGTCTGAATTCTCACGCCAATAAGGGCAAAAAATCTTTATATTGTCGTAGTCCAATATTCCAAGTCAGTTGTTATAAGGGAAACAGAGAGAGCGACGGTATGGAATCCTGCCTACTGAATCCCACATACTACATACCTAAGTGACGAAGGATGGGTTGTCAGAAATATTGTTGATTTTCTATATTGGAAGTTTCCTGGTCTGGTGCTACATGAGGAGGGGGTACATATGTTGACTGGTCTCTCGAGCGCTTCTATTGAATAGAAGACTTTCATCTTTCTGTAGGCTTTTCACTAGATTCTCTATGAAATCCTTAAGGAAGCCAGAAGTTGTATCGTAGTCAGTTGGCGAAAAAATGTATTTAGATGATCGGTAGGACGCGTTGCACGGACAAACCCATCCAACCCTAACTTATTCATAAATACACTGGAAGATTACAAGAGCTTAAATAGGTTACTCTTAATGCGATTGTCTTACATTGATATTTCAATTGATAGTTTTTTCCCAACGGTATGGAGGAATAGCTCTTTAATATTACCACCCCTTCTTTCCCTCAAACAGAAACTAGGCCAATAGTTTTCCATCTCTCAGTCGTTTTTTGTTTAGACAGAGCTCAAGCTCGAAATTTTTCCTAGTCCTCTTCTCTTTTTAGAGCTCAGAGGTAGAAATTTCCTTTGAATCTAAGAACACTTCCCACGAAACTAAGTACCTTTCTCTCAAATATAAAAACTCGGCATTTTCTAAAGTCTCTCCTCTATAGAGATTCAAGCTAGAAATGTTTTCAAGCACTGATGACGTCATAATTTGGACGCAAACGTTTGTCCAAGTACACCCAATGTAAACGCAATAGCTTTGCTTCTCAAATTTACCCCTGAATTACTGCTTACGAATAAAGATCAAGAAAGATGGTTGCCTAATCGCTAAAACACCTTGCGCACCCATTCTAAAGATCATCAAACTGAGTTGATAGGATTTTATCACATTTTGAACCTGTTCTGCGGGGAGGGTGTCCAACCTTTGTCATCTTTCGTTCTTCTTGAAAATTGTGATTCCCGCGGAGGCGAGGACTCTGACCTATCTTGGGGACTAGAAAAAATTTTGTCTCTTGAGTGACTAGTGAGACTTGAAAAATTTTCCATTCTGAGCCGAAGTCATGGTCTTGTCCCTTGGGCGTTTTCCCAGGAGAAACCTACTCGTCCGGCTCAATTTTAATTGCCGAGGGAGCGAGGGATTTAATTTACATTAGAGACTCTGAAAAATGTCGACTGTTGGTAAGGAATCTGTTTATCGAGGGGTTTTTCGGAAAAAACGTCCGCCGTCCAGCCAGCCGGCAAAGCTCAGAGCTCAAAAATTTTCCAAAGCCCCTTCCCATCATACATAGCTCGGTGGTCGGCGCATATATTCTAAAATACTAAAATACAGCCCTCGAGTAACTAGATATTCAATGTTCCATACACCATTTGACTTGGCCCTTAAATGAGCCAAATATGCAACGCTTCAAACACCATAAGACTCAGAACGTCCTTCTAAAGCATTCTAAGTCTCTCCCTCATCAAACATAGCTTGGAGGTCGGCATTTTTTTAAGTCCTCTCCTATGATATATAGCTCCAAAGTTCGGGCCTGTGACGTCACAATTTGATGACGTCATAGATCTGGTACACGAACTTTTTTTCAGATCCTACGTGCCCCATAAAACAGGTCCCTGCCACCCCTCGTTCAACTATGTTAAAGAACCCATGAGTTTTCCAAGTCCCCGTCCTTCTCTCCTATCATATATAGTTCGGTGGTCGGTGTATATAGGCTGAAATATAGCCCCTTCGAGTTACTAGATATGCAATGTTTCATACACCGATTGACGTTGCCCCTTGAATGAGCCAGATGTGCAGTGCTTCAAACACCGTAGAGATTCAGAACATCCTTCTAAGGTATTCTAAGTCCCCCTCCTATCACTTATAGCTCGGAGGTCGAATCATGCACAGCTTGGAGGATAGGAATTTTTCAAGTCCCCCTCTCCTTTATGTATAGCTCCAAAGTTCGGGCCGTGATATCACAATTTGATGACGTCATAGATCTGGTACGTCAACATTTTTTAGACCCCACGCGCCTCATAAAACAAGTGTTCCCTGCCACCCGTCGTTAAAGAACCCATAAGTTTCTTGGTGTAGTTGGTTCTGACCTATTTTAGGGACTTGTAAAAATTTCAACCTTCGACCTCTATGTATGACTATGAGACTTGGAAAAATTTCTATCTTGAGTAATATGGATCTGCTAAAGAACTCAATCTTAAAGTGCTCTGGAACAAAGTTCAACGACTGTTTCATACTCAAACGAACGAAATGCTGACTTATTGAATAAAATATTCAAATGAATACTACGAGATATCAAAATCCGTATATTCTCCCATAAAAAAGGTTCCCTGTTCGCCTCAATTAATGAAGTTAATGAAAGATAACTCGCGAGCAGCGAACGAAGTAAACTACGAGTTTTTTTCATATCCTTTTACTAATTCGCACAAGGATCCGAGGCCGAAGCCCTTCTCTCCTCTGCACACAGGAATTTGTGTCTGTAAGAGGCACTGCGACGCAAGCCCTCGTAGCTCTCCAAATTATGGGATTTGTTTCCGTACATGGCCCTGTGGCTCAGGCCTTCGTCCCTAATCAAGATTTATTGTCTGTCAGAGCGAAACTGAGCGTGCTCCCTCCGCGTTCCTTCTCAATCTATAATTTTGACTTCTGGTTACGAATAAGACAGACTGAGGGAGGATTGAACGAAAGAATTTTACTGACTGGCGACAACACCAGATTTGGCACTTGAAAAATTATATCCTCGCAGAAAGCTTTTTTTTTTATCTCAAATTCTGTTTATCTCATGCCAAGCGAAGACTTCAAGGGTTCTCTCTGCAAAAAAGTCTTCTTGTTAAAATGACTCATTTGAGGATGGGAAAAGAGCAAGCATAGAGAGATTTTGAAATCCGCAACTACAAATAAAAATTATGTAAACCTCCACAATGTACACTTGATAGTTCGATTTATAGGTACTCTTCGATATACTGTCTATAGTCTCTAATAGACTTTATATTACCTTATTGGCGACTGATGAGGTACTCTTGAAGCGAAGGTAAACGCAGTATTTACTGCATCGTTAATTACAGTTAAATGAACAGTACAATGTGCTCTCGGGTCTAGGTCTTCACCTATTGTCAGTCGGTTTCTATACTTTCAAAAGTATCCACGTTTTTTTATTCGAATTTAACGAGAGACTACAGCGACAAAATTTTACGTCAGCTCGACGCACAGCGCGGCGGTTTCTTTAATACGTCCCACAAATTCTGTTTATCACTGTCAAACTGGTACCGTAACTATGTCACCTACTCGTGATCGCGAATACGAGATTTTCGCGGTATTTTGGTCGCGAGAAGAGACGCGCGTAAACACGAGAGAAAGAGAGAAAAAATGTAGGAAATAACAGAAAAAAAAATTCACGATATCAGAGGGGAAAGTTTGCGACATATTGAACTTATACGTACATACCTACGGCGCAGTTTATCGAACGACGCGACGACGAACCGTTTTAGAATAATAAAAAAAAAAAAGAACAACAGCCAATTACGTAATTCTTCTTTCTGTAGAAAGTGAACAGGTAAATTAGTATTAAAACAGTATCATCCTCCTCGAGTATACAGAAATAGGCACTCTGACAGCCTTGTTTCCCAGATATTGGATGCTTCGAATCTTCTCTCGTGGGTATCATGTACGAGTTCATTCCTGAAGACACGTTATTCGCTTTTTAGTTCGTTCGACTGGTTATAAGTTCTATTTGGCCTCGGTTTCCGTTTCCTTCTATTTACTCCGCAGTATTACGCGGCACATTGGTATGTTCTCCAATTGGCGGGCGCGAGGATTAAGAAATTTGGTTCGGTCACCGCCACAGTAACTGGGTGATGGATACGTAATACGAACAACACCAGCGTTCGCAAAACTAGGCCGACCTGTACCAGTGACCATTAGCATAGGTATTACGCGTAGGTAATCTTTGACCGAGGGACGAAGAAGAGCGTCCATACTTTCCCTACTGTGCTGCTCTTGTTACAGCGAGCAACCCGCTTTAGGCCTACATCATTCGCACCACAGACGGGTTAATCGTTCCAGGAAATATCCAGAGGATGTGAGTATCTGAATACGTCCATAGATTATCGAGAAGCAAAGTATTTCTAATTTGTAAGTGGTTAACGTCAATCAATTCCAAAAAACTTACAAAGCCCGTTCGCTAGATATTGACAGTAAAGAATATATTTAACCAGTTCTGTATACTTTTCCATGCTCATAGTTAATTTTGAAAATTTCGTTCGCTTTCTATCAATCAGCCCCGAGGTTAACGTTAGAATATTGGTTTCGTATTCGTGAGATCAAAGTTGAGAAATGCTCAGAATTCTCCCGCACGTCAAGAGGACGTCCAGTATCTACGTATAGAATTTTTTTAGAAGAAATGGTTTTTATTGCGGAGCATCGCTCTCTTGTAATTATACTCGTAGAAACGAATAGCCTAGTATGAGTCAGAATATTTGAAAATTATATTGTTCATCGATTGTGAAGAGAACCCATAGTGAGCAATGACAAGCACGTCATCATTAACAGACGTCATGTTGGGACATAGCGGGTGGCTAAATGGCACACGTTCATTCAGTTCTGAAAGTACTTTTTCAAGGTCGATTGGTATTTTTTGTCAAGAAACGTTCATTTTTTCTTCATATACACTAAGATGATGACAAACTTTTTTTTTTTAGTTTGGTCGATCAGGTTAATTACTGCACTACTAAACATCATTATTTTCTTCTTTCGAGAAACAATCATTGCGCCACCGTGTTCACCCTCGATCTTGTTCTCTGGAAGAGACGTTTGGTTGCGGTAAAATGATTTATATTTCGAGTTCTTCAGAGTGTGACTAATATTTTAACCGTGTTGTTTGAAATCCCAATTCAAGTTCCAAAACTAAAGGGCGTTCCTTAATCCGTAAATAATTACTTACAATATTAATCAGAAATTTGAGAAATACAAAACCCTCTTATCTTCCTCTATTTGCGTCAGGACATAAAGGAGTCGCTCTCTAGCGGATTAGTAAAATGCAGCTTGGTTATTGGTTTAGGTGGACCATTGGGTGACGGTTCAAAAAATGTCATCAAAAACATTTACAATTTGATTTATCTGAAAGGAAATTATAAATGCTGACACTTTTGTTCTCTTCAGTTTTTCGTAAAAATTGATATTGACAAAGGTCGAGTCGATTCTATGTACATGTTCTTATGTGAAAAATTCCTTGTTAACCCAATGGTACGCAACACTAGCGCGTCTACAGGAGCGTCCTGATGCGAATTGTAAACAATTATTGAAGTTCATATATTGGCGTAAGAGTCAAAATTGTGTCGTTTGGTGTTTGATTCTTCCAAAATCTAAATTTCTTAAATAGTTTTTTTCTAGCCAGTAAGGCGTGGTTTCCATCTGGAGTAAAAGTCTTTATGACTAAGGGTCTACAAATATTGCATATGGTCATGGAAACAAAATTTTTAACCCTACCCAATATTTTTGCTCTGTTCTTTTTTTTTTTTTTTTTTTTTTTTTTTGAATCAATTGTTGTCTATTGATTTGATAGTAGAGAGTAGATGGCTGCCTGGTAGGTACCATTTCAATTAAATGTCATCATTATCGTCTTGTTCTTAAAAAGACAGTTTCCGAGATATTTTTCACAGGACAAAATAATTGTAATTTTGTTCCCAAAATATCCCTTTTTGTAGATATAAGCGAAGATGTAGATAATCTCCTATTTAAAAAAGATTGAAGATAATTCATTTATACGGCTGACAAATTTAGACCGATACATCGCTAATGAGAAAAAATTGCAAAATATCAATATTATTTATAATTTAGTTGTTGATGATCGGGAAAAATTGATTATTTTATTTAATTGAACATTTGATTCAATCAAAAGGAGTTTTCAAAAATTTTAAATAACATGCTAAGGACCACGTTGTCATGAATAATACCGGCATTTCCTCCGGCAGCAAAACTACTGGTTGTGAGAAAAAACAAAAAATCCATCGTCTCCATAAGTGACCCACCCATCACTATTAACTAAATGTGAGAGAAGGCCCTTGTATACTACAGTTACTCCAATTGCAAAGGGGCTACAGCACAAGAGACATGAGCTGTCATTTGGACCGGATAGCGCTAGTATCTTGTACAATGGTACACGTCAATGAATAGAGCCCATTAATTTTGTTCAGTGCACGTTTCAGTCAGTTATTTGGACTGGCCTATTGTAGGCTGCGCCAGCATCGACAGAGAGGAAATTTTTCACTCTTTCAATTTGGTTCTCTGTGTTTTTCCTTCAAAATCGCTCTGTTTTGAGTTATTTGAAGAAAACTTGAAAATCCCCATGTACGTGTTACAGATATTACTCTGCAATATACTCCGCTTATCAATTTTTGTGAATTGACACTGGCGCACCTACAATATGCCCAGTCCAAATTATGCAGGAGAATTTAGTTCACAGTTACTTGATATGGAACCAAACTACTGATAACAACCTATATCTTATTGCCAGACCAAATTAAATATTTCACTTTTTTTTCAACAGTGACCTGATTCCAAGTGAAGGCAGTAAGCGTCCAAATCTAAATCTGAAAATATGGCTCTTCCTGCATCTTGAGAAAGACACAAGTTTCTAGATTGATTTTTTGATGCTCAAGTTCTAATTTTTCTTGGAACTAGATCATTGCATTTGATTTTTGTCATTTGGATTCTGAGTGTTTAATTATTGTTTGTGCCGGCCATCCGCTAGGATTGTTAATTAAGCGCGTGGTTTGTTTACCCAAAATGGTATTTTTGCCGAAATTGAAAACGGGAGCTAAACTACGGCGGTAAATGAGAGAGAAATGAAAAACTTGGAATAACTCTTGAATGAAGGAGAATTGAAGATTTTGTCATCTCATATCAAATTTGTAGAATTTTTATTTGTGAACATCTTCTATGGGATGTCCGGAAGCCAAATCTGCTTCATTCAAGTGCTATTTTGATCTCTTCATCCCCCCCCCCTGTATACCGCCAAAGTTTAGCTTCCACTTTCAATTCCTCCCCGCTTGGTAAAAATGCAGCGCGACGCTAGCGCTGTCCTGCCCGAATAACCACAAAACCGATTGACCAAATCATTTTTTAGAATAACTGTCATACCAGTCGTGACCCCTTGACCACTTCAACCTTTTGGACCGGTAATGGTAATCAACGACTGTTTCAAATAATATTGCTGTATGGCGTACGCTGTTTCAAATTATTTTGTTCAAAAATCTTACAGACTTGAGAAAACAGAAGACTTCATATACCAGGCCACCTGAAGCGACTCTCACTGTCAAGTCTGATTTGACATTTGAGCGACACTTCCGGTGAACGGCCAGGATAAGGCACTGCAGGTATACCGTATGCGCAACTTAGAACAAGTTTTGAGAAGCACCCTGTTTCATTAAGGCGCTAGAGGTATTCTCGTTTGATGTAAACAAACATGGCGCTCAATGTAGTAATCCGACTCGGTGTAAAAATCAAGTGGTGTTGTGGAGTTGATTATCAGCACCACCACTTGATTTTTACACGGAGTCGGATTACTACATCCAGCGTCATGTTTGTTTACATTGAACGAGAATACCTCTGGGTCCTTATTTTCATCACTGATAAGAAGTACCTAAATTGGAAGATTAGAAGTGGGATAATTTATTGCGATTGAACTTTAAATTCATTTTGTTCGACAAAAAACTTTGAAAAAGCACAACACTTCTTATTTACTTCTCATCGAGTCATCAGTGCGGTGCGCTCAGGGATGGAAAGCCAATCGTCATTAGCTTAAACCTGGCTTTTAGCTTTAAGCTGTTTGTGGATAACGGCTTTAAATTGAAGCGATCATTTTGCGTCACGGATGAGCTTCTGACGTTTGGCTTTTGTCTGAAGTTGAGCCAATTCATTGGTCCTATTTGAGCCAATGTATTGGCTTAATTAGACCAATAGATTGGCTCAACTTCAGTCAATGAAAAACTTGCCACCTTTTCTTATCATTTCAAAATTTGATGTGGGTCCCGTGTGTGGGTTCATCATGATTTATCATTTATGATTTGGAAGCGAAGCGTTTGACATTAATTTATTAAGATAAGATGGCCAGCTACCGGTTGCCGGCTGCCTCACAGCTTCCCATTTTCAACTTTTTTTCTTGTTGTGTGCAGGCTTAAGCGCTTTTATTGGCTTTTGACTGATATTTAGCTTTAAGCTAACAACAAAAAAAACGATTGACTGACTTTTGGCTTAACAAAAAAAGGCAAAACATTGACTTAAAACTGAACTTAAGCCATTAATGGCTTAAGCTTTCCATCCCTGGCGTGCGGTGCACTCCTCGGTTTCACTCTTTCTAAGTTGCGCCTACCTGCAGTGCCTTAGACGGGAAAGGCAGGAATCCACAGGATCAACAAACTAAGGCACTATAATATGATAGGTATGCTGGACTGATAACACGGAGACGACATTCAGGTTATAAGGTACAAACATGTTTCACGTAAAGTTGCGGAACTGACGAGTGTCGTCGGTACCCACCGGTTATACTCTGTTCACATTAAGGAAGGATAGAAATATGACCTTGAGAACGGAACGGTAGATTAAAATTACCCGGAGCGTTCCGTTCTCGAGGTCATATTTCTATCCTTCCTTAACGTGAACGGAGTATACATTCGCTGTCGCGTGACGTTACACGAGCCGTATTCCTACCTTATAGCCTAAAAGTCGTCTCCGTCTTATCAGTCTAGCAAGAGCATACCTATCGTACTATACAGGGATGCGCAGCTAAAGCCGTTATTGGCTTAAGTTTAAGCTTAAGTTCTTGTTATGATCTAAGAAAGCTAAAAGACAGTCAATGAATTTTGAGACATCAGCTTTTCAGCCAATAGCCAGTCATTAGAAAATATTGATTCGTTGCAGGTAAAATTAAGCTATTATAATTCGGACCTAGCAACGGAGTGGCTGACACCTCGCGGCAGTTCTTAGAACTTAGGTTTCAACACACCACTACAAACATACATACGCACGATGCTGTTATCAAGGTTAGGATGAAATTCCCAATTTTGCATGAGAGTTCTGTATAATTGCTTCATAACTTTATTCAAATTCTTTCAATTCTTATGAAATATAACTCATTTGAAAGAAAATTTTCGACACCACAAACATATCCCTGAAGTTCTTCTCATACGTACAATATTTTCCGAGAAAAAAGTATCGAACGTGTTTCTTCGTAGTATTTTTGATTTTCATCCTAACGTTGATAAGGCGCGACGCTAGCGCGCAACGGGTCTGCTAGGTCCGAATTAAGTTTAAAGCCATTATTTTGACCCATTTTGAAAAAGCTAAAATCCAGCTAATGAATTTATTGGGATTAGCTGTCAGCTAAAAGCTGAAGTTTAAGTCAATGCTGATTTGGCTGCGCATCCTTGGTATATGACTTTGCTTGGTACTATAGTGCCTTAGACTTCGACAAACGACGTCCAATCGTACAGTGACGTCATCAAAGTACCTTAACAGTGGAATTTCTAAGAAATTTCGACTTGGAAAAGAGAGAAGAAAGCTGATCATTCTGTTGTTGATATTGATGAAAGAGAAATTTCATCTTCTACGTGTCGCTTCTCAGATTTCAGTGAAAGTTCCAAAATCGGTATCAATTGTTTGAAGTAAGATAAATTTTGTTGCAGTTTTCAATACCTAGTTCCTCAGGTTTTCTTCGACGTATCTGGATCAGTAATTTATCGGTGCCGAAGACGATTAATTTCGTGATGAAATGACTTCAGTAAGTACGAAAATGAGTAATTAAACGGCGCATGTCCTCACTAGGATTTTAACGCAAACCTATCGAAAGTGATTCATAACTACAAATTGTTTTCGTTGAAGTGAATCCTATCTTTGAGTAGAGTACAGTTGAGTGATATTATACATCCAACCTCGAAGAATCAGAGTGACAAAATCAAATCTAGATTACAGTTCTTACGTACCTAGAGACAACGGAAACTTGAAGTTATAGATACTGGTAACTGGCTTAAAATCAGATATCGCTATTGATCCACGTTAACTAGACTACCTATATCTGCTACCGCAGACGCTTCGCCATTCTCTAAGCCTGTTAATATCGAAGTGCTCTTAGTGTGTATGGTTTTGAGTCAGCTTCTCAAATTTGAAGTCGGAAGCTTGTGAGACGAGGTTTTCACCCATTTGATTGTATCATCAAAGAATAAATCGGAAGGAGAAAACATGGGTATGGTGGTATGGGATGGCGGTACGTGCTGAAAATACTCGTGAAACAATGTTAACAAGATCAGTTGTCTATCGCGTAAGCCTAGATAAATATTAATATTATTTATGTAAACGGTAGCCATTTTTATTGTTACTCGTATCATTATAAAGCGATTATTTTGTTGCGGTAAAAGTGAATTATAAGCTGAATGGTCGTCGAGTATTCCACCACGCAATAATGCACCCGCTACCGAGTATCCTTTACTTGACGATAAAAGTCGATTGGGAGGCCCATAGGCTATTCTGGTATTTTGTATCGTGACCGTTGACCGTCCATGATCTGAACAACTACCTGCTGTTAAACCAGATAAGTAATAAGAACTTCGTGTTCGTGAACTTCGGTAGCGAAAGCGCCGAGAATTTACGTTGAAAAAAGAAGGAAAGAAAAAAAAATTATCGACATTTGTAGTCTAGATGTACATCGTACTTACGTATCTATAGCTATAAAAACATGTAGACATAAACGACAGATAGCAAGCAAGACGTAGCCTATACCATTGATGAAAGTACTCGTATGCAATTCAATGCTGTAGACCTAAAATGCGCTCGCGGAAAAACAGCGCGAAGGCGTAAACCGTGCCCGAAGGCACAAACCACTGCCGGCTTATTAAGACTGTATTAAATTGTCTCTGTACGAAGTTGAAGAAAGGTCAATTTAAAAAAAGAATTACACGCTTATGCTGACTAGCAAAAATTTGTGACGCGGTTCGGCGCCACGCCGTGAGAAAATTCTTAGACATGCCTGCCCACACTTTCTTCGTGTATGCGTATATGTATACAGCATCTTTTCTCATTTTTACCGGGTTACCGCGATATCGAGAATGTACGAGATTATTGGTGCGATTTAATAACGGTTTTATTTAAAAAATTACAATAATGTTTTGACACGCTTCGCAGATGCCGAGTTTTGCTCTTGACTCAATTCAATCTCGTCGTATTTATAGGTACCGATCAGGATATTGCGAATTAATCAAGATATACATTTCCGTTTACCGAAGAGTCTGAGAGATTATGTGGTGCGGTATAGGTAGAGATTATTTCTTAACAATTCGTCCAAGTTTGCATGCGGCCTATATGTAATTAAATGTTATGGAAGAATGAAATGAAAGAAGTAACTTATACAGGTATTTAGTTCTATATTGACTGCGATACTTATAGGTACTGTTCGTCTATACGGTATTATCTAAACGATTTGTAAGAAGCAATAATCGGCTGATCTACTGCGATGCTAGTATGAAAATATGAAAATCGTGCATTGTTGTTGAGAACAAATCGTTACAACGCGACTCTCACTGTGTAGGATGAAGAATGTAATATTTTCATTTTATTAATAGGTCTACTTATTAAGATAACATTATAATCGATGCAATACCGTAGGCTACAAGGATTCATCTAAAAACAATACTGCGATGCAGATTATGTTACAGAAGTCAACTACGCGCCTTCAGAAACAATACCAGATGTCTCTCGAAAAGTCGATGTACATATAGCGTTTCAGAAGAAGCGTGTTTTGGGGCATTGTTACACTTGCATAAGGTGCTAATTCCAAGGTTGAAATGCCAGTGGATGCCTTGGGTAAATATTGTGAAAATTGAAGATATTGCATACCTTCCATTGTGTTATAATGAAAAACTTTATGGTGGGCTGCAAGTGAACCTCTATTGAAGACTCGTCCTTCAAAAAAACAAATTGTTTTTTGAAAAACTATGTTTGATTTGTGGAATTGAAGTCGTCCTTCATCCTGTGAATCACTGAGCTATTGTATATAAATGCATCTTCCCTAATGCCTAACATTTTCCTAGTCCGACAGCAAAAGGCGTTCTTTCATCAACGAGAGTCTCATAGCCATGATAAAATTTTCAGGCTATTTCATCTTTTTCCCCCTCTAATTTACAGGGCCACGAGAAGAAAGTACGTTTCCCAGTTCGCGGCTGACCATTAGCTACATTTAATAGACAATTAGAAGTCAGCCTAAACGGATGTACGGTGTAGAATGTTACAATCCGTGTTAACATAGTACATATGTAGCAACGTGTTTGAAGTTGAATTCTGCCTTTAATCGTTCCGTTTTGCACCTATATAATGAAGTATCGTTGTACTGTTATTGAATATATCATTATACGGTGCTCTGTGTGGATGCGATCACGTGCTGCCTGTCGCACGGAAAACTCGCGCGCGATGACAAAATTCACTCAACGATATAGCCTATAACGCGTCAGACGCTTCCGAGTCGTGTTATGCTTAATTTTATCTCATTTGTCAAATTAAGTGGATATACTTTTTACGGCGAGCCTTGCCCTCGTCGCCGCCGCCACTGCTACAACCGTAATGTGTGAATCGTGCGACGTTTTAATCCGCGAATTAGACCGCTATTTAGCCCGCATTCGACATACCTCGCGTTAAATGCTGCTCTGGGAGTTCGAGGAAGGTTTCCTGGAATCGCGATAATACTTCATACGTATCGTTGAAACGCACGCATCGACAGTAGCCAGCTTAGCATTATTAGAAGCACGCTATCTAAGGATTCTGTAAGGCCTAAAGACCTCGTGCCACTTGAATAAAGAAAAGTTGAACCTTCTAGATACTTTTGTGAGTTTCGAAAAGGCGACGTTAACGTGTTGGTGAACTCAATTTGTACGACTTAATTTGAGAATAAGCTCAATTTAAGAGTTGCACGAAGGGGAGGGAGGTATTATTGATAAGACAGAGAATGGATGTACTTCTTGTCCTTTTGAGTTCTTTCTCTGTAAGGGTTAAATTTAGAAGTTATGTTATGTGTCAGGCTTGTTTCAAGAACTTATTATCGTTGGAAAGAAGGAGAAAAATGAGTGAAAATTTGAGGATTTTATTCTCAGATGAAAGAGGAACTCCAAAATAATCGATTCCTTAATTTCAATAACCGGTTGTTCAACTTTGGTCATCTGACTTGGATGGTCACTTACTTTCCCATGGGTGAAATTTTAATTCACAACAAATTGGTCAATGACAAGTTAATCGCTCCAAGTCGGTCGATAAGGAAAGAGGAATCGCGTGACTGAAAATTCTTTTCGTCTTCAAATACAATGAAAGATTTGTGAGCGTAGAAAATGATTGTCAACGCACATAATAGTGACGTTACAATATAATAGTGATGAGTGAGCGCCAGATTTACCAAACACAAGTTAGCTGCTAACTTTGGGTTAGCGTAACCGTAACCACCCAAATTCGAGTGGTTGGGGTTATAAGAGAGGTTCAGTTAACCCGAGATTAGCAATGAACTCGCACTCCGCCTCTGAACCGACAAATGATAATTCGCCTCTTGACTAGAGGGGGTCGACCAGTGATGAGGGTGAGTGGCAGGTATGAGACCGTTCTGTAACTATGGAGCCTCGGTTCTTTTCCAGTTTGGAGCCCATATTATGCTGCTTTCCTGTCTGTTGAAGAGTTAGTCTCAATTTGTACTAGGTGTATGGGACAGTTGTTTTCTTCTAGTGCTACGATGACTGTCGCTTGACTGACATGATCGAAAGCACCTTTTATGTCGAACACCAAAAGTATTGTGATACCTCTTTGTTCGTCGTATTTATGTATTGTATATCGTTGTATTTATGTATTGTGTCGATGGCTACTCTAAACAGGCTTTCGGAAGCGGTACTGTTTTTTGCTGAAGATCTTCATAATGCGCCCATATATCCTGCGCTATGATAGTTGCAACTAGTTTGCCTATTGTGCATTGTACTCAACATGGTGAGCGGCCTATAACTACCAATTTCTGTGTTGTCTTTCCCAGCCTTCGACCATGACCACATTCACAGTCTTCCAGAGGGTGTGGAATACGCCCATTGGGAAGCTCGCATTATTTATATCTGTAAGAACGTGCTCATGCCGGCACTACTTTCAGATGTCCATATGTGGTTCTGTCTGGACCACGTGCTAATATCTAATATTGTCTTGATCTCCTTGGGAGTAATAGGATCCCTAGAATATGTGGGGTCGCACTTGAGTCGGATTGTATCTTTTTGTCCAGATGGGAAAGTATTCTTCGGGTAAGTCGAGTTGTAATTTGGGCAATTGTACCAATTTGTATCATTGTTTCATATTATTCATCTCTTGTTTTGAGGTATCAATACGTGATCCATGCATCCCTAATAAATAAATAAATAAATAAATAAATAAATAAATAAATAAATAAATAAATAAATAAATAAATAAATAAATAAATAAATAAATAAATAAATAAATAAATAAATAAATAAATAAATAAATAAATAAATAAATAAATAAATAAATAAATAAATAAATAAATAAATAAATAAATAAATAAATAAATTATTCAATTAAATAAAAGTCAGAAAATGTAAAATAAAAATAAGGAGTCAGAGTAAATTTAGAAAATACACAATGTAAAAGTTAAGTTAATTATATTATGTATGAGAACTAGAGGTCGAAACTAAATTTTACACGTCACGACCGGTTTCGATACGGTGAACGTATCATCATCAGGTGTCCATAGCTGTTTCAAAGTCCACAACGACAGTGCTTGGACTTGGTGAAGGACAAATATCGACCACCCATGGGAACGAACTCCATTTTCTCTCATAATTTCCCTGTCTCGAATTACAACACTAACAATACATAAACGTACACAGCAATGCCAAGTCTCACCATTCACGATTGTCCGAGATATTCGTAAAATTTATAAATTATTAATGTTTAATGACGGCTTTCCACGACTACTTCTGATAAATTGCAACAAATTCATATTTCAATCACTAGAACATTGACCACTGGCCTACGAGTGTATCATTATAAGACTAATCTTTTTTTATATTTTACGACTAAATGAGTAATTCAGGGCAATTGAATCCTAACTTTCTTTGTTGTTATACTATCTATGTCGAAGCAAGTTCAGACATTTTTCATGCGCTGCGATCACTTACAGAGGACGGAAAACGTGCGTGCATATTAAACGTGTGCAAAATACATCATCAAATTAGCAGGTAAAAATAACACCGCGTGCAATTTAGATTACCTTTTTCAGGCGCAAAAGAGGTATGCGTGCAGTTAACTTTCTCCCGTATAGGGTACCCCCCTCGTGCTTTTAAAGCTCGAAAATTAACATTGTTTCAAGTTCTACTATACATAAAGCTTAAAAGTTGAAATTTTCCGGAGTCCCAAGATCAAAAAGATACTGAGAAGCGGAAATCTCCCCCCCCCCCAAAAAAAAAAAAAACAAAAAATGAAACAGATTCTCTCTATGGAGCATAATTTGGATTTTTCCAATAAGTTCAATGGTCTTGAGTTCGATGAATTATCGTGGTTTGTGAGTTCTCTTTTCAGCGACGTGAGAAGGCAATCGTTCACTCATCACAGAGGCTGGTTAGAAGGAAAACTAATCTTCGTAAGAGTCGAAACTTAGACTGAGTGTAATTCTATCTAATATACTTCCGTTCTAATGAGGCGTCATTATCACCGAGATCGTGTGGCACACAAATAAAAACTTCCAAAACACTCGTACATCTTACATACGAGTGAAACTTTTGAAATATTACACAATTTAAAATCCCGTTTTCAAAATCGAATCCATGAGAGATCTTTATTTCATTCTCGTCGTTCGTCGACCATAAAACAATATCGGTGTGCCCGGCAGCGACGTGCTTCTCCTACCTTACGCATTGTCATTATAAGCTTTATGGTCTAACTGTGTCTATAAGTACACGCAAAATTGAATTTTTTACTATTCCTATTCCTACAAAACATACCAGCGTACGAAAACTATTTGCTTTCGACGTACACAGCCATGTACTTGTAACGAAAATTTTCAAACGCTGTAAAACGATTGTAACAAAACATCATCGGTATTTATTACGCCACTAAAATAAAATAAAAAAAAGAAAACCAACCTCCATCGAATATCTAAGTAGATATACTTTCTATCTCATAACCACAAAGTAGCTCTCGGGTAAACTCTGCAGAAAAATTCTAAATTCTTTGTACTTTTCATTTGTGCGCGACTTGTAATCCTCGTTTCAGACACAGCACATTATGAGTATAATATAGTATTGGTGGAAGAATTAAATTCAGAAAATACAGAAGTCTGAAAAGGTTTATGTACATGTATACGAACAAGCGAGAAATATGCTCGAAAGATAATAATCGGCGATCAAACAAAAAAAAAAAGCCGTATTATTTCTTTCACACAAGGGAGCTATAGGAAACGCCGAAGAAAACAATAAGCCACAGTAGAACTATACAGTATAATATAATATGCTGTTAGTTATGTATAGGTACTTCACGTTCGTGTAAATAGGAAATTGAATCGCTCGTATTTCGTATTCAAAGACGTGATTAACGTTTACATAGTCAGCGGATTAGTTTAAACATGGATAAAGAAATGTGTAAACGCGGCGCGCCATCCTCGTGGTCGGCGGATGTATTGCAAATTTTATGAGAACTGATTGGAGTTCGACAATAAGTATGCATTATTAATCGACCGTCCTATCCGATGACCAAAGTGACCCGCAGCGCGCATTATTACCAGAGACTCTCCAATTTTGATCGACGATCCAATTCCGTGCTGCAGAAGAATGCACGCTTCTCTTGTTCCGCAATGATGATCGCGCTCTCAGAACAATACGATATCGATGTTAGAGAGCTCGCGGAGGCGATCCGCACTACCGAAGATAAGCTTCTTCATCATCGTATACGCAGCTTCATTACCTACTGCTTTTCATTAATTCCTGTTCGCGGAAGGTTCATTTGTATTCATACCACTTACAGACGTAAGAAGGTACTAAAGATTGCTGTCACGGGCGAGATAAACAGATACTGGTTACTCACTAATACGAGTAAGAAAAAAAGAGATCGAATTTTAGCCAAAATCGTAGGAGAGAGTCTGAGCCTGATGAACTTCGTAAACTATAGGTTTGTGGTGGATTCTGAATTTATATCATCTTGACTAAAATCGTCTCCAAATCGACGGAAAATTTATTCCTTTAGGGGTACTGGTCGAAATTGCGAGTAAAAAGCTGAATGAGTTTTACTTTCTGGTATAGTGGTATAAATTTCCCCACCTCTCAATTGATCACGAGAGGGGAAGGGAGGGGTTAGATTTGTCCGAGCAAGGTGAAGAATTCAATGATAGTTCACTCGTAACATAATATTGTGGTAACCGCGCATAATTGCCAGAAAACTATGAGGAGACTATATCCGCCTGTTTTGTGTGATGAGTAAAACAACGCTTTATTAGAAATAACTTAGTCCCGGAAGCCCCTCCCTCTCCGAGCCTATGCTTCTTTACACAAATGAAGCGTCAACTTTAGGAGCGGACACATAAAAAGTTCTGGTTGACAACATTCTAGCCTTACTTTTTTCACTCAATGAATGAGGTGGACACGAATTTCTATAGGGGGTAGATGATCATTATTCGAATGGTGCTTGGCGCAAATGGATTGCTCTGTGTTTCTATTCTAAACAAATGCCCGTCGTGCAAGACTTCTAGGTGGCCTGGTTCACAATTGCGGCACAAGTACTTCACTTTTCGTTCACTTTTGGGGAACATCAGCGGAGCACCTGTGACGGTCCAATAGGTCACACGCACTTCACATGACACCTAGGAATGGATGTGATATGCTGCTACGGTGACGCTCCACAAAGAAGACTCATCAGCAAAACAATGTGCTGGGGTACAGCGTTCTTCGACTGTGATGTTGATGTGCCAGTCATGAAGAAATCACACAACTAGTAGACAATATTTGGAGAATCACTCATATGAAAAGAAATTTTCCAACTCATTTGCGGAACACATCTGTCACATTTCCGTCGTGAGAGAAACCCACTCGAGTCGTATGGCGTCACTTTAACGTCGTACTGTCGTCTCATCACCATTGCATCGTTAAATGTAGAGGCTTCACGATTCACTTGTGAAGGTATTTTGCCGCTCATTTGCTTCGCTGTGATTGGCTAGCCAACAGTACAGGGTGTCTATCGGTCAATCAGTTAAGTAAATCAAATAAAAGTCAAGTATTTGATAAAAGGTCAGGGAAACAAGTAAAAGTCAAGTATCTTCATCAACGGTCGGGTAAAAATGGGAAAAATGACAAAAACTTTTGAAAAAAGCAAAAAAGAAAACTCCTAGGTCTCTAACGGAGTTAAACGAAGGTGCCAGGAAACCTGTTTTTTGGGGTATGTGGGATCTGAAAAATGTAGATTGTGGTCCATGGCGCCTGGCACAGTATTTCGCAGTTGTGTAGGTATGTTATTCGACGTGTCCGGGTTTGGCTATTCAAGTTTTCAAGCTCAGTGTGACTAAGAATATGGACAGGGGTACTCTGATCGCATTGGAGTTTGATGGGACGTCCTATCACGTCAAAAATTGAGATACGCAAATTATGAGATCCCAGAGAATGCGAGATTTTAATGACATACAGCTTTTGAAAGAGAAACTGCAATAAAGGGTAGATCGCTTTTGCCGCATGTACAGTGCCGCCCGTCCTCCATGGTGGATTGGGTGCGGGTTCGTATGATTTTCCTCCAACCCGGAATCGACCCTCTGCCCTTTTTTTCTTGGCAACCGCCAAGCTGCAGTGACCCCAGGTACGCAAAACTTCAGAACACACAACAACAACACCATCTTTTTAGGCTCAATTAATCTTCCTCTTCTTCCTGCACATCTGGATTTGGGAGTAGGCCATGCATCTGTCTATTCCATTCCAAGTCCATTTTCTTTTTCATGACTGTGGCTAGAAGTGCAGACGACTGGTTCCATGCTTTTTCGGAACCTACAGCATGCTGGCTACCGGGATACTCGGAGCCAGTGCTTCATCTACCCCACCGACTGAGCTTACCCCACTCACGCCTCCTACTCAAATAAGTTATGCTGAATAAAGGAAAGATAGAAGAATTCGTTGTTAAAATTGAGACCTGCGGACCATTTGACGTCCGGTTCGTTATTGAATGCGATAGGACTGAGTTGGAGTGTGGTGAAAGGAGCTCGAGCATATTTTAGTATAATTACGATACCAAACAAACATAAAATGATGAGTTGGAATCTTCAAACTTGAGTGGGGATGGCTTTGAATTGTTGCTATAAAAAATTCCCTCGGTTCTGGAATTTTCGGAAACTACAATAAAGAAGACGACTCGATTTCAAATAGGTTTGAGAGTTGCCGTAGCCGTATGCACGTATTCTATTACACAATGTCGCAAAGATTAGAACATTTACGTAAAGCCTGTTCGAAATCCTCATGCCTTATTTAGGGACAAAATGCACATGCTTTTCGTTAATTTCCTGACTCTAATGACTCATTAAAATATTTTATTTGATAGTTGATGGCGCGTTTGTCATTCTAAAGCTTAAAATATTTGTACATTCTTGTACTCGTTTTTGAAAGATATTCTCACCGATAAAAGAAGAGAGAACATCTCTCAAAACCGGTCCCCGTTAATAAGAACTTCGTGAGTTTTCGTCAAATTTTCTTTGTCGTTATTATTACGTATTTTGGAGTATATACGCGTGATCTCGCCGTCAAAATGAACGGTAGTCTAGGGTAATGATGGAAAGTGAACTCTTAACGTTTGTTTGATTACAAGTTACCAACGCACCTGCCGCCTACCCGAAAATGCTCGTAAGTGTAGAAAAGAATTTTCAACAAATGACGTAGCCCGTAGCAATTGCGCGTGTTAACTTTTGGAGACGAGAACTCGTGTGGTCGCGGGCTACGATCTGCCCTTATTTATATATTTATGTCTCTACGCGATTATTTGCTCATTAATAAATTAAATTTCTGGTTTCCCTCAGAATTAGACCGAGACTAATTCATACAAAAGATACGTTTAGCCGAGGCTATGATATTGGACTCGGATGTTTCTACTGCCTACATCGAGTGACACGACCTTAGACAATACTCTGCTTTTTGAACGCATCATTTTGCGATCAGTGTTGCCGGCGAAGTACGAAGTATTAAGCGCGAGAAAGCTGTGAAAGTACGCGTGCATTCCAGCAGTATCACGATTTTTAGCGATTATCTTCAACGTAACTTATACCCGGCCAACAAGTAGTAAACAGAGGTGAAGCTATAACCTAACCAGATGGTAAAGGTGTAGAGGAAAGAAAAGCGAACTCGGAAAGAGCGAGAGAGATGACAGAGAGAGAGAGAGAAAAAAAAAAGGTACAATATTATTATTTTAAACGATCTAACTACTTACTTCTGGGACAAATTAACCATCGAACGAGTTCATTTTTACAACTCAGAACCCACATAAATAAACGCTTCATCGATAGTACGCAGATATATCTGATGACGAATGACTTCCGAATGGAAAGTACGGTTCGAGTGAAGAATCAAAAGTGATATATGGGACTAGCGAGATAAGGCTCTCCTACACCGCTCACGTACGTCGTTTTGAACAAATAAAAGTCAAGAGTTCGAGTCGAAGCGAAATGAAGGAAAGCGGCGACGGCGACGATGCTGTCAGCGCGAAAGAAAGAAAATGGAACGTATCATCTCCGTGCCTTTTAATTACTTATGCTCATGTGCGCTTATTACAGGAATTACGGTACATTAGACGTGTGTATGAGATTATTTCTAAATTACACGTGGGTAGTTCGCTGTTCTGTAGAAAAATGGATTAGGTTTCCTCTGATGTGATTGTATGCGATTCATGTGAGGAATTCGGTGAGGTTTTGCGACGTTGGAGTGGCAAAGGTATTTTGATTTATCCACTTGGAATTTAGCACCACCAGGTCGAATAATCATTTGCTGTCCTGAGAGGCTGGCTTTTCTCTTCATTACCTTTGTGATTGTCATCTGTTCCCTGAGTTTTCTTCTTTTCATGCGGTTTTCTAAATGTGAGACCTCAAACCTTATTCATTGCAGTGCACCGTTTGTCAGACAATAACTTCCCATTTTCTTTATGCCTGGGTACTTCGTGCTCCTTTTTCCTGATGTTGACATTCTCCCAGTCTATTCAATGAAGATGCCTTGCTTGTAAACTCCTCTCAAGTTCCCATTTTCTTTCTCGTCTGTATGGTCGTTGCTTAATCCTTTCATAATATGCCCACACTCACGTCGTAACCACTGGACGCCTTCATCACCTTGTTCGTATACTTTCCTATGTAAGGTGCTGATCCGGAGTACTGTCGTTGGTTCTCTACTTCGCTTTCATTTTCCCGCAAGGAGTCCCTCAACCACGCTTCTGAAGTAGCCGTTGGCTGCTACGGATTTTTTCCTCTTATCTTAATTGTTCTTCAAGATAGAAATTAGTAGTTTTCAATCGCGGCTAACTTGTGCCTGGAGTAGTGCTAGGAGTCGTGTGGGATCATGGTGTCAGAGTGAATTGGTTTCTTGTAGATTTTGTATTCTATCCTGTTGTTCCCCCGTGAAAGTGTTGAGGCCAAATAGTTGATGGTCTCATTTTCTTTTTCCACTGTGAATTTGATGCTTTCATGCATCGCATTCGTTTCCAGGAGGAATTTCTCCATCTGTCTAGTAGTGCCTGACCACATAATTGAGGTATCACCTGTGTTTCCAGCCCAGTATTTGATCGAATTGTTGAGCTTGCTGCCTTTCATATGTCATTCATGAATATCTCCGTCAGTATCGGTGATAAGTACTTTTCTGTAGAACTTGTTATTAAATCGGCAGTAGTTCTGGAGCACGATCTCTCCCACTATTTTTGCGTATCTGTGGTCTCGCAGCAGGGTGAAAACCTCTTTCTTTGACATGGTATCAAACATGACTGTTTGCATGTTCCAGGATACTAGTTTATCGTTATTCTTGATTTCCAATCGCTCTATCAGCTCCGTGTTGTTTCTGTTACGTACTTTAGATTCAAACTGATAGTTTTCTTTTAAGAACGTAGCCGTTATCTTCGCTATATTGTAACATAATGATTGGATGCTAGTAATCAGTGGTCTTGGTAGAAAATTCGCTTTGTGGAGTTTTACAATCTCGGTGCTAAGATGACAACACACATGGTGAACCGCAGTATTAGGTCAAAGAGATGAACCAATTACAAGACAGCACTGTTGTAGCCAAGAAGGACGGAGTCTTTTGCTATGAGAACCAATGTTTAAGGCTTTGTTCTTCATTAGTGATACAATGATGGGGTAACACTCGAAAGTGGGCCTACTTCTTTTTGTGAGCTAAGTAATAAAGTAGAATTATTCACACGAAACATTTTTAATAAATACTCATTAATCAGGGAACCTGTTTTATGGTGGGGGGCGTCCGACGTCTTTCCGACAGATATTGGTTCCCAGAGGCGCGGAAGCGAGGATTTGCGGAGATTTTCAGATGTGACTTTGGGAATCCAAGGGAGAAAGGGTTTAGGTATGGTTCGAAGAATTTGTAAAATGTAGATTTCTGATCTTTATAAATGGACAGCAAATTGTGTTTCTGAAGGGAAAAGGACTGTTGAATCCGACCTACTTTAAGGGCTTGAAAAAATTTCTAAAAGGTGACTTCAACATTTCAAGAGGGAGGGAGCCTCGAACTATTTTAGGCCGTACGAAAATTTCGACTTTCGAGCAATATATATAATAAGGAAGAAAATATGGAAACACTCAAAGCTTGCTTCCTTCTCAACTCGCGGCATCTTTTTCTATAGTTATCATAATTCAGGCGTGTAGGGAGAGTTTCGCGGGAGATTTTTGGATTTCGACTTCGATATCGATTAGGATCTATATTTCATAATAATTCTAATGACCTATTGGAATTGAATCATTTCTTTGGTCGAAATTTTCCTTTATATGATCGGAAATCAAAATTTCTGTAAATTTCCCTCCCTCATATTCAATTTGCTGGATGGTCGAAATATCTCCGAGGACTTGCAGAAAATTAAGAAAAGAAGTTGTGGGAGAAGACCTGAAAGAATTTTTAAATTTCGATGTATATGTCGTAGGCGATTTGAGCGATTTCGCCGTTCACAATCTGCCTTAAACTGCTGGCAGTATGAGAAAATGATTGAAAATCGTCCAGTCCATCTGATTTTTTAGAGGCAGATTATAATCTGTCTAAGCTCTGCTCGCGGTAAGAGATCGGCTAAAGCCCCACGTATAATCGAAACGGGCACTTTAGTCGATCTCTGACCGCGAACTTAGACCAGAGGATAATCTTCTATCGCCTTGAACAACGAGGAATTCTCACGTACTTGCTTGCTCTGACCATACGGGGCCCTTCAGCCAAGCTCTCACCGCGAGCCGACAACGGAAGATGATCTCCTCCACCATAGTCACAAACTGCCAAATCTGCCTACAAAAAATCAAGCGGTCTGGACAACTTTCAATCATTTTCTCATACTACCGGCAGTTTACATTCCGCCTAAGGCAGATTGTAAACGGCGAAATTTTTCAAATCGGCAACAACAAAGTGGTGGGGAAAGGACTTGGAGAAAAATATACGTAAGACCCAAGAAAAATTGCCAACGCTATTCGCTATTAGTACTCAGCTATAATGCGTGAGGCAGGAGGTTAATAAGAGTTAGGTGATTTACCAGAGGTTTCTTATTTGTCTAGAGTAATTGGAGGTGAGAACACGTGAAAAAAGTTGAACTTTTTCACCTACGAAAGCATAATAAGGTCGTCTCCAGCCTTCATAACAGTCGTATAAGTAGAGTCCATTGTAACTCTTCGCAACATAAGGAGGTGTTTAATGAATGATGTGTTATGTAAAAAAAATAATAATTTACTCCATTATGAGTAGCCTTCTAGCCTGCAGTAGCCGTTTATCGTTCGCAATATTCCGGGTTCAAAGATGTCGAAGACGAGAGAAAAAATAATAAAAATAAAAAATATTATTCGAATTTAATAGTGGTCGGTTACTGTACACATGTGGATGAGGCGAAGAACGAGAGATGAACAATACCATAATATAGTGCTGCGGTGTAAAAATTAATTACAAATTCGAACAACCTTTTACAGAAAGTAACTCTCATTTTTATGAGAATGCGCAGAATAGGGAAGGTTTTTTGACAGGCAATCGGGAGCTAATAACTCTTTTCTTACTTGTCACGGAATGCATGGCCCATTGTGATTCACTTACTGCTTCTTTTTCCGATCATTAATAATTTCTACACACGAGTTTTTTGTCGACGTTTCATTTCCAGAACGTTCCTGTACTTCGCTTTCTTCGTTGAATTTGTTTCTTCTTATTTTTCTTTGGCTTAGGTCAAGTTCGTTTCAAATTATAGTCAGATTGAATAAGATATGTTCAATCGTTGACAGTCGAGGACAAAAAGTTCGACAATGAGCGACGAAGCTGAGATTCGGAGATTTTATGGGTCAGTAAGAGCACCAATGAAAATCGCACGCCTGTAAGACAACGGAATTGGACTTTATTGAAATGAGCAAAAATTCCTGCATCGTTTTTTCAGTTCTCTCATCCTACCTCTGTTATAGATAATACTAGGATTGAGTTGAGGTGGTGCTTCAACTTTGCCTCACTTCAATACTGTGTGTCAAGAATTCGAGGAAAAAATTAAGTGACTCTAAGCCTTAAAAATTCCAAACAATTGTTTTCCTCTGCTATGGATGGGATCTGAAGCATGAATGTTGAAAAAGTAAATTTAGAGGTGAGCGTGACTCTGCTTTTCAAGACTTGACGCCGCGTTTTCTATGTGTTTGAGTGGTGCACGATCGTCCAAAATGAGAAGCATAGTGTGGGAGTTGATCACGTATAACCATAAAGCAACTCATAATTGAAGCGTGGTTTCCTTTTACGAATATTAAGAATTTCCCAGGGACGAGCAGTTTTTCCATACTTCGTATTGTGGTGCCCCTCCTCATCTCTAGATTCTTCAATTCTTCACCACATACACGATGCATCTTCGCTTTAAAATGGATTAGAAGTCAAAACCTCAGTGTAGACCAGGCAATGAAACCTGAAACACGCTCTTAGTTGGGAATTAGAGCTTTAGAATTTTTTTCTTGTGGTGATTGTTCAGTATCCTCCTGCAAATCTTCCTTTAAAATACCCCTCGAGTCCTCGCGGAGCTTCGTCTACAAGAGGATTTTCAGGAGGCAAAATTTGATTTTTCTGCAATAACTCGCCTAAAACTGGGTTTAGAGAGGAAAAATGTAGTTACAAAAAATGTTTTACGTACAATTTTCCACTAAAAAGATTCCACAACTTTTTTCGTTATAACGCATCGTGAGAACGCTGGAGCACGCTAAAGTTTGTCTCATTTGTGAATGCTTTAAAAAATTCATTGGTCATTAATGTGATACCAGGAATTTGGCGCTATGAAGTTCCCTTATTTATGGCATGTAAGTTTTTTAACCTTCCATTCAAAATATCAAGCGCACAACTTGATCATCAGAATCAGTCGTTGGCCGCTAGAGCGCAAACGGTTCTTTCTGAGTAATGCAAAAAATCTAATTTTCCTGAGGGTTTCGCTTAGATATTTACTCTTTTCTTCTGTACCTTTCGTGTACGTAAAACATTTTTTGTATCAGCAGTTTTCCTCTGAACCCAGTTTTAGGCGAATTGCAGAAAAACCAAATTTTGCCTTCTGTGAACCCCTTGTGGGCGAAGCTCCGCATGGACTGAAGGGGTATTTTAAGAGAATACTTGCAAGAGAATACTCAACAATCACCACTAGAAAAAAATTCTGCAGCTTTCAATTCCACCTGAATGTCTTCATTGCTTGATCTAGTGATACACTTCTTTCTCGATCTATACAAATCTTCAATAATCAGCGTTTCCAATATTTTTGTCGCGGCGATTTTATCAGTACAGAATTAAAGCACCACGGTCATCAATTTCATTATCATTATCGCGCGACCATCTGCAATATAACTAGCGGAAAAAATTGTGTCTTTCATTTATATAGGTGAGATACGGTACAGCACATTATCGTCAGTATGAAACTACATAGGCCTATATTTTAGGTTAACAATGACCCTAGGATTTTTACAACTTCGCCGCGCAATGTCCATTTAAACGACAAAATAAGAGATCGAAGTCGAACGGTACCTTACCGGTTCCTATTCTTTTGAAAAAAAAAAAAAAAATGACAATCGCTGCGACAACGACATCATAATAACAGAGAGCATTTTTTTCTCTCTTTCTTCTTTCTTATAAAACGCTTTCTCCTAAATCACTGTGTTGGACTAGAACCATCCTATCAGAGATTCCGTACTGAGCGAGACGCGAGAAGACCACGAGATCATGAGTAAACGTCGGATGAATGTTACGTCTTATTCCCAAGCCATCCACCTTCACACGGTGCATGCGGTATAATATCATTGCTCGCGTCTTACATATGTACATGTGTAGTACTACAGTACTTCGTATTTGTAGAATTCGCGAGTACGCCTACACCTCGCCGCCACCGCGGCACGAACGCGAGGCGGCGCTGGCGTTCGCTGTGTACAGCGCACGACGACCATCGTCATCGGTCGCGGTCATCGTACTTGTAGCAAAAGTACACACTTTCGTTTTTACGTCGACTCATCATCTCGAAGAAGAAGGCGGCTCGGTCCGTTCGGAATCTCATTTATCTAATTTTATTGTTCGCAAGATCAATCGAAACGCGGCGCGAGCTTATCGCATATATGTGGATAAAGAAAATTATACGAAACGATCGATCTTATCGAGCGAGCACCGCCGATTCGCCTTTTCACATCGTTCGACTTTTTCGTCTTCGAGTACTAGCTACAAATTAACTATTGTCCTTAGACGTCATAATCATATTAATTACGTATCGCTAATTTCAATTTTTCTCTCTTATTCGTAATTATGTTTCGCATGTATCGAGCCCGTGTATCGCCGGTGTACACATTATTACCTTAATGAAGTACGCAGAGATGATGCGTACGGATAAGATGATGATGACCAACGAACGTTATGGGAATACAATTACGATAATGAACAGAAAAAAAAAAAAAAAGTATACCTGCTACTCCGGGAATGTGGTATATGTGAAATTGACATTGTAACATGGCCTCCCAGAATTTCTAATGTTTCTTCGTCGAGAGCAGGACTATTCAAATCATACGTCTTGGCATCACGGTTAGCAATCGAAAATTTCCAAAAACCTAATTAAATAAATCAAGACGAGGACTTGAAATGGTTCTATTGCCGATGATGGGGCAAGGGAAAAGGGGGCAGCTCCCTTGCCGCTAGCCGAATGTTGTACACATAAATACTTGAGTTGAAGTGGCCCGTCTTCGACAATTTTATTCTTGAAAATGTTTTGACTTTCAAGCTCTATATTATAAGTATGAAACGTTGGGACTTGAAAATTTGTCCAAGGCCTTGAAATAGGTTCCAGCCTTCACCCATCGTAAACCACGATTTTTCGAAGAAAGCCACGCAAAAACCGGGTTCCCTCTTTTCCAAGTTCCCCAGACTGTTGTTTAAAATTTTCTCAAATCCTCTCTCCGTCATATGTATATATAGTAGAAATCAGATATAACGATGTCCCAGGGGATCAAAATTTCAATCGTTAAATCCAATCTATCGTTAAAAGCGATAGAGATTACATATGTAAACCAGTCTACAGAAACCCGCCTTAGTGTTCATCACAATCAGGAGAAAAGTGATCTTCCTTCGTCTGTAAAATACCCTTTTCTCCTGATCGACCTGTAGACGGGATCACATATGCTTTTTCTATAGCAGCCAGGACTCACTAATTTGATCGTTGTAAACGGTAAATCGCTAAAAGTGGTATCGTTATTTGTGATTTGTACTGCAGCTCGATGATTGTAATTTTTTTCAGTCAACTGCCTCATGTACAAAAGTCGAGTTTTTTTCAAATTCACCCATCCACACTTGTAATATGTATCACTTGATACTTAGCGTGTCTGATCAAATCAGGCTAATGTGCGGAGTTGCTCATTGTTCCACGGGATGAAATAAACGTTACTAAGAAGCTCTCTCTGTTGTTAGCTCAAAGTGAGAGACTGGCAAAAGCCCCTATCTAAATCCAAACGGGAAAATTTGCGCAAATTCTCGTTGTGTTGGCCTCTAAGGAAATGAATGCCCCTCTTTGATCAATGCAGGCAAACGTGCAGAAATTCTCGTTATTTTACGCGATGGAAGGGAAGTTATCAGAAGCTCGTTTCTTGTTGCCGACTCGTGGTGACAGATCGGCAAATGCCCCATGTTTCATTGATGTAGGTAAACGCGAGCAATTATCGTTGTGTCAGTCCATAGAGGGAATGACCACAGCAGAAGAACCTCAAAAGCCCCGTGTTGATTAAAGCGGGCAAATGTGTGAAAGTTACTCCTTGTTTCAGATGCTGCAGCGAGTGTTACCTAGAAAATGTCCTCCGTTGTGAGGGCGGGAGAAATCGGCTGAGGTCTCGCGTATGATGAAAGCGGGTAAATGTGCGGAGATTCTTGTTATTTCACATGATGGAGGGAGTGCTACCAAGAAGATTGTACTCTTGAGCTCGCGGTGACAGGTCGTGTAAATTCCCTTGTATGATCAAAGAGGCGACAGTTGCTCGTTCTTTCAAGGAATGGAGGGAATGTTGCCGAGAAGCTAGTCTCCCGTTGTGAGTTTGCATGAGAGATCAAGGTGGACAAGTGCACGAGAGTCCCTTGGTTTTTCAGAAAATGGCGAGAACGTTACTGAGACAAGGCGTCCTCTGTGGTGAGCTCGCGGTGAGAGATTAGCTTAAGTTCCATCTTCGACCAAGGCAGACAAATGTATGGAAATTTTCTTTGTGTCGGCCGCTCGAGGGAATGTTATCAAGAAGCCAGTCTTCCGGTGAGTGCTTGCAGTAAGAGACTGGCTCTGCACCCAATGCAATCGATTTGATACCGTACCTACATATAATCACTTTGTAAAAATTTATCAAAAAAAAATTAATATTGGTTGAAAGTGCATCGGTATGTTGATGAAATTGATTGGAAGACGACGTCGATATCAGGTCGAAATAGTATCAAATTTTGACTCATTCATCACCTCAATTTCAAGTCAATTTTGAGTCGACTGCTTAAAATTTTTCATTGATCCAAATTCTACAGCTCTGTCGACTCAATAGTTCATTTGTAGTGGTCTGGGAATGTAGGCTGGTAAACTTGGAATTGACCTCAACCGACGTTGAGGTCGACTCAATTGCACCTCATTTGTCACGTCGAATTCAAATCGACTTTGAGTTGGAATTTTTTCTTGACCTTACATCGACTGCTCTCTATTGTATCGATTTTAGGTCGGTTCATGGTGCTTTGAAAAATATGCTGGTCGACTTTGAATCGACGAGTTGATCTGGAGTGGATTTACTGTCACTCCCTTACGTAGCATTCTGTCTGTTTGGTCGCTTTGTTACTCTCAGACAGAATGTGGAATAAGGGTCATTGAGAAACTGAATTATTTTGGATCAATGAGAAAATAGTTGAAATCTCGACGTCGATTTTCAGTCGACATCAAATTGACTCATTTATGACCTTGCTGTCAACGCAATTTCAACGTCGATTGCAAGTCCCTACCAAGGAATTCGGGCTAAGCAGCGCTAGAGTCGCACTTTAGAGGGAAATTCAACCATGGTATTACCTAATGAAAAATTTATATATAATACTGGAATGAAGCAGATTTGGCCTCCTAACATCCCATGGAAGATGATCCGCAAACTTGTGTCTACTAATTAAGTGAGATGATAAAATCCTTGATTCCGCTACGTTCGAGAGTTATTCCAAGTTTTTCATTTTTCTCCCATACAGGTTTACAGTTCGGCAGAAGTACCATTCCTTTCGAAATCGAAATCAACTTTCAATCGGCGCCCTGTCTCTACAATCTAGTCTATTTAAAAATCCTTGTGATGGAGTTGAAATGATTAAAACCCCATCGCATCATGCCGACCACACGATTGGACAACATGCCTACAGCATGAGCTCATGCATATTCGGCAAGCCGAGGTGGAGTCAATTTTCAATCATTTCACGTCAGTTTGTGCTCGACGTCGACTCAGATTTGATATTTTGATCTCGCGTCAACGTCAAATCGTCGTTCATTCGAAGTACACATGGTTCATAGAGTTCTCGGATAAGTGGAGAATAGATCGCAACATGTAGCGTATAAGATGCCCAAATCTATGGGTCATTCACCTGCCCATCAGGCGTCTCATGAATGGAATATCGAATCAAATGGTCAGGACTGAAAGTTCAATAAAATCTTTTGTATGCTGGAAGATATCCACGAAAATGCAAAGGCTCATTCAAGACAAGATGAATCTACAACGGGGTGAAAACCTTTCTATCCCCACGTTGAAGAGATTTGGACCTTCTATCTCCAAGGCTCTTAAACGTGGTGATAGAAAAGATTTTTAGAAAAATGACTGTGAGAAGGAGGTCAAGTTATATGTGAAATAACTGAACCATTTTACATTTGCAAACGATTTGGTCTCATTCAGCTAGAACCGGAATGATAGGCGAGAGTCTGGGTTCAAAGAGCCCAAAAAGCGATGCAGAGGAAAATATTAAGAATTATTCTAAGAGAAAGAAAACCAAAGGTCATAGGATAGGGAGTTGAGTTAAATCGAGTAAATTTAAACGCACAGGTCATCTAGTCGAAACAAACCCATAAAAATTGGTTTACTGGACCTGAAAGAGAGGAATATCATCTATTGGATGGAAAGACGAACGGGTTCGCAGAGTCAGTAAACTTTGGAACGAGCGAACTTATAATAGGCTTGTATCGCGGGAGATCTCAGAGGTCTATGCCGGAGATTGGGCCGATGAAATTAAAAAATAAAATATCTAAGCCTATGCTTACAGTAGGCTTTATTAATATTTCAACAATTTTAGTGTAAATTGAGACATATGATAATCTGATTTCAACAAAAGATACGAAGTTCTTCAAATACCATAAATACGGAGTTTGGGCGAAGGCTAATCAAGCCTGCAAATACTGATGAGAATACTTCTAAAGACGATTTTAACAAGATCAGAATGACTGCGTGCGCTCGTATGGAACGATTAACAAAAACGATAAAAAATGATAATAATAATAGATATAGAGAAGAAAAAAAAACTAGGCAGATTGCGTTACGTTGGAGTGTATAACATCGCATAATTAATTAACAGATTGCGCGTGTCTGGACCTATGCCGACAACAACGTGGGGACGTGGTCGCGAAGAAAAAGAAAAAATTGTGCACTGTCCACTCGAGTTTCGTATACAATGAACTTCGCTGTTCCAGCGTACCAACGAGTAATTCATCCTTGAAATAGTTCAGCAAACTTCTTTCGGTGTAATTAGCGTCTCACGAGTGAGTGAAGAGAGAGAAAAAAACTATTGGTAGCTTTATTATTATGGCAAATAACTATGTCTTATGTGTTTACGATGATTGTTTAAGAGGTGCCGGCGCTAAACAGCGGACGCGATAACAAATTTACCGAGTCTGGCAAAACGCTGCCGGACTTACATAAGAAGAGGGCTCAATTAATTACCCAAACGAAGCGTGCTACAAAAACGTTCTTCAATATTTATACAGAAAAAGCAGGTTTTTTTTTTCGATCAGTCGAATCTTTTTTTCTGAGAATCCGGATATATCGATAGAAATTGAATTTATACTCTCTTGCTTGTTGTCCCCCGTTTATTTTATCTACCAATATCTTTTCTTGTGTTTTATTATTTTCATCATCGTCAAAGACGATAATGATGATGACGTTCAACGAACTCACTTTTTCTCTCTCTACCTTACTCGCTGTCTCTCAATCTGATGTCCGTACGTACTATAAAGTATTTGTACACACCAAACAATTACCGATCAAATTGCATGCCAGTAGACAGAAATACATTATCAGACGCAATTTTGTTGTCTGTGTCTTTTTTTTTCTGATTCATCTTACTTCTTCCTCCTCCTCCACGTCCTCTTCCAACGTGCATCACTTTTTCTTTTCTATCGCTGACGAGACATGCACATCAACAGAAGTGCGTACAATACGAGTATTCTTCATCTCTTTCCCCCGTTCGTTCTTAAAGCTTTATTATGTTACTGCACCTAGATCTTGACAGACCTCCAAAACGACTAAGGTAGAGGGCTACTATCGTTTTTTTTTTTTTCTCTTAAGAAAGGTATTCATACTAATAAGGAACTGTTCCAAACAAGGACAATCTATCTTTACATGTATGAAATTAATTCATTTATCACTCTCGACAACGTACAATCTTGTTAATATCATAGCATGTGAAAGAGCAGCCGGTTATTATGCGTGTCGTTGTGGTTTGCATCCAGACGCGTGCTCGTATTTCGCTTCCACCCACTTGGTCTGGGCACCCACCCTTGTTGACACAGAATGGAGAAAAAACCACACATCCGCATGAAAAATATGACAAATGTTCGCTAATAAATCTGCGATTCAGTTTCCCCGAAAAACGGAGCCCAGTCGCCTTATGTAACAGACTTTGACTCGATGATAAGAAAAAAAATAATAATAAATATTAAAACATGTAACCATCATATACGCGAAATACGTATCGAATTAGTGTTGTGTTGATAGTTACCTACGTTGAGTATGAAAAATTTTTAATAGTCGGTGAAATTACAGTAACTGAGCATTTTCTTTCTACCTTTATATTGAGTGAGACTGGGTGCGAAAGCTGTGGGAAGATCTCGTCGCGTCGGTCGACTAGAAAGTAGACCATATTATATTTGCGTCCAAATGTCCGTTGAGAGCGAAGGACAAGTTTGAATATGTCCTCAAACATGAGGATGTAAATTTTCCGCGCCTGTTTTGACACAGCTCTTCGTAAACCAAAACTTTAAAACTTGTACACCAACTTTCAGACTATTGAGGAGAACAATTGAAGACGTCGTCCGCAAAAGCGCCTAAATCAAGTTACGTTCTTCTTCGTCTTATTGCTGACCTTTTTTTTTCTCTTTTATACGGTAAGTTAGATTTTGGTTCCACCTATCTACGCTTCCAAATCGTCAAATAATTATCGATGACGTTATAAAGAAAATTTGGCCATCAAAATCAACAGAAAATCTAATTCGAGTTATGAGCTCGGAGTGGGCAGATGGAGTCGATGATGATGAATACGAATTAGATAGTACCGTAAAAATAGGTGGATCGGAGGTACCTATAGTCCATTGTGCTAATGATTATCTCATGACTGTTTGAGAAGGAGTGCGTGTCGTAGGGAGAGACAGGATAGTGAAGCACAATGTTTTCGAAAGCTCGGCAAGACAAAATGTGTTCGACGAATATATCATCAGCGTTCCAGCATTGGTACGAGGAAGCTGAATAAAATAAGAAGAGGAAAGAGTCACATCAGGGTCGGACTGGCTCATACCGGGGCCCCCCTAACCCCCTCTCCCACCAAAAAAATTCATGCAACAAATTTTTCTTGTAAGGGCCCTAATCTTTGCCGGGCCCCTGGCGATCGCCAGTCAGCCACACGCGGCCCAGTCCGACCCTGAGTCACATGCCCTGAGACAGGATAAAAAAATTGAAGTTGCCCAGAAATCATGCCAAAAGAAGGGAATAAGGGAGCAGTAATACAATTTGAGACCGTACGAGAGGAAGGAGGAGGAATGAGTAATGGAAGGTGAACGCAATGACTGCTTCGCGGCAAGGTCCATTGCGTCAAGGTTGATTTGTCCCAGTATCCATAGGGGGAAACAACATGATCCAGCATAGAAAATGTGAGATATCTCCTCCAGAGAGACGTAGTATAGTATTTTGTACGCTTGCTTTCTACACTTCGATATATCGATTTGGTCGATCAAATTGAATCGATTCGATTCATTATAATTATCTACTGTTGTACTCACGGTTCACTCGCGCCGCTCTTCCCCTTCTTGGCCTAATATATTATGTTATCAATTTCACGTGGACATCGATATCAGGTCGATATGGGGCTGATTTCAAATCGACTTCTTAAAAATGGGTTTATCGACCTGAAATCGACTACCCTGTTGGGTCAATTAACAGTCGATTTTTAGTTTTCTGAAAATGTATGCTGGTCGACTTTACATCGACCTCAAATCGACGTCGATCTGGAGTCGATATACAGTCACTCCCTTGAAGCGTTTTGTTTGTTCTGTGACTTCGTTACTCGCAGATTGAATAAGTAGTCATGATAATGAAACGAAAACAATTAAGAAGAATTTTAACTATGCTTGCGGCGTTACACATTTTTCTAGCAGTGTTGCCAACCGATGGACCACGTCGACCGTCGATTTTGTCATAAGAAAATTGACTCAAAACTTACCGATATATATATATTTTTTCTTTCTTTCAATCTCGGTCTAAATTGCATTCTTCTATTGTTGAAATCGGGCGAAGATGACGTCGGTATCGGGTCGATATGGGGTCGACCTATGTTAACCTATTTCGACTCATTTCTCACGTCAATTTCGAGTTGACTTTTTCAAATTTTTCATCGATCTAAAATCAACTACTTGGATGATTAACAGTTGATTTGTGGTGGTTCGGAAATTTAAGTTGATCAACTTAAAATCGACCGACTTCGAAATTGAATTCACACTGGTCGAATCAATCTCTTCTTATTTGTCGCGTCGATTTCAAATCAATTTTAGGCCGGAATTTTAGTGGGAAACGAGAGGGAGGGAGATATTCTCAGAGAACGTGCGCGAGCGCATCCGCGTCCAACTTTCGTGACATCATCACTTTCAGCGAAATGTTCAGAGACTTGGAATATTCTCGATCATCGAGCTCTATTTATGACTTGGGGATGATGTTATCAACCTGGGTTGAAGGAATTTGTCTAGGTTACATGAAGTTCAAAGGAAGGTTTCAAAAGATTGCGTATAGTACAATGTGCAGTGATGGAAAGCAATAGCCAATAATGGCTTAAGTAGCAGTAAATATGATTTTACGAGCTATTAAGCTCATCCATTAGCCAGCCGTGTTTTTTGCGACTTGAAATTGACTACTCTATCGTGTCGATTAAAAGTCAGTTTGTGGTGCTCTGAGAAATCTACTGGTCGACTTTCAATCGACGATGTTGATCTTGATTTTATTGTAGCATTCTGTCTCTTTAGTGGCTTTGCTACTCGCAGATGAAATGAGTAGTCGTGATTGTGATAATGAGGACCATTAAAACCCTTAATTATTCTTGATCAATAAGGCAATGGTCGACTCGACGTAATGTCGACTTCGACTTTCAGTCGATACGTACAGTGAAAGTTGATAATTCAGTCATAGTTGATAATGATTATAGTCATTGTTCACATTTACGCAAAGTTGATAATAAAATACTTTTATTAGTATTTACTAGTATTTATTAACATGACCTAGTGATTATTTACAATTAGGTACTTGGAGCACGTAGTAAAATTTCAAAAAATAAAATGGGCATACTCAAAAGGTAATGAAAAATTTTTAGCTATTAATTACAATAGTAAAAATGAATATTATATGTACTGTGTACTCATTATTTGTTGCTACAAGAGGTGCTACCATGGCATTTAGAATTGCAAAGGATGCCACTTTTTAAGCAAAAAAATTGTTTCGTGTTGCACTTTTTAGTACACAAACACCAAACAAAACCTTGACTATTGCCCACAGCTTGTACTGAGGCTACTGAGCGAAGTGACACTTCTTCTATTGGTACGTCTTCAACTTTCAAGAACTTGTTATGCGATAACTCAAATTGCGAACGCGTGTACATTTGTTTTAAAATACTGGTGCGAGTACAGAGCCTGAAAAAATTTTTACCATCACTTTTGATACGCTCAATATTCTCGATGTACGTATTTCTCAGAGTCGAGCAATGCACAGTACTTAGCTCTTTCATATTTTTATTAAAAATTAATTTAAACTCACTATTCTTGTCTCCTTCCATTTCAGAAAATTAACAAGTAGAAAGCAAGACGAACAATCGGAAGGAATCAATAACGGATACTGACGAGATTTCAGATAGAAGAGGATGAATGCTGAGGTCACACATCATTAAAAATCGTGTGCTGACTTGCTGCATAGATAGATAGATTACAAGTAAAACAAAAAATCTCAATGCGGCGTCATACACTTCGTCGCAAACTGTAACTTACGTGCACTTTCATTTGTCTAAGAAATGCATACGTCTCTGTAGAGTCTTCTTCTTCATTGTATTATGAGTCACAAAGCTTACCACCTTTCTTTCGGAAGAATTCTTTTTTTTTCTTTTTATTTCATACTTATAAACGCCGATCTCAGAACCGAAGAGCTAACTGACCTGGTGAACTACACCCGTACCAATAAATTAGAAATAATTCTGTAGTCTAATTAATCATAGTACTCATATTTACATTTAGCTCAATGGATATAGCCGTTTTACTATGGCATTTAAGTCCCTTGAATAAGAAAAAAAAAAAAAAAATTTTTGAAAACATAATAAATTGGAAATAGGTTGTAGACAATCAACATTCACTATGTATGTTAGTAATTACTAAAAATCACTAGGTAATGCAAAAACCTAGTTAATATTTAAGGATATTTTGATTATCAACTTCAACTGCCTTCTTTAGGTATTATTCACAATACCTAGTCAATGTGAACAATATTTAATTATCGACTTTCACTGTAACAGATATAAAAATTAGAATTATCGAGTGTCAACTCATTTTTGACCTTAATTCTGAAACCCTGTTTCAAATGATGCCCTTGGAAACTACGAAATTTCGACGTTGATTGCCAGTCTTTTGCCGGTGAGTGACGTATGATCGACACAAAACCGATCGATCTATTGGACGTCGACGATGAATCGATGGTAGAAAGGAGAGGTCGATTTTTTTCCGTCATGTCAGGTTGATTCGCGGCCGCGGTTGAGCGGAACTAAACTATTCTGAGTCGACTATTGGTCAACGAGTCGATTTGGGGCCGACAGAGTTCATCAGTTGTCATTGGGCGAAAGACCTACAAGCTTTTCCGAGAAACCTATTTGTAACTTTTACTACAATAGGTAGGATTCGATACTCCAACTTTATCAAGCGTACGCCTTTTGGAAGTCTATGTATTGCTTCCACCTGCGAACTTCGTGTATTTTGCACGTCAATGGGCTAGTAGTTAATGAAACTTCTCAACTTCAAAGACCCATACTGACTAGGGGCGATTCTTTGTTGGACTCAACTATAGTTTACTAAATATGTACATAGTAGATTTTACAATTTCAGCCGAGGTCAGTAGCAAGTATTGTGATAACGTAAATATTATTTTCAAAATCTACGCGCGAAGGACGTTTTATTTGAAAAAAGGTCTCATATCGTTGATTTTATTTATTTCATAGTTATTTTCTACGACGCAATGGGGTGATCCCCTTTAGCACTATGATATCACACGGAGAACCGTGCTGGCCATGCACATATCATCCCCCGTTTGGATGGCAACTGTCATAGGTCTGCCACCGACAATCGTCCCTTGTAAGACAATTAAATTCCTGCTGCAGGCAATGAAAGCTGCCCAAGATCAGATTTTAATGTAGGGTATTAGAATTGAATGACGATTGCGTCCCGTATACTACGACCATGAGTGTATTGTATAACAAAATAAATTTTTTCTGTAGGCCTCGTAAAGTAACGTTAATGTAAGCCGCATAAGTCTTTCTTCACTTCTCGATAGTCTCTTTTACTCGTAGTTACGTATTTAACTCGCATTTATGAATCGTATGAAGTCTACGTTTCTGATTCTCAGAAATACAAATATCTTAGTGTAGAACACATCCGTAGTCCACAATGTGGTTTATAAAGCACGCACTGAATGCCTTCCAGTAGTGGCGTAGAGGGGAAACAGGAGGGTTGACCGTTCCCAGGACACATGAAATATCGCATTTTATTCTAAATAATTTTTTCAAAAATTTTTCATATTTCTTTTTTAACGCCCCTTTCCCCCTCAGAAGAATTTTTTGGCTGTATTACAACCTTCTCACCCGAAAGGACAGAGCACTACCACGCTAAACAATATACAGCGTACGGTCCTCTGCGAGCATGCTTTACTCACGATTTACTGAACAATATTTGGACAGAAGGGTCATTATGATGAAAACGACAGGATTACAGAGATAAGATAGTGTCTTGAATATGAGCTCCTCTGTATATCAGACTTATGCTGAACCAACAAAGTGGACGAATAAGCGAAGCGAGTGACCCCCACAAAAGCTGACAGCTCAAAATATATCATATCAGACTTTTGTCTCACAAAGATATTCACTTTTGAAAGGATGATTTGTGGAAAATGTAAATTTGAAGCAGACTGACTCAAACTTGATTTCGAGGGCATTTACAGGTGCTGCGCGAAAATTCTCAGAGCTGATGCCCATTGGAAATTTTTCATATTATGGTAGGAGTGAAATTTGCAGTGACGGATGCCGCCAATTTTTAGGTGTTGATTTAAGTTCCCGTGCCGTACATTATAAAAAAGTTTCAAAGAAAGTGATTAGGAAATTATCTGTAAATTATGATTGAAGAGGGGAACCGCGGACTTCTCTTCCTCCCTTCTTACAGGGCCTTTTGAGAAAATTGAAGGACTTGAATCTATGGCATTATGTAGGCCATCAGATAAATGCAGTTCTCTGATCTCCCAAAGGTTGGGCATTGCCAACCCGTAAGAAAGATAATTTAGCAACAGTTTCCAAAGAATAATTTTTGATAAATTTCACGTTCTCGGTCTGGGCGAATTCGTAACAGTTCTGTATTCACAGGTAAAACATTTAATACTTCGTAGAGGGTGGAGAGATGAGATGAACAGCTATGATAACTTCGACTTGTTTTTTGTAAATGACATATCATCACTCAAGATTTCAACATTTATCCACGCAAATCATCTCCGTGACTACGTTTCTACTTGGAGTTTTCCAGCGCGGCATCAGATAACTTAATAACAATCGTGTGTGAAACGGAAGAAGATTCTAATAGACCCGGACGAGACATCGACGGAAGCTACGATAAGTCGGTGCTTTGAATTGCGCCGTATAAATGGAAGAAAGTGAGCTTTAATAGTGATTCGAGATGTACACGTACAGCACGTGAGTAGGATGTTCCAGATAAGAGACGAAATTAAGCTTCAAATAATAGGTACTTTCATTACGTGCGTATTTTAATAGGTAAATGAATCGTGATAAGGAAGAAAATAAAAAGACGTCTTGGATGCGTGATTTACTTTTCAATTTCCTCTATAGCTGAAGAAGAAGTATACAGAAATTAGCACATTCTTACGCATGATGAAGCGACCCATTTCCCATAATCGTAGTGTACAATTTGAAAGACAAGGTGTCGTACAAAGGCTAACTCAAAAGCGTGCGTCATTAGAGATGGGACGATACTTACGAAAATTCTGACAAAACGGTCTAACTCGATTTTGTACTCGGATTGCAGGGAAGAAAAAAAAAACAGATTCACAACACCAGAAACAAATGACGATCTTTAAATTTTGGCGAGTCAAAACGAACAATACGCAGGAAAGGCGAAAACGCGTACACGAGATATCGCGGCATAAAAAGTAAAAAAACACGCGAATTACGGAAGAAGAGTTTCACAGCAGAATTACCGCATGCCGCAACCGAGAAGAGTTGAAAATATTTCGTCCGCGTTCGCTGCGCCACGGCTTGTGATAAGAGAAGAAAAAAACGCGAAAGGTGAGTCTCTCTTGTGGTCTTAGCTATTCTGCATTTGGCTGGACCGGGGGACTGGATCTGGATACGCGCAGACGTAACGCCGCGCCGAGTCGGTGAGCGTCGCTAGGTTCCAGCGAACTCTGGCGTATTCCCACGGAACGTTTTTTCAGAAGATGAACCATCACGAAGATGTTGCAATAGAAAATAGGTCAAGGACTTGTGCAGAGATTCAGATGCGGCTTCGAGATATGCAGATCAAATATAGTTTTCTGTATCGTTTCGCCGCGTTTTTTTTTTCCTTTCGTATTTTCCGCTCGTTTTATCCCATTATATTTTTGCCTCTTTCTCTGGCTTCTTCGATAAAACGCACATTCGCGTGATCTCCTAATGTACGAACATTCTCAGGCATGATATAAGCCAGAAACGCGAACCGAAATCATAACCAGATAATGTTAGGTACTTATGCTACTTTTGTTTTTGTTTTTTTTTTCTGGGCGATGCAACGATGCATTTTTCTGTTCAACTTCAGCTGCTGCTGCCGGTCGTTATGGGTTATGCGATAGGCAGTTTTCTGTTGTCTGTCAGTTCCGCTACGAAGGATGGACGATTCATTGTTGCGTATAAAATCTTTTTCACGCATCGGTATTAGTTACCCACCCAGACGTAAGATAATATTCGGACCGGGAAGTCAATACGCATCAGTACGTATCGTCTTAATCGTATATGAGGTCGTAATTGAGAGTAATTGAGAGAATTTATTCTTTCTTTGTTTTTATCGAAATGCACTCCGATTATGACGCCATCGGATCTTGGTTAGAAAGGTGTTCGATCTGTCGCAACGATGTTACTGTTACATATTAAATGTGGCTTCTGTCAGGCTGAGACGATATTATCAATACGCATTCTACTACTCATCTCATATGGTGACGTTACGCTCGATTCTCGTGATAGGATTGCGAGAAACGATTCGTTAGGAATGATTGAAAAGTTCCTGAGCAAAACACTCCCCTCTTTCTCGAGAGAGAAAAAAAAAGCTCATGAAACTTGGACATAAATTCAGTAAGATCTTTCTCTCTCAAAAAAAAAAAAAAAAAAAAAAAAGAAAATTCATCTCCATGAACACTTCAAACCAAATCCTCGTCCTCTCTCGGTTGAGAAGCTCGATCTTACCAACATTCCATTATTGAAGAACAACGTTTCAACACAAAAATTATCGGCGAACTCTTCAACCACATCTTGATCTCATACTTTACAGATCGCTTCAAATATGAGCTTTGAAGGATCAAAAAGATTCTATTACTTCCATCTACTCGAGAATTCTCCCTCTACATACATAGGTAATTTTTCCCGTCTCCTTAACTGTAATTAACTACCTCATTCTCTCTCCATCCTTTCACCTTTCAGATCATCGGCTACCATCTGGATTTAGGTACAGAAGTGGTTGATCGGTCTGCTGAAAAGTGCCGACGACTTCATTTCCTTGTCTACTTTTAGAGTTTCTTCAGGAGAAAAATCAGGAAATTTGCGTGGGTACCTCATGGAAAACATTGAATTATTATAAATGTAAGACTCTCCTCATGCGAACTTGTTCCTAGGTCACAGTAATTCAGAGGTGACCTATAACCCTTTCTTTATACGGGAGCACCGGTGCTATAACGCTTGTAATTCTATCTGCGAGTTTATTGCAACACTACTGACACAAATTTCATGAGAACGCGTGTGTTACTTGCACACGTCTGTAAAAATGCAAATGTCGACATTTTCTTGGTAGGCTAACTACCTGACGAGCTGACGAGCTTCTCTCGTTTGCCTCCCACCCCCACCAGTATAAGCATAACATACTGGATGTTAAGCTACACTTTCCACCTAGTATATGTGTAGCCAAAACACCGAGCCTCACGGTCAAATGTTTCCAAGACCCTAAGTTAGGTTAAGGCCTAGTACACTGTATGTTGGGCTAACCAGCCGCTAGCCGCTTGTTTATCTTTCTCCTCCCTTGTATTCCTTCTCAAGTCCCTCAAGTAGATAGGTCGTAGCAGTATAAGTCTAGTATGTTGTATATTTGATATAGCTGTTTCAATATAGTATAGTGTATGTTAGGCTAAATAGCTGATGAGGTCACTCACTCCACTTATTGCACAACCCTCCATCAGCATTCCTTAGCCTGGTATAAGCCTAGTATACAATGTATTACCGTGAGGCAACGCTTCTGATGCCGTCGTTTAGTTCATGGGAACATACTATATGTTGGGTCAACTTATATAATGAGCTAAGAATATACGTCCCAAGTTGGCAAAAAACAAAATTTTTCCGAGTCCTTGAAGTAGGTCAAGGTCACCGATGACGTCAACGTTGATCGCGGCAAAAAGCGTGCTTTACAAATTTTTGTTTGACTCTCTAAAACTTATCCATGTCCAAGAGGGGCAAAAAACATATACTGTACGCCCGTTATTACATCAGATTCTTTCAGTTCCTTTGGTGGCTTGTGACTTGAAATTTTCAGATTTATTATTTATTTTCTCAAATAGCTCACCTGACTCAGAGTTTTCTGAATGATATCACGCTTTGATGACGTCACAACCTTCACCTTTATGCCCCACCTCCTGGTTAGCCATCTTCCACTTCTGTCTCTAGTTCAAATTTTCGTATCTCTTTCTCGACGTCATTATTTGTCATGCCTCAACTTTACGATGATTTCGGCAAAAATTTTTCTCAAAACTTTGACTCAGATCAGATTCTTTCAGACGCGGGATCGTTTGCAACAATTTCGTTCTTCTTTATTACGGGTCACTTAAAAAAAAAAAATTGTGTTCGCGTCCGATCTCGTTCACTTACAAATCTTCCTTCGTTCGGTCGCGTTCGTGGAGGACTCGTTCGCGTTGATTTGAAACGTTTGCCTCTCTGCTGTACAAAGTGGTAATTATAAAATTACAATCAGAAGAATACGACTTTTGGTATTACTTGATGGTGGGTAAACAAAGTCTCATTCTACTGATCGTTGTTTTGCAGATACGTGAATTCAATTTTATACGGCAGCTCTGTGTCACAGTTAGCGAACCGAGAAGATATTTTCCAAAGTCCCCCTCTCATCATTATGTATATTGCTCGACAGTTGAAATTTTTATTCAAGTCCCTCTCCTATCCCCATAATTTATTATGTATATGAGGACGTATCTGTAAAAAGGGCCTCCGCAAGGAAATATTAAACATAGAAAAACGAATTTGAAATCTTGAGTGGATATAACTTTATAACAATAAGTTCAATCAAAAAAAGTGTAAGAACAAAAATTGAAGAGCAACTCTCTTTCTATAAGATGCAATAATACATTGTTAATCTGTTGAGTATTGAATTCAGAGGAAACGGGAGAGAAGAGATTACGCGGAGGCCCTTCTTACGGAGATGGGTAAAATCCCATACAAAAAAAAAAAAAAGAGAAAAGATCGACAATGAACTGAAACGTCTAAAAATCATGGTCTCCGCTCGACGGAGGCCCTTTTTACAGATACGTCCTCATACAGCTGTAGCGTCGAAATTTTTTCAAGTCCTTTAAACGAACTGATGACGTCATAGATTAGTCCCTGTGATGTCACGATCTAATGACGCAATAGATCACTCCGTGTGACGTCACAACTGTGAAGTCATAGAACAATCCTTGGCTCGGAAATAAAAATTGCAACAGGGAACCCATTCTATGGGGGAGAACTTCGAAAGATTTGCCGTGCGCCATGAGGTGTTCGGCAAAAATGGTCCAAATCCTACACACCTCCAAGTTTCAGCGCTGAAAATAGTCCGAGTCCAAGAAATGTCAAGATTCTTCCAAGTCCCCCTCCTAGCTTTAAGGTCTAAATTCTTTCAAGTCCCTCTCCTATCATATATAGCTTGCAGGTCAAAATTTTTTCGAGTCTCTCTCCGCACTATTATCATCAGAAAAATTTTTTGAGAATGATGACGTCATAAAAGTTGAACGCGTACGCGCCACGGCTAGGAAGTCGAAATTTTTTCAAGTCTTGTAACCTTAGGTTGTTGACGTCATAAACTTCGGACCGCTCGCGATTCCACCCTCCCAAAAAAAAAACAAAATAGATAAGGAGTTCTCCGCTAAGAAATTCTTGTTTGTCGTTTGCAGTCGTTTTTTTGTTGAATACATATCGCGGAAGAACGTTTCCTCGTGTCTGGATTCCCCGAATGAGTTACTCATCTTCCCTTTTTGCTCTTTAGTCAAGATCGTTTTCGAGAAGTCCCTGTGATATTGTCTCTCTATAATGAGGTCATGCCCTTCTCCTGGTCAACCATTTTCTCTTTTCGCTCCTCAGATGAAATTTTGTTCCCCTGATTACAATCATATCCGAATAACGTTCCGCACTCTTCAGGGTGACAATCTCTTCCCTCCACTCTTCAGTCAAAATTCTTAGTTTCTACTGGGTTTTGGACTGAAAACTTCTCCAGTAGGTTAGCCAGGAGTGTATGCAAAATTTCTCAGAGAAGCAACAGAATGCTTCAACGCTTCGAAAACAATACCTCAACAATCATGCAACAAACCAGAAACTCTTAACGCAAAGATATTTGTATAATTCTCTTTCACCTCGGAATCAGTTTACTCCTGAACCCTTTCGGGATATCGCTCCTGCTAGAATAACCACATAGGTGGGTAGCAGCCTTCTTGGATATCTGGTTGGCACTGAGGCAGTTGCGTTGTTTTGATTTGATGGATGTCAACGCAGAAAATCTCAGTTCACAGAGCGTCGGGAACGGGAGGAAAATACGAAGTGCCATTCTTCCGAGATTTTTCGCGGAGCCTCGTTTGAGAAGCACTGCTTAATAGTATTTTCAAGCACCACACATTTCAAGATTCATGAAGTCGGAATATCATTACTTGACCCCCACGTCCCTACCTCTGAAAGTTTTCCTGGCTACACTTCGTCTCATAATCCACTCCTTGATCGAAGTAAGGCTGACTCGGTTTGTAAATTCGTACCTTCATTTTCAGTCCCGCAATGAAGGCTGTCAAAACTTCGTGCTTATTCAATAATAAGCTTATAATACCAGTGAATGTCCATGACAATTTCGAACACTAATTTCTTTACTTTAAGAATAAAAAAAAAGTTTTCTTAGATAATTGTCTTCGAATTTTGGTGAATAATCCCGGATGAATATGGGGCTATTCATAAGCACGTATCTCAGCTTTTCTCCACGATGAAAACGAAGTAAAAAGCGATTATACCGACCGATTAGATCTTTGATTTCGGTAGTTTCTCGATGTACATAGCCATCAATTAAATCCGCATTAGCCCACGCGCGCTTCAATGAGAGAAGTTATAATGCGAGAAACCGACAAGCTATTATCGTATTTATTATTCTGCAGATTATGCACCTTTCATATCAATAGTCCTGTGAGTGATTCTGGAAAACGAAATTAATATCAACCTGTAATTCAATAATGTAAACTACTGTATAATTAGGGTTTCTACTATATTCCTACTCGAGCGTAGAGTGGAAAAATATGTACCTACTTGTAAAGAAACCCGTAAGAACTACGGATGGTAAATAGGCTAGGAAATGAAAAGTTGAAATGAGATGAAATACAATTCACAAAAGTTCTCATAATATTGGCATCTGTGAAGTTTTTACGAACGGTTATCATTAAAGATGACCAGGAAGTGTCTCACACCTCTGCAGACGGCCAAATATAGGTGAGCTGTGGATTGCGGAATGGTGTCGAATATAATGACGAGTTACGATGATTGTTTTGAATTTGATATTTTAACAGGCCGGGAAAGTGTTCTATGAGAGAAGTTCTGTTGAAAAATTTTCGCGTCCGCCGTCCGGTGAAATATGACCTACCCTAATCTAACCAAGTATATGCTGGGAAAAAGTTTTCGTTTTTAACGGGGAACCCGCTATCCTTTTTGTTGGGGGGCATATTCAGGAAATTCTCGCGTTCGAAAGCGCGAGCGGTCCGAAGTTGATGATGATGTCATCAACCTAAGGTTACAGAACTTGGAAAAACTTCGACTTCCGTGCTATACATGATAGAAGGGGGACTGAGAAAAACCTGATCTATGATGTCATCACATTGTGGCGCCCCCAGGCTGACCTATGACGTCATAGGTACCGCCCCCAAGCTTTATATGATAGGAGGGGGACTTGAAAAAATATCGAAATTTTCGAACTCTGAGTTTTGCCGGCTGGCCGGACGACACTAAAAAGAAAGACAGTACGAAAGAAACTAAATAAATAGATAAATAAATAAATAAAGAGAAGTAAAATTTCTCCAAGTCCACTTTGGCTGGGCGTCGGACGGAAAATTTTTCAAGAATCCCCCTATAGAACAGGTTCCCTGCTACAAATTTCGACTTCCGAACTATGTGTAATAGGAGGGGTACTTGGAAGGATCTTGATCTTCGAGCCATGTATTTATAGGAGGGAGAATTGGAAAAATTTTGAATATTGGGCTGTATTTTATCGTTTCCTTACATGCTTTGATGCCTTTGTGGCCGTATACCCAGATAAAGAATATTGGAATGTAATTGAAGTAGGAGGTAGCGATAAAAGCGTGGTTACGATTTCTGAGAGGATGAGAAGAAGAGCGGCTGGAAATAGCACTAAAAGATGCTAGGCAATCGGAGATGATCAAAAATGGATTAATGGGAGGAGAAAGGGAGGGGATGGTGAAGGTGTGTTGGAACAACTGAATAATAACAGCACTTTATTGACGAGGTTCGCTTACAAACACAATTAGATAAATAATAAATATTTCATTTACATATTACATTTTTTCCCCAATAGAACCCATCGCCATCCACCCATATTCGAGCATATTCCTCACTAATTCTTTTCCATCTGCCTTTGTCGTACACTTCCCTATGTCACAGTGACCACAGCTCATCTTTTCATCTCGTTCTCTTTGAAGATGGCTTGTAATTCAGCAGTGTAGACTGACGCGGTGTTGGGGTGACGATGAGAGACTGCAGTATTTCCTATTAAATACACGGAGCCAGTTGTGATGTTTAGAACCATTATTGGGGAATAGGGTGAAAGGTTTCTAGAATTTCGTTAAATAGTGCTTGGTAAATTCAAAAAGTGGTTGGTAAACGAGGCTGGCATAAGAAATGGAGAATTATTTTGGGGAGGGGAGGGGGAGCCATGGAAGGGTTAGAGAAATGATGAGGGTAGAATTTAAAGGGGTAAGATACCTGTGTTTGCTCAGAGGCTTTCGGCAGAACTGGTTCAAAATGCTCCTTTGTTTGTTGTGAGAGCTGAATTATGGACATTGTCAAGAAGCTTTAGGTGAGAGGGGGATGGTAGACTGTAGGTAGGTGAGCCGTAATCGAGACTTGAACGGATCAAACTCTGATAGAGGGTGGGGAGGACTGGAATTGTAGGACATTAGGAGCTCGTATGCATTTTGCTTTCGTAAAAATGATGGGTAGGAAATTTAGGCCGACAATTTTAACAGGGAACCTGTTCTGTGGGTTTTTTTTTGAAAATTTTGGCGTGCACCGTCCGGCGAAAAACTTGGAAAAATTTTGACTCTCGAGCTATGTGAGAGTGGGACTTGGAAGAATTTCTACCTCCGAGGTAGAGACTTGGAAAGATTTTGACTCGCGAGCTATATATGACAGGAGGGGGACTTGGAGAATTTATCAGTCCGTCTCCTGTCATATATAGCTCGAGATGGAAATTTCTCAAGACCCCTCCCCACCCATCATATATAGCTCGAGAGTCAAGAAAAATTTAGACTCTCGAACTGTATTGCTTTCTTCATACTAGCTTCATACTAGGTTTAGGCTTCCTTGAATTCCCCAAACCGAAGGTTCCCTGCGTTCCTCGTTTAATTTTGTTAAGGAAGCCGTCGTTTTTCTCAGTCCCTCGCCCATCATGTATAGCTTGAAAGTTGAAAATTTTCCGAATCCCCTTCTAATCATATATAGCTTGGACATCAAAATTTCAACAGGGAACATGTTCTATGGTTTTTTTTTGAAAAATTTACCGTCCGACGTCCGGCCAAAAAGGACTTGGAAGAATTTTGCTTTTTAACAGGGAACCTGTCTTATGGGGGGCTGTTTGAGAAATTTGCCGTGCGCCGTCCGCCGTCCAAAAACTTAGAAAAACTTCGACTCTCGAGCAATATATGATAGGAGAGGGACTTGGAAAAATTTCGACTCTCCAGCTATATATGATAGGAGGGGGACTTGAAAAAAATTTCGACTCTCGAGCCATATATGATAGGAAGGGGACTTGGAAAAATTTCGACTATCGCGCTATATATGAGAAGAGGGGGATTTAGAAAAATTTCAGCTCTCGAGCCATATATGATAGGGGGGGGGGAATTTCGACTATCGAGCTATAAATGATAGGGGAGGGAGACTTACAAGAATTTATGATGGGAGGGGACTTGGAAAAATTTCGACTATTGAGCTTAAAATTATGAACTTAAAAAAAAGTTTTAAAATTTCAGGTTTTCATCAATAAATAACTAGATCGAATTTCTTTTGAACACCAAATCCCATTTGACACATATAACAGGTTCCCTGCGTTCCTCGTTTAACTTCGTTAAGGGAGCCGTCGTTTTTCTAAGTCCCTCTCCTATCATAATATGTGGCTCGAGAGTTGAAATTTTTATTTTATTTATTTATTTATTTGAGTCGCGCTCAGCGAAACCATGTAATAAGTCGGAAAAAAAAAATTCTGATTTTTTTTATTCGAAAGCAGAAGACCTCTTCTGAAAATTTCACCAAAAATCGGAATTTTCTTTTTTCCGACTTAGTACATGGTTTCGCTGAGCGCGACTCATTTCTTTCTTTCTTTCTTTCTTTATTTATTTATTTATTTATATATTTATTTATATATTTATTTATATATTTATTTATATATTTATTTATATATTTATTTATTTATATATTTATATATTTATTTATTTATTTATTTATTTATTTTATTTTCTCATTATTATTTACTTTTTTATTTATTTCGCTTCATTCTTTCTTTCTTTGATAGGAAGGCAAGTCGCCTATCATATATATCTCGGAGGTCACAATTTTAGCAGGGAACGTATAAAAGGACTTGAAAAATTTTGAATTCTTATCATAATTTAGGTATGATAGGAGATTTTGTAAAATTGGTGTTTTCTCAATTCAGTTCCACACTACCTTAGAGGTCGAATTGATATTGCTTTCCCCAATAAGCCTATAAACCTCATACTAAAACAAATACGACCTATAGAACAGGTTCTCTGCGTTCCTCGTTTAATATCGTTAAGGAAGCCATTTTTCTAAGTCCGTCCTCCTTCTTACATAGCTCAAAATTTCAACAGGGAATCTGTTCTATGGGTTTTTTTTTTTGAAAAATTTACCGAGCGTCGTTCGCCGTCCAACAAGAAATTTGAAAAAATGTTGACCGTGAGCTATACACATATTACGTATGATGGAAGGGCGACTTAGAAGGAAATGTTGACTTTCAATCCATAATATATGACAGAAAGGAAAGGGACTTTGAAAATTCTTACTTTCAGGTTGCATACATCATGATACAAGGGACTCAAAAAAACTAAAGAAACTTCAAGATTTTGATTTGAACTCTCAATAACAAAACCAATTGGTTCCCTGCGTTCCTCGTTTAACTTCGTCAAGGAAGCCTTTTTGTAGTGATGACTTAATTGTGGGATGGGGTTGTTGCCAATTGTGATGACGTGGTTTTTGAAAGACCATGAATTTTGTTTGGAGATAAGATGGACGAAAACCTTGGAGGGGTAGCCAAGAGTTTTTTAATTCTAGAATATCTTGTGAACACGAGGTAGTTCTGACCCATGGTCTCCGAGTTGATCAAACTGGAGCTAGAGCTCCTGTCAGAGACTGCTCAGGTAACATTTACAAAAGATCTTATTCGATATTTGAGCTCTCAGCCACACCTCTAATCCTCCTTCTCCTAATGATCAGATCTGCAGAACTTTCTTTTCAAAACAATACAAATGACCCAAAATGTTACTTTATTCAATCACAAAAAACTGGACGTCAAAAAAAATCAATTAGCAATAGCAGTGACAATCGATTTGTAGTTCAGTCACCGAAGCATCGTACTAACACTGATACCTCCGATGCCCGATGACGTAACTTCGAGTTACACATTCACGTCAACGAGACCGTTCCGTGCTATTTGCACACCCACCAGAAGACCTTTGTCGACCTTTGTCTTTTTCATTTCGACGCGACTGATTCGAAAATCACCGAGCAACGAATGGTCAGAACTTCCGTCCTGCTAATTCGTCGCGATAATCATTATAGGGCAGCGCGATTACTATAGCGCCAAAATTGGATGAAATACGTCCGTCACTCCCTCTCGATAAATGTACCTTTCTATGTCCGAGCTTCAATATCGTTAATTTTTGTCATTACCATCCAGCCGATTTATAAACGTAGCCGCGGTGTATATTTTCGTAAACCATCAAAATACAGTACGGTCTACATCATAATCATAATAATATGAAACACGTTCCCGAGAGTGCCGATGTAAATCTGTTCTATCATTTACACTCTTTTATGACTTCATTGCGGTCCTTAATGATGCGGGCGATTATAAAGTTCATTACTGTAACCCGAAACCAGGAACGTAATATGCATTCGAGAAAGAGAGGAGGAGAACGTGCGACTTGATTTTAAACACCGCCAAACGACGATTACGCGCATATATTTAAACAAAAGAAAGAGAAAGAAGATTATAATTGATTAGGGGTATCTAAAATAGCAACGATGATCACGAATGGGCCGCTTCGCGTGAGCGATCAAGTCGAGTTCGGTACAATACGATCGGCGAAGACCTATTAATAAATTCCGAAGAAGACTCTCGTTTGGAAGATCGATTCGATATCCGGGCAGGGCACGATAAACCTACTTTTGAAGATCTGCTCCATTTTCTCGTGGGTATGAACCAGCGATCGTAACGAAGTGACATTTTTTCTTTCTCCCCCTCAAAAAGGTCCGGATCCATACGATTATCCGCATTATGTAACAACGATATTGATGTCGTAGATGAATTAGGTATAATACGTGGAAAGAGAAAAATTAAGAAGTTGAACTCGCAGACACGTTCGGTCATCTACTGGATATTTTTCAAATAAATCACTTCGTAATTTGGTTTACTTCCTACGTACGGTCATCTGTAATACGTTTCCTGTGACTGTGCACACTTCAGTTAATATTTTATACGTCGAGACGTAGTTTAGGTTAGAAGAGTGATAATGGGAACCCTATTATATTTTTCAGCGAAGCACCGTTTAATTTGCTTTTACAAAAATAGTCATCGTATATTAGAATAAGTGTACGCTAAAATTTTAGAAGTAAGAATTGGGAAGTCTTGCGTAAGATGAGGTACCTACTAGAAGCCTACACTGCACTGCCCTAACGATGAAATATGAACTTCTTTTGGCAAATGGAGAATTTTCGGAGGAATATCATATTTTTTCGATTATAGTGAGTAATAAAAATTTAAAAAGGTTATTTTTTATTTTATTTTATTTTTCATTCCAAAGAAATGAATTTCGTGGAAGGAGAATGTTTTGATATTGCACACACATTGATATAGACACTAAAAACTCATAAAAAATTAGTTCATGTGATCACAAGAAGACCACCTCAACACTATAATATAACTCATCCACCAAAAAGCTACTCATGGTCGTACAAAAGGAGAAGTGAGCGTCATATGATGACTTGAATGTCGAAAACTTGGAAGGAGAAAAGTAACATGAGCTGCATCTGGTATCCATGATGGACAGTCCAATTGCAAAGAATACGAAGGCTTTATCCGCGCACAGAAGCGTATTGTGTAAAAGCCAGATAATTTTAGTTGCTTTAATATCGAGAGCAGAGGACACCGCATTGCTTAAAAATCATTGATGATCCAATCCAGAGTGTCCCTGCGCAACAAGTCAAGATCATCAAGTTTTCTTCAATCAGTTAAAATTGGTCTCACACTATTCATGGAAAAAAGATAAGATAGTAAATTTTGTACCACATTGGCGAGAGAAGGGAAGCAGGCTTGTGAGGGAAAAGAAAAAAAAGAGGTACGGGGAGTTGGGCCCCCAAATCTTTATGGAATCTTCACAGCAAATGGACTGTTGTTGCGGGCCTGTAAGGAAGTGCATTACCGGAGCAGCATGAAGAAAATTATTTTGAAAAAATTATTAAATTATTACCTGATAGTATTATTGTTCACAGGGAACCTGTTTTATCGCGGGTTATTTCGGAAATATTAGACGTTATCCAGCCAGCCGGCAATCTAACTTGACTATAGGAGAGATTTTTTCCAACTCTTCCTCTGACCATGTATAGCTCGGAAATTGAAATTTTTCGAAGTCCCTAAAATTTCAATATACTCCAAATCAATCACAAGTAATAGATCAAAATTCTTTCAGATCTCACATTCCCCATAAAAGAGGCTCCCTGCATTCCTCGCCCTACCCCCTTGAAGAACGCGTGAGTTGTTTTGAGGCCTCTTTCTAAGTTTAATAATTTTTCACCCTCGTCAGCAAATCAGGTTCATACCCTCAACTCTTTCCTCGATCTGAATTAAAAACGTTGCCCTGTACGGAAAAAATCTCGGGTTCAAATACCGGAAATTTATGCGTTTTCTGTTATTTCATGATCGTGCCATACCGTTCCTTTATTCAGAATTACATTCAATGCGAGCCATTCAAAACTACATGATCTTCCTAAAGTTCGCAGAGCAGACAACCCTACAAAAATTTTATGGCTGGACGGTCAGAAATTTTCGAAGTCCAACCTTGAAATCACGATTTTCTGGAAGAATGGTGAACGTTTTTTCCAGAAAATTAGTTTGAAAACAAGTTACAAATAATTGTAAAAAGGAATATCTTTGTAAAATGATTGTATTCCATGTGAAAATGTATTATCTGATCATAAGAATTATTGTGGATCAAATAAACCTGCAAAAGTGATTGTGTCTAATAAAGCTGTTAATATTGTTGAATTATAAAAAATAATAATCATTCAATGAAAGCTTCATTTACTATGTACGCTGATTATTATAAAGAAGCCTAATATAAAAAGATAATTAAACACAGAAGATAGAATTTAAAAATGCTAAAAAATGTCATATCTTTGAAAAAAAACTCAAAGATAATCCTTCTATGTTGAAAAAGAAATAAGAATATTAAATAAAAAAAAAATGACCTTATTAGTAAATCTTTGTTATGGATGGAAGAAGAGGAAGAAAAAGAAGATATCGCGTTTAAAAAGATATTTAATAAAAATGAAAATATGAAAAAGAAGGAAGCAATATGGATACATTATGCACTAAAGAATTAGAAAGGTTGGATAAAGAATTTGTAAAAAATAAGAAATATAATCATGATAAGAAAGAAACTTTCAAACTTGATAAAACAGGTAAAATTTGAGTAGTATAGCAATGAAGTGAATACAATAAAAGTTCGAGATCATGATCATTCAACTGGGGAATATAGAGGAGTAGCTCATAGTAATCGTCATCCTAATTATAAAGTTCCTATTTATTTTCATAATTTCTGTGGATATGAATGATGCTCATTTATTTGTTAAAGAATTTGGAGACGATTGTAAGAATATTAAATTGATACCAAATAATGAAGAAAAATATATATCATTTTCTAAAATTATAAAATATGATTCAGGTTTTAAAAATGTAAAAGATGAAATAATCAACTATAATATTGAACTTGGATTTTTAGACTCATATAAATTCTCATCAATTTCATTGTCTGAATGGCTAATGATTTAAAAAGATGTCATTTTAAAAATATATAATGAAATGCTTTGATGAAAAAGCATCTAAAAACTTATCTTAGATGAAAAAGAAGTATTTATTTAAATCATTAAGTAAAAAATTAATTGATCTATATGATTATATGAACTCATAAACCATTGATATGATTTAACGAGTAAACGTAATGAAGACTTTAACAAGACATTGATTGTAAACTTTGTAGAAAATCAACTAAACATTCAATCATAGAAGAAGATCTTAGACCTTATTTTAATAAAGAAACAAGTTCATACTCTCAATGTGAAACTACTCTTATTAGATTTGTGGTTACTTATGATAAAGATAAAATCATAGTTATTTGTTACAGGTGTAAAGAGGAAACTACACATTTTAAGAGTAATTAAGGTTATCTTTGGTGCACAATTCATGTGGCGAATATAAAAGAGAATATAAATAATTACCTATAGATTATTTCATGTCATTTGTTGAATTAAAAGAAGTGTCGTTTTACTTTAATTTATAACTTTCTGGAGATGTATTAATTGAAAAGATATTTTAAACTCACAACTGATCCATAATTTATAAAGAAAAATGAGTAGTCATTATTTTAATTGGACTATGATGGTTGCAATTTTGACTAATTTTAATAACCAGATTTCTTTTTATTTTTAGCAAGTTTTTCAAAGTATTATAGTTTCCAGTTTTGTGGAATTTCAATACTTGGGAGAATTTTCCTCTTGCATTAGATTTGACTGATGGGCTTACAAATCACGCAATTTCATGATATAAAGTTGTTCCCAAAGTTCAATAAGTTATACAGATGTGAGAAAAGTGTTGACGATCGCGAAATGTGTCTATGGATGATTTCTTTAGGGTTAAAGAAAGAGAAAAACAATGGAAATTTGATACGAAAGTTCTAAAATTTTTGAATTAGTGAGGAAAGAAAAACAGAATGTAATGACTCAAATCTGCATAAAAAACAGTCAAATATTCTGTGTGGAACATCAGAGGATTTCTAGAGTTTTCTTGAGAGCATCAAAATGGTTTTGGCCACTCTCGCCATCCGTCATAACGGAGCTTCGACCTTCTTAAATCGAAACCATCTCCACTTATTTAGGTCGTATGATCTTCCTCCAAAACTTATGCGGACAGATTTCTGTGCGGTCTATCACTTCTTAAACGGTTTGATGACTGGTTTTACCAATCTTTGAATTTTAGTAAACTTTGTACAGGTAAATTGAAGGATTTCTGACTTCACCACAACCCAAAATATTTCTTTAATGGTGGGTCCAAATCAACCCTGTAGAAGAAGGAGGAGGATGCAAGCAATTAAAATCAGATTTTTTGGATGTTCATGAAGATTTCGAAAAGAATTTGGGTAGCCAACATTTTCGAACCTTCAAAGACGTTATTAGGGCTTGTGGAAATTCTGTCTTCTGAGATTCTGATGACGTCATAGGTACTGGGAAATGCGAGTTTTTAGAGGCTAAGTAGTAAACTCCTTCCTTTAGGCTAGTTTGATTAATTGTCTTCTTCTTCAAAATATTGGTGGAGAGATGACCTCATCAATTAGTTAGCCTAACATACTGTATACTAGGCTAAGAAATAATGGCGGAAAAGGGACGTGAACGAACTCAGAGTGAGTAAAGCCGTTAGCTACTTCGCGTAGCACCCCTTGATCTACTTTATAGTAATTTTGAGTTCTTTAATCGCACTGATATATGGTTCAAAATAGCCTTTTTGTCTAGATATGAAGCCAAGGGATCTCTTTAAAGGCAGGAATCTAGACTCTCTGATGACTTCATACGGTGAGCGTAGCATTTTGATAAATTTCGAGTTCTGACCTAATATAAGTTAGTGTTTAACGTAAGGTATCAATTACTAACATTTTCAAGATCTTTGATTCAGAACTGGAGGTTCTAAAACTTTCTGCTTTTTGTTCGAGAGGGGAATTAGTGAAAAACTAAAACCATACAACATTTTCCAGCCTTTGCATTCAATATTTTTTTCTTTTATTGGAGGAGGGTGAGTCTCCCGCCGGATCCGCGTATCTTCCAACAGCAGGAATTGTCGCCGAAATAGGAGGCAGACAACAATTTTTACCGTTTTTGGTAGATCGTTGACCTCAGTAGAAAACGAAACATCGGCTATATTTGAAAACTCGTACTTCGATCTTGAAATTACGATGCTTCCATTGTCTCTCGCTGCTTCCTATAGTTCCAGAGAATAAATTTTAGATTTTTATGTCTTGAACTTTCGGCTACAGAAAGTGGTTTTTTATAAGGTTAACAACTGAGTAAAAAAAAAAAAAGTTACTTATATTGTTTCATTAACGCGTAAAAAACAAGTAGAAACATAAAACTCATAAATTCGTTGAGTCTCGAAGATTAACAGCAAGTCAGCATTATAACCTCGACTGATTCTCATCTTCGGCTTCCTTCGACATCACTTATTCTGAGATCATTGTACTTTTCGATTCTGCACAACTCTTACGCCTCAGATTCAGAGTGTACAATTTAACTCCTCTTTTGTAACATTAATTGTATCTCGATCAATGATTTCCCTTTGGTTTCTGGGAGGAAAGCAGATACGATCACCAAACCCGCTAAACAGCTTACGCTAAATATTAGGAAATTGAAATAGATTCCAAATACGGCAGTTATCGGCAAGAAGAGATACGAGAATACGGTGTTGGATAGCGAATTGAATACAACGTTCATGCCGATGGCGATACTTTTGAAATTTGTTGGAAAAATCTCACCTCTAACCACTCCATACGGTACTAAGCAAAAGGATTGGTATAGCAGGAATGTCACCGTAATGAAGCCGAACATTAGCCAAGGAAAATTCGGGAATTTTACGTATCCGTTATTTTCTAGAAAGTACATGAGTGCGACACTAGCTTGAGCAATTGTTTGCAGAGTCATACCCACTAGGAGCAGAATACGTCTCCCGTATCTATCGATAGTCAGGGACGATACGATAGTGGCCACTGCTATTAAGCTCGTGAAACTCATGGCGAGTCCGTTTGAAGAAATCAAATTTGTCTCCGGGAATACTAAATTTGCGAAACACGTGGTGATCGTTTGCAATAAGGTGAGGATTATGCCTAATAAGACAACAATACAGCAGCTTTTATAAATTTCCGGCTTATGAAAATGACGAATGAGGTCGAAAACGTTCATCATATTTTTCACGTTGTCACTTATGATTTTCGATTCTTTTTTGCATTCTTCGAGTGTATAATTGTTTAACCATTTCAGATTTCTTTCAGCTTCTTCGGTTCGACCATTGATTAAAAGGTAGTAGGGTGATTCGACGAGAGTAAATGTGCTCAGAAAGAGGAGAGTATTAATGGAGAGCAGCATAAGAAGGATATGATTATACGCGAAATATATGGACGCCCCAAACGTCGATATTATCCCGAAACTAAATACGAGTATCGTAGTCGAGATGAAAGCGCCTCTGAATTTCTTCGTTACCGTCTCTCCAACGTACATGAACATACTCATGTCACCCAAAGCAACACCCAATCCAATGATGAATCTAGAGTAGAAAACATTAAGGAAGAATACTTGGTTAAGAATTTCATCTAGGTTTCAAGTGTAAAAAATAATTCACTAAATGAAACTTGTCTCGCCTTGCCACACATAAAGCCTCAATCGTCTTGAAGTATAAGAATATCAGGCTACCGATAAGCATGAGGAATGCGCTTACAATGAAATGCGTTCTACGTCCGTATTTTATTGGAGGAAAAACTTCGGTGATGGCTGCTATAAATCGACCCAGATGGAATAACGACGTAAGTAAGGAGATTTCATCATCGGAAAACGAGGGTCCGTCTCTTCTAGATCTGAAGTAATCTAAATTGGCCGTCGTCCACGGGTAGTGCACGGAATTTATGAACGCGAAGAGTAGGACTAAAAATAGAACAGAAGTATTTAAGATGACAACATTTGCTTACATTTATGACAAAAATAATGAGTAAGTATAATTTTGCGTTACCTGGAATCATAGTCCTAATTTGTCTGACCAGAGAAGTGTTCATCATTATAGAAAGGAAGCAATTTCGCGCAGATGTTGTAATGAACGTCTATATGTGTACAGCTAGTGTTTAGACGCACACATGGAATGTGGCGTGTATATTCGTAAAATGAATGTAACTTAGATTACATTTATTTTCTTACTGTTGAAATCCGTTAGCTTCGGTATTTGAATGTATCGACAAAATCACACGCGTTATTTTTGTATAATAACATCGAGCTTCGTCACAGACACTAACAGAAACGAGTATTCTCTGTTTTCCCATTGCATCATCTAGAATTTGAAAATTTATCCGCGCAGAGGTGTTGCGAACTACCTATTATTCTCTTCATTTTCGTGACGTTGGTATTCATGATACACTTTTCTAATATGATACGAGGGTTACGGGGTCGTCTCGTTTATGGTCGAATCGCGTGAATAATTATAATTTTTCGCACCTGCTCTATGTTAGAAAAAAAGGTCACAAGGTACGAGTAACCTTTCTTTCTGTTCAAACAGAGACAGTGCCAGAGTTGGAATTCTTTAAAGTCTATGGCAGGTATCAAATTGAGTCTGGGACATTTGGAAGATAGTTTCTTACCTACCTAATTCTAAATCAAAGTTTTGCAGCAGTTGAGATTATTGGATAAAAAAGTCATCATATGAATGGAGTTCTGGGCTCGGTCCAAGGGCTTGGCTGACTATTTGCTGAATATCCTGGAAGGCATATGGGGAAAATTCTGAGCTTTGAGCATAGCAGCTTCAAATTTAATCTTTTGACATTAGGATTCTTCTCTCTGCTTTGCCGGCGATAATGGTGGAAATGGAATTACAATTAATTTTCCTCAGTATTTGAGTGCAAATTGTATATGATGAAATAAAATTATTAAAATTGTTTATCACTGGCTCGTATTGGAGTATATCTTGAGAAAAGTGATAAGGAATGAAAACAATAATGTTCTTATGAAAATACAGACGGTGTTCGTCGTTTTAATGAATGGACTGGAATACGAACGCGGAGCTAAACATAAGAAATAATGGCTGAAGAAGTGTGAGAATATCATTGAACTTTAATGACCTCAAAAAATAGATTTTAATTAGTGTAATTAGAAGCGGCCGCATAATCATGTTTGAATAGATTTTCTTATGGCAGGCTATATAGTCTAGGCAAACTAGACAATAAAAAAGAATTTTTTGGTAGAGAACGGGTGTTTGCAGAAAAGTGTAGAGGAAGGTATCGAAAAGTACCAAAAAAAAACCCACCCCCTAAAGGCTGGGGAAAATTTTTTGTGGCACATTTTGGCCCCCAATTCAGTTTTTGGACTATTTCTCAAAAACTAAGCGTTTTACAAGAAAATGTTTCGAACAAAAGATGTTCCTCTTGAAATTTCAAATAAAATGATGTATAGAAAGTCCAGTTTAGACCGAATAGTCAACTCAAAAATTCCCTCGAAGTAATATAGTTTTCAAAATTTAGACGAAATTTATCAAATTTTTGCTGATATCTCGGAAAAATCAACTTCTAGAAGAAAATGTATAGGAAGGAAACATTTTAACAGGGAATCTGTTCTGTGGGGGGCTTTTTCAGGAATTTGCCTTGCATCGTGCGCCGTCCGGCGAAAAACTTGGAAAAATTTCAACTCTCGAGCCATATATGATAGGAGGGGGACTTCGAAAAATTTCGACTCTCGAACTATATATGATAAGAGGGCGACTTGGAAAAAATTTCGACTCTCGAGCCATATTTGATAGGAGGGGGACTTGGAAAAATTTCGACTCTCAAGCTATCTATTATATAAAGAGAAGTTGCAAAATCGCAAATCCATTTATCTTTATTCCTATTTCACCTGCAAACTTGGAATTTGTTTCCATTGCTTTAGCTTGTCTAGGAGAAGGTTTATGCGTAATAAATTTGAAGTTACGAAATCAGGCGAATGGCATGTAGTATATATCTTTGTGCTTGGCGGGGGGGTTCATGAATGATTCAAGAGATGAAAAATCTGTATCATTCATAAACTTATTGATTGAAAATGCTAAGCAATCATTTTTGTTGACGTTCATCGAAAATTAATATGTGCTAGGCAATCATTTTTGGAAAATGCTTCTTTTTAACCGGAGAAGTTTCGAATATCCATACTATGAGTAATCGAATAGTGTAGGGTTACGATAAAGATTTTGCTTAGCAATTATCTGAATAAGTGGTGATTGTCTTTTATTATTTCAAATTTAACGTGAGGACTAAGAAAAGAAAAACAATTCACGTCAATTTCGAAAATTCAAGATCGAAGTCACGGATGTCTCACTCTATTGCAATCTAATTGGAATGCCAAAACGCAAGAAAGCAAATCTAGGGCGGTTGACGAACAATGGGAAGAGGGCTTGTGTCAATTCCGAAATTTTGACATCAGAAAAGCCTCGAAAGAAATTTCGGATTTTAATTTTGCTTAAAAATTCTAGCTTCTTACTTGAACAGCAAATTGTGAGTTTGAAAAGAGAGGACTCTGGCTAGTGACTATTTTAGGGTATTGGAAGAGATTATAAATTTCGATCACTAATTCTTTGCTTCATGTTGCGAACATTCAGAACAAAAATTCAGAGCCGTATTTAAACTGCAAATTGTAGAGGGGATCTGATGGGTTTGGAGACTTGAAATAATTTTGTACTCTGAGCTACATATTGTGATTTCGAAATGAGGGGGCGTTGACCTAGTTTGGTGGAATTATAACTTCTGACGATGGCGAGAGGAAGAGGACACAGGGAAAATTCTGGCATTCGAGCGATATAATGATAAGGAGGTTCAAAATAATTTTGAGTCTTGAGCTGCAGAGGTATACCACAGCTCATAGAAGCTCTACTAGTGTAATTTTTCCATAAGTGAAGATACAGAGGTAGGAGGATTTTCATGAATTTTGAGTTTAATCCTGACTAAAGAAAAGGAGAGGAGTTCGAGAGAATTGTGAATGGAAGAAGCGGTACCTACTCGATAGGTTTTCAACTTTTGGTGTACGAGTAATAAAGAAGGTGAGACTTGAAGTGCCTAGCTACGCATTGTGCGGAGAAACACGTGAAAAATTTCCTTCACCTTCATTGAAAACGAGGTACAGTAAGAGCTTGAGAGAAAATCTACTCGTACATATGCGAGTTACTCGTCTGCTTCTCAAAAACCAGATTTCCCTGTTATCATTTCGCATAAAAACCGCGCATGCCTATTCGTCGGTATCGTCTTTTAAATACGAGTAACTTAACAATTTTATGTTCTTTTTTAGATGTCTTATCGTAAAATTTAATGGATCGGAATTGTCCTCATTACAATACGCAATAAATTCTAGAACTCGCCTATATTGAATCATCGAAAATGTCAACGAGTGACCCGAGAACGTACCTATAGAAAAAATTCGGGAAAAAACCGAATTACATGAACGGTAGAGTCGAGTGATTAAAAATTAGCATACGAACGACTTCCTGATACATCAGCCTCCTATAAAGTATAACAAACGCGCGTTTCTGGGTACTTTACAGATTTAGAAAAATCATCATCCTATCAAAAAAAAAGAGCTTGGTGCGTGTAACTTCAGTAATTCGATATAGGTACCAATAATCCGATGACAGTTCTGATTAAAAGACCTATTTCGTATATTCGTTGGATCATTAACGTCAGCGTCTTTGGACGTAATTACGATCATTTCGATATCATAGAATAAGATAGTGTGTATGTGTGTGGTACTGATCAATAAATCTATCCGTGTGTATGGTTGTACAACTCAATCCTTATACCGATATTCTAAGGCGCACGATAAGGGACTTTTTTTTTTAAATTTTACATAAGACGAATGCCAATACAGTGGCCAAGAACAGCGCACGAAATTACATAAATAATACATGTTAATGTCAATAGGTTACACATATTGCCCGGAATCAGATGTCGACAATACCGCGTGTCCTGAATTGTGTCCAGTTTGACAACATTCAGTGTGTTGTGTGGCGGCACCCAATATCGGAAAGTCAGACGCATTTTTTTCTGTTAAAATCTCCGGAATTATTCGCGAATTCCACGCCGCCGAAGTGGACGTCGATAAAGTTAATTTATTTACAACGTTAGATAATCTGAGCATAAGCGTCGATGCGTATAGACGCGGTGGGCAGTCGTGTCATTAAAATTCATAATCGCGAGTCGTCGAACCTTTAACCATTTTCAACTTTATTTTAGAATTAAGCAACAAAACAAATTTCATTCTGTCTGTTATGCGTGAGTGTGTAAAAGTGAAATCCCGAAAATCGGACTTCGACCTTTGATTGAATCTGTACCTATTCTTCCCTTACCACGAGAATATCTAATCAATAAAGCAGGATGGCTTCAACTGATGTTTGGATATTCTCCGAATTTTGTTATCGTTATGAATATCATCTGTATTCTTTATAAGATGATGATAGGAGGGTAGAAGAAGAAGAGGTAGAAAATCCAGATTAAGAATGACTACGGAGTACGTCCATCGAATCATTTAAAAATTTTAACTACCTATTCCTCTTATGCGGGTGTGATTTACATAATTTTCAGAATTTTTTCACCGCTGAGACTGAAATTACGAATACCAAAATCTTTACTTTGTCTTGAAATCTCTGTATGATGCAACTCAGCGCTTTTCTAATACTCTCAATTTGTTAAGCTCAGATTTTTTCTGCGTGTGGACACGTAATTGTGTATGAATACTCGAACAAAAGAAAATTACACGAGTAATCGTAAGCAACTGAAGAATACCAACTTATGAAATTGTGATTAGCACCGGTTTTATTTAAGTTATTGCTAGACAAAGATTCTTACGTATTTCCTCCCTCTCTCTTCTTCAGATAAGAATAAAAGTATTGGGTAGAGGGGTATGATGACAAATGAGATTTGAATAATTAGCCGAGACGTACGAAATACATATTTTTATTCAGTATAAAACCGAAAAACGATTCGAAGAAAACAAATGACGTGTGAAAGAAAAGCGCCAAGCCCTTCATACCTCTTCTGTAACGTTTGTTTTTGGCATCGCAATGATTAATTATTTTTTTGAAAATAAAGTATCGGTAGATTTTTTAGTAGAATTCAACGAGGAATTTGGCTTGAAAGACACCTCAGTATTTTACAGAAAAATACCCGTCCTTTATCTTCAGTTCTGGGAGTTCGAGTGCTGTAGATCTCCTCCGAGAGACTGAAGAATTTTTTTAACGTTCAGATTCTACGTTGAATTCTACTTGGGTATCCACCGAAATTCTTTTTGGAAAATACATTTTTTTTAGCGGGGAACCCGCTATCTCTTTTGTTGAGGGGGTATTTACAAGAAACAAGCGCGAGCGCATTCAAATTGTGACGTCATTATTTTCGGAACTTCGAAAAATTTCAGGCCCTAAGCCTTATATGATAGGTGGGGGACTTAGGAAAGTTTCAGCTTCTTAGTTATATATGACTAGCGTCTGTTGCGTCGTTGCTACGCGTCGACGACAGCCGCTAGCAAGGTGAGCACCAATTTTGAAATAAAAAAAAAAATTCTTTCAATGAGAAATTTATGAAAAAAAAATGAATCGAACTGGCGCGGTAATTAACCACAAAAAAATGAGACTGGTAAAAGAGGGCCCCCCATGAATAGATACAAGTATTTTGTTTTGTGGATTTTAAATTGCTTCTCTTCAAAAAAAAGAAAATTGCTCATAAAAACTTTCTTATTTTGAAACAGGCTGAACTCCTGCACATTCTTTTGTCCAACCTTATTTTAAGAGTCACAATTTAAAAATAAAAAAACAAAAAGAAAAAACAGATTGCTAACCCTATTTTGAATGAGCATAAGTTTCACTTCAGTTGCATTTAAAACAGAACAAAAAAAATATTGCTCACCTTAACCAAACCCTATTTTAAAGTAAGTTCTATAGCATTTAGGGATTTAGTGAATTAAAAAAAAAAAAAATGGGATTGATTATAGAAGAGTATTAAAAACAGAAAGCAAAATTTAATTCAGAATAGCCACACTCAATGGCAATAGTTTTGAAATTGACTACCACACCTGTATCATTTTGCAGCTTCACAATTCATGGGTTAGAGCAGTGGTTCCCAACCTGGGGTCCGCGGAGCCGAGCCCGGGGGCCCGCAGAAGTCTGAAAATAATTATTATAATTTTTAAAAAAGGTGATATCTGGTTGTAGGATAAAGAAAATTAAATGCGAGTAGGTAGAAAAACCTGCCTGAATAAAACTTGATATTTTCAGAATTTATTTACCAACCACGGTTTCGGAGGTCAACCATCGCATTAATTAATTAATTCAGTGAATAGTACTAGTTATTAGTGCTACTTTATTCCTTTAACATTTTTTTGTACCTCATTCTAATGAAAAAAATATTAAATGTTTCGAGTTCAATAATGCTTTTTTTGTAGGGGGTCTGCAAAAAAAAGGCCAGAGCATTGAAGGGGTCCGACATCTCCAAAAGGTTGGGAACCACTGGGTTAGAGTGATGCTAAGGGCTGTGGCATACTAAGTTCATGGGGTTTACAAGAGCATACAACATACAAATGTGCATTCGCGCATATTGTATTTTACTGTTTTTACAATTATAAAATAGTACTTTGGTCGCACTAAAAAAAAAAAAAAAAAGTTTCTAGACCATAACCACAAAATCAAACTCTGTTTTAAAATAATTTGTGATTCGGTCGCATTTATAAAAAGAAAAATATTTGCCAAACGTTAACCAAACACCATTTTAAAATAAGTTGACTTAAGACGCTTTTTTTTTTAAAAAAAAAACATATTGCTTGACCTTGACCAAACCCTATTTTAAAATAAGTTCTACTCTAGTCGCACTTTTTAAAAAGTCCAAGAATGCTAAGTCTCTTGTACAACACTTACCCCTTACCTAACCAACAACTAATCTTATTTCAAAGTTTAATGAAATATGTACTTCAGTAACAGCCAGAAATGAAATAATGGAACAAAGAACTGTTTAAACAAAACGATTAAAATGTAAGAAACACAAAATAATGTTCAAAAAGTGGAATATTTAATCACACAAAGATTCCTCAAAATGTCAGATTATTGAAGAATTTTTGATCATTTTCACCTTGAAGAATTCTCTGACACGAATTTTACTCATTTATATGAAAAATTGAAGAGAACAGAAATTGTAGCCCCTGTAACTTCCTTTTAAATGAAAGAGCTTTTTATATGAGTCTAATTTCAGATTCACAAAAGGGAGAGAGAGAGAGTTCTGTCCATCCATTTCCTTAATCATTGCGACTGGTAAAATATTGAATTAGTCCGTATTTTGCTGCAATACAGCCTTTACCTGTCAAGTTAGCTCTTACCGTTGAAATCCAAATAGGTACTTACAAACACAGGTATCTACTGAACATACACCTGGCGATCAGGCGCGCCGCCAACCGCTAGTCAGTTATAATATCATTTTGAACTGATTTGGTTCAATATTTCAACCTCGCAAGACATCAGCATGAAAGCCTCCAACTTTACATCGCTCAACAAGTTTCTTAGCTTAGTTCTTATAACTTTAAGTTCAGAAAATTTACGTTCGCATTCTACCTGGACACAGGAGAATGTCGTAGAAGTTTTGTGTAGATAATGAACATTTGTGTATGCGGAAGAATACGCAATTTATATCTGACTATAGCAATGAATACACGCATGGTAAACAATCCTGACAGGTTTTACGATTACGCTTTTCCAATTTTTTCCTCTGAATTTCAATCGACTTCCTTGATTCCATTCCATCACCATCCGCTAAATCATCCTCAGATATTGATTCAACTTCAGATCCCTCTGATTCATCTATGCTGTTTTTGGAAAAAACTCCTTTCCATAAATCCTTCTATTTTCTTACAAAGTCCAGAAAATTTTTTAAACCCTTCTCCGTGACTTCATCCTTGAAGTCCACCTTTAAGGAAACTCCTGAAGGCGTCTGATTGAAGACCTTTCGTTAAAATTTTCTGGGTCAAGATAATAATCTCTCATAATACCGTGGCGCTTTTCTCGACTCTCTTCATCGTTATCATAAAACTTGGCCCTCATTACTGTTGATGCAGTATCCATTACTCTACGTTATACAAATACTTGAACGCGAAATTTTTGAAGGGGATCCGACAGTGGTTCATCGTTTGCCATCTCACCTGGCATTTTTTTCTTTTGTCGACGACGAATTTCAGGCAGAGAGTCTTTCAGAAATAAAGTCTCTGGGGAGCCCAACTCTTTTAATTTTTAACAGGGTAGACTCGAGGCAATAAAGAAATATACTTCGATAATTTGTTTTGTCTTTTTTCCTACCTTTTTTTATTCTTCTTCGGCCGACTGGCCCACCGGCCCTAAATCCTCGAGGCCCACCGGGAAGTTCCCGATTCCCGACCCATAAATCCAAGCCTGCTTCCATGTGCCAGACCCTCAACACGAGGAGAACCGGTCCACTCCTTAATATTCTGGATCCAATCTGTTCGTATTCTTCCCGCGCTTCTCTTTCAGTCAATAAAATTTTGGACAATGAAAAAAGAATTGTGAACTGTTTGAAAATTCTTCGCTGCGAGTGCCCGAGGACATTGGACTCTAGCCGTGCTCATATGAAATGAGAAACTTACGCAGCTCACTTTATGGATTGTAAACTTTATCAAGCTTTTTTTGTTTTTAATGTTAATCTCAAAATATCCTTGAGACAAAATAATTGGAAACTTATTGAGTCCTGAGTTCTTCTCGATTGAGGAAGATCTACTCTTTAGAATAATTTTCCACCTTGTGATGGTAGATTCTAAAGAGAGACTGACAATCGTTCTTTACCCCCGAGAGAGAATAAAATGAAAATTTTCCGTCAGCAAAAACTTAGAACATTTCAAAATCGATAGGCGGATTATATTAGGCGTAATTAATTTATGTTTCACTAATTTGTGAAATGTCACATAATTTGATGACTTTTTTTTATAACTTCTCTTCTTTATCGGTACAGAAACGTTAAAAAACTAATTAATTAAGATCAATGTACAGCACTCGTATAGGTAGAAAAAATCTCACAAGAAAGTAACATTAATTGCTTTGTAATTTTTCTATCAGTCTCTGTAGTTCTCATATAAATTCTTTTTCATTTTCTAGGTATGAAACAAAGTATACTAGTTGACGTCTCCTCTTTTCTGAGTGGAAATGTATTGTCGTAGGAGGTCTTCGTTTTTCTGCTGCTCCGATGTGAAAGAAGAAACTCTTCGATAAAATTGTCATTAACTCCGCTTCTTTGGTGCGGATGAAGAAGAGGAGAGAAAAAAAATTACAATTATTATAGTTTCGCCTATTTTAGATATTGTATACAGCTCTCTGAATGGTTTTTATTTACTCTTACAATAATTTCATGTACTGTAGTTTATAATGACATTACTCGCGACGATGGCGATTGTCAAGACGTAGGAGGAGGGTTTTTAAGAACCTCTACTGTTATTTTCGTATCGTGATAACAAGATAAAAAATATTGAAAGCGCTGTTCGCAGAAGAGCCCCATTTAATACGCCACTATTGTAGGTCCGCGCTGGTATTGTTATCATCTTTTGCTCGGTAAAATTGAAATATTCCTGTTTATAATTGGTAGACTCGATACAATCGTAAGATCGAAGCGACATTTTCATATTCGCGAGCGCGTAGGTAATTGATTAAACGGTAAAATTGCCTACGATTCGAAGCTCGATATTTGCTTATTGAAAAGTGTAAGACTGTAAGAGGTAACTTGGTGTGCAGAGAAAGTGATGAATATTGAATTCGCGACTTTTTGATATTTTTCAGAATAGGCGATGCAATGTCTGTGTCATGGGCGTAGAGCAAACCTTTCTTTTTGCGACAAGAGTATTATGCAAAATTATATATTTGTGCCGAGAAATCTAAGGCGAGAATAAATAGTACGAATAGTGAATTTATATTTTCTTGTAATCTATCATTTTGTAAAGCACTGTAATACCTAACGAGAAAACTTTACCACCATCTTTTGTTTATCTTCCATTTGAACTTCCCCCTCGATTCTCTCCTTTTCTGTTTTACCCGGTACTTCTGATAATTTGTATCTGGATAATCACCTTTACCTTCTTCTCCTCGGATTGTATCCTTCTTATCCTTATCTTTCCTCGGAAGTGGGGTAAGTCATCTTTGCGAAAGTCCCAATTTGCGCTTTATATCTGGGAGTCAAGTATTTTGTACAGGATATGGTTTTGCTGTTCGCGTGATGGCCCTCCAGCACATATTATATCATCCTCTAGGAACTTTTCTCTCCGGTTTCTTTAATAATATTGTCATCGAAATAACCGTTCAATTCGACGGAATCAGTGGCAGCCGCTTTTGATCTACCGTTTAATAAGTAACTACCCAGTTCTTGAGTCCTGCGATTTTCTGTATGTAAGCCGAGGCCCTTCTCCAGACAAGAGCCTATTGCGGAGTGAAATAGACGTTCGTGATTCTATTGGAGTTCATGGAGTTCATTTAGGGGCGAGTCTTGCGCAGTGGCACTAATTCGCGTACTGAATCCTGAGGTGTATCACACCTAGGCTGAACAGGTTGTAACGGTTTACTAACCAATACGGAAATTTCCAAATTAGAGGTAAGGTTCAGCTAAGAGGCTGAGACCTAGTATAAATCTAGCAAAAATTAGTACACTGCATGAAACGAGGGGAGGCCTAGGCGTAGTATATAATAATACGCCCAGTATAAAGAAGACCTAAACCTGGTATAAGCCTATTATTACTGGAAGGAATTTAGATTCGTACTGTTCATCAAAGATGGATTATTTCTTGGGAACCCAATTTGGAATTTAAAGCCGCATGTCTTGTCGCGCCTTAGTACTTTGGATTGTGTGTATGCTCGTCTGCGTACTGTCTTAAGACGCGAAAATATATATTGAGTCAGTATTTTCCTCTCAGAGTTGAGAGGAGGAGTGGTGCAAAATCCTTCCTGGATAAGGAACTGTCAACGAAACCGAGAGAGTGGGGCTTTTGAATTACTTTATATGCACGAGAAAATTCGACTCCTATTAAGGGGATGACTTGGAAACTTTTCAACTTTCAGGAGAGGGCGAGGATACTCACAGAAATTCCAACTATGAACTTGAATTTTATACATCAAGTAAGAGACTTGAAAGAGAGAGAGAGAGAGAGAGAGAGAGAGAGAGAGAGAGGGTTGGAGGGTAGAAGAATTGAAAAAATTCGATCTTTGAATCATCTATGTATGAGAAGGTGGATTTGAAAAGATTCCGAGTGTTTTGTATTAAGAGGTGGGGCTTTGAAATATTTTCTTCGTGAATTATATATGTGAGCGGCATATCAGGAAATCCAGGCAGTTAATGATATGCCTAGTCATTATATGAAATGCTTTTTGGTAAATAGGCAAATCGTTGTACACTTAAATTAACCTTTAATTATGCCCCAGTCATTATATGAAATGCTTGCGATAAATATGCAAATCGTGCTAAATTAATTAAGGGGGGAGGGCTACTTATTAGAGCAGGCCGAGCTTCTGTGACAGAGCAAATTTTTACGCCGACAAGGGCAACGACTGGTAGTACATGTTTTTTGGCAGTCTTTTCACTTGACAATCCCTTGACCATGACAGCCTTCCTCTTTGATCTGCATCTTTGCACAGCAAGACGGTATCAACTGGCACTTCTTCGGAAAGGTAGGTTGTCGCACTGACGGTAAAATGGGAGCGGACTTATAATTGAGGAAGTAGTCCGCTTTTCGTTCCCAAAACATAAAACCCATCGTCTGATTTCTCCTTAACGCGAGCTAAAACTGACCTGGAAAAAGAGACACTAACGTGAGCATTAAAAATTCACCCTGCTTATTAAGAATTATTGTGAAGAAAAACAGTAAACTTCGCCCCTGTTTTGCTGCGATTCGACATCAGGTATGGGTACCCGGACTGTGTCACCAATAGATGATTCAGGAAACTTGGCGTCAGAGGCCGCTTTCATTCTCTTAGCTTGCTGCAGCAACAACTGCTTTGCATCTCTTCTTTCTTCCAGATAGCCCGTTTTCTGGACCTAAGTGCACGCCAAAAAGGCTCTTCGGCTGCGTTATCTTCGTCGTGAGCCTTGCCGTGTTCGTCAGACGGTGGAGAGCGTTTGGGTAATACTTGCTGCTCGGCTGCGTGTACTACAGTATTGGAAGGTGGTTCAAAGGGTTCATCGTCTTCTTCTCGCCCTAACACGGTACTGATAGCTCTTGCAATACTTGATCGAGGTCTTCTTCGCCTTCAATTTGTGACCATATTTCGCGAGGTAACGACGTTCGCTCCAGTCATATTCTGGGTGATACCCCAAACGTCGCCTCACAAGGAAATTCCGCGGTGATAAGAACGATTATTTATAAATTGAATTAGACGTAACCCATCGCTCCATTTTTCGGTCATCGCCTCGGTATCTTGATTGGTTCACGTGCTCGACGCTTCCCTGAGACTGGGAATGACGCGGCTTGCCGTGCCTTATTTCCTGCACCCTCCCTATAACGGAATTACAGAATTCGCGGCCGTTGTCCATGTGTAAGATGACGGGTGCACCAAATATGGTAAAGATGTTCAGCAAAATAAGGGCAACCTTGACAGCTGTTCTCTTACGCAACAGTCTCAAAGAAACGAACTTCGTTAGGTGATCCTGATGCAAAAACTGATTTTGGTCCTCTTTTGAACGGCCTTTGCAAAGGCGCTAATTGGTGTAGGCTGAAAATTGAATACGTTATTTGATATGAAATTTAACGAGGAATAACTTTTGTTTGAAACATTTTTCAATAAAATTTCAATTTCGCGCGATATAGGCGAAAAACTATTTTTTTTTTTGATGGGGGGGTCCGAACCCCCAGAAAAAAAGAAGCTTCTGGGGGGAAACGCGGGATTTTTAGTATGTTGTTCAGGACCACATCCTGAACCATTTTCAACAAAACGTTTGCTCCAGCAAAATATTTTCTTGACATGTTCCATGTCTTTTCTCTCGCCGGACACCGATTTTGAAACTCGCGAGTACACCCCCCCCCCCCCCCCCCCCCGTCAAGAGAAATCTCCATCCCTTGTGTGATTCAGAAATTCGCGAGTACACCCCGCGTACTAATAATAATTAATAATAAATAAATAAATAAATAAATAAATAAATAAATAAATAAATAAATAATTAATATAATTAATACTTAGAAAATCTCTACCCCGTGGGTGATTCAGAAATTCGCGAGTACACCCCGCGTAATAATAATAAATAATTAATTAATTAATAATTAAATAATTAAATAAATAAATAAATGATTAAATAATTAATATAATTAATAATTAGAAAATCTCTACCCCGTGGGTGATTCAGAAATTCGCGAGTACACCCCGCGTACGCCAAGATAGGTAAAGGGGTAAACGAATAATATCTCACGAACACTTGACCTAGTAGAAGAATTAATAATAAATAAACAAATAAATAAATAAATAAATAAATAATATTAAATAATTAAATAAATAAATAATTAAATAATTAAATAAATGAATAAATAAATAATTAAATAATTAATATAATTAATAATTAGAAAATTTTCTAAGTCCCACTTCCTATCATATATGGCTGGATACTCGAAATTTTTCCAAGTCCCCTAGACTTGAATTGTCTCATACCATTCCAACACAACAGCGAGTTCGCGCTACCTCATATTTCTCATAGAAGACTTATACGACGCCAAGATAGGTAAAGGGGTAAACGAATAATATCTCACGAACACTTGACCTAGTAGAAGCCTAGACTGAAATATTTCAAGATGACTGATAAAATATAAAAGACATGGAACATGATTTTCATTTATTTGGCTATGCCAGAAAATTTTTTTCCAATATTGCTCTAATTTGCCTACACTATTAATGGACATAACAGAGTAGTCGATTTCATATAGATGATAAAATTTGGAGAAGTCAACTTGAATGAGAGTGACGGTTTCCTCGAATGTACGAGCCATAAAATTATTGTTACGTGCCTTTGTATTGGAAAAAGGAAACCTCTAAGTCAACTCTAAAGCGACTCTAGATTGATGTCAATTTGAGATCAATGAAAAGTTGACCAGCGTCGAGGTGCAGAGTCAACATTTTTTGGTGACCCTAGATCGACTTGTTATCGACGTAGGCGCACAATATTTCGATTCAATTTACACCAAAACTTTAAAAGAAGGAAATTTTCAGTTGATTTTAAGTCAACGGTCGCCATGGTTCACCGGGCAGGTAAGTTTTGTCCTTGTCTGCCGCCCTGTTGAAATCTCGCGTCCTTAATCATTGTACGTAAACAATAAATAAGATTAATAAGTCATATGTATTGTATGGGCAAATTGTGACGCTCAGATGTCAGATGTCAATAAGATCAGTCCGCTGATCCATTTGCTTTAACATTCGTCACGCTATGCATCGCACTCGACTCTGTCAATACGCGTACTCATGTAAATACGAAAGACATCGGTCAAATATCAATTTCCACATTGCACAGCCTATTATTCAAACTCTCCATGAATGAACTGTTAATCTGATCTCGATTTGAAATAAAAATTCTTCGACCGGACCTACTGAGTGCCTATCAATAAGCGCGCTGCTACGAGAGAGGCTCTAACGCAACTTCCCTCGTCCCGATCTATCGTTTTATCGACGTTACTTCATAGAATTTCCAATCGAAACTAATTTAAATTTTACACCATCATTTGTTCTAAACGACAGACACGGTACGTGTAGCATTACAATACTCTATCTAAGTACCGTACGTCGTACTCGACATTTGCGAGGAATTGTACCGAATAGTACGAAATGATATTAGCGAACCCGTCTCGTTGCGTCTGTTCGCTATCGTGCCGCGAAACATCATTTATCAATAGCGAGGAATATTTTGAAATTGCTAATTTTTCCTCCTCGAAGGAATATATCAGATCTGACACGAAATGCCGCAATATTCTCGACCAAATTTTGCGGCCTCTGTATTGCACCGCGAGTACCTAACGACAGAAGGGCGATGGGGTACAACGAAAAAATGGCTCCTAATTAGATTAGGACATGCGGTACGTGTAATTGGACGTCGTCGAAAATGTTGCGCCAAGTAAAACAAAATTCTTCATTAAACCGAACATTAATTCGATTACCATTTTTGGGCAAGTTGCTACTCCGTAAGAATCGGCGAACGATTTAGAGATGTAGGATAGTCTCTTCAAAAAATGCATCTTCCGAGATACGGAACCACAACAGGCCCACTTTCATCTAACAAGCTTTGTTCTTACGAGCTGCCCGGACTACTGGTTATGAAATTGTGCTCATCGTCTTTCTTCTTTTTCGTCGAGCGTTTTCTTCTCGCTCTATCGTGAGTAAATATAAATCGTATAGTAGGCGGACAATTGTTATATCTGCGAAAATTAATATCAATTCCCTGTAGGAAATCTCGGTGCTCCCTAATTAGACGTCGGGAAGTACTTAAATACCGCGAACACGCGATGATTTATGCGTCCAAGTTTGCTTGCGTTGCAAATCGAAAAGCTGATGGTCATCGATGAACGCTGAATTATCGGTGCATACTGTACAGCACTGATACGAAGAGAGCAGTCATTAATAATGATCTTAATTTAAGTCGTGAGAGTACAAATGTGCAAGCTGTTTATCGCAGATAAATGTACAGTCGTGGTCATCTCGTTATTCTTCGTCGATGTGGAAACGAAGCTGTACATACAATATGATTGAGAAATTATTCTATATACGTAGGTACTATACGGATAATATTACTTCAAATTGTAAATAGGTTTGTTGAAGAAATTAATTGGTATTTTGATTTATGAGCTCGTAGGGGAAGACTTCCGAATATTGAAAATTATATGAAGGTATCGAGAATGAGAGAAATTGAGCTCGCTTTCTACGTAGCGCTATTTTTCCTTCGTGAATCTTCGGTCTAAAAGGGATAGTTGATCATCGGTGGTACGAGCCATGATAGCGGATTAATAGAGAAAAACTGGTACAGGCAGGTAAAGAGAAAAGAGACTGTATTGTTTAATTAATGTCACAAAATAAAAATACCCTCTCACACATACCTCTTTTGAAGGATCCTACCCCTCTCCTTCATAGATATGGTGTTTACATTTTGACTCTCGAGCTATATATGCTAGGAGGGGTACTTAGAAAAATTCCTATCATATATGGCTCGAGAGTCAACATTTTTTCTAAGCCCCGCTCCTATCATTTCGACTCTCAAGCCATACATGATAGGAGAGGGACTTGAAAAAAATTTCGATTCCTGAGCTATATATGATAGGAGGGGGACTTTGAAAAAATTTCGACTCTCGAGCCATATATGATAGGAGGGGGACTTATAGGAAAAATAATGACTCTCGAGCCATTTATGATAGGAATTTTTCTAAGTTCCCCTTCTATCATATATAGCTCGAGAGTCGAAATTTTTTCCAAGTCCCCCTACTATCATATATAGCTGGAGACTCGAAATTTTTCCAAGTTTTTTGCTGTACGGCGCACGGCGCACGGTAAATTTCTCAAAAAGCCCCCCCATAAAACAGGTCCCCTGTTAAAATTGGTTGTACCTGTGGTAAATTCTGTACATTGGCCAAACCGGTCGTTCATTTAGAGAAAGGTTCTCCGAGCACATTGCCAATAGTGGTTACAGTTCAGCGGACGTCGCCCACTGCGTACAGAGCGACCATGGTATCCAGAATTTGAAACTGTCCATCCTGAACTCCGCCACTAAGAGACGCCTCGTGCAGTGATGGGCGATAGTCAATAGTTTCATGCAATCGATAGCCCCAAAATTTTTTCCAAATTACTATCGAGACTATCGATAGTCCCGATAGTTTTTCTTGGAACTGTTGACACTATTGATAGTTTGGATAGAAAATGTCAATCAAGAAAAAAGACTATGCTTCATGTCTGACAGATACGTTTCTCCTGATCGTCTTTTTTGGAAAACCTGTTAAGGAATGAATTTTCACTTGTCAGTTTGCACCGATTACCAGACTTTGATGAGAAAAGGAAAAATTTTCAAACTATCGACGATACTACCGTCGTTTTTTCTATCGTTAATCCCGATAGTTTTTTTCGAAAACTAACTTAATCTCTCTAGTGATGGGCGCTGAGCTTACTATAGCAGCCAAATATAGATATAATCGAGATTGATATATTTTGACTTCGTATTTCTTTGCAAACGCCCAAAGACATACATGCATGATTCGATATTTTTCTATGAAGTGGAGAAATTTACTAAAATTTTTTTATACAGAAAAAGTGAGTCCTAATTTTCTTTGTTTTTTGCTCATTCTGGGGCTCGTAATTATACAGTAACTAGCGGTTTGCGCTGACCGCTAGCTGTGTGTTGAGTAGATATCTGTGTTTTATAGGTATCTGTATCTTGTAGGTATGTATGTTTTGTAGGTATCTTGGCGGAATTCGGATGAATTTTTTGCTACGTTTTTCAAAAATTTAATACTGTTAAGCCTACTTCATTTTCACCGAGAATGATAACATACATAGAGTAAAGAAAAAGAAAAGGTTGAAAAAATTGAAAAATGCGCGTAAGATGTAAGATGAACCGTTTCCCTCACATTTTCATTTTCCAGACTTGGGACTGGCAGAATTCAACATACACAAACTGTATTCTGGTATGTTTATAAATGGTTAGCATGCAAAGCGCGAAAAAGAGGTTAAAAGTTTCCCATAACCAAGAGATAATAAATTATTAAGAATGGACCGGAGTCGCGCAAAAATTAAAATTACCGAATTACATTATTTTTTTTTTCTGTTCAAAAATAAGAAAATAGACACCAAAAACTGCGACTGTACTTATAAAATATCAAAGTTCCGAGTCGCACAAAAATAAAATCACCAAATTAAATTTTTTACACACTAATTCACTTGAGAGCTGACTTAACGCGTGAAGCCTGTATCGCAGCAGAATACAGACAAATCCATTGATATTTTGCCAGTCCCTAAGAAAACACACGGACAACAGGTAAAAAAAAGGGTCATTTCCGCTAGCCCATACGCAGTGCGCACCGTGTCTAGACATTGGTTCTTGTATGAGATACCGGATGTAAAATCCTTTATGTAGGTGTTTTTAAAACTGTGAATAAAATAACTTACTTAGTATGGAAGTACAGCGAATACTGTAGTCACAAAATTTCCTCCTAAAAATCTGGAACCGGGCTCATTCGAAAGGAAATTACAGGGGCTACAATTTTTGTTCTCTTCAATTTTTCATAAAAATGAGTTATACTCGAGTTATCACAATAATTCAATTTTCGAAACTGCGCCACTCAACGCGCGTAGGTCTAACGTACAGCGCAAAGCAGTTTCAGTACTCGATAATGCCCGTTTTTCCTAATTTTGTCGCCCCCTACTCCACCTTCAAGGAGTCAAAATATCGAAATGTATTTAAGAACCTGACCCAGAAAAGACGAAATTTTTCAAAAAAAATTCCAGGTCGATAGGTGAAGGCGTTCGAAAGTTATGGGCGAACATACATACAGACAGACAAACATTCTATTTTATATATTAGATATTGAGGTTTATTATTCACACAGAAATTATACACATTTAGCGTTGGAAGAATTTTTATCGAGTATTATAAGAAATTAGGAGAAAATTTTGGGACTTGGAAACTTGTTGATTTCTAAATCTCTGAAAATTGTGGCTCGAAAAAATTTCCATTTCTGAGCCTCACCCTGGGAAAGACAAAAATATATGTATCATACGAAAACTTGGGTCCCATAATAAACACAAACTGGGTCCTGGGTTGTAGAGAAATTGGGGATCATGTTTCATAAAAACTGGATCCCAAATTGTATCTGAAACCCAAGTCTTAGACAGAAACTGAATCTTGCATTATATTTTTTCATCAGGTCATTCATAAGCGCGTGATTATAAACTAAGTTAATGGTCGTTTTACTCACCTCAAACTAACGTAAGCCTTTTTGATTGCTGTGTTGCTTATAAACTAAGTATGATTCCAAGAAATAGATTACGTTTTTTGCAATCCGGCGAATAGAACCTTCGCGTTATACTAATTTATACGACATTGTCTGTTGGAAAGTTTCTCTGATTTGAATCGATTGCAAAGTGGGTGGAATGCTGTATTTGCCGCTTATCATTAGTTGATGGTCGAATTTCGAAAACGCGAATATTCATAAAAAATGAATGAGTAACATTATTAAAATATGTCAACCGTGCGATGATCCTGGATGTAAGTTTGCGATTCTATATCTAAGTTCGATCTCGTTGCTATAGACTCGTTTAGCAACATAATTTATATAATTGGTTCAATGCTTTACCTAAACGTGATAAATCTTTTTTCAAAAATCAAGCATTAGACGAATATCTTGTAGCTCTCAAAAGTTTTATACGAATTAATTTTAACTATCCCCATTCTCTTAATGGTAGTGTTGACACCAGATTATTGTTAGTGACAAGCTGGAATAGCGCCAATACTAAAACCAGATCAATTTATAATGTAAGAGGTCTATCTGGAAATGAAGTTCTTTTCTTCGACCAGTGGAAAGCAAAGAGGACACCATTGCGTCATAAGCTGCTATGATGAATTTAGAGAGTTACACATAAACTCATGACAAATATATAGCAAACGCAGCAGCCTCAATTTCTTTTTCCTTCTCCCTTCTCGATGATAACTCGTTGAATTTAACCCCTTCAAACCTTGTAGTATTCTTCCTTGTAAAATTTTCATTCTTCCGAAGAAAAAAAAAAAAAAAAAAAGGAAAGAAGAATTTCTGTGCAAATTGTTGCCATCATAATAGGTGGTATCAGGATTGAGTGATAATATCATCCCCGAGTAGTGACCGCGAAAACCTGACTTGTGCGTCTTTGACGTGCAGATATTTTTTAGGTTTTTTTTTGAAGTACCTATTAAAAACTTTTTTCCAATCGATCGGATCTTGACAAGGGACTTTTTAATTGACATAATTCCAATAAAATTTTTAAAAAAGAATCCCGATTGCATCAAAATGAAAAAAAAGTACCTAAAATATGGAATTGTGTAGATCAATAAATAAAATAACTTCAAACGGTATAATTATTGTAGATGAATAAATCAATTTATAGTTGGAAATTAAATTCAGCAGCGTCAATGATATTGATTCTTGTTGCCACAAAATGAATACAAATGAACAAAACGCTAATAAAAAGAAGTGAAAAGGTCAAGAATCAATAATTATTTTATGTCATTGTGGAGTCTTATTTTCAGTATGTACTTAATGGATTGGTAAGTTTTCGTATCTATCTGTAATTCTTTCGTTTTTTCTGAAAACTTCAAATTTATCATTTTCTTATCACAATTTGGTTTAGCCTAATTCCTTCTTTTACTAACAATTTCTAACAAAGCTTCCTTAAACATTAGTTCAAAAACAAATGTATGAAAAATGGGAACCAACCCTCCCCTCCCCTCCAATTTCCTTCCACTTACAAAAAAGTGCACTTATACTCTTCACGTCGTTTCACTCATGTACCTACTACGATTCAATACTTATCTCTGACCGACGAATTTTTATGGCCAAAATCGTAACAGTTGTCGACATTTTCGAATCTATCAAGACTATCTCTATCATCATCATCATCACAGATGGCTAAATTTTATCAATTAGCGATGTGTTACTAATCGAAGAAGTCTCATTGAAAATTAAACTTTGTTGTAAAGGTATAAAATATATGTTTACTTCTAGGTACTTTTGATTTATGAGCCAAGAGATTTTTACATTTAAATTTGAAATAACTTAGCTGGTACGGGTATACCTACGTCTACCATACGAATGAGTGGAATTTTCGAACCTCCGTTACATTTCATCAAACGCACGATTGAATGAAGTTTCGCAATATTTTCTCGACGGAGACTTAAAATGCAGTATTTTTGAAGTTCTTATGTGCAATATAGATGTCGTGTCGGCGTCAGAGTGGAAAAGAAGAATAGTTTTCAACTCATGAATGAAACGTGTGTACGCTATTATCACTTTCATTAGGTACTGCTGAACGTGTAAAATATAACACAATATAATGTTAATCGTAAAACGATGTTCGTTGCGTCTCTCGTGTTTATTATTTTACAACCAGTCGAATACCTACATTACAACGTGATCTTCTTCTTCCTTCATTTACTACAAATTTGCATAAAGAGTATGAGGCGAGAATAATGGGTCACGTTGGAATCAAGTTTTTAGTGTATAATATTCAACTTTCATCGATGAAATTCGCATCGCAACTTGGAAATGCCGCTATACTGATGAAATGTTGAGTCTTGATATTGTAAAGGTAACTGTCAGAGGGCGCGCCTCTGGGTTGCCTCGTTAGCGGGACGCCACCAGGGTTCACTTGTACAGAGGACGTGTATGATCTGCCTTCCAGATGTAGTGAAACGAAGCTCATTGCAAACACTGCCGGGAGTTCGAGATGAAATATTTATTAATATCATCAATAATTTATATTTTAAAGACTTTGTGATATTTTAAAAATCTGGTGGTAAGTACGTTGAGTTGTGGAGAAGGTCTGGCCGAAAATGTCTCCAATGCTGTACTTACATTCGATGAATTTCATAATTCACAATATTATGTGACCTTTACTTTGTCGTCCAACTGGTCAAAATCTCCCAATGGTTCAAAATTATGATTCAACATGAAAACAATGGACAATTTTTTCTGCTACTTTTTTACAATTATAGGTATTCTGACTGATTGCTTCTTGAGTAGCTGACTCTACTGTGATATCTCTCGTACGAGCTGCCATTCCTGAAACATATAAAATTAAAAATGTTTTATACGTCGTAGAAAACATCTCAATGACTTTGTTGTTTGTTCATCACCCCAAAAAAGGTTCCGATAATTTATCCCACCAGATGTCGCTGAGTTGCACTCAATGTAATCTTATAGGAGGAAAAAACTCGCAGCTCTCGTGGTGAGCTGCTCGGGGTTGTCTTCATCAACTTTGTTAATTGAGGCAAAAGGGAACCTGTTTCATGAGAGTCACTAATGTGCATTGTCATCAGCTTGAACTTTGGTCTTCTATACCACCTTGATGGTTTTTCCTCATCATATTAAATAACTGAATAAATAAATAAATAAACAAGTCTAATATACTGTACATTAGGCGTAGAATAATGAAGGCTTTTCAAGATCTCACTCGCTCCGCTTGGTGTAGTATACAATATTTCAAGCTAACAGCTGAAATAGAACCTCCTATCACATATAACTCAAAAGTGCCCTATCCTATCATATATAGCTCGGAAGTTGAAATTTTTTATTTTTCAAGTCCCACGTTTTGCCTCCTGACGCTCGGCGCCCATCCTTTTTCTTCAAATTACTCTCCCATAAAAAAGGTTCTCTGTTAAAAATCACGAAATCACTCGTTGTTAAACGCATCTCAAAGTAAATTTCATGTGGAATAAATTCATTTCTCTTCATTTTTTTGAAAAACTGAATACGGTATTTAAAGAGAAAAATGCGTTTGAGTGTCAACTCTCCCTATACCGGTATAGCCTGAATGTGTTAAAGTGCTAAATATTTACAGCAGCGATTTTTTACATGCGGCAGAACCATCAAAGTATTGAAGTTAGTGATCTCCTATTTTGAGGGGTCTGTACTCTGTCGATACCCCTTGGTCAAATCGTCAAAGAAAGGAGTAAGGAGATCAATTGGCTATAAGGCCGTACTTTACCTATCTACTAATTCACAAAGACCCGCACCTCGCTGTGGGAATAAAAAGAGGTGACAAAGAATATTAATTACAACTTGAAATCCGCATCAAAGTTGATGAAACTTTGTAGACTTGAAGTCAAACGTTCTTAGAACACCGCAATTAATTGGTTCATGATCCATGAATCATTTTATTTTTACAAACCTATCGTGGTAAATATTACTCCTTAGTCCTTGGTTCTGATAACGTGTGAATAATCAATTTTTTCAATTGATTGCGGGGCAAAAAAGAACAGAACTGATGATCATAAACTAACTTCCACTCCAGTCTTGATAAAGTCATATATTTTAGTACTCCAATATTTCCAAACTTTTATGAGATTTGGAACTAATTTCAAGCAATAATTGGTATTCCAAAATGTTTTTCCACAATTGTGCTACAGGTTGCAGCTCTCCATCTGTTTATATGTGTTTCATAATGTGTTATACTCTGTTCACATTAAGGAAGGATAGAAAAACGACGGCTTCCTTAACGAAGTTGAACGAGGAACGCAGGGAACCTGTTTTATGATTCAAATAGGATTTGGTATTGAAAATTCAAGGAAGCCTAGACCTAGATAAAGCTAGTATAAAGAAGGCCTACGCGTAAAATAAGCCTAGTATAATGTAGTTTGAAAGTCCAAGTTTTTCTCAAATCTCGAGCTATTTATGATAGGAGGGAGACTTGGGAAAATGTGTCCCCTATCATATATAGCTCGAGAGTCAAAAGTTTACCAAGTCCCTCTTCTATCATATATAGCTTCAGATTCGACATTTTTTCTAAGTCCCTCTCCTATCATATATAGCTTGAGAGTCGAAATTTTTCCAAGTTTTTCGCTGGACGGCGCACGGCGAACGGCGCACGGCGCACGCCAGATTTCTCAAATAGCCCCCCATAAAACAGGTCCCCTGTTAATATGACCTCGAGAACGGAACGCTACGGGTAATTTTAATCTACCCTTCCGTTCTCGAGGTCATATTTCTATCCTTCCTTAATGTGAACAGAGTATATGTTCACATTAAGGAAGGATAGAAATATGACCTCGAGAACGGAACGCTCCGGGTAATTTTAATCTACCGTTCCGTTTTCAAGGTCATATTTCTATCCTTCCTTAATGTGAACAGAGTATAGTGACCAGGTGAAGGACGCCTCTGTATAGTCTGTTCACGTTAAGAAAGGATAGAAGTTGATACCTCGAGAACGAAACGCCGAAGGTAATCTTAATCTACTGTTCCGTTCTCGAGGTATGAACTTCTATCTTTCCTTAATTAGCGTGGAGAGTATAAAAGCGATTATGGAGCCATGAAGTCGAATAATCGGGCAATTTGCAGCTTGCAGCTGACAGTCAACCGTTTAGAAGCGAAGGAGCAAATGACGTAAAAACAAACACTGGTTCATTTAGTGATAACGCAAAGCGCGCATTTTATCATCAATCTGTGTTGTTGTAGGGTAGCATTCGCTGAATCGCTGAAGCATTACACATTCATCTGATTCAAATTGTCGGTAGAGAAGATTGTCTAGAATTAAGAAATATTGTTCTCGGAAGTAACGGAGATGATGGAACTCACGAAACACAATGAAGTTCGAAACAACCAGCGTTGATGACTGGTGACTGCACATTTCAACGATGATTAAAACGCTGATTGGTTCATCTGAAGTATGTCGTTTATGTTTGCAGCCTGGCGAGAGGCTTACTAATATCTTCGACAATCTCGAGCCTCCACAGCCAGGAGAGACCAGTCTCTCTTCCAAAATAATGGCCTGTGTATCAATAAAGGTAATTAATTACGTTCACTTTAATCAGACATTTTTGAGCAATAAACCATCGTTCTACGTACCTTCCTTTTTTCACTCCGTAGATATCGCCTACCGACGAATGGCCTCGTAAAATATGTGATACATGTATGGACAACGTCAATCGTTGGTACCAATTCAATGAAGATTGTAAAGCCGTCGACTCGTTGCTGCAAAAGTATCTCAAAGAAATGGTCGAAAAAAATGATACTCCACCTAAAGTAATTCGCTTTTTGTCACAAGGTATTCGTTATCTCACCTGCTAATTTGTTCGTTCTTTTAATAGATCGACGAGGTCACGAACGCGATGTGCGAGAATTCTTTGTTTAACGAATTCAGTGTATCGAATTTCAACTCCGAATTCGGTAAGAATCTGATTTTGAAAGCGAATTTATCTTCAATCTTGGACGTATACTTCGATGGCAAAACGCCTCAAATTGACGACGAAACGATTAGATCTATGGATTATGGCACTGCTGTAGCTGTTGATACGAGCAGCGCTATAATTCCCGAAGAACCGGTAATCACGCTGCCAGATTCTCCGGATCCCGTAAGGAATAAATCGCCAAAAAAGCGTCGTCAAGGGTACAGCTGCGAATTGTGTGACAGTACATTCATTAGATTTAATTCTCTACTCAAACACGACAACACCATGCACCTGAACATCTCTCGAGAATTCTCATGTCATACCTGCGGACGACTCTTCATCTCGCAAAGTCGTCTTAAAATACACGAGTATTCCCATCGAGAAAAAAATCACGTGTGCGCGATTTGCGATAAATTATTCTCGTCGGCCAAATCGCTAGAAGTTCATTGTAGATTGCACCGCGTTCAATGCCAGAGAAAAGCGATCGATACGAGCAGCAGTACAATTACCGGAGAACCAGTGATCAAACTGCCGAATTTTCTTGATCTCGTGAGGAACAAATCGTCGAAGAAGCGTCCCCAAGGATATAGCTGCGACTTGTGTGACAGTATATTCATTAGATTCGATTCTCTACTAAAGCACGACGATACAATGCACCTAAACATTTCGCGAGAATTCTCGTGTCATACTTGTGGACGACTTTTTATTTCTCAAAGTCGTCTGAAAATACACGAGTATTCGCATCGAGAGAAAAAACACGCGTGCCCGGTTTGCGATAAATTATTCTGGTCAGCTAAATCGCTACAAAGGCATTCTAGACTGCACAGCAGACAATATTATAGAAGAAAGGTTGTCAAGACAAGCAGCAGTAAAATTGCCTCAGAACCGATTATCATTACGCCAGATTTTCCTGAACTCGATAGAAATAAATCGCCGGAAGAGCTCAGCGATGAGTATAAGTGCGAGTTGTGTGATAGTACATTCATTGGATTTGATTCTCTACTTAAGCACGACGATACTATGCATCTCAACGTGTTTCGAAGATTTTCGTGTCGAACCTGCGGACGACTCTTCATTTCGCAAAGTCGTCTGAAAACTCACCAATATTCTCATCGAACAGAAATGCCCGCGAGCTCGATCTCGGATGGATTATTCTCGTCGGCAGAATTGCCGGTTGTGCATACTACACTACACAATGGTCAATACGAAAGCAAACCTGTCGATATGAGCAGCGTCCCAATCGCCCCAGAATCGGTAATCACGCTGCCAGATTCTCCTGATTTCGATGGGAACAAATCGCCAAAACAGCGTCGAAAAGGGTATAATTGCGAATTGTGTGATAGTACATTCTGTAGATTCGATTCCTTACTCAAGCACGACGACGCAATACACCCGAACATCTTTCGAGAATTCTCCTGTCAAACCTGTGGACGACTCTTTATTTCCCAAAGTCGTCTGAAAGTACACGAATATTCGCATCGAGAAAAAACACACTTGTGCCCGATTTGTGAGAAATCATTCTCGTCAACGAAATCGCTAGAAGTACATTCTAGGTTGCACAGCGGTCGATACAAATGCGAAATTTGCGAATACGTAGGCACTTCGAAATTATACTTGAAGCAGCATTCACTGAAACACGTAGGAAACGAAACTGTTCATCAATGTAAACAGTGCTCGATGGCATTTACACTTCGCTCCTCATTAATTCGACATGAGCGTACTCATTTGAAACAGGGAGGAAAAGTTTATAAATGCCACGTTTGTAGCATTGTTACTAGCAGACGTTGCGATTTACAGAAACACATGGCTGTGCACAATGCTGATGACAGCAAATACGAATGCGTTTTGTGCTCGAAAAAGTATAAATCAGAGAGGACGCTGAGAGCTCATTTAGTGCGACACAAAGAGGCTCAATTTATTTGTGATGTATGCGACAAAAAGTTCCATATAAAGTCCGAGCTGCGCGAACACGCCGAAACGCATAGTAACGAGAAACGGTTCCCGTGTTTTCATTGTGGTAAAAGATTTAGTTTTCGTAGCACTTTGATTAAACATTTGAAGAGTAATATTCCTCGCGTTCGTTCCGATGTAGCAGTGATGTATGAGGTAGACTAAGGTTGTGTTTGAGATTATATTGTATTAAATTCTAATTCGCGGATACTCTACTTGATGATTAATTTCTTATTTAAGTTCGTCAATTTGTACTTGTGTCAGTCATAATTTTTTTAATAAATTAATGTCGACAGTTCTTCGTATTTAGGTAACGTTTCAGTTGATACCTGCAAAAGTGGAATCATTTTCATTTAGAAATGAAGAAAAAATAGTAAGATTACTCATACCTATAATTTCTTCGACGAACATTTCGAACTTGCGATAGTTTTTCGTGAGCGATAGATATTTTGTAATTAAGATTTTTCGACGTAGTGTTCGTTCAGAATGATTGGAATTTACTAGAAGATGAGAATAAATGAAACGAAAAGAACTGACTCTGAACTTTTTTTTTTCATTTTATCGTAGGAATGGAAAATTTCAAGCTATGACATAAGAGAGAAAATGTATTCGTTTTGAAGATTTCAAAATCGAAGTTTCCGTAGACTGAGCCATTTTATTTGATGTATGTTTTAAATTACAAAGGTACGAGCAGGCGCGGATCCAGACGATCACTTTGGGAGGGGAAACAATCAAAAAAGTTTAAAGGACTTTTTTTTTTTTTTTTTTTTTACATTTTCTTTGATACTACAGATTTTTTGTTGTTTTTTTGGGGATTTTTTTTTGAAGGGGGGATTTCCCCCCACCCCCCCGTGCGCCTGTACGAGCAATTCATACACGATTTCTTCTACGGAAAAATCGCGTATCAAGACGAAATTGGATACCAGAGTCTCTTTTCATTCTCTCCTTTGAAAACGCATAAAATTTTTAACGGTAACTGCAATAATACGACCTTATCTGTCATGATTATTGGCGATAATTATGGATGATTTCACTGAAATTTTAAAAAGTTCGAAAACTTGAAAATCATCGAAAATAATAACTTGGTCATCAGCAAATAGGCTAACAGGTTTGATATTTTTTCGTGCGTGAAACCCAATTCCTGATATTGTTCTTTTTCGCCAACAGCTTCCCTGAATGGGAGATATTGCGTATTATCAATCCATGATAATTCTCAGTTAGCTTTCAGTAAAATTCTTTGAAAAAAAAATCAACGCAATTTTTTACATGACGCCTTTCTTTTTCTCATCACTTATTATTCTTGCGAACAGATCTGTGGGTATATTTATCGAGAAAAAATTTATTCTTCATATTTAATGACATAAATTTCTTTTCTAATACTAAGTATCAATAAATAATGAATAAATAATATTAATCATTATTATAATAATTTGAATTTTATTTCGAAGGCCAGTAGTTCTTACTTTGGAAATAGAAAAAAAAAAAACAAAAACAAACCTCTTCTTAACAATTTAATTACTAATATTGCCATCAGAATTTAGAGAATTGCACTATTGAATAATATAATTTAAATTCACACTTATTGAGAACAGTACGACCTTTTTATTCCATGTTAGGTCCTCTCACTGACTGACTGACTGACATATTGTTCTGCTTGCTGGACATTCTTTAGTAGGATAGGCCGACGACTATAACGACACTCTGGTGTCAAGATTTTCAATTAGGTTCGTTTGAAAATTTTACACCATTTATTTGCAAGAGAGGAAGAATAAATAATTTTCAAAAGCAAACACATGAGATTAATGTAGTTCCATTCCTAATCTACTCAGTCACCTTCACAAACGATTATATCACTTAAGTATTGCACTACATCATAAATAAATTAATCTTACTTCAAGAAATAACAACGAAATAACTCGAAAAAATGAATACAATACAAAAACGAAATGAATGAAGGGGAAAAAAATGAAAATGTAGGTAACGATGACTCAATGAATTATGGGTTGTAGTACAGTATAATGCACGTTAAGAAGGTCATTTTAAATACAATAATATGACACAACGAAGTTCAACTTTATAAGTTGAAGAATGATCAATGGATTCTGAAAAACAGTCTCTATACACGAAAGTTGTAAGACAAAATACATCAGTAATTTAGCGCTTATAGTACAAAATACGACGAAAAATATTGTTTTCTCACCGATCGACGTCACACTCTTTGGCGTTTTGCTCTTATTCGTTTCATTCATCTAATAACATTTAACGGTACCGTCAAATTACGCGGTAATCTGGAAAGCAATTGATCGCCGAGTTCTTTTGAAACCATGACCCAGGAATATTTGTCTATCGGATAGACTTCCTCTAGCGGGACGCGGAATGTTACTAATATTGTACAACAGAAGCCGTCATGCTTTCCGGCTGGCTTCCCACAGTGTTCTACGTTTAGAATGCCATGAGGTTTGTGCGCGGGTACGTCGGCGCCGAATATTTCCTAAAACAGTAATCCAGTTAATGGATCCTCAGATTAATATATCGAATGTGAATTACCTTAGGTTAGGTTTAAAAGAAAAATTTTGTGTGTTATTTCAGAAAGGTTGATAATGATCAGAGCGAAGATAATCATAACAAGCGTGTGATTTATTTATTCGTGTTGCACGCTTTACAACATGGAATTGAGGTACGAGGTAAATTGAAAGCAGAGGAATTAGAGTGAAATATCACAGAAGACAAAGAGAAATAGTAATCTGATGTATATTTAGTAGAAAATAAGTAAGTAGTATAGCTTAATCTATGTCAACTATCTTGAATAGATCACATGCAGGTACGATAGCTTTTAATGAGCTGAACAAAACTTACCACCATAAATTTGCGTAACGTAGAATGCAAATTTTTCGTGTGGTTAATTTCGCATAAAGGTAGATGAGCTGCCGTTTTCTCAGAAACTAAGACATGAATACGATTGCTGCAAACCATAAAAATTCTTTTATTTTTCGCTTCTTTCTAGTAAAAAATTTCTATGACCCCCTTAACACGAACCATACCTGCTTTTCTGTTTAACGCAAACAACCAGTCTTAGAAGCAATTTTTTGTGCTCGCGAATAACTGGCAACAAATTCTGGTGCCATTGTTGAGGGCTTGCTGACGTAGATGGATTCATTTTAAGATACTGATGATACGCGACACCTCTTTCAATAATCGGATAGATATCATTGGCTCGTACGTTTACTTCGCTCAAGTCTTTCACCCATTTCGCTTGCAAAGATTCCGAATCAGCGTCTGCCGGAGTTTTCAATCGTCCACCAACAACCTTACCCGTGAGCACGAATCGAAACCACGCTTTGCTAGCGCATTCCACGCTCAAAAGTGTAGTGGGCTCCATCTCCAATCCAGTTTCTTCCAACACTTCTCGTTTAACACTTTCCTACAATATTTACAATGCTGAGCAAATAAAATTCACATGGCGATCTTATTAGTATTCGTACGTTCGTACCAGTATGTTCTCTCCAGGTTCGATACGTCCAGCTGGCAAATACCACTGCCCTGCGCAATTGCTCTTAGCTTCCTGCATCATGAGAAATTCATCATCTTCGTTCACTAAAATCGCTAGTACGATATACGTCACTGTACTTTTCGTAATCGGTGTGTAGTCAGACGGTGTGTTGGGCGTTATGCCTTTGGCAGCTGGAAAAAAATTGTACTAATTTTTAAAGAAACTTATCTCACTTGCTCCAACTTTGACAATTCAATTAAAAACTTCCAATTAAGTCATCAATTAGAGCATTACACAGTACATGAATTCGTCATTCGTAACAATCGTTCTCATCAAATATCTGACCAATTAAGTTTAAAACAATGCAGTATAAGAACTTACCCACGACCTCATTTTGGTCTGCCAAAGTGAAATCACATAATTCATCGTTATCATCAATTGATAAGCCATCCAGGAGCTTTTTCACATTCACTTCGATCATGTTGGGTATTTTAACAGAAGCTTATGAATATTCTATAATCACGATTATCGTCAACGTACGAACGATGGGAAAATGAGATTACAAACGCAATTCTCAAATACGTACCTATACGAAATTTCACCAACTCCCACACCCAAATTCTTGATACAACGTTGGAATCATTTCGAGCTCGCCATTCTTCACGTTCACAATAGTACAAGTTGAAATTGACTGATCGAAAGAAAAGACTACATTATCAATCGAATTTTGATATTCTTATGAAGATCATAATATACGACGTTCACCACCTTACCTGGACTTTAATAACACTCAACAAAAATCGTCTCACTTTAAGATTGTTCTCGACTTCCATGCATATCTTCTATTTATCTCGTTTCAAACAGGTTTCTCCACGGAATTCCTCCTCGGTCCGTTTAGCGTTTGTCACTGTCGAATCGCGATCCGCGACGTTTCAGCACTTCACTTTGAACAAAAACAATTCTACTGCAGGCTGGGTCAGGTTACGAATCCGTGATAAGACATTTATACGCACTTTCTGGCGTTGCCAATCCGTTGAATCCGAATTCCGAACACGAATTTCACGGTTCCCGGTCGAGCGGCCGCTAGGATCGCTGCGGTCGATTTCAATCAGACTTCGGAAATCGATTGGTGAGAGGACCAGCAGGAATTTTCGCGGGGTAAATTGAAACGGAAATCCATAAATTTTGAATTGTATCTCAGAGTAGTTAGGGATACCTTGGAGATTTATCGGTCTCTATAGATCACTCAAGTAAAACGGTAAATTTGTTACCAATTTGGAGTAATACACGTCATTATGCCTTACGCAATGCGCGCGCGGCGTAAAATGAGGTACCTGCAGGTTTAATAACTTATTACCGTCATATAATTTCGAGGAGAATAGTTGAAACAGAAGTTGTTTGCTTTACAATTCTGTACAAAATTGTGCATAAATTAAATATGAGAGTCAAATAGTCATACCAAAACTGGTGATGAAGTGAGAAACTATATGACCCTCAACTTCCGTTCTTTTTTTTTTAAATAATTTTATACAATACACTAGCACAAAATTTCTCGTCTTTGTACATTAGGAAAGAAAGAAAGGTTTTATAGGTATGTTCAGATTTTTCATTACGGTAATTGATGGTTATTATAGAAAATTGAGTTCTATATAATTATAACCTCTTCTTTATATTCAGTCGCATCCATAATTGTGTCCATCAGAATATTTCACACGGAATTCAAACAAATTCACCTAATATAAGAGTATGAAGTGAGTGTATGATTTGTCTAACTTGAAATCATCAGGATGACTACAACCATGAGCTACAAATTTGGGAACACTTCAAACCAGTACTTGGCAAACCGCGTATCCGCCTACCTTCTTTTATGAGGTGTGAAAAACATTGTATTTCTGAAACTTAATTCACATTTAAGGGAGAAAACAATAAAGCGTCGGGTTACAAATAAAGTAACTCTTGTTTTCTCGTTACTCTCACATCAAACAGGAAGAAACAGAGAATTTTGGGGCCCTGAGCCGTTAATCTAAGTCCTCTTCAGTGACGTCACCCTCTGTTCCAGCGGCTTCCTATAGTTATTATATATATCAATATATGATTTTTCCTGGTTCTTTTTTCATGTGCACAGAGCTTGGAACATTTTGTACTTGTAGCCTAGCTACTTGCTGATAAAGTATATTTTTGCCGGAATCGGAAGTTTCAGTGCATGACGTTACAAACAGTCCGCCGCGAGACTTCATCAAGTGGATTTTGTATCGGTACTTCAACCCCCTCCTAATATCCGCTCCTGGTTTCTTGGCATAGCATATACTAAAACTTTTGCAGTTTATGACGTCATGAGATCTACTATATTCCTTAGCTAAGGCCACAGACACGGTGTGAGCATTGAGCGTTGATACCGAAATAGTTTGATATTGTAAATACTAATCCTTAGGACTATAGGCTAAGTGAATCGGTCTATCTTAACAACTCATCCCAGTGCCTTTGAATGCAAAAGGATTCAAAGGGGGAAACAGAGTTTCAAGTGGGGATTAAGTGGGTCGGGATTGCGAGATTTGAAATCTAATGTGATTTGTAAACAGACTTTGTCTCGCACTTCGTCCTCCAAGTCCGTTACTGCGATACTCGGAGTAAGAGTGATACCGCAGGACTTCGAAATATTTTTGTACTTCTTGGACTTGTAAAATTTTTCATTTTCAATTCTTGGACTTTGAAATATTTTCAACTGTTGGACTTGTAAAATTTTTCATTTTCAATAATTATATCCAACTGTTGGACTTGGAATTATTTTCACATTGTGGGACTTATAAATATTTTCAACTGTTGGATTTGTAAAATTTTTCATTTTCAATAATATTTTCAACTGTTGGACTTGGAATTATTTTCAAATTGTGGGACTTTAGAATATTTTCAACTGGTGGATATGGAATTATTTTCCAATTGTTGGATTTTGAAATATTTTCATACTTCTTGGACTTGTAAAATTTTTCATTTTCAATTCCTGGACTTGGAAATATTTTCAACTGTTGGACTTTGAAATATTTTCAAGTGTTGGACTTGTAAAATTTGTTATTTTTGATTGTCTCCCACAGCTGGAAATACTACAAAGTCTAAGAATTGAAAATGAAAAATTTCACAAGTCCAACAGTTGAAAATAATTCAAAGTCCCACAATTCGAAAATAATTCCAAGTCCAACAGATGAAAATTTTTCGAAGTCCACGAAGTATGAAAATATTTCAAAGTCCCACAATTTGAAAATAATTCCAAGTCCAACAGTTGAAAATATTTCAAAGTCTCGCAATTCAAAAATAGTTCCAAGTCCAACAGTTGAAAATATTTTCAAGTCCAAGAATTGAAAATGAAAAATTTTACAAGTCCAAGAAGTACAAAAATATTTCAAAGTCCCGCGGCATCACTCTCACTCCGGGTATCGCAGTAACGGATTCGGAAGATGAAGTGCGAGACGAAGTCTTTTTACAAATCACATTAGATTTCAAATCTAGCGTCGGGATTAGAAGGGAAGGATTATGGCGCGACACAAAAAGGTCAAAATTTCTGTACCCGCCCTTAGGATATGCAAAAATTTGAGAGCGATTTTCGTTTCTTCCAGAACCCAACTATAATTTTGCTTTCTAACTATGAAAAGGAGGAAGAGGATCACTTGAAGCTTTCAGATAGCTCGGGTAGATTTTTCTTTTTTCGGGCAACAGAACGAGGAGGAACGAGAAAGTCCTCAAACCCTTACTGAAGTCAGGGTCAAGTCGAAAAGAACGTAAGATTCTCTGACGAAATTCCAACTATTGAACTGTATGTACGTGTGTATGAGAAGAGGGACTTATTGATATTACGGCCATCTATATACATATATATATATACATACGAGAGGAGGGGGGAGGGGACTTGAAGAAATTCCAACTTTCGAGCTACATATACGAGGAAGGGAACTCGAGAAAGAATTAAATTCCTGCCAGCAAATTGAATTTGCTTTTTGCCGACTAAATTTTCTCTGTGTGAATTTTTTCTTTCCTCCGCATATTTTCCCACAAAAATTCTTTTATACTGACGACTTTACATTACTTTCATTAGCATTTTAATACGAGTATAGGTTGTTATCAACTTTCTTAATGTATAAAATTGCTTAGTAAGAACTACTTTGTATTTTAAAATTGCTAGGTACTTTGTACTCGTAGTAGTACGGCATGTACCAAATAGCCGCGCGCCCGACGTACTCCTCGACGAAATATTTTTAACCGATTATTCTCGTCCGTGAAACAGGTTCCTTCCATTTCTCGATTAAGATTGAGGAATAAGATTGTCGACTTATATCATTCCGATATAAATTCAATTATCAAGAGTAAAATGAGTCACAAAAATCTGTCGATGTTGGTAGTTTTCACAAAAATCATATTTATTTTAGAAGAAAGAATGAAAGATATTCTTCTAGACGTCCTGTTTATACTGAAACTCTGATAATGTAAGTACTTCGCTAGCTTCGCTTGACATCAATAAAACTTGGAGAAAACGAAGATGACAGAACAGCAAAACTGGTTTACGAAGGGGAATCTCATGTATTTTAACATCAATAAAATTTTGTTCGTATCGCGTGCTATGGTAGATATTTATACGAAATCTACGTCCTTCCACGTTGTGGATAGACAGGTTTCTTCGTCGCCTGCAACGATGTAATATTTACGGTACCTATGGTAGGTGATAAGAAATTACTGTTCCCTGATAGAAAAACAGGAGGGTTGTGGCCGATCTAATAATTTTGGGGCCCATTCACTTTCATTCGTGGACTTCGCTGCGAGAACTACCAGTAAGCTGAGTCGTACCTCCGAAAAGCATTCTAGATCAATTTTATCAAGATGGACCTAAACGCAGGGTGAGTTGAATTTAATAACTTCTCTATAGAGATATACTCGCGTGAAATTTGATTTTTTCGTTTATAAGTTACAGGTACCGGTAATCATTCAATTGAGTCAACACGAACTCTTATTCACAAACCTTAAAAAATATTTGTTAAAAGTAGCAAAGATGAACAGCGGATATACAAGGAGCCAAATATCAACGTTAGTCGCATTCGGTACTACTAATTTCTTCAATGCTTGCTGCATTTCGTTGTTGGCGCCATTCTTTCCAAACGAGGTAATCTTTCTGCTTAGGTACCTACTTAGAGGTTTTTTTTCGGATTCGTTAATGAGAGACGGAATAGTAATTTTGCTATACTTGTACTTCATTGGCAGGCGGAGAAGAAAGGCGCGTCAGCATTCGAATACGGTATTGTGATGGGTGTTTTTGAGCTGGTTGTATTTCTCGTCAGCCCTTATTATGGCAAAAAAGTGAGTAGCCGAATCATTCCTATCTATGTCCCCATAACTCGTTATTTAAACTCTTCAAGTAATATTAGTTAAACTGTTAGACCTGTTCGAAGACTGAGCTAGGACAAGTCGTCCTAGAAGTCGAGGAAGGGGTGGGTGGGGTGAAGTGTTAGTTTTGTCTTGTCGAAATTCTCAACAAAAAATCTGTTTTATGGAAGGGTATAACTGAAAAAAATCTACCACCAGGCGGAGGCTATTCAGGAAAATGCACAGGAACGCTCAAACCTGCTCCAGGATCTTGGAAAAATGTCGATTTCTAAATTATACATAATACCTATGAGAAGAGGACTTGAAAAATTTCCATTGTTGAGCTTCACATCAAAGGGATGGGGACTCATAAAAATTCCAAGATCAGGATGAGGTTTGGAAAAATTTATGCGATGCATAGGTAAATAAAATTGAAACTAGCCTCAATAATGAATTTTCGAATTTGTTCAAATGAAATTGGTAATAACTAAATAAGTCACTTTCCACCCACCCCCCCTTTCATGAAACACGTTCCATACTGCCCTCTATTACTTAATTAGAGAGACTCCGTGAGCTCGAGTATACATCGATCTCAAAAAACAATATACTATCATTATTTTACAGGCTGTCACTTGTGAATGATGACATCTCTGTTCCAGATAGGAATTATTGGTCCGAAGAAAATGTTCTACGCTGGTATACTAATACCTGGACTTTGTTCAATTATTTTTGGGTTTGTTCGCTTCACGAGGCTTACGAATTAATAAAATTAGAGAATCTCGTTTATGTTAATTCATTCTCTAACTTTCGATTTTGCAGACTTCTGAACTGGGTCGACGGACACCTCTTATTCATTTACTCCGCCCTTGTTATTCGTATTTTTGAAGCATTAGGCAATGCAGCGTTTTTAACAGCCAGTTTCTCCATCTTAGTCCACGAGTTTTCCGGAAATGTAGCCACTACGTTTGTAAGTCACAGAATAGATAAATAAATCCTCTTTCGAACATAATGCCTAATAATTATTTTACCTACTCTATTCCTGTACCAAAAAAAAAAGAGTTACCTAGGTACGTATGGGAGAATTCTACCCTTACTTTTCTCTTCAGAAATTTTGTCAATTTAATTTTTTGGCATTATGTGTGAAGAAAGATTCATAATGCATCAGCAGAACAGGAGTATGAGTAAATTCATTAAAAAAAAATTTTTACATTTCATAGGCTTTATTAGAAACGTGTTTTGGAATGGGTTTAATTGTTGGTCCACTCCTTGGAGGTGTACTTTACGAAGTAAGAGCAACATTTACTGTCTACAAAGTAAACTTTCGTGACTAACCTTTTTTCTTTTTTTGTATTAGATAGGCGGATTCCCAACACCGTTTATAGTCCTCGGTACTGTGCTGCTTTTGATCGTATTTATTATTAAATCAACCTTGTTGTTACCAGACACCTGTTCCATCACCAACAGGCATTCTCGAAGTAAGTTTCTCCTCTCCAAGAATAAACCATCTTCAGCGTAAACTTATCTTAAACTACACATTGCATTATTTTCCAAAAGGTCAATTACTTGAACTTCTAAGAATACAGGGAATCCCCTTATGTTCGGCTACAGTTATGGTTACGTCAATCAGTATGAGTTTCTTTTCAACGACATTGGAACCTCATATGAGGCAGGTAAGCGAGAACAGTATTGAATACTTGGTTAAACTCTTATCACTTCTTTTCGCGCTAGAGGTATTTTCGCTCAATGTAAACAGATGTCGAACCCGGAAAATCAAGTGGTGGTGGTGGGTCCATAAAGAACGTACACCACTACAATCACCACCACTTGATTTTTTGGATTCGACATCTGTTTACATTGTAGTCTATAGCGAAAAGTGGTATAATTTTGCAAAACTAAGCGCCACTTGAGAGATTGTTAGGTAGGCCTATTCTGCCCGTCAAAAACCATGATAGACATTTTGGAAGAGAAACTATTCAATATCGCGGCAATTTAGAGATGGCGGATTCAGGTTTTACAAAATCTCTTATATCTCGGGTCTGGATAAACCAATTTCAATTTCAATTTTTTTTTTTTTTTTTTCAATGAAAGATCTTAATGAGAACTACAACTTTTATTCTTACTAATTTTGCCTAGTACCTATTCTGAAGGCGCAAATTCATCATTTCTTATATTTCAAGCTGACGCTACTATATATTTGTGGCTCATAACTTTTTTGAAGTTCCACTAATGCAATAAATTCCTATTATGAAAGTTTTTTGTGAATACCGGTAATTCAGCTTTCCATCAGTGCTTTTTGTTCCAACATTGAATAACTTGGGGAAAAGTTAAATAGGATTGAAAAATTTGAATGCACTACAAAAATGGTGCATCAGTGTTTCACAAAAATCTCATAATATCTTAAGTCTGAATAAACTAATTTTGATTTTTTTTTTTTTTTTTTTTTTTTTTCATATAAAGGATCTTAATAAGAGCTACAACTTTTGTTCTCTACATAATTTTGCCTAATTCCCATCCTGAAGGCGCAAATTCATAATTTTCTTACATTTCAAGTCGCCGCGCCGCTACCATATATTGTGGCTCATAACTTTCGCGGAGTGCCTATAATGAAATAAATATCTGTTATACGATTTTTTTATGAATAATTCAGCTTTTCATTGGTACTTTTGATTTTAATATCGGGACTCGAAATTGGATTTTTCCATCAGAGACTCAATTGAATGAGACCGGTGGCATACATATGATTCAAATTCAGGATAAAAATCAGAATGATTCTCTTCTATCCATCCTGTAAAACTCGATCAAATTGTGCTCATATAACTTTCATAGATTAATTTATGTGATCGCGCCCCTCGATTGTATTGTCATCCCTCTAAAACTTCATTGATTGAACCCTCTACTGTCGATCCCAGTTCAATCACCAGTTCTTTTGAGGCCAGCGTTTCCGAAAAGTTTTCCAATAATTGACAGCACAACACAAATTTTTCGGAAAACTCTCATCATAAAGATTATGGGTTTGTATACCTCTTGATGATTCCATACAATTTCACACGCTTTAGCAAATAAGGCTTGGCCCATCACCACTACAATACAAAATTTTCCAGACACGAGGTAAAGGAGATTTTGTAAAACCTGAATCTCCTATCTTTAAATTGCCGCCATGTTGAATAGCTACTCTTCTGAAATGTCTATCATGGTTTTTGGCGGCCAGAATAGGCCTACCTAACAATCTCCCAAGTGGCGCTTAGTCTCGCAAAATTATACCATTTTTCGCTATGGCCCGTGGACTATTAAGCGAGAATACGTATCTAGCGCTTTACTTTTCAACGGGTGAAATCATTCCATATTACCTATTTATGCAACTTCCGTAACTTGTTGACAGTTCCACATAAAACCTGTTTTCTTGGGTTGTATTTTTGTGATAATGACGGCCTCGTACGGAGCCTCGGCACCGGTTTGGGGTTGGCTTTGTGATCATTACGTTCGTCCGAAAGCGATATCTGTAACTGGTGGTATCATATTGCTAATTGGTATTAGTTTTGTTGGGCCAGCTCCATACCTACCACTTCAAGCGTGAGACGATTTCCTAATTTATTTACAATCTCAAACAGAGGATATGTTCGAAGATTGACTTCTTTAATAAATTTCAAAGAGAGATTTTTCAATAATATTTCACAACTTTTTATTTTTATCTTAAATTTTAAAAAACTTTTCAATACATTCAAATTTTTATTCTTCAGGACGCTGAACTTTGTTATTTTTGGGCAAATTTTACACGGTCTGGGTGTTGGAGCGAGATTAGCGTCAACGTTCGGCGATATCTTACAAATTGCGACGTAAATATATGGAAAATTTTAATTTTCAAACATAGGAATATTTACGATGTGTGAGAAATAAAGTTCTCCCCTATTCTAGATTTGCGGGCATGACAAACGATATTGATACTCATGGACTGATATCGGGATTATGGACATCTTCTTTCGCATTGGGAGCATTCCTTGGACCAACTGCCTCTGGATTCCTATTCGATAATCTCGGCTTTGCTAATGCATCGCTATTCATTGTATTTTTAGTCTCTGTGTTGGTAAGTGGAAATATTTCTTTGACAATAGACTTGCTAAAATAGACTGTATTTAGAGTGTAACAATTTTAGGTGATTCTCGAAGCCTGGAACTTATCATCTGCGGGCCAAAAAGGTCGTCAAGGATATGATACCTTACCCGAGTCGCACGCTGAGGACGACTTGTTACAAAGCACCTTTCGAGGAGATAGGCAAACGTTCTTAAAGAAGCTCAGCGAAGGTGCATACCAAAATATCGATACTGCAGGCAATGGAGGGTCGAATATTATTCATCAGTTTTCTAAGGATTATTCAAGTGACGAAAGAGAAGATACAAGATGAAAGCAAGTTTTTAAATTAGTGCAGCAAAATAGCAGTATCCAAACGAATTTATTTTAGTTTCTTGTGATTCCCTGATAGTTCCACGCCTTAGTCAATAAATTGTACAAATTTGGAGTAAATAATTTCTTTTTAAACTTGTCTATGAATAACGAAGATCATTTTCGAGCTAGTGCTATGCCTAATATCCCACTCCCACCCCCTGTCCCAACAATACGCTAGACTTTAGTTATCGACAAATTGCAAACGACGACGAATAAGTCGTATATTTGTAGCACTCACGTAAAGAGATGATAAAATATCAGAGCCGTTGGGGAAGAAAAACTTCATTTTTTGAAACGTGCATAAAAAATTGAATCTATAGCATCAGTAGCAGTCAAATCGACCTTATCCTGGTAAACCCTTTCAAACGATGAGACTCGTAACTTTGAAACACATCCAGTCGTCATTTTGACAAACACATTCATCAATAATAGGAAGCTATCAATACCGAAAAAAGTACCGAAAGCCCTGTGCGACCTTGTCAACTCACGTGGGGATTCTGTAATCCTTTCTAATATTAGACGAGAGTAGGTACGTCCAGCATAAGGGGGGAACTGTTCAACCGAAGGCACACTTCTGCGGGATCTGTTATTTATCGCCTCCTGCAAATAGGCAGTGACGTTCTGGTTTGTGGTCGAATCCAACACTGTTTTACCATGTGTATCTGAGGTATGAAGGTCAGCACCATGAGTGACAAAATACTGAACTAACTTTAGATTACCCACAAAAGCTGCAAGATGCAAAGGAGTCCATCCTATATTATCGGCCAAGTTAACGTCTGCGTGCTTTTCTTCAACAAAGTATTTTATGAACTTCATGTGTCCATGCTTGCACGCTGAGTAGATGATAGTACGGCCTAAACTATCAGTACTGTTCACGTCCAGAGACTTATTTCTCTGATCCAATAAAAATTTTGGCACGTTGAGATAACCATGCTCTGTGCACATATGTAATATGCCTCTTTCTTCGCAGTCTTTCATCGTGACATCGGCTTTACTGTCGACAAGGTACTCTACTACGTGGAGGTGGTCGTTATTTGCAGCTAAGAAGACCGGTGGTTGTCCCAAAGTGTTCCTCTCATTCACGTTCATGTTCTTCTTCTCGACAAAATATTCTAAAACATTTAAACGACCTTCCTCGGAGGCAATATGTAATACGGTGTTGAGGTTGAAGACAGGGCTACATTTGATAATTTTGGCGCCGCACGTGTCAATCAAGTACTCGACAATGTCCAGAGCTCCTTTTCTTACAGCCATGTGGAGCACAGTTTGCTGCCATAGATCTTGCATTTCGATCAAGGTCGCGTTTTTCTCTACGAGATATTTCAAAATGTTAAGTTTACCATTTGTGGCGGCAATGTGCGCTGCAGTCATTCCTAAAGCGTTGGTTACCGTGACTGATATATTTTCCTCTTCAACAAAATGTTTAACGGAATCGGCGTCATTGTTTTGAGCTGCTTGAAATATGTCGTGACACTTGTAGTCTTGGGGCATGTTTCTGGATTGAAAGAAAGTTTACAAAACGAAATTTTGATTTAGCACTTGGTACGCTGCAAAACTCAAACTTATCGAGACTATGTTGTTATCGCTGAACTATTTCGAATTAATGAGTCGGGTCGCGCTCCCATTCTTTCGCTTTAGATAAGCTGAGGTTTCTTTCAACAATTTATTCGATAGTCCCCCATCATTTTCTGAAACGCCCATGTCACCGTATTATACGAGTACTGTGAGACCGACGCGAAATTCTTGCCACCGGTTCAATGCCAATAATGAATCACCCAATTTGAATTTGTTTGTATTATAATTTTCCTAGAAAAGCATAGTCCTAGCCGTATGCTTGGCTTAGTTAACGCTAGTATAGCCTAACATACTCTGGGCTAAGACAGGAGAACTCAAATTCGGACTCGCAAATTTCTGGAACAGGTCGATGGTTGGAGGATTCTAATTCTACCAACGGAGGGGCGAGGGAGACGAAGCCTAATATTATCCGTATATTTTATGCTAAGCCTAGTACAGCTTAGTATACTCATAGTCTAGTATTATAGTATAGCGTACAGGATAGGCGTAAGCTAGGCCTAGTTTAAAGATAGTTTAGCCGAATGGACTGTATGCTAGGATAGGGGAACTCAAACTCATTCGACTCGCAGATTTCTGGATGAGGTCGAGGGCTCAAGGATTCTAATTCCATCAGGCGCGGAGGCAAAGCCTAGTATAATCTGATATTGTATGCTAAGCCTAATACAGCCTAGTCTAGTGTAGTATTAGTATAGCCCAGCATACGCCTAGTTTTGAAGCTAGTATAACCTGATATATCTTATTTTAGGATTGGGAAACTTAAACTTAGCCCAACATTAGTAAAGCGAGGCATCGATCTAGCATACTAGCCCTAGAATACTACGTCAGCACGCCATTGTTGTAAAATAATCATGTACCGTAGAATTGGAAAAATGGCGATAATGCATTATTTTATGTAGACTGCACCGGTACAATAGTGGGGAACGTCCTTTTTTGGCTCTCATCAGACCTTTGCTTTTTTATCCCCATAAACAATTGCCCTTATTTTGCAAATCTTATTGGCAACATATTAATCCGTACATAGGCAGTACTGAAGATTTGCAGTACAATTTTGTAATTATAATTGATTTTAAATGTCAGTCACAATCACACAATTTCCAATAAAGCAAGTGCTGGCAAACGCCTGTAAAGCGCTCGCAAAGGAAAAATTTTTTTGCAGGCGCCTGTGGGCAGCAAAAAAGGGGTGGCCACGGTGGTGAGCGAGCGCCCGTGACCTGCCGGCGGTCGGGCAGTAAAAATCTGTAATCTTGTCCTCATACAAATGTACACTAGCGCTCCTACATGTTTGCTTCTGTAATAATGGGTGCCCATAGGCATTCATGCTACAAATTGCTCGTGGGCGCAAAAGTCAAAATGAAATTGATATTTTACTTTTATTTCAAGGGGGTTTAAATTAAAAATAAATGATACCCTCATTTATTGCTAACTGGCACTCAGGCATTGATAAAAATTGAGACAATACCCTAAGGCTCAATTCACACAATGCCGGATTGTAGGCCTGGCTAGTTGCCAGCCCAGTTAAATGTGTGTTGGGCGATCATCCAGCAGCCAGGCTTGTTTTACATAATGCCGGGTAACCAACCCGGTCACTATTTGCACGGTTAAAAGTGTGTTATTTCCAATTGTCACACTTAAACGCAAAACCAGCAGCCGAGAATTTTGGTGATAGCTGCCGGATGTCTCTGGGCAGTCCGGACATACTTTTAACCATACTGCCGGCAACCGTGCCACTGTGCCAGGCCTACAATTGGGCGCCGTGTGAAACAAACAAGATTGAGAGCACGTGACCACGGGCATGTACGTGGGCATGCAACCATGATGCACACATGCACTAAGGAACTATAATATATTATAACTTTGTAATATACAAGTAGGTACATGCGCAAGTGATGAGAATAAGACCGTCACAAGGAGGAGCAATCTAAGTAGTAATTCTAAGAGAATTTTTAATCAAATTTAAGAATTCTAGCGACAAAAATGAACGAGAACTCATTTTATTTTTTTTGTTTCCACTAAAATAGTTTTTCTAATTAATCAAAATTGGATGTTTGATATTTAAATTTCTCTCACGGCACTCCTGAAACCTCCTGAAACTGCTCCTCCTTTGATTAAATTTTATCAACATGGTGACAACCCTCTTCTTATCACTTGCGCATACCTATCTCATAAATTATAATCCTTATGAGCACCAATTTGGACTGGGCATATTTTATAGGTGCGCCAGCGTCGATTCACAAAAATTGATATGCGGAGTATGTTGCAAACTTTGAGGTTGTAAAGTAATATTTGTATAACATGTATGTGGGGATTTTCAAGTTTTCTTCAAATAACTCAAAACAGAGCAATTCTGGAGAAAGAACATAGAGAACCAAATTGGAAGAGCCAAAAATTTCCTAGAAGATGACTTGATTTTCAATTTAAATCAGAGTAAGTTTTCATTTTCCATATTTGCATCCGGCCGCTATTGTAGATGCGCTAGTGTTGTGGAGAAAAAGGTGATCACATGAAAATTTACAAGAGCGTATGTTATTTCAACTAGCTGTATCTCAGTTAAAACTGAAAAAAAAGTACCACTTATAATGACCTTTTTTGACTCTCTTGACCAGTAGAATAGTATAAAACTCATAAAAATAAAAATTTCATCAATTATCTGAAACATCACCTTTTTGTCCAGTTTCCACAATAATGGCCGCTATAGTAAATGTAGAGGGCAACTCTTTTTGGGGCTGGATGCAAATAAGAATTACCTTGAAGAAAATGTGTTGATGCTGGTCAACCTACAATATGCCCAGTCCAAATTGAGCGCCTGTGGGCACCCGCGAGTATGCGTATATACTATATACATACACGCAGGGGCCTGCGGTAGTGCTCAAACATTGCCCGTTTGGTTGGGCGCCTGCAAGATCACATTGCCAACTCGCCATTAAGAATTAGTTTTGGGGAAATGGCATTATTTTCCAGGAGTAAAGAATACTATTTCTCCAAAACTTCCAAGTTGCGCTTGGCTACCTTTCGCTTAATGCGCTTCAATTTTCTGTATTTAGCTTTTCATTTTAGCTATTCGATGACAGCTAATGGATAAGCTAATGTTTACAGTCATCCTTCTGACCTTCCTGAACAGCTCGCTAACAGCTACCTAATTTTGGTCCAAAATTGCCGGGCTAACGGCTAAAAGCTAAGGCTAACGGATAAGCTTATCACCTCTGTCCACTTGCAATAATAGAATGTGGGCTATGAGAAATTTAATATTATGTAAACAAAAAAATTTTTTGCGTGGGCGTTGCAACTTGCAATAAACGTAAAGAAGTGACCGCATCGTTCTTATCACTTTTTAAATAATTCACAACCAGACAAGGCCATATATTATACGTACGCAGAAATTTTATGTCACATGTGAAAAAGTAGACACATGGTTTCCATGTAAAACGTGCTAATTCGAATTAATATGTTTTATCCATTGACGATTCGAGTTACCATTTCAAAGTGGGAGTGACATTCGATTTTCAAGAGGTTGCAGTTGAATATTTTAGGTTTGTACTTTCGAATATATGAAGCCGTCGTCAGATATCGTACATACTGTAATATTGATCGAAGGCGAATAACTTAAACCTTCCGCAATTTTCAGAATGATTTAGCCTCCTTGAAGTTACAATGCCGGGGATTGTCAAAGTTAAAGTTATTGAGGGCAGAAATCTTCCAGTAATGGATAGATCCGCCGATACGACAGATGCTTATGTTGAACTGAAACTAGGCAATATAACGTATAAAACCGAAGTGTGTCGAAAGTCCTTGAACCCTCAGTGGAATTCGGAATGGTATCGGTTTGAGGTAAGTAAATCCAAAGGAAGAAATTTTTGATACTATTTTCGACGACTCCCTTAATTTCAATGTCCGTGACAGATGGATGATGCTGAACTACAAGATGAGCCTTTACAAGTCAGATTGATGGATCATGACACATATTCAGCGAACGATATGATTGGAAAAGTTTATTTCAATTTGAATCCTTTATTGCTGAACACGGCCACCGAGATGCGTGGTATTTTAAAATCTAGTCACGCTTCGTCCCCAGGTATGAACCATTTCTTATAGTTAATTAAAGGGAATTGAAATGTTTGAAAACGATGCTAATATTCTTGTAGGCACTGGATGTATGTCGGGTTGGTTTCCTGTTTACGATACCATACACGGACTACGCGGGGAAATCAATTTAATCATCAAATTAGAGTTATTTTCAGATTTCAATAAATTCAGACAATCCTCTTGTGGTGTTCATATCTTCTCTGGTTAGTCTAATTCATTATTCTTGGGTAATTAATCTTACTTTTGCGATTAAATTTTATTTCAACGTTGCAGGAAGTATGATTCCTTCGGGATATTACACTGAAAATATTTTCGGATTCGTTGAAGAGTTAGTGGTCGAAGACGATCCCGAGTATCAATGGATCGAAAAAATTCGTACACCTCGAGCGTCCAATGAAGCCAGACAGTGCATGTTTTATAAAATGTCTGGCGAACTTCAACGAAAAATTGGTCTTAAAGTGATAGAGATGGGCGGCAATGCTGTGATCGGGTTTGTAATGTTATTCTTATTGTCATCCGAAGTTTCTAGGGTTAGATTGAGGTGGCTAGAGTTGAGGTGTGATTAAATCGTGACCTAACAAAAAATTTGCATATCTCGATTCTAAACCGAAGCAGATGTATCTTCAAGAATTTTTTTATCCTGTTCTTTGAAGCTAAACAGTGACCTAGTATTGAGTATTACAAGTACAGCATTTGTATTCTCTGATCACGGCTAGAATACACTCCTAGTTGTTTTATATACTACAGTAATTTCCGTGTGGTACTATTTCGCAGATTTATGGACTCAGATGAAGACTACCTGTAGTCTCCTTTCAGCGTTTCATGAACTTATTAGCAATTCTAAAATTTTATATTAGATTTATTCGAAGGTTATACTTTAACTAGGATAATGACCTAAATTTTTTTGCTTCTTATTGATACCGGTGCACGTCACTTTCATATTAGGATCATTCGATGAATCTTCCTCTTAAAATAAAATATGACTGTGCAAGTTTCGAAAAGTGGTTGTCAAAAATATATTCACACTATCGTATCACATCTTTTTTACCGCTGCTCACCAAATCATCCGGATGGAGTTTGAGCTGAAGAATTTATAAATTAATCCTCCTCTTAAAATAAAATATGACTGTGCAAGTTTCGAAAAGTGGTTGTCAAAAATATATTCACACTATCGTATCACATCTTTTTTACCGCTGCTCACCAAATCATCCGGATGGAGTTTGTGCTGAAGAATTTATAAATTAATCTTCCTCTTAAAATAAAATAGCGTTCCTGAGCTGTCTAATTGCTCTGAAATAATAGGCTCGAAAAAAATACGCATTGCGACTCAGTTTGGATCGTAAATCTCAGGTTATCGAGAAAAAAAGGAACGAGATTTCATTTGTGGACGATGAATTTTACTTTAGAAAACTTCGAAATAGCACCCTGAAACTCTTGTAAAACCACGTTTGAATTCTTAAAATTCAAGTAACTTGTGGAATGCATTTGAATGAATTTTACCTATATCTTTCGAACTTCGTTTCGCAGTATAGCTTTACAGAAAATGTTATCATTGATTAGTCTTACAGAAATCGTTTTTCGAAATATTCATTTGATAGAATTGGAAAATTACTCTTAAATCAATATAATATGATGTATTATGTTACGGCTAATGACATTACCCAACCGATGTTGATAATAACCAGTGGAAATTGGATGTAGTCCAATTCAAGAAACATCAAAATATCATTTTATGCTTCAGCCGGGTAGTGCGTACAATCGTACATTATATAATAACTGCGTTCGAATAGGTTCTGCTGAAATCGCTTGGACGATAGTGTTCGTAAGATACAAATTTTGGAAAATATTGTCAAATTTTGTTTTATTTATCGAGCTGCGCTATCCTGTTTGACAAATGGGTATTCATATGCTCTCCCATAAACCTGCTTTCGATAACACTACGGAAAAAAAATAAAGTAACAGTATTACATATTCAAATATCCGATTCCTAGATGTTTTTCAATGCTGAACACGCTACCGTCTTCCGTTTTCTGCCAGGACGTCACAATTTTCTTTAATAATCTTGCTTGTTTGCCGTGGACTATCGCGGAACTCATCGAATGTAGCAGTATTCAACACCGAAGTTTCGCGTTACATTTCGCAACGATCCGCGGCGCGGTAAGTAAACGAGATGACTACAGAAAATTGTGACGTCCTGGCGAAAAACGCAAGAAGACATAGTGTTCAGCACGGATATTCGAATGTGTAATACTTTTACTTTTTTATTTTTTGTTCCGCAGTGTACTATATTAAAATTGATTTATTACCAGTGATGACTAAAGGAATAGTTTCTTCATTAACTCCTATGATCCCTCAAGAAGTTGCATTCGATGACAGCACTTAGAGCTTTTATTTCAAGTGTCATCTTTTTTATAAGCTTTAGAAAACAAGTACGCGTTATAATATTCCATTTACGACTTGAAAATTAATCGAAAACGTCATGAAATTTTCTAATTTATGTAAGAATCGAAGTACAGGTGAACAGAAAATTGTAACATTTAGTCACTGGTACTTAAATATTAGTCGTATGAAGGTAGGCTTTATTAAGACAAAGCTCGTCACTCTTGAGATCAGTCAGGAACAAGCAATTTGGTCATAATAAACCATATTCATTTATCTCTAGAATTCAATAATTCATAATGAATACGAAAAGTTCGAAAACGATAGAAAATACAGTATCTTTTATTCCTCGATGAGCAATATAAAAGCTTGGATAATTTTATAAAATAAATGTTAACGTAATAGTAAGAGTTCATTCATTTAGAACTAGGTAGAAAATATGGTAATTTTAAGAAATAAGAGTGAACGCAATGAGTTCATTTCTCTATGAACTAGGTAAAAAACTTATTAATTTCATGAAAACAAAAGGAAACGTAAGAGAGATCGTATTTGCACGAGCTTATGAACGTATCACAAAATTGTGAAAAAAATCTAGTCAGATTTACATAAACGTTTATGTTGCTGACCTGTGAGATGTTGTATCAAATTAGTATTATATTTGGCAATTTCTACTCGACATAGGTTGCAGTAGTAAAAGTTACTCACAGAATTTCGTGTGACGATATAGTTATTACCGTCTTCATTTTCTCTCAATTCACGTTTCACTCCCTCTATAGCGGCGTAATCGTTTTCATTTAATGGCGAGATGGATAATTTTCGATCACAAGAAGGAATCTCTTGAGATACCGATCTATTATTTTTCTTGTGTTTCTGACCGTTCAAGTGAGGTTGAACACTATTCCTATTCAATTCTATCTGACAAACCTTGCAAAAATAGGTTAGGTAGGAAATTTTTTCCAATGCCGCGTCATTAAATTCTGTTTCTTCTGTGCAACTGTGGTTTCTTGATGGACGGGAAGTAGTCGAAGTTTCCGTTTTGGCTTCGTTTTTCTTTGGACAAGGAGTAGTTGGTGAGGAACAACTTTCTATTCCATTACTGTAAGTGATCGAAGTTTCCATTTTATCCCCGTTTTTCGATGTTTGCATGAAACAAGTTTCTTTTCCATTGATCGTTGGTTTTGGAGTATGATCGGGAGGATGAATTAATTCCATTTCGTCTTCACCAGAGTCGGAGTCGTCAATATCGATTTTGAACCTCTTCTCTAAAGCTTCAGCGAAACTTCTACTTCTTTCAAGAATTCCATTACTCTTCGTACCAATATTTGAGCCTGACGAAATTACGGTATTGTAAAGGAATCCTTCATCAAATAAACCAATCGATGGTTGTAGAACTTCCGAATGCCGTTTTTCCGGAGAGTTTTTCGAAATTTGTTCTGAAATTTGTTCTTCGGGGGAAGCATTTGTCGAGGCGCGCTCTTCAACAGACTGTTTACGTTTATCATATTTACTAAGAATCCGTTGCATAGTTTTGCTCATGTTTCGAAAACTGGCTAGCATCGACTCGTCCGCAATGATAACGCCATTTTGATCAATATCGAATAATAGCTGTTCCATATTGCCGACGGCTGACGTTACATACTTCGAGTAAATAGTTGGCAATTCCATCCTAGAAGAGAAATTATTCAAGTTTGATTAAGTTTCGAAAGCATAATATTTTCCTGCATAATTTCAAAATCGAAGATTTTCTTGAATCATCGCGTGAGTCTGCTCGCAGATGAGCGATTGTTTTGGAGTGATCTTCTAAAAAAGTGTTTAAATTGTATGAGCGGTATTCTGATCGCTATAAATCGATCGGTAGGCACAATGAATTGAAATCAATACTTGAGAATACGTGAACTTACTTCGATAAGATTTGAGTATTCTGGATAATCACGATGAATTTCTGTCTTGAGTGAGCAGAATGATACCAATGTTGGCTGGAATTGAAAATCGTATTTGAAATAACATAAATTCGTAAATAATATCTTCATTATCATGATTTTTATTTACCCGTTGGTAACAGTAGTGGAGAATGCGAAGACCGGGAAATTGGATGAGCTTCGGTTGATATCGCCCTTAAACTTCCACCTGTTAAACAGAACGATACGTTTCAATCTTTAGCTTCAATGAATATAGTTTCTTCAAGATTCATGTACTCGGAGGTAACTTAAGTAGAACTTGGTGTAAAATCATGTACTGAGAGATCCGATAAGCTTCGGATGATATTACAGTATTCAATTTTTCCCAGTTGAACAGAATTATGACGCTATCGTTCCAATATTTCTCTTCGAAAATCTTCAGTTTTCAAAATTCATTTACCTGTTCACGATCAACGAAGACGGAAGAAATTCGAAATAAGGCGACGATTTTTGGATACCGAAGTTATAATGTCCGAAGGACCGTTCAGAATCTGTTCAGAATACGACGATGAAGTCTTAAACCGGTAAGGTTGGGACGAAAATTGATTTTTTTCAGAAATAGAAAAGAGTGAAATCAGTCGTGCATTCAATAAATCTAACGATCACAATGAAAATAATGAGATGAATTTAGAGTTGGTATTGCATCAGACTTTTCGTAAAATAATACTGCGCTGCACACACATTCCATACATTTATATACATCTTACACTTCGGTAATAGATGCATTCGAAATCGAAAATGATCAAGACGAAATTATACTGCTGGAATGCAGAGGACGTACGCTGATGTGATAAGCTTATTCTCGGCTCTGTCGAAAACTTCCATAAACTTCGATGCAACATATGATCGCTGCAATTCTGCATTACGTGCACGAATAATATCACTCATATCAAGCGCGCATGCGCTGTTCTACTCTAGCCTAACTAAGACTCTAGCCTAGCCTAGCACGCTCTCTACTTTTCATGAAAGACGATCGGGCAAACTGGATCTTTTGAACGACTGGTATCAAATTTGATACGACTGAGAGTCGTGAACGAATTATGTAGCTACTTTTTATCGAACTATTTGACAAAGGGTTCCTTCATAACACCAAAACTTTCGAGAGATATAAATGTTGGTGCGAAGAGTTTTGGAAATTCTGAATCAGATTTTCTGGAAAGAAAAGAAGTTTTACTGAAGCTATAGAGAAGAGATTTAAAAAAATCGATATTGACGACTCCGACTCTGATGAAGACGAAATGAAATTAGTTAAATTTCCCGATCATACTGATACTCCAAGACCAGCGATCGATGGAATAGAAAGTTGTTCTATACGAACTACTCCTCATCCATCAAAAAACGAAGATAAAATTGAAAACTTCTACTACTTCCCGCAATGGAATAAGAAGTTGTTCTATTCAAACTATGCCTCGTCCATCAAAACATCAACACAAAAAATGGAAACTTCGAAGCACAAACTTCTTGTTCATAAATTTAATTTTCCATGACGAAAATAAGGTCAAAAATGATATTCGAAAAATTCACAATTTTGTTCCACGCCTTTGAAAAGATTGAATTTAAAATAATACTCTAATTGAGTTGAAATGAACCACGCGCAGAAGATGAAGAAAAGCGCACTCATATCACTGTCATTCAATTTGAGCCTATTTGTGACCCGCTGTGAGAGGAGGGTACTTAGCATCAACCTAACCTAACCATGCTAAGTACCCTTTTTTCACAGCGGGTCACATTTTATTGTTTCTTGAAAATTCTTCTTGGTAATGGTTGGTTATTTACATTAAAGATTGGTCAATTAGCCGGAATTAGCTTTATGAAAGGGAAATAGAAATTTCTCCAGATTGTTTATTTGGATATGCATTATTGTAGCTTTGTTCAATTGTGTTTGGCAGTCAGCTACTTTAATATTTTTCCTAGGTTTTGATACGTGACACCAACTGTGTTAGAACTTGACAGATGTCAGCTATTATTTTGTCTTTCCTCTGACATCTCATACTACTACATGCTGAAATTTTGACACAGGATACATCCTATTTTAATTTATTTTGATACCTTTCATTTGGAACCGGCTTTCCACAGGAGGCAGTCAACTACTTGCCATTATTTGTACAATTTGCATCGAGGTGTTTGATAAGAGGAGGGCTCAGCTCAATATGTTGCGTCTTGTTCACAGTTGAACTGAACACACCTCTACCAAACACCTTGGATTCACATTAGTATTTTATTGCTACATTTCCTGCTGAATATTGACAAAGGACCTGTTTCATGAAGTTGATGGGAGAAAAGTTATTTAGCCGTTACCGGAGTCCATGAAATATTCGTCAAGTAGATGAAAAGACATGGACCTTTGTAACGGCGAAATTAACCGGGAAAGAATATTGATTTAGGGAAAATGTTGAACCCTCTGAGCTACCTACTTCAAGTACTCAGAAAGTGTTGATCTTGTATATTAGAAAAGTCTCCCTCTTAATACTTTATAGCGTAGGTTAGACCATCCATCACCTTCCTCCCTTCGCAGTACCGTAATATGCTGGAAAGACAGTGGACATTTCTTTCAGGGAACCCCTTTAAAGCATGTTCCTCCTGGTTGTTGAAAAGTAAACGAAAATAGCAAATATTCTCTGAAAATCTCTCACTAAATATTCAAAAAAGTCCCTACCGCCAAATCGTCTTATAGAAGAGCCCTTGTATCTAATGTATAAAACAGAATGTTTGTCTATCTGTATATATGTAATTCTATAACTTTCGAACGCCTTCACCTATCGACTTGGAATTTTTTTTGAAAAAATTCGTTTCATTTGGGTCAGATTTTTAAATAAATGTCGATGTTCCGACTCCCTCAAGGTGGAATAGGGTGCGGAAGAATTAGGAATAAACGGAGATCCGAAACTGCTTCTCGCTGTACCGTTCAAAAACGTTGAGCGGCTCATTTTAAAAAGTAAATTATCGTGATACCTCGAATTTTACTCATTTTTAGGGAAAATTGAAAAGAACAAAAATTGTAGCCCCTATGATTTCCTTTTGAATGAGCCCAATCTCAGATTTTTAGGAGGAAATTTGGGAACTATTGGTATTTTGACTGATGCCTATTTAATATGATTGTGTTCAGTGGCGGATCTAGGAATTTTTTTTGGGTGGGTGGGGGGGGGGAGTTATGGAGAGGAAGTCTTTTAGAATATTTATCACGTCCATTCTTCCCCTTTTCCTCTCTTTTTCTTTCTTTTTTTTACGAGGGGGGGTTAAACCCCCACCTCCCCTTGAATCCGCCGCTGATTGTGTTCACACAGAGAGAGAATTTTAACCGGTACTGCTCTGAATGAATCTATAGAGACTATCGGAAGACATTTATGTAAGATAATTTCTTGAAAATTCGCTCTTCTTTTGTGATTTTGTGATACAAGTGACTATAATATCAGGTAAATATCGTCGTCAGAGGTTAAAACTACCTAAGAAAAGGTACTGTGTTCGAGAAAGAATTGGGAAAATTACATCCGGTTCCTCATGTAGGAAACGACTGAATGCGTCTCATATACCTCTATAGGGGTATGGCAGGTACAAAACACAGAGTATCTTCTACTCAACACACAGTTGGCGCTTGTAAGACAAGATTAAAGAGGAAAAATAAAATTTTCTTCATTCACGATCAAAAAGTACCTTTTGCGCCCTCTTCAACAGTGGTTAGACATTAACGACTCTACGTTTACGTATTTTTCTTTCACTACAAGGAGTTTTTCTTGTTTTCATTTTGGAGTAGAGAGTATTAACGAACTATCATCTATGCACGAGTGTCTCTATTTTTTGATTGTACTTAAATGAAGAAAAATCTCATATGCAGCACGGTTAGAAACGGCCATCTTAACCCTAATATTGTTGCGTAAAAACTAATTCCTCCTTATTAGGCTGTGCCTGCTTATTTCGCTATAGTTCTCATTTTTGCATTTTTCAAATTATTGAATGAATATCTGCTGTACAAAGTCAAATTGACGTATATTCACGATAGAAAGATCACGGAAAGATAGGGTTTAAACCTGCACTAGATAGCGCTGCAAAATTACAAATTACCTCCGCAGGTGAAATTGTGTGAGTGATCGTGGATATTTTCAAACGGAAATACTGTAAACTTCAGGAGGGCAAAAAATGATGGAAAATATTTCTGCGTAGTTAAATTGATTATAATTCGATTTTTTAACGAGAGTGCAATAAAATGTAGGATAAGTTTTCTTTTAAAATAAAGCTCTAGTTGATTAAAAAAGGTTTAAATTTTACCGTAATCTACCGGTGAAATTATCATGATCACTCACTCAGTAATCGATAACACTCAGGGTGCCATGCCAACCTTAGAAACTCTTAAGTTTGAATCCCAATAATCAAACTTTGTACTCTTATATCATTGGTGTTGAAGTTGAAATGTAGGATAAGTTTTCTTTTAAAATGAAGTTCTAGTTGATTAGAAAAAGGTTTAAATTTTACCTAGTCTACCGGTGAAATTATCATGATCACTCACTCAGTAATCGATAACACGCAGGGTGCCATGCCAACCTTAGAAACTCTTAAGTTTGAATCCCAATAATCGAACTTTGTACTCTTATATCATTGGTGTCGAAGTCCAAGGAGAAACGTTGAACCCTTATCACACTTGATAGTAATAAGAGATATCTGAAGGAAATGGATTAACCGCACGACATTTCGTACTTCGATATCAAAACCAAACTCGAGGGAATATATATTAATCAGATATACCAACATTTAAAGGAGAAACGATCGCCTGATCAACAATATTATCTCTTGCACCATGTTATGTGTCAGTAGAAACCTAGCGATGCGTTTCGATATGAATTTTGATTATTCGTTTTGTACATTTAATCGTTTTCTTAATTGGTTTCATTCTGGGGAAAGTTTCGAAATTTGTAAGAACGCGAAATGAAAATAGAATCCATATACAATACATTCCAAAATGATTCAAAATAGAGTTCACGCGATCGAAACGCTTTACTGAATTCTTATGGATGAGGTCCCATCGCATGATTATAACGTCTCCGATCAGGGGAAAGGCAAAAAAAAAGTAATTGGCATTGTATGCAATTTGTAAACGAGTGCCAATTTCAGATTGTACTAGTTTTTCACTGCTTTTGCTCAAGTTTCATATAAGATAATTTATCGAAAAAGTGCGAAAAAACAGCACTTTTTATCACGGTTTTTGTACAAATATTTTTCGTTAGTTGATTTGTTTTCTTGTCCTGAAGATGGTTACGAAATAAACGAAACGTAGACGAGTTGATACTCGTCAAATGCGAGAAAAGCTTTCTACTTTCGTGTGAATCTTCTCTTTCACGAACAAAAAAGTTATCGAAAAATCAAAAAAGGCTTTTCTACGTTATTCAAAAATAACATCTAATTCCAAAAATCAGGTAAAACTTACGAAATTGAAGTCAATACGCAGGAGTATTTAAATACGACTAACAACAATGAAAAATTGTAAGAATCAATAACATTCAAAACACGATGAAAAATGTTAGAAATCTGGAACACTCGAAAGTATAGTTCAGCTGACAATAGAAAATTTAATTCTGAAAATTGAGAACACCGGAAAATATAATTTATTGGTTATACACGTCCGTACATCAACAATTCACTGCAGTAAGTGTTTCACGAACTTCACGAACGAAGAAAACCAGTTGTCGGTTGTTCTGCTGGAATCGCTTCGTAACGCACTCTACTGGCAGCGATACGCGATTCAGCAACCATAGTGTACATGTCAGGAACTTCCCGAATTTGTGACCCGCTGTGAGAGAAAACATAACCTAACCATGATAAGTACCCTTCTATGCTTTCTCTCACAGTGGTTCATGCTGAGTACCCTTCTCTCACACCGAGTCACATTTCTTTTGAAATTTTTTCAGCAGCGATTTTGGCGGTCAGGGTCGAATAGGTAGTCACTTTGTAATTTTTGTTCTGGTCGTGCATTGTTCCACCTGAATTACTGTATCCTCGAAATTCTACCCATGGTCCATTTCACCTATGTAAAGATGAGTAAAAGAAAAATTAGGTTTGCGGAATACCGCCCCGGTGAGATCGTCCGGATGTCTCCTCGTTTTTCCTTTATGTGCAAATAATAAGTCTTTTTAACGGTGTTTCATTATTTAGAATTTCTTTAAAAATCCTTTATCGATGTCAACGTCGATTTTTTCCGCTCTTTCTGTCTCTCTCCTGTTGAGATAACATTTCTTCCAAAGTCCAGGAATTGTACTCGAAGGCGTTCCCGTGATACTCTTTTACCAACGAATTAAATTTTTTTTTTTATCCTTTCCGCGTATTCTCATAGTTTGTCTATTTGTCTCCATCTGGCAGGATTATCTTTCGGTGCAAAAAGAAAAAAATCGGATGTCGTGCGGCGAAAATATTTTCATTTCTTGTACATGGTAGATTTTCGTAATCCAATGCACTTCGTCATCTCGATAACCCTTGTGGTTCTTTCTCGCCGTTTGTATACTCGATCAAAGTTCAGTCGGTTCAATTCTTTCTTTTCTTCTCGACCAATCTGAGGCGTTGTAAAGAAAATTCAGACCGCATGCTCATTATATATATTTTTATTATATGCGTGCGATTAAATACCCCTTTGAGTGAAACAAAACTCGAGAGAGCTTCAATTCGTGGTTTTTCGTCCGTCCGAAATTTTTCAATGCAGAACCAGTGAACGATGAAAAGTTAGAACTTTCAAATTACAATAAAACCCCCCTTAGCGGACGATTTTTTGGGAACGCGGACATCTTGTTTCGTTTTCTACGCATTTGTAGAATCCTTTAAATACCGGATACTTTTTCTAAACTTTTAGACACTTCTTCCAAACTTTTTCTCATGCTCAATTTTCTGATTCAAATGAATAAATCAACGTGCAATTTCTTGACTTCACTTCGTCGTCAATCGTTTCCTTTATTTTAAAAAGTTGTGCAATACAACTTCTCGCTTACCAGCTCACCCTGTTTGATGTGCGGTTTACAAAAGTTCACGATCCACTTTTTTTTTTTTTTTTTGTCTCCTCTGCATATTGGACGAATTTCAAGTGACCGCTGTTTTACATAATTCATTTCTGCTCTACCGTGGGGCACTTGATACAGGCAGGTGGGTGCTTTTCAAAAGATTTCTCAGTGGAATTATCGGAACAAAATAATCTATTTGTGACCCCGTCTACAGAAACCCGCCTTAGCGTTGAATATCGATCAGGAGAAAAGAATCTTTTACAGAGGAGGGGTTTCCTCCTGATTGTAATTGAACACTAAGACGGGTTTCTGTAGACGGAGTCTCATTTAATGATTTTTGTAGAGATGGAAAGCTGGCTATCAAAAGAGCAAATCCGCTCCAATTTTCTTGGGGCCGGAAACTAAAACTTGGCTTCAGCTTTCAGAATCTTGCTCAGGAGCTTTTGTTCTTTTCTTTTTCGACATGAATATGTCTTTTTTTGAGAAGGTATACCTGTTAAAATGTTTTCATTTAAAGTATGTAACTCGAAGGGATGACGTCACTCAATGGTGGATTCGCGGGGGAGGACTCAGGCACACCAGTGCCCGAAACCGAAAAATTAATAGGGAAAAAAGGTAAATTCAGGGAAAAGCGAGAGAGCTGTTTTTTTGCTGGTTAAATATCAAAAAAGTCGTCAACTTCTCCTCCCAAAATCATCTTTTAAATTTGCCCCCGTGTCACTGCTTGATAAGTCTTAGGGTTAGGGGTGATGAAGTCACCAAAATCTCCTTATAAAAAATGTGACGCAGATACAGCCTAATATGCAGTGTACTGGATACTACGTATTAAAGGAGGGGCTAAGCTAGACTGACATATGTCTTTTGGAGGGAAGAAGGGCTTATACGAGCAAGTAGTCTGAGAGAGCTAAATTAGGATGGCCCACATTATATCAGTATAGAAATACTATTGAAGAGGCTGAGCTAAGCTAAAGGCGCAATTTAAGTAACTGTTTGAAGAACGTCAAACTAGGCTGGTCCTATAATATTTTTGGAGAAAGCTGAACTAAGCGAGTTGGGTTGAGGCGGATGGCTTATGTATTAGGCTAAACTACGTGAAATGCGTACCCTAAAATGAGGCTAAGAAATACTGTTGGAGGTTTATTTGGCCTATCGCATCAGTCTTTTGATTGGGGGATTTACTGCACGTTCATACAGACAGAGACACGTCTTAAGATGAGAGGTGATGATGTCACTAAGGTTGAGAGAGGTTAATGTCACAAGTTTATGACGTCACGAAAGTGGATTTGTCTTAAATTGGAAAATTTGTAGTACATATTAAGTGTGAAAATTCACGGATTCTTGAAAGGGGTTTATTTGTTTATTAGTTGATTTAAAGTGCCGTCCAACAGCCAAAAGGCAGGCACCCTGTTTTATGGGGCACGTGGAATCTAGAAAATGTAGATTGTGACGTCACAAGGTTGACCTGTGACGTCATAGGCCCGAACTTTGGAGCTATATATAATAGAAGGAGAACTTGAAAAAACTCAACGAGGCGTGATAGGGAACCTGATTTTTGAGGGATCTATCACGTCATCATATGTGGATCAACGCGAGAAAACCAACCTGGCTGGCCGAGCGTCTTATCACGTGACATGTGTTCAAAGTTAAAAATCGTGATATCTAGCGTTTGAGTGAAAGAATTTTCGTGAAATTTAGACATTTTGTTCTTGAAAGATGAATGTGTCTAATTCACGAAAATCAATTCACTCAAAACGCTAGATATCACGATTTTTAACTTTGAACACATGTCACGTGATAAGACGCTCGGCCAGCCAGGTTGGTTCTCTCGCGTTGATTCACAAATTGTGACTTCACAAATCCTGAATTTAGAGCTACATGTTATAGGACGGAGGCTTAAAAAATGTTCGAATTCCAAGCTTTGCCGGACGAAGGACGGTGGACGCTTTTTTCTGAAAAATCCCCCATAAAACAGATTCCCTCTTAAAAGAAGCTCCACTCATAATGTGCTAAAAATATAATTCTACTTTTCTTGAGAAAAGTTGAGTAGTTCTTGAGATAGACTCAATTTAGTGGAAAAATTTCTTTGTAATAGTACACGCATGTACACGTGCACAATATGAAACTTTTTATTTTTACTCTCTTCTGGTTAGTCTTATCCCATTTCCCCCCGGAAGGATTGCAGAAAAGGCGTAGGGTCCAACCAAATCTCCCCCCCCTTTTAGCTAGCTTGTGTTCTTATAGTCATGCGGTCGTATCTTCAGGAATCAGGGGTTGGCTTCAGCAAGTTCATCTTCGTTAAATTTTTTGAATCTCTAAACTAGGCTTGAGCTTCCCCATCACTCTTCCATCTTTCTTCAAGTTAATTCGTCCAATTTTAACTGGAACCCTTTTTTTGTCGAGGGGGTGTTCGGAAAAAATGTCCACCATCCGACCAGCCGGGAACCTCAAACTCGTTTAGAGGTCGATCTCCTATCATATATAGCTCGGATGTCGACATTTTTCCAAAATCCACCCCCTATCATTCACCGGTATAGTTCGGAGGTCGAAATCCTGCGTTCCCCATAAAACAGGTTTTCGCCACCCCTCGTTCAACTCCGTTGAAGAACCCGTGTTTTTTTGCCCTTCTTCTTTCCTTAGCACGTTTCTTCCTTTGAGTCTGTTTAGCCGATAGTATTCTTCTGCTTTCGTTCCATGTGCGCTTAAGCGGCTGAATAGACGCAAGTCCCAGGTTCAACAAGGTCATATTTGAAAATTTTCCAAGTCCTTAAACTGGGGTGATGCTTTCCCTGCCTCTTCTTCTAATTTGGTCAGTTGTTTTCTTCTTATTGTTCTTTTTATTCTCCTACATCTTTCCATAGCCCCCCTCCTCTTCTAACCAAGTTTGATCCATAGTCTTCTACTTTTTCTATGTGCGCCCGTACAGTCGTGTAAATTGAAATTCAAGAATTAGGGTGGAGCTCTTTAGAAAGGCCGTACTCAAGTCCCTCACCTACGCTAGAGCTCTCTCCTAGTTTTTATCATATGCTTTCCTCTGTTATATTTTCCCAAATACTTGAATTCGCTTAGAGCCTCCCCTCCCCATCAGCCTAATTTGGTGAATAGTCTTCTATTTTTCACCTACGCCCGCACGGTCATAGGAACGAAAATTTGGAAAAAAGAGGTAGACTTTATCGAAGACATGAAATATATCAGAAAAGAGACAAAGGAAAGAACTGATCAGATTTTCGTTTGACATTTTTACTCTAAAATGAAAAGCGATTCGAAACTTGCACAGTTGAAAATGAGTCTTTGAACTGATTTGAGAAAAGAAGATCCCAGTATTTTCACGAGAGCGTGTAGGTTTTTCAAGAATAGTTGTACCATGAGAAGATCGCTTCAATATCTGAAAAAATCATACTAATGGATAAGAAATTTTGTTGGTCGAGGATTTTTAGGAATCACTAACATCTCGATCTTTCCTATAATTTGTTGATTTTGCTTTTCTTTTAAACCTTTTCGACTGTTTGAATAATCCTTTTATACTTTTTGTCCGGAATCTCTAGGTACCGTCAGTGTTTTGACCTTGAAGGAGAAACTGGTGGAGTAGTGGTCCGTGGTATTGGTACGGCCGTCAAATTGAACAAATATAAACGTACCGACATTGCTTCTAGACACAGGTGAGGACAATTATACTACAAATATTTATAAGATTTCTTATGGAGGACGATACTGTAGGCACAATGCTTCAAAAGTATGTTCACGCTAGTGATTAGCGATGCCTAGCGACTGCAGTTTTGCTCCTCTTTTAGAATTAGACTCATGCATTGAAAATTATCATATAATATCACGAAGTTATTTCTTCTGTTCGTTTGCGATTTTTCTTCCTCTTAATCGCGTTACTTCTTCTTATAACCATGTACACAAATATGTAGTATGTTTAATCCCGCTTTCAAAATCCCCAATCTGACAATAACTTCGGCCAGCGGCTACAACAGTACGGCACATAGCGACTCTTGCAGCGTTGTTTCTCTCTGCGATTCTGTCCAATCCGAAAATGTATTTGGCGATCTTGGACTGGATGATCGTTGGTCATTGTGCAGCTTTGCTAGCGGAACGAGCTGCAACAGCCGATGTACGTCCATTGAAACACTGCTCGACCAGTCTAATCGTAAACCCGTCAAAAGCGGTTCCAAATTGTTGAGCGTTGCTCGCTATTTCACCTCGTCGCGACTTAAACGAAAATTGTCCTTGAAGAAAAAGCAAAAATCATTGTTGTCGCGGAAGTTCAGCGTGATAGATGAATACAAACAGAAAGGCAATCGTGGGTCCTTAACCTTTGAGTGGGCAAGTGTAGAAGAACCTGATGTCACTTGCAACCTGTTCGATGACGCTGAGCGTTATCGATCAAATTACCTGGACTACGAGTGTACGGGGAAGGAAATTAAGAAACGCCAGAAGTCGATAGTTAGTGCCCCAGAGCCTGTTGACTACGGTAATCGTACCCTTGACGAGACGATTAGGGAAATAGAGATGTGTATCATACCGAATGACGAAACTGACAATAAAGTTGTACAAGTCGAGCGCGGAGACTCGATCGAGTCAAGGGGATTGGTGACTGTCGAGAAAGTCATCGAAAATACTCAAGCGTCAAAGCCATCGGTTAAAAATAAGAAATCAGAACCTCAAAATACCTCCACATCGGATGATCCCTCGCTAGAATCGATTGAAGTAAAGCCGACTAGAATTCGTCGGAGTAATTCTTTTGTCCAAGCAGTTAGTGATGAATCGTATGATGATCACTCAACTTCCGTACCCTCCTCTTACTCAGCCCTTGGAGTGGCACGCAGTCCTTCACCCAGACAATCAGTATCTTCTCTCGAATTGCGTGCAAGTCGTTCAAATTCCGTGTCCACGGATTCGGCCTTTACAGTGACGCACAGTCCTTCAGCTAGGCAATCAGTTTCTTCACTCGAGTTGCGTGTTAGTCGTTCTCCATCAGTCTGCCAAAGAGAATGCTGCTTAAGAAGGCATTCCACCAGAATCGGTAGGTCGAACTCGTTTCTCTTGGCAGTTGGTGATGAGAACGAACATTTAGGTTCTTTGGATTCGATAAAAAGTAAAGATACCACCACCTCACCTCCGAAGCGAAGACCACTTTTAAGATCGAAATCTTTTATGAGCGACGATACTATCGATAACAACTCTTTAGATTCTATCTCAACAGTAATCCCGATGGCGAAAGACTGTTCAGACTCTCCAACGAGAATTCGAATAGCTGCAGTCAACGAAATAAGTGGAAACGATATAACGCGTTGCTCAACTCCCCCGATATCGGAGATGACTCCTTATGTGCAGTCATCGAACGCTCAATCTGGTTTCGGGCACAATCTAGCGACGAAGCTTCGTCGAAATTACGTCGTCAACTATTCTTCAATCGCCGATTCACCGGAAGTGCAGAAACTAATTAAAGAAAAACATCGCTCCGAATCGCGAGAGTTGGAGCTTGTGCCTCAGCCGGAATTAGCCGCGCCTCCCGACATCGTTCTTCTTCCTCCCTCTCCTACTTCTCAATCGAGTCTTGATACTAACGTTCATATTTTGCCTGATATTAACGTTAGCGAGTGTAAAAACAATGATAGTGACCATCGTGATTGTCATGTTTTGATGAATGTAGACGAAGATAATCATAACATTTTGAGTGAAGCCTTAACACCTAGCCGCTTGTTTATGCATGCTAATCACGGCCATAGGAATACGTCCGAAGGCGACAATAACGAAGAGGACGCTACTGCGGCTGTCACTGTCAAACGAGACGCAGTCGCGAATACAGACGCCGCCAACAAGTCGCGAACCCTCAGCGAAACTAGCGTCAGTCTGAAAGGGAATGTGTCATCCAAAGGTGAGCTTTGTGAGTTTTTAGCCGGGGCAAGCTTGGAAAATGAAATATTGTCGTCTCAAAACACTACGCAACAATTTTTGAAAATCAATGAAATAATTAAGAGGTCGTATCTAAAAGTATTTTTTGCGCTGAATTGAGAACCGCTTGCGCCGTTTTTTCATAGCAGATCGCGTTTTCTTGTTATTATCTTGTTTAGTTGCCGCGCATTGTCGCGAGGCGAAGCGTTCCTTATCGGGCCTTGATACTGCTATCGTTGATTGAAGCTTACGTCTCGCGACGATGCGCGACAATAACAAGAAACCGCGATCTGCTATCGAAAAACGGAACGCGGTTCTGAATTCAGCGCTAAAAATACTTTTAGATACGACCTCTTAAGTATTTCATTGATTTTCAAAAAAATGTTTGGTTGTTGTGTAGAGAAATTTTTGATGTCGTACCGCTCTGGGGTCATACTCTCTTTTCTCTCTTCTACAGATGTTGCCGTTCTGCAAGACAGCGTATCAGCCATTTTTAATTTTAGTGCTGATTACCGAGGATGTAATGTCATCCATAAAGAGAATATCGAAATGATGGAATATCCATTCTTCACGCTATCTGTGTATCCGGAAGACTTTGTCGTGCATATTGGTATGTACACATTCTGGATCTATTTTTACTGCTTGTTGTTTTCGACTATTGCTGGTCCTGAGGTTCGTCCCTTCGTGCAAATGGTTGTACCAATCACTCGGGTGCACGCGAGACTCTCTCCCTTGAGCATTCTTCTTGAAATCTAGCTCCGTGAGACAGTCCATGCATCAAAGTTGTTTTAACAGGGAACCTGTTTTATCGGAGGGTATTTTGAAGAAAAATGACGGGCGCCGGACATTGGGAGGCAAAACGTGGGACTTATAAAAATTTTTACCTCTGGGCTACATAATTATGATAGGAGGGGGACTTGGAAAAGTTTCTTCCTTCGAGCCATATATGATAGAAGGTGTTTCAGGCTAGTTCACTATAGATACTGTATATTAGGCCTAGTTAGTATAAGCTTAGTTATACTGCATATCAAGCCTAATATAACGAAGGCTAAAATTCGAAATTTTTCAGGCTACATATTATAGACCTAGAATGGTATTTTAAGCTTAGTATAATGAAGGATAATGTTTGACATTTTCCAGGCTGCTTCTTTTAGGCCTATTATAGTATATTAGGCCTATTATAATGAAGGCTAAAGTTCGAAATTTTTTAGACTACTTATTATAAGCCTAGTATAGTATATCAGACCCAGTATGATGTAGGCCAAAGTTTGAAATTTCTTAGGCTAGTTATTATAGGCCTAGTACGGTGCATTAGGCTTAGCACAGGCCTAGAAGTATAGTGTATATTAGGCCCAGTATAATGAAGGCTGAAGTTTGAAATTCCTAGTATAACGAAGGCAAGCTATTTAGGAGCGAGAATACACAATAGTGACGCCCATAAAACAGATTCCCTGTTTGCCTCAAGTAACAATGTTAATGAAGGCAACTCCGAGCGACTCACAAAGTGGGCTGTTTTTTACTTACAACTGCTCTTTTCAGGTGGAACAGTTTCAGCAAGATCGGTGAAGTTACTCGGCCGCATATCAAATATTGAAGAGCCTGAAACGCGAGACGCGTGGTGGACGGAAATTCGTGTCGAGATCAAATCCCATATGCGAGCATTGGCTTGCAACGCCGTTCTAAATTACACTGAAAATACTTCCATTTGGTAAGTTTGAAAGTTTCTCCACTCTCGGGGAGTGTATCGAATCAGAATAATTACTATTTATGTTTGATTTTGTAGCGATGAAATATGCGTCCTAAGTGCAACCGGTACCGCAGCGGTTGTGAAAATTTTCGATAGCGCTGCAAATGCGTTCACGCACGATGATTCCATCAGAGGTGTGAATCGGAATTCTGAATCCGAAGTAGAGGTTTGTTCTGTGTTTCATTGATCGTTACATTAGTTTTTTTTTTTGTTGTTTTCATATTTGAACGTAACTTTATCTAACTTCCCGCGGATAATTAACCATATTCATGGTGCGTTTCAATTGGTTTCTCAATAAAATTCTTCCAAAAATCTTGGGGCGATATTGGATCCATTGAAAGCTTCTTATGGAGTGGTGTTTAATTAGTTGAGGTTCAATTTGATTTGGTAACTGATGCTGTTAATTTGAAATATAAAAACTGGTGTTCCAAAAGGGCCCCGAAAACCAAAAGCTTTCGCTTGGTCTGGGTAGGAAAGCGCTCTCCGGCTCACTAATGTTTCGTTGTTCTGAAAATCTCCACTACGCCTCCACTACGCGCATATTCGATTGGTAGGCTTATTGTCTGTTTTAAAGGGGAGTCGCTGTTACTTTAGGTGTATACATCCGGATGTGCCTAGAACAAACCTTATTCTTTAGCCAGAACAAACTTTGATATTTGTTTCTAGAGCTGTCTATTCAACGAGAGGTACTTTGACAAAATATTGATCTCGAACTGTGTATTCCGCTAAAACTTGTCCAAGGCATTCAGGCTATAGAGAGCGATATTTAGGTTAGGTAATAGAAAAATCTAAGCTAGTTAAGGGGATTTAGAAAATGTGATGGTAGGTGAAAGCTCTGGCCTACTCTAGAGACTTGCGAACGTGTCCAAAGTTTGAAAATGGGTATCCAAGGATTTGGTGAAGGGAAAGTGTTCCAAAAATCGACTAGAATTGACCAAAAACAACCATAATTGAACATACGTCAGACGCGTCTAATTGACGCCCAATGCAAAAAACGACCAAAATCAACCATAATTGGACATACATCAGACGCGGTTGATTGGCGCCCAATGCGTCTGACATATGTCTAGATTATGGTCATTTTTGGTAGTTTTTGGTCGATTCTGGTCAAATTTTGGAACAGTTCCCAATTGGCCCTATCACTACTCCCCTCGTATCATAGGTATATAACCAGAGACCGGATTTCTCGGCAAAATGCCGAAAAAGTAAAAAATAAATGCCGAAATCGTCGTTTTTGCCGAATTTTAGAAGGAAAATGTATAAGTTTTAGCATTAAATGACTCAAAAAATGCAAAAAAATGGTACTTTTTTCGTTATTGCCGAATAATGCCGAAAACTGAATTTTAGTGCCGAAAACTGAATTTTAGTGCCGAAAATCTCCATCAAAAATGCCGAAAAATCCGGTCTCTGTATATAACTTAGAGGTCGAAATTATTCCAAGTCCCGCTTCTATCATACATACCTCGAGAGTAGAAATTTTCCAAGTCCCCCCTTCCTCGCCGTAACGTCATCAACCTCGGACCGCCCACGCTCCCTCGCGGACAAAAATTTCCTGAATGTACGCCTCAATAAAAGGGATAGCGTGTTCCCTGCTAAAAATCAAATTCAACCTGAAAGAAGTAGAATTAGCTTTCGTATTGTTCTAAGAAGAGGTCCGTTGTTTTCTTTGATGATGGTATATTTTTCATGGAATTTGAAACGAGCTTTGAACTTTACAGAGGAAAGTGGCTTTGAAAGAATGACGAGCTGTGCTTGTAGACGAGGAGGTACTCAGATGAGAAAAGTTGGACAAGATTTTCACGTTATCGGGTGAGAATGTTTAGTTTAGAGGAGGGTCCAAGCAGGACAACAAAAACCTTGCTGCTCACTTCGTTCACTGTTTGTTGGATCTCTTTTGTCAGCAACATTCATTGAGGCAAGCGAAGAACCTGATTTATCGGGGATTTTTTTCTCTCCATTGAGCGATTAGTTGGTCAAAATTCTTTTCATGCCCTTCCCTCAAACACAGCTCGAAAGTCTAAACATTTTAACATAGATATGTCTTAGAGCTAGCAGTCAGTCTGAGATTTGTTACGCGAAAACGACGTCATGAGTAACCTTGATCCACTTTAGGAACTTGAAAAAATTTCGATCTCCGCGTTTTTATTCCTAATGTGAATGGATTTCACTACGCTCTGGGTAAAATTTTGTCAAATTCCTAGATTAGGCCAAGGTCATTGATAGCATCACGTTACGCGTCTCGCACCCTAGGCCTAGGACTCATACATATCGAAAGAGAATTTGATTTACCATCATAAAGCCTGAACTGAAAGCAACTGACGAACAGAAGGGAAAAACAAGGTATTAAGATTAGCCAAACGAGAAATCGCGGTGTGAATCATAAACCAGTTCAATCAGACCATCTTCCGGAATGTACGAGTTGAGTACAGTGATACCATCGGTGTTGAGATGACGCATTATCTCTATATGCTCGAGGGTAATGCGCTTCCGGTAAGAATTCTCCTTATGGAGGAGTTCGGATCCCTCGCGGAAGCTGTGGCCACTGTTTATTAAATGATCAGCAAAAGCTGACTTCCCTATGTGTCCCTTCTTCCAAGACTTCAGGTGCTCAGCTACACTAACTTTCATTTGGCGGCTGGTGTTACCAATATAAAAGCCTCCACAATCCTTACATTCCGAATTATAAACACTACTCCTCTCGTTAACGGGTATGGGGTCCTTCAGTCTCACAAACAACCTCTTGACTGTGGTAGGGTTGTAAAACGCCAAACGGGCGAAAGGCCCGACCCAATTGGAGGGAGAACTTCCCCAGGAAAGGGAGACTGATCCAACGCAACCGGCGATCACGGATCATGTCTCGGGGGAGGGAGGTGGTGGAATCAAGAATGCTCCTTGTAACTTTCCTCCGAACCATCACGTCGACTTTGACATTGACCCCATTCACTCTAGCCAGGTGTTTTATTGTGAGTAATTCTTTCTTGAAGGCAGACTGACTCAAAGGAATACGAGTCAGTCTGTGAACTAGGCTGTGAAAGGCAGCCATCTTATGAGCAACAAGACCGAACAAACCACCGTGGACTAAAACATTGGTCGTAGTATCTTTCCTGTAAATTCCAAACTTATGGATACCGTCTATTATAGAGATCGATAAATCCAAAAAGTTAATGGAAAATACCCCTATTTCCAACGTAAATTTGATGGAAGGGTACCAGGAATTGAGATAACCTCAGAAACTCACCAAGGAGATCTGGGGGACCAGTCCAGGTACATAGCACGTCATCAACGTACCCATACCAATAGTGAATATGATTAAGTAACACCTGGTTCGAGGAAAAGAGGTCAAGTTCAAACTTAGACATGAAAATCTCGGAGATGAGAGAGCCTAAAGGTGATCCAATAGGGATCCCTACTTCATCAGGAAACTCGAAAAATTTTCTTTCAAATTTACAGTAGTTGGGGGACCAGTAAATATTCAGAAGATCGAAAAATTCATGAAGCTCATTGTGAGGGATGTTGGCTTTAACGAGTAGCTCACCCATACGCTGGATAGTAACAGCCTTAGAAATATTCGGGAACAAACCAACAACATCAAACGAGCAGATGGTCTTTCCCGGGGAAGACTTACACCCTTCAGGACGTCAGTTAAGGAGCCCGAATTCAAGATCGAATGAGGGGATTCAAAATCAATGCGATTTTTGAACCAACGGTCCAGGAATTTGGCAAGGAGGTAGGTAGGAGAGGAGATGAAAGAAACAACGGCCCGCATCGAGGTATTGTTCTTATGCACTTTAGGCAGCCTGGAGAGGAGGGGGGATGTAGGGTTAGGAATAAGGAGGGCTTTTTTCAAAGCAAGAGTTTTGATAATAGCCTCACTCCTGTTGATGACACTCATAACATCTTTAACGTGCTTAGGGAAGCTGAAATCCTCGCTCTCTTTAGCACCACATTGCTGGAGGACTTCATGGACCTTGGAAGAATAGGCGGATCTCTCCATCACCACAAAAGCATTGCCCTTGTCAGCCTTGGTGAAGATTAAATCTCCCTCCTTAATCTTCCTCTTTAAACCTTGAATCACTCCTCCCAATTTATCACTCATGCGAGCGAGGGAATTATTGTAGACTAATTCGGCACAAATTTTCTGGGTATTAAAACCAGGACCAATTTTAACAGCGAGATCCGCAACAACATTCGCCAAGGTTTCATCTTACTTGAGGGGAGGTAAACTGAATTTCAAACCTTTCTCAAGGAGGGCTGTTTCGTCTCGTATTAAACACTACCTGACTATTATTTATGAGGGGGGGTGGATGGAATGTACAGGCGACAACACCGTCACTCACCCCTTCCTCAACCATATCATCGTTAACCGTCATTAGGGAGGAGAGCTTCTTATTTTTCCTCTCCTTCAACTTCGCCTCAAACTTCCGACACTTTTCATTGACGTCCCGCATAAAGTAATCAGGGTATGAAGTCATCGGTAGGGTACGTTTGGCAGTTTCCTTTTTAACTATGACATGTGTTCCTACAGATGCGGGTATGATCCAACAGGGGTTGAACAAATGTGTACTTCCATTCCCAAAAATGTTAAGTTGCGGTCTCTTTTTCAAAAAATAATCTCTAGTTTTTTCTACTTATTCTGTTCAATACACAAGTACATCCTGGTGAAAAAACTAGGATTTTTTTTAGAAAATTGGCATGCTTAAGCCTCAGAATAACCCCCACCAATACGATTATCCAAATATTCTACAGCCAAGTTCAATGAATTCATTTTTCTTTACAGTCCCGAGGAGATAGATTGACTCCCGAAGAAGCACCCAGCGTCAACTGTTCCATATATCACATTCCTTACAGAAAATCAAGTATACCGTTTCCAGTAAAAATAAAAACCTGCGAATTATGCAAGTGAGTCTATTGATTTTGCGATGCCAACTCTCAAAATGTGTGCGCATTCTAATGATTCTTGTTCCCTGTTTCCAGGAAAGGATACGTAGCAGATGTGATGTTTGTGACAATCGAACCGCTCGAACGTATGCCAATTATTGGACAACCGGCGCTGGTCTACGCCTCTGCGTACCGCATGAAACGGGATTGTAAAAGCGAACTGAACGCTCGCGAAATTTCCGATGGCTTACCTTTCCTGGAATACGATCTCAATCGACAATTACTGAATAAATTAAAAATGAAGGGCATGAATGCGATCTTCGGTTTAAATGTCAGTAGGTCAAATACGCGTACGATCATCCTGGTACAATGTAACAATATTAGTCTTATCAAATTACGTTTACAAATCTCAGGTCCAAGTGTCGATAGGTGAAAAAATGTTGTCAGCATACGCGACCGGCACAGCGGTGCTTCTATCCGCCCTACCACCGCCACCTGAACTTACACTCGTCGCCCAAGGAAAGTGGCAGCATCCGACGTCCAAAAAGAAGCTGAACGACGTTCGCACACAAATTGAAGAAACTATTCGTAAAAATAAATTGTATTACCAGTTAATAGAGGTTGGTTTTTCATTACAAATTTAATTTCACATGGCGAGCCTTATATAATAGATGCCGATTTGTCTTCAGCCCCAAACGGTAGCTGAAGCGTTGGCGAAGAATTCACAAGAATCAGATACGCTGGTTGTTTCTGAACAGAATTCCGCAGAAATGGAGTATTTTGCTGGTTCGAAACCGACCTGTGTCATCGAGGTGAGTCAAAAGCCTAATGAAAAAAAATGAAATTTCGCTTTCCCTCATCATGGTCGTTTGATAATGACGTTTTCGTAGGTAGATGACGAGGATGATCTAGAATCGCTTACGCAATTGATCGATCCGAATCCAGCTCAAGGTTTTTTCGTGTCGGCTACTGAAAGAGGGATTCTCGGCGCATTACAATACGTACCAAAGAAAAATATTCAGCTCTTCTTTCAAGTGCATCGGTATCGTATACCCAGTAATACGCCTCCCAGCGCGTTTAATAGACTGTTCCATCGAATTATTCACGTATGTGTTTATGATAAAAACTTTTTTTCCACTTATGCCGAATATCTACAGAGAAAATTTTATTTTGTGAGAGCTAAAGCTGTATTTGTGGTCATAGAAGTGAGATAAATTTATCGTCGAATTTCCTCCGATAGAATTACTCGTATTCAATTCCCGCAATATCGTCAAGTTATGGAGATTGAAAATCATTTTCTTTTATAGTCGTAATCGGACGTTTGTTATCGTAAAACTTGTTCGAATCTTTAAATTTTCGTCAAACTTGATAAGAGTAAAAAAAATTCGTGCGTTTGAAATAATTTCTGAAAACGAGGAAAGTGCGATCTCGTCGTTCCTGTGTGGTGTCTGATGAGTCATGCTGATAAAACAATACGTCATTACAGTAGAGTACGAGTGCAGACGTACGTGTTCGTGGAGTGCGGAATTCAGCAATTTATTGTATGCGTGCACATGTGAGACATTTTAATATTATGAGGTTATAAGAATTATTTTCTCGCGATATTGTTGCTGCGGCAGAGTTTTTTTTGAACAGTATTCACCATTTTGTTGCTATCGGTGACTGCTCTTGCCTATCGTTGGGTAATTGTGTTCTGATGAACACAACATCCTTTTATATTATTGGGAAAATCTTATTCTAATTTGATACTTTCAAGAACTGTAGTCTTTAAAGATATCAAATCATTGTTTTATTGACTTTATTTTCTTACTGATTTCCCTCTCCTCTTCTTTAATTTCAGGCTATTATTTGTACAATGTCTGCCATCTGTACAAGATATCGACTCATTATGCTCAAAAATTAGAGTCTCAAGGGGCACGATGGCTAGAGATTTATTGGCTGTATTACTTGAGGGATCGATTTTATGGGACCTCCTCCTCCCCTCCTTCTCGAGTACCCTCGTCTCAGTAAGAGGCCAAAGTACGAACCCACCCCCTCATGACCTAACGTACTTTGAAAAAATTCACGTTCCACCTTTATAAGTATGAGTATTGAGACCGTTGAACCTCTATTTTGAGTTTTTTTTTTTTTTTTTTTTCCAAGGATTAATTCTTTAGTCACACAACCGTATTTCGGAAGTAATATTGAAAAGATATCAACTCTGCCATTGTAGGTAAATTTAAGAATTAATTTGTCCGGACGGAATGTAAATCATCATTGGACTTTTTCTTAAATTTTGGACGGCAGTGCCGGACATATTCTATTATCAATGCTCTATTTTGAGGTCTGTCACCATTGTAAACCGAAGAATCGAGGGTATTGGGGCCCTCCCTTCCCATTCTCCTCAAAATGATTGTGTAATTTTCCAATAAATTTTTTTACGTTTCTATTTTTCGGTCATAACTTATGTTACTGTATTAAAAGATCTGTATAGTCAATATGACGTATCAAACATGATCCTCATTTTTTGTATTGTCGAAAACTTTTTAGATAGACGTATGAGTGCCACCAAAACTACAAAATTTGGTTCGTGGTTAGTAGAAAGTATCCGAGGTCGTGAATGTTCTGTGGAAAATTTGGAAAAATTTCGTTGTCTATGAAAATTAACATTTTTATCATTCCTGTGTTCGCTGCAAAATATTTTCGTTTGTAACTGACTGGGGTAAAAAAGTCAGGCTTTTCTTGATAATGGTTCTTCGAAAATTAGATAGTAAATCCTTATGACCATTGTGAGTGCTAGTCGTATAGTCAAGCTTCTAAGAATTATCGTACTGATTTATTTTATAGAATACTTACATGAAGATAAACAACCGGATACCGTGCAGTTTGAACAAACTATCTTTCAATTTGGACATTCCCGAACCAGATGAACTACAGATTCGTTGCATTGGTACGAAAATAAACTGTTTAACTGATCTTTCCTTCACTTTTCCTATTCTTATGAAATACCCTTCAAAATATCCGTTTTTTCGGTGTTATTCCTTTTTTGCATTTAGTTTTGGGATGAATGCCGTCCAAAAACAGATTTTTTTTCTTCGTAATTGGTTCAGATTTTGTGATTAAAATACAATAGTTCGTTAGACTACACAGAATTTCCATTTCTATATTTCCCCCTTATCAAAACAGGTTAGTTGGCTTAAAAGATTCAATGATGACTGGCTATGGCGCTGTGTATCTTGCGATTGAAAACTATACTTTTTGTCTCACTTTGTCATTTTAATCACCATGTTTCATGAGATAGTTCGTTCATAATTAAATTTTATAAAGATCATTTTATTTGTCAAATGCAATTATTACAAAAAAAAAAAAATAATAAATGAAAAAATACTCTGCCTAATAATAGGAAACTACTTTGTATAATTTTGGCCCAAAACACAATTCAAAATTACATTTTCCAATTTCTGTTCTTTTTTTTTCCTTTTTACACAAGGGGTTATTAGGTCGGGAAGAAGTATTGGAGTTGAATGGATTTGTAATCGTATGTATACCGGAGCAGGGATTTCAAGCTTAAGCCCAGGGATGCGCAGCTAAAGCCGTTATTGGCTTAAGTTTAACCTTGATCTCTTATTTTGAGCATTTTTAGGAAAGCCAAAAGACAGCCAATGAATTTCGAAATATCAGCTTTTCAGCGAAAAGACGGCCGTTAGAAAATATTAATTGTTTTCATGTAAAATTAAGCTGTTATAATCAAGTCATTATTTTGACCCATTTTGAAAATCCAGCTAATGAATTAATTGGAATTGGCTGTCAGCCAAAAGCTGAAGTTTAAATCAATGCTGATCGGTTGCGCATCCCTGCTTAAGCCGTTGTTTTGGTCGTTATTTTCAAGTTTTAAGATAAGCTAATGATTTTTTTCATGATTGGCTCTAACCCTAAAGTCAGCCAAAAGCTAATATGATTGACTTGAACTTGTAATCCTGTATTTCCCCCTTGTATCCGGTTCATTCCGCTCCATAGGCAGTTCAGTCCACTCCGGAGCTGATTTAGCATGTTCCAAGAGGAGCTACAAGCCGAACGTTATCAAGTCAATTGGGAAGGGTTGACAATATAAGTTCAAGTTGATGCAAGAATCAACTGAAAACCTTAAATTAAAGTTTAAGTCAATGACGATTGGCTTGACATCCCTGGACCGGAGGAAGTTCCGAGTCTAGTAATGGATTCTGGGTTGTTGTGGAGGGCAGAGGAGGCTTGTGAGGGGATAGAGAATAAGATTTTGAGTTGTAGGCCAGAGAAGGAAAGAGATCAGTGATTCAGAAGAAAAGCAGGGTGCTTGACTGCTAAGGCTGCTGCGCCGTGTTCTGGGAAGCTGATATTATAACTAGGAATTCAGAGGACGGCAATTGAAGATAAAGAAGATATTAAGGTGCGCATGAAGGTGAGAATGCATTGCACCATAAGGTTGAAAGAGTCGGAGTCTTGCGTAGCTTAAAAAGAAACAGAGGGAATTCACGGGGTGAGGGAGGAGAGAGATGAGTAAGGCAGGGAGATGGGTGATAGTTCAGCAGAATATACGTAGGCCGAATATTCCTACGGAAGAGCGGGGTGGCTCCAGCAATAAAGAAGGCGTAGCTAGTTTTGGAACCCGATTCGGATCCATCTATGAAGCAGAGGTTGTGGGAGGGAAAGGCAGATGGCTTTGATGTGTCTGATGTAGATTACGTCGGACGATCTCGTTAAGTTAGGAAGGTTAAAGCGGTGAACCAGGGACTGACTGTTTCCTTGTCAGGAAATCGACAACCCACGGTCAGATGACCTAAGAAATTTCGTTTTCTTTAGTTTGTTTGCCAATTGATGTTTAAGTCAATCTGAAATTGAATCCCAATTCGGCAATATTGCTTCGTATTATTGTTTAGGGAATCATTCCAAAGAGTGCGTCGATAATTGTAATGATGCTGTAGAATTCTCGCCCAGACTAGATCCATTTTTTAATTGTAGACAAAACAAATTACTCATCTCCGTTATCTTATTTGTACGAAAATGTTCTCATTTAGGTATGGCGCTGGCTTTGAAGGAATCGGAAAAAGTTTTAGAAAGTGTTTCGACAAGCTGTTCTTCGGTTTCAGAGTGTATGTAGTATTTTTTTTTCTTCTTTTTCATTGTATTTTGAAATAGCTTTTTCTAATAATTTATTCGATTTGTTTTGATTGGTAATATAGTGGCAGATGACCTTGTATTAGGCGCGGATACCGAAAAAGAACAAGAGGCAGAAACATCTAGTCATTTAACACCTAGGAAACAAGCGCCCAAAAAACGAGTATGTGATTTATCTAGACTCGGAATTGTTCACCTGTTTTCTTTTCCGATTAGAACACCAAGAAATGTACCTTAATTTCTGACGTATTCTACTTCAGGTCAACATTTTATTGTTATTCAATGAGAATGAAAAGTAAATATTAACTCATTCTAAAACGCCTGAAGATAATTAGTTCTCGGCACTGAATGTAATTCTTACCTCTCATTCTGGAAGGGTATTAAATTCATTTGCAATGACGAAGAGAGAAATTGTGAATATTTCTTATAATTCGAATTTGAAAATCAAATTATAATTTTTTATCGATACGATGATCTGTGAAGTGCACTCTATCTCTTCTCCTCGGGCGAAAATGAAAATTAAACTCTCTCTCTTCTTTCGTCATATTTTTAAACAACACAATTCTGCATCTTCTAATTTTCATCTCTCAACGCGCGGCCTAATTTTATTCGTTTATTTTTTTTTATTTTTTATTTGTTTTCGAATCCAACTATCAGTTTTTGCCGGTATTTTTTTGGGGGTTGTGGCCTGCGAACTTGAACTCGCGTGGAAGAAAAGAAACGAGCACGAGTTCAAAATCAACGTCGGTCGAGACAACGCGCCGAATGATGCGGTCGTTTTCGCAGTCGGTCGCAAAACCTTTCCAGTACATCATGAGCAGAACGAAAAAAGTTGAAATCGTCATTTTTTCATACCTACCTACCTATTCTCGGAACGCCCGTATTTATTTTGACGAAGCACCGTATTTAATTTGAAATCGTGTCCCGGCAGACAGTCCTTCACCATCATTTTAGAATTCTGCAGATTATTTTATTTTTTATTATTATCATCGTTCCATTATTTACTCAGCGTCCCGAGTAGGCCTACGCGATATAAGTTTCGATTAACAAGGATGAAAAAATCGTTCGAAGCGACTAATTAAATGTATTGTAGAGGAAGCCGTTGAATTTATTTTCTATGTACGCTTACGCCGTTGTGTAGGTTGTAAGATTATTATGGAGAGATAGAAAAGAAAAAAAGAAGAGACGAAAAAACCAAAGCTTTCGTTGTCATTGATAGTCTGAAAAATATTCAATATCTGCTAAGTACTCTACTGTTATACAGCGTAGTTAAAATTTCCTGTTGTTGATACCCGGATTTTGAGGGTCGCCTGTAGCTCTTATTAGTTTTGTATGATACATCTTTTTTTTTTAAATACGACTTTTGTTACCGTAGATTTTTGTAGAAGCTTACTTTGTCACACACGAGTCGATGTTTACATTACAATATACCTAATTTTGATTTCATAGAATGACGTGTTGGATAACGAAATACATATCACGTCGCTGTCGTTCATTCCGGGCGCGCAGATCAACTTCTATCTGGGAAATTTAAATTTTGTTTTCATACGCGAAAGTAGCATGGTGAAGGAGGTGAGTATTATTGATGTATCGGCCGTAATTCATGTTCGAAATGATGTCCTGTCTGTTGTCTACTCGATTGTTTTTAGCAAGCTGGAGGTGTGAATGTGTTCGTGAACAGTTTTCTGTCTGATGTTACCTCCATTGTCAAATCGCACGCGGCCGGTATTGGTGGTAATGCTGTCGTAAATTTTTTCGTGAATGAATGTTTGTTGATAACACATTCACATAAGAATCAGGTATCGTATTGTGTGCCTCAAAAATCATCGTAGTACAAATTTCGAGATCGTGTACGCATGGCGACATGATTTATAGGTAATTGATGCTATATTGATTCACATTTTAGGGACAATGTTTGATAAATGTTGGCGGTGATGTGGTGCGGTACGCGTATAAAAAAGGGTGAAGCTCCGTAGTATTTGTATCGGATCAGTTTTTTACTCGATAGTATTTTTTTCATCAAATTTCCTAACTTCGGTGTAGTATTTTTTCACCACCGTTAACTACTATCGTGCCATTATTAAAGTTTTCCTGCTATTGAACTATTGTGATATTAACCTAAAGATAGAATATGTAAGAGTTGTTTTTCGTCTAGTACTTAATTGTTTTTTGATTAAAAATATTAAAATCCTGTACCTATTTCGTTCTTTAAAGATGCGATCGTCATGATTGAGATAGAATTTGAGGCAAAAGTTTTTTCATTAATTTCTCTTAATGATTGAAAATGTAGGCCTATATTCTTGAATTGAAAAGGGAAGAAAACGAGATGTTGCGGACGGAAACGATTAGAACTTTTTTTTCTAACGAGCACTTATGAGGATCATTGGCTCGGCATTACAACTTGTATGACAAGGTACATAGAATAAGAAAGAAAGTATAGTTTGTATTTTCAGTATGGTTTGTGAAGTGATGCAGACGTGTTGAAATGGAGCTGTAAAAGTACTGTATTGCGAAGAACGTGACGTATACCTACATAGTATGAGCATTATTTTTCTGGGCTGGAAAGAGCAGGAAGGTACGTTTGAAGGGAAGTGAATGGGAATGAGTTTTCCTCCGACAGTGAGGCAGGATGGGGGATTGGTCCGGTGAAAATGGATAACGGAATCATCTCTCTCGATCGATCGTTGCTAAATTGAAGGTAACCGAGGTTTGGAAGTCTGATACAGAGAAATTTGCGGATTGTTCGGTTTTTGCGGAATGTTCCCCATGAGGTGTCAACCTATTGATTCAGCGACGCACTTCAACTACGTTTATGATAGTCAGCTAAAAGGGCATTCTAACTTAGATTTCATAACAGCTCAGACCATTAGCGTTTCTAGAAACTTCTGTAGAACTTCTGAGCATATAGATCATCCTCGCTATCTTCAGTTTTCTTCTCCCAAATATTGGCGATAATGGAATGCTTCTTGGTCTTCATGAAGTTCATCAGCAGAATATTAAGGTAAACTGTAGAGCCTTCAGCTCTCGACGGTGTAAAGCTGCTACAATGAGCTGAGGGTTGTTGTCAAAATATTCAGAGCATTTTCATTATGCTCTTTGGTAGTGTACTGTTCATGTTAAGTGACCAATCAAACCATAATAATGCTCGTGAGTTCTTTTTAAGAACCTGTTTCAAATACTTGAAACATCGAGTATATAAGCTTGAGTTTAATGTTTGTGCCACGCTCTCCAAGCAATTATAGTCTCCTAACTAGTACAACTGCACCTGTCTTCAATCCTCCTCCCCATTTGCCATTCACAGTGGCAAAAGAAACTAGTTTTTGATGTTTGGATTGATAGCAAAGAAGAGACACTGTTTCATAAGAGCTTCTAGAACCTAAATGGGCCTACTAACTTTTGATCCCTTATTTATTTTTCAACTTCAGATCAGTGCTGACAAGCCAACAAAGTTCAACGGCTTATAAATATCAACAGAATTGAGCTGATTTTTGAACAGTTTTTCAGCCAACCAATCGCCAATACTCGCTCAGATAGCGTTGACAGCATTCGGTCGAACAGCTACTCATTGTAAATCTTATATTAACACGGCAGTATAGCTAAAGAAAAAATAATTGGCTTTGCTCAGCACTCATTTCAACTAATGTACTCATCAACAAACAATGTATTCTTAAATATTTCCAAGCACCATTTTCTAACCCCATCTCAACAACGATACAAGTTGAACTGAGACATAATCAGTAATAAGAAGTATAGGTCTATATTTTACAAGGAGGTAAGTAAAAGAGATTCTGCTTACCAATGGTTCAACAGTTTGAAACCATATTTGAGGACGTGTCTAGCAAAAGGGCATCCGCACAATATATTTCTTATAGGACGGACGCCCTTCTGCCACAGAACCCTCCTCATTTCATTCAATTGCAACTGTTCAACAAGTTTGAAGAGGTAGTAAAGAAAGAAATTAAGATCTAGTTTATGAATATGATCATCTCATTCCTTACCTTTTTATTGATTTTGAGATATCTGATGAGGATTTTTGTGGTTCTTATCTTTGTTACAGGAAATAAAACAGAAACACCCAAAATTTTTGTCAACGTTTTTATTTTGATCCTCATAGCAAGAAGATGGTATTAGGCTGTTATCAGTCACTTCCAAATAACGTACTTTCCATCCTTATCAGCGATAGAGTTGTAAAATAAAACAATCCGCAACAATTAATTATTATTATTGCAGACTATTGCGTACTATCGATATCATAAAATACGGTAAGGCGCTAAGAAGTCGTAAACCTTTAAAGAAGACGCTATTTTGTGGTTTGGTGCGAAAGTATGTTGTGCAGCGGGCTCTTGCCAATAAAGGCAATAATCAATGTGTTTGAAAAGAGGTGTGCTCAGTTGGTCAGTTTGATTGTAAACAAAACGCAATACATGGGACGCGGAATTCCGAGTGACGTCAGCCGGTTCCGTTTTCACATTGTTTCAAATGGATATCAGCTGATGTAGGTAGCGCCTTGTTGTTTACATTGAGCTGAGCACACCTCTTTTCAAACACCTTGCGCAATGATCCCTTACTGTTATCAGCGAGTGACGTCACAAAAAGCCGCCTATTCCAAACGATTTTCTTATTCTCATTTCAATTTCATCACCGATTCTGCATGGGAAAAGTAGACAATTAATTACGGATATCAAAATTTGTACGTGAATAGATCCTCTCAAATTACTATAATGAATCCGTTGATTAGGGCCTATTACTAGAACGCAAGCTTCTCATGATTTTGTTTCTCATATTTGAGGAGTTGTCTGTCAAAAGGGCACCCGTTCCATAACAATTACATTAATCGGGTTCTCTTTTGACAGATGACTCCTCATTTATATATGTGTAATATGGGTGTCGGTATTTATTCCTAGGAACAAAAAGTTCAAAATGATCTTCATTCCGTTTATTCAAAATTCCATTAGAGGAGGAAAAAATGAGATGTTTGTTAGTTTGAAAATTTATTTGGAAGAAATAACGAATCCCAAGCCATTTTGAATACCTACCAACTTTCAAAAATTGATGTGTATTTAGGTTGCAAAGAGAATACTGAAGCTAGGTACTTACCTATATATGATTGTATCTATAGATAGTAGAATGTTTTTCTTTTTTTCTCTTTTTTTTTATTTATTTTAATTTTACGTACAAGTATATAGTTCTGTAGTATTTGTAGATTAATTATTCTATCCACTGCACAAAAAAAAAAAAAAAATAATCAAAATTCTGAAAAAAAAAACAAAACAAAACAAAACAAAAAAAAACAAATAACGAAATGACAACAACGTATTCAAATATAATAAATTATTTATCTACAGGATTATCAGTATTAACATTAGACACACTCGTTTGACTAGAATAACAAATTTTTTAAATGCGCATTGTGTTCTAACTTTGCTGCTTGATCCTGTGAGGAATATAGGTATAATAATACTGAAAATTTCGAATAGGCCAATTCTAAATAATTCGACAAGACAAATAATACGTAAAACAACAAAAAACAAAACTGGAACGAGAGACTAGGTACATACCTTATTATCATAAATGTAGGTAGATGAATGAAAAGTAGGTAGAGAGTATTATTCGAATTAGAAGAGGAATTAAGAAAATGAGTATTATATATAATCATCATGGGAGGCATATTATTATTATTTACCTATTATATTATGAAACGGTTCGTTTCTTTATTAGGTAGGTATTCGCTTCTCTTCGTTACTTCTACTTCACGCGATCGTAATTATTATTGACAATTGAGGTTTGCGTTGGAATAAATCAAAAATGATAAATAAAGACAAATTGAAACGAAACGAAAAATAACATAAGAGACGTGAACAAAATTTTTCTCGATCAACGGCGACGTCTACCGAATCTCAGAAATACGTGGTCTAAATCTTGCCTCTTGACGCTGTTGTCGAATCTCTCGTTGTTTCCCGATCTTATATCTGAGAGTCAAAAATAAGAAAGGAAAAGGAAATCAAATGAACGCGGTACGCGTGTTTGACTGCATACCTTACGTGTCTCAAATTTTATGTGCCACTTTGAAAGAATAAACTATATGCAGCACCAATACTTACATTGCAGCTGTCTCGGTGAAGATTCCTCTAAGTAAGTTTCCATCGCATTGGATAATTTATAGATAGTACTGAGTGCGGCGCAAACCTTCTGTAGTTGATAGGGAGCTTCTTCGATGCTGTTTGGATCGCATTGCGGTGGTGGTATCATGGATTCTGTCCTACATAAAACTGTATGGACGAGGACTGCGGCTATTATCAAATAATGTAGAGCGCCCGTTGACGATGACATATTTTCGTCAATCTGTGGACATGAGAACAAATACGTGCCGTAGATTAGTCCAAGAGATGCTAACGATGAGCTTTTTTGGTCCCTGTATTCGCGGGCTTTAATAATTATACATTCACTCTCAACTCACCCCAAATTTAACAATGAAGTTATCGTTGTAGAACTTCGAGAAGATTTAACTTTCATTGCTACATATTATCAACTTATCGTTGGGTGTGTGTGTGGGGGGGTTCCCTTATCAATATACATTCAAGTATGGTACACTGAGTTGTGTATGGGCTAAGAAGTCAATATTTTTTCACGTCCCGCCTGGGCGCATTCTTCCACCACTTTGAGGGTTACATCTCTCCTTGTTCACTTTAGATCTCTCAAAATAGCACGTGCGAATACTTAGTTAGACTATGACGTCATCGAAGTAGTTTCCATATGGATCGAGGTCAATCGTTATCAGGGGCGTGACATTAGGTCGAGATCATTTATCTCACTGACAGGAAGGGCTACCTCAGGCTTATTCCATTAATATCGTTCGGTGATGATTGACTCTGTATCTCATTGCTCATCAATTAGTTCTTCCATACAATCCTCACAACTCGTACCAGAGGTTAATGTTCTCACTTCGGTGTACTAAAATTGACTTATTTTTCTTCGAATATTAATTAACGGTTATCTTTCTCTCTTAAAACTTTCTATTTTAAGATTTCTTTCACTAGAAATAAGACTCGAAACAGAGGATGCATAAGGCTTCAATTTACGAGTACAAACCCATTCGGAGGCGTGTTTTGAATTTTTTTTTAGGAACAGACTCTTGCTATGAAGCGCTACTCTGAAATTTAGAACGGACAAAAAAACCTTCATATCGTCTTATAGTCGAAAAGGTTTCTTATATTATAAAGTGATAAAATTCTTCGAACTTCTCTTTTTCTATTTGTAAGAAAGAAAAAATTCTAAAAATGCGTGTAGGAATGTAATTCCTTTCCTTGAATCCATAAAAAAATCTTTGATGGATAAATTTAGAACGAGCTTTGGCGTCACCATACGTTTCGAATTTTCCCACAAGCAGGTACTATCTGTAACTCGAAATTTTGAATTTTTTTAGTTTCTCACTTAGAGGACAGTTACGACTAAACGTTTACAATTTTAGGTCCTAGAACGTTTCTACTGTACGTGGCTTGCGGATCGGAATTTTTTCCAAGCCTCTAGTCCTCTACTGTGAGTAGCAATTTTAGAAATGGAGGACGATAGTCCGGTCAGGTTTTTTGTAAGTTCCTGATCACGAAAATTATTAGAAGTTTATTTCCATCCATCAGAGCGAAAATTATATTTTCTGGTCGCCTGATTGGTTTCTGATTTAAACTAATTCGGAGGACGAGTCATCCATGTCCGTTGTGCATTACCCCACTATATCAAAAACTCGTTGAAATTGCTGCAAGCAATAAAAGAAATTGCTGATGTTTTATTCAAAAATTTTCTTGTCACCCAACTTGAAAAAATGACGAGGCTGCGACGTTTGACTCGTTAAAAAATTTGTGAAGGGAAATTATTTCTCTGTTTACCCTTTGGCTGTTGCCCATAATCTCAACGTATAAATTCTTCATTTTTTTAAGGGATGAAACTCCGAAAACCATTCGTGGCGTTCACCTCGAACAAACTGCTTAAACCTATAATAATGGTTGTGTGGTGTAGATACACTGATTGTATTCCAAAACAGGACCTTTTCGTTCATAACATTCTTTTGTGTGTTCTTACGTGTCGTCGACCTGCAATCAAAATATGTGATGATAGAGGAATGGCAAGCTTAAACTGATGGCGTTTTCTGTTCGCATTTTCCGATCAAATTCCTCACGAGAGTTGTGCTCGAGTACTTCACTCGGGGCTGTACAAATCTCTGTCATTGAAATCCTAAAAGGTCTGTAACGCATTAATTTTTCAAAATCGATCGTCGACCTTATATCGTGCGAATATAAGTTATTCAAATTCATTGAACTGCGTACAACTCAAGATTCTAGACAGGTTCAATCAACCGAAACTTGTACGAGTAATTCTTGATAAGCTCAAATTCGCAATACCGTATTGAGAATGGCAGCTGTCACGAAACTATTATGAGGAGAAAAGAAATATGGGCTCGTAAACAATAATCAGGCAAAAAATTTGCTCACCAGGAAATATTTTCTTCACCCCCGCAACGAGCGGCGTGCACGTAAGCATCTCTGCTAGAGCGACCGTTAAATTAGTTTTCTGTAGGTAACCGGGTTTGTATCATTTGTTTTGAGCGTCAAGTCTTGAGACAAGACGTTTTCCGCTCCAATAAGATCGCTCGTGAAGGGGGACGGTGACGTTTGACTACGCCAGTATTCGACAGGCGTACGCGGTACGCGGAGTGATTGCTCCCTACCATCTCTTCTCACGACCGTCCACGCAAATGTGAGTATGCTTAGAAACATCGTCTATAATTTTACCTACGGAAAACTGTCCCTTTGAGAGAGAATTTATTCGTTTTCTTTTTCCTCTTTTTCTTTTGAACATTGCCTATATTCAAAATATTATTACGCACGTGTTCTTCCAAGCAGTCAAACTGAGACTTGGACATTCAATGTACGTGCCAAATTAGACATAAACATTACAAAACCCATCTTCGCGAAGTACTACAAGTGTTAAAGGTTGCCCAGAAACTGTCGGTAACGCAGAAGATGTAGCCATCCTGTGCGGTTATACGTGTGCTGTTTACGGCAAGCGTGATAAAAAAAGTATCTTTTTTGCAAAACACATTTGGGATTTGGTATTAGGTTCGAAATGAGACCCAGAGCTCATCTCCGAGGAGTGGACTTGAAATAAAAGAAGGCGTGAAGTTTGAAGATTCTCAACTCGGTAACCACCAAATGAGGATTATTTAAATTGACGTGTAGGTACAAATGAAAACTCGACTTTATTACAGAAGATTTCAAGGTAAAGCTGACTAGATACGAAAGTTACCTTCCAGATGTCATATATTTGAGGAAAATGTGATGTTGCGTGGGTGCGTGTGTATGTGATGATATAATATGCTGGACACTCGACTCCTCCAGTACATAACGCAAAAAAACGAAATTTTTTTCTCTGACAATATTTGCGGAGAGGTTTAGACCCAACCACCCTTTTTTCCTACTTTATTTTTGGATCAGATAAAAACTGGAAAAAGATGGAGTGCGATATGAAATATTATAGGATAGTGCAAGGAGAAAAGACATTTTTTGGGGGACCTCAAGTGTCTTATGGATCTCAAGCAGAAACGTCATGATATCTAAAATAGGGGCATGCCTGAAAATCCCTCGAAAAATAGTACCTACTTCACCAATACTCCATTTTTTTTTGTAAATCTGATAGCGATCGATTAAGGAATCGATATTTCGATCCAAGTTTTAACTTCTCCGCCTGCAAAAAATTGAAAAACATGTTCCATGTCTTATACCGTTGATGACCTCTTTAGATAGTGCTTTACGGGCCTGCGACGCCTTTTAGCCTTCTTTGATCAGGAGTTTTTAGCGGGCAAACCGCTATCTTTTTTCTAGGGTACCTTTTCAGAACATTTCCGCGAGCGCGTCCTACTTTGATGTCATCATCAACCTAAGTTAGGTTACTAGACTTGAAAAATCTTATCTCTTGAGTTGTATACGATGATGAGAGAAAAATTTAGACCATTTTCTGAAGTACATAATAATGTATTATGATGGGAGGAGGGATAAGGGGACTTGAAGAATTTCGACTATCACTGTACGTAAAAGGAGAGAACTTGGAAAATGTTGTCTCTTAAGCTATAATACGATGGAGGGACGAGCCCACGGGACTCGGAAAATTTCAACTCCCAAGCAATTCGACTTTTGTTACCTCATCATTTTCAGGAAAATATCCAGAGACTTGAAATATTTTCGATCATCAAGCTATCTCTACTTATATGTGAGGAGAAACATGAGAACATGATTGAGAGATGACGTCATCACTTGTGTTATCTTCTTCTCCTATATTTCTCCAAATACCCGAACCCTCGGTGACCAATAGTCGCTCCCGAAGTTCCTTTGATGGTCACGGTATACTCGCACCAAAAGCGCTTGCATCAAAATTCTTTAATTTGCGTTTCTTACTGTGATTTCAAAACTTACAATCCTGGAATGTGTGAAATATTTATAACTCTTTTTGCGTATGATAACGAAATCCTCACCGATTTTACGAGGGGTGAGTACGATTATTTCTGATATCACCTAATTTTGGGCAGTATTTTTCCATTTACGTTAACTTATTATACTGCCACCCATTCTGTCTCATCTTCGGGAACGATTAAATAAAGTCTTTTAATCAAGTGATTTACTCCGAGGCGAGTTACTGCCTTCGTCCACGAATATGTGAGACTTTTAGTAGCGCTCGTAAACTCCGGTATGTCGCCTCGGTAAGCTCCTGCCCGACTGAAGGAAATGAAGGTGCACGAGCCAAATGAAGGAAACTTTCTAAAGGTATAAAGGATTCCGTATATCTACCTTAGAGTTGTACCGTTTTGAGGTCAATTCGACGACGACGACGTCATTAATCATTCGACATTCAATAAATGGTGACATCGAATAACGAGATGGAGAAGCGATGCGTCGAAACGTAAATAGATACTGTTTTAGAACGGAAATGCACGCAGCTCGCGCTCGAAACGCACACACGTAAATATTCTCGCTCCCAGAAATTATTCAGAAACGCCAACGCTCAGCAACAGTTTGTATTCTATGTATTTCAAGAGTTATGATATTGCGCACGAACCGCGTACACAGCGCCCGGGGTAATGTTCTCGCCATTCTTTGGAAAATTGTCAATCACTATTGCTCTTTGTGAAACGATGAAAGTGATAAAACGTCGCTCGAAATTATTATACACGATACGAAAAATTAATTAGTCTTACATAGTCTCTTCGAAGGGTAGGAGGACGTTTTAGTGTCGACGTGGTTTGCGCTTTTAGATACGAACCCGACGCGTGCTTCAGTGTCTGATTTTCCGATTACATCAATCAGATTTTCCAGCCATATACCTGCTCGTATACTCTATACGTAAGACGCAGATGTTCTTTTAAGATTTTCAGAAAACTCGCATTACGGTAGTCGCGACGCAACAAGGCGTTCCAACAGCGAACATCTACGAGTGGTGGGCTGTAAATTATATAACGAGTTCCTTATTCGATTAAACCGTAATAGCATTTTGTAAGTTTTGTTTTCAAATTCCGCATCAGGTCCCCGCTAAGCCGCCTTTGTCCCCAACACCGGTCCTCGGCGGTATTGTTGAAGTTGCTCTCTTTCACGCGTACTACGACTGTTTCCTAATGCTCATTTCTCACGTACAACATCTATTTGAAAGCAGATGCCTTTGAACTTTTCCAGCTCTTTTACAGCTGACGACGATGTTAAACTCATCGAAAAAATATGACGACCATTTTGACCAGCTACGTGAGACATTGCGTCGTGGATAGTGCTTGTTGCTTTTCACGCTTAAGAAAATAACTCGTTTATATTTATTTTAAGTGAATTTTCAGACCGCTTTTGATACCTCTGAGATTTTCATCCGTCACAAACGTACACAAAATACTCCAAAATCACTGAAAATAAAGCGTTAAGAAGAATGATGAGGAAGAGCTGGTGGAGTGAAGAGGTACAGGAGCGATTCTAGAAGAGAATTTAGGTCGAATTTTTCTTTTGTTATTTCATCAGCTGGTCAGGAAGAAAGAATAAATCCTTCATAACTTCCCTCCCCCTCTTATGCAATAACATGACTCATTGAGGACGAGCAAAAAAAGAAATTAAGATTAATATATTTCATGTCTTTTTTTTCACACCCCAAGTGCATGGAGTTTTGTCCCAAAAGTAAGTCAAAACCACACGTACCTTATAGTATCTCCAGTGGGTCAAAATCTTGGACCAGCTTATGGTCTTGCGGAGGGTTCCATATAGTGGTAAGGTATACTAAGCTTAAAACTCGAGATTTTTCCGAGTAGGTTTAGTATATTGTACGTTATACTAGCTAGCTGTCGGACACACATGCTATCCTATAGCCTCTGACACAACCATCAAGATCGTGCTGGGAAAGTTGTAGAAGGGTTGACAGTTTAGGCAGCCTAGTGATTTGCAACTGTAGCATATGGACGCCGAAGTAAACCAGCGAATCAGGAACGCAGGCAAAGCGCTGCTCAAACTAAACAGCAGAGTATTTGACCGTGAAAATCTTGAAAACTCCAACAAGATCGCTGTCCATGAAGCCGTAGTGCTTCCCATCCTGCTGTAAAGCAGTGAGTGCAGGACAGTGTACCAGAAGCACTTATCAAAGTACTCGAAAAATTTCTCCAGAAGCAACGGCATAGTATGCTTCGCATCAAGTGGCAGGACCTGGTGTCCAATAAGATAGCAAATTACGACCGCTTGGAGTTGCTAATAGCGAGAAACCAATTGAGGGGTATTGGACACATCGGGAGAATTCCGGAGGAAAGACTCTTCCAGCAAGTGTTGTACGGTGAAATCGGACCAGGCTGAAGAACGAAGGGCGGGCAAAAAAGCAATTCAAGGACGTGCCGCAAGGTACAGGGTCAGTAACAAATGGGAAGAACTCTGCAGAGACAGAAACACTTGAAGATCAGTGGTTCAGTGAAGCGACGGAATTTACATCCGTCAAAAGAAAGCCAAGGCTGTGGGACCGAGAGAATCATCGATCCCCTATGTCCCTACTGTGACGGACTCATCCGATTAAGCATTGGTAAGATGAGCCGTAGGAGGTCTCACGAAAAACGAACTTGATAGAAAGGATCCGTGGAAACGAGGCCCGACGACGACGAGTAAGTAGTATATCAGGCTAACTAGCGAACGTCGAGTCTAGTATACTGCATGTAAGGGCGTAGGTCTCCCCCCTCCCCCCTCTCTCTCTCTCCCCTATGTCTTGAGATCTACAATTTAAAGGGAGAGGATGAAAATAACAGAATTCAAAATTAGATAGAGGGTTCGGCCAAAATTTTTAAAGTCTGACTTACGACATCTTTGGGGAAGGGGGTAAAACCATTATAACCGAAAGCTAACTCGCTAAATTCCAAATTAAGTAGGGGGTTCTGTATAAATGTAAAAAATGCCCAAAAACTGCCTTTTCGCACAGTCGTGGAAATCGTAGGACCTCGCTGAAAACTTTCCAGCTTGATCTTTTCTGATGTGTTTATTCTCGAGCTCTTTTCAACATAAATGAGGCAAATTTCTTGGTCCTTTCGAATCCTATAATTAATAACTGGTTTTCATTAATTGATAATATTATGACATTTTTATTTCAACAATAAATTCTTTATTTTCTCTGAAGAATGAATTCTAGATTTCCCTAGGAATCATCGTTCCTGAGGTTTAAAATTTTCCTACAAATGTTCGAGAATAAAATTTTCATCTTGTTCAAGCCTTTAGACGACTTCCTCCTCCCTTCACTCCTCATCAGTCTTGATGGCAAGTAGATCAATTTTTTCCACAAGAGTTGTCAGCATCAAACACTGTGGTCGACAACACTACTATTCGTGGTTTACTATAAAACCGCACCTTACTGAGACACGTTATTTTCCCAGTGACCTGCTAAGAGTGTCATTTTTCCGCTTGAAAAGTAAAAAAAAAAAAAAAAAAATGTTTTTCTTCAATGCTTTATCTTCCAGAAATTGTGCTAAGGAAAGAATTAATTCACTTCACTCTGAATATTATGTATCTAGACAGTCTGGTATTTTCGAAAATATTTTGAAATGCTACGTCATGGGTACCGAAGCAAAACTCACCGCAAGGAAGAAAACAACAATAAAAAACAAAAGAAATTCGGTCTAGAGAAAGATCGTTAGTGTAGAAACAACTTTACGTACAAATAAAAAATTCTCTCATCTCTTCGATGTAAGGCCTTGAAAAGTCGCGCTGAAAATGTCGAAAAATTAGCCAGCAAAAGTAAAAAAAGAAAAAACTGTATTAACCATCAACTTCGCTTTTTCCAAACTTGATGTCACGACGGTATCATGAATTCAACTCTCAGTTATGGAAATGAGTCTTTTAGACTAATTATTAATACTGTACATTAACGTCCCTTCTCTGAACGACAATTCTTCATGCTTATATAATTTTGGAAGCGATAACTTTAACCCACGAGTTTATTGGTCATTAGCCATAACTAAAAGTTCATTGGTTCATTAATACCTATCTAAGAAACTTTCTTTCATTTCTATTTCTGAATATTTTTATTGCCTCCATCGACTTTCATTTTTCTGATCAACCTAATCAACTGATTTCTGTTTTTGTTACAAAAATATTGTTACCGTATTGTCTTATTCCATGAAAAGCATTTAAGTCTTCCTCCCCACCGGCTCCTCTAGAACTTCCTGGTCGGTTTTCAATCCACTACCAAGTTCCTTGGTCTTACTTCGATTTCAAATACTCCGGGACTTTTCACATCAAAGCTCTGAAAGCTAAATGTCTAAACTCAATGTCCTTGAATATCTACCCACACATTGCACTGGTTGCAGTCACAATCTTCTCCTTCAGTTATACTCGTATGATTCTCTAATTCGCTCTCAACTGGACTAAGTAAATCTTCCCAAAAATCTTTGGATGCAATACAAATTGCTGGTCTCTTCTAACGACGACATACTCTACGATTGTTTAAAATTGTACAAATTGCTGGCTTACGCACAGCATATACGCTAAGGCAGGTCTTCCTCCTCTACAATTCCGCTCATTATCGCCTACCGCCAACTTTCTGTTTCCACGACTCACTATCTTACTCCCCTCTCTCAATTTACAAAACGCATTTCGTCTTTCATTAGAATCTTACGTAGATATGTTGGAAAGTGTTCTCGTGCTTTCATATATAGATAATCATCCCAAATTTAAACCACTTTTTTTTATCTGCGTACGAGTATCTGCCCCTCTCTGGACGTGTACGACGCCTCATATTTTCTTCGATCTGGATGACATACCAAAATCGTCTGACTTGATTTACTCAGAACACATCAAAGCCACCATTGCTAATGATTTTTACAGGTGGATCCAAATCTGGTTCCAAAACTGGCTGTACTCTCTCTATCAATGGTGAGGTGGCGCGTTTCCGTATAAGAAAGTCGGCCTTCATATATTCTGCTGAACTACCTGCCAGCTCCTCTCACCTCTCTATTCTCCTCCTTTCCTTGTATCTCTCTTCTCTCCAACCCATGCAAGAGGCCCACTCTTCTAACCTCATCTTTCGGCGCATTCTCATCCTCTTGCACACCTGAACATCCTCTCTATTTTCATCTTTTGTCTCTCTGGCCTCCGGATTACGACGCTGTGGACCTGCAGCCAAGCAAGCCCTGCTTTCCTCCTGAATCATAGACCCTACCTCTTCTTCGGTTTATAATTTAAAATCGTATTTTTTCTTCTTCTTGTCGCCTTCTTTTTTCAAAGGTTGGCCATCCATATGGCTGTTCGGATTCTTGAGACAGCACCACGAAATATTTCCAGTGACGAGCACTCGAGCCAGCGTCGTAGATCCTTCATCCAGGAATTCTGTTTTCTTCCTGCAGAGATCGTTTCCCGTTGATTCGGCCCTCGATGATGACACGCATTATTTCGTACCTATCGCCTCGCATGATATGCCCCAGATATTGCAGTTTTCTACGTTTGATGGTGGATAAGAGCTCAGGGTTCTTTTGCATTTTCTACGTTGCTTATTTTTTTTGTCCATGAGATACACAGCATTCTTCTCTAGAAGTACATTTCCAACGCCTCCAGTTTTTTCTCTAAAGTAGGGCCCAGCGTCCAGCATTCGCACCCGTACAGTAGTGTTGATAGAACGTAGCATCGCAGCATTCTTAGTCGAATGTCAAGACTCAGTTCCGATCTACTAAACAGATTCCTACCGTTCTTTAATCACCACTTCCTAGCACAAGCTTTGGTCCTCTCAATCCTGTAAGTATACTTCTTTCGATTAAAAAGTTCCGGATCCACTGATTCCCCTCAATTCGTTCCTCACGTACGAAGAGATAGTCGCAACACGACTAAGAATTGAACACATCCGCCTAACCCACTCTTTCCTTTTTCTTGGGGTCTCCTCTCCACCCCTCAGGCCAATAATGCCAAACTCAGGAATTATTCGTCTCCCATTTTTTGTACTATTCATACGTTCTACACCTCTAAAGATCATTTTCTCTCCTTTCTCAAGCCTCCTCTGCCCTCGCCAACAATTTAATAATATGAAATCCATTACTAACGCTGGAAACTTCCTCCGGCTTACATACTATTGCAATCCATCTAACTGTAATACCTCTTCTCGAGCTAATAACCCCATGAGTAGTTGACTAGCCCGTTAAAAATAGTGAAGAAAGGATGATCGAGTTTTCTGGCTCCCATTTTCCTTTTTTTGCTGAATATTTTGCAAATTTATACTTATTACGAGGATTCAATTAAAATGAGAGTTTTTTTCACCTCCATTTTTTTCTCTAAGTATTTTTTTGTAAACTCGTTCTTTTTACGCGAGGCATAACTACAGCAGTTCGCATCTTTACATTACGTTATCAAAGTATTCCTCGTGTATTGTTTCTTCGAAATTCAATTTCTCGAGAGCAATTAAATTTCCTGTTGCTTTTTCTTTTTTTAACATCGAGATCTGTTCGAATAATTTCGTAACGTTATACGTTATGCTTTTAAAAGTTTACTTTGAATCAAATGGTCCTACATTTGATCCTCTGTTGACATTATACGGTGGATGGCAGCCAGAAAGGTCTAGAATTTCGGTACCGACTTATGTGGGCGACATTAGGATTACCTATTACCAAGAGTGGCTACCATTATGTCTGTATGTATGTTAATATGGAAGAGTAGTTGTGAGTGTTTTCCAGTCCTCCGTTATCTCTCACTCTGTCTGCTACGTATTTTTTCCTGTTTCTTGAAAGGAACTTTTTTCTTTTTTTTTTCGATCTGCTATCTTCTTCATTTCTGTATTTATTATGTTCTCTTGTTTCTTAAAAAAATCTTGTTTGTTCTTTCTTTTCGTCGTACTCGGCAAATTCTTGTCGTCTAGAACCTGCTTGTATTCTATTTACTGTTTTCTCCTCAAGGATACACATTCTCTGTTACATTCCTCTCTGCTTTTCTCTTCATCTCAATCTTTGTAAATAATTTTTTCCCCTGTTGTTCTTCACACCCAAATAACTCTATTCAGGGCTGTAATTTTTCGTATTGCAAAATGATAAAAGAGGAAAAAAATACCTGTAACCGATGAAAGTGCCCAGAATCATTGTTTTCCTACGTTGACGATTAAAACTTGACGTATAAACTTTCAAATATTACCTAATGGTTGAAACACGGTTTCATAGTTTGAAATCGAAGGAATTTAAAAGTAGGCAGCGTATTCTTACAACTTTTTCAAAAATATAATAGCATTTATTTGGTTCTTCGCTTCTATAAGAGTTTCATTTAAGTAACATTTATTCATTTTGAGAAGAAAAACAAAAGTTCGGAAATTAATTGGAAACCGCTTCTTTCATTTACTCATATTTTTAAGAAGGTTGAACTCTTACTAATTTTTATCGAAGTGTATATAAGTGACAAAAGGAGTATTTTTATAAGTAGCCTACGAAGGAAAATCGGGCGTTTATTTAAAGGTAAACGATGCAAAAAAAAAATAAGAGAAAATTTTTTCACCCTCTTATTAATTTAAAAACTTGTTGAAGAGGAAAAGAAAATAAATAAAATACGAAAACTTGCTTATTTTCGCGTTTGAGTATTCACGCTGCGTAGAAAAAAAAAATTGTTAATATTGGTAATTTCACGATGTCAAAAGAAAAATTATATTAAAAGTATCGTGCGACGATAACAACAAAGCTGTGTGTGAAAAAAAAAAATATCTCGAAAAGTAATCGATAAATATACTTTCATTGGGTCAAAATTTTAATTTCAAAGGAAGCGAGAGTAAGCTAAAGCGTGTTCGGCACGTCCGGTCCGCTTCCAATTTTCGTCGCAATGAACCGTGTAATTACGATATGTGTAAACTTGTCTTTTCTGCTTCCGAACCCTTTGAAATCGAGTCTGTCAAACGAGTACACAACGAAATTCTCGATTGTTCAACGTTCGTACTTGGAAATCGTGTACATTGAGAGTATTTGTATTTTCAGAATGAACGAAAACAATATCCATAAATTACTGCGTAATTTGGGTTGACTAGCGCAGCAAATGCAAATCCTGCAGCGTTGATTAAGATGGTTCTAATTATTTGCATCAGAGGTCACTTCTTCATTTTCCATTTCAAGTAAAAAATGATGGACTAGTTTCGTTTAAAAGTTGAGATAAAACGAACAAATTGTAATAGTAAAAGTCGAACTGACACAAAATCTTTTAAAACTCTATGATTTTCTTTGTCCAATCTGATTCTGCATTAGTTTTGATAGGTAATGATAATAGGTACCTATTACGTTCATCGAAAATATTTTCAAATCATAGGTAATACCTACGTTTTACCTACCCAAGTATTTTGTGCAACTTCACTTTCCCAAGGCTTGAGAGGAAAAATTTCATAGCTTGAGGTTTTTTTTTACCACTATTTCGCAAGTTATTTTTCCACTCGAATGATTTGGAAATTTTTCGTATCTCGATATCATTTCGGAACCCAAATCTCATAATTTGTTCTTTATCTCTTTTTCTGGCTCTCTTTTGAATTACGAAAATTCGGTCGCACAAAAAACGTTCTAATCCAAATCCAACATTTTCTCTTGTATTTACCACTCATTTTTATTGAAGGAAAATTAATTCACTTCGGATGATACTGATTTATTTATTCTTGTCGTAAAAAAAAAAAAAAAATAATAATAATAATAATAATAATGAATATGTAATAGATTTTTGTGTATGTGTACCTACAAGAACGGAATCTTCAAACATCTTTTCATGAATATTTTCGTACCTTCCCACCATAATCGTTAATACGGCTAACAAAAAAATGGAAAATAACACGTAGGTACCAATTTTAAATCAGAATTTTTTCCGCAAATTTTCTCTCGGACGAGTGTCGTTAGGTAAGTAAATAAAAACAAACTTCAATACCTAGGACCCCATCTTAAAAAGTTCTCATTCATCGCAAGGAAGAAAATTCTTGAATAAATTTACGTCATCGTGACTCTTTTTCTTTCGTTCGACAAACGATTGAATATTTTTGGTCTAACAGGCCTAATCGCTCGTTTTGTTCTTCGCCAACTTTATAAACTCTCTATCAAAGAATGAAAAAGAGAAAAATCAAAACAGAGGTGACTCTTCCGAACCTTTACACGTCAGTGTGACGAAATTACTTTTTATAAATACTTTCAATCAATGTACATTATACCTATCAGCGAAATACTCGTACGATCGCGAGGTCTTACTTTTTTAATCATATCGAACTGATCTACGTTGATCTAGAAAATTTACTCATTTTTGGTACCTACGATGATGAAATATGAGGGGGAAAATATCATTTTATGCGATCATACTTTAATACTTTTTATCGGGAACGATGATATATTATATATGCATTGAAACAAATATGCCTGCAATCACTCTTTTCTCGAATGTATGTAGAGTATGATTACTATTAAAAAGGAAAAAAAACCTACGCGTTCATTCTACGAAAATTGCTTCACGTCAGCTGCAACTTGAAAAATGAAGAACGTACGTCGAAAAAAACAAAAACAATATGCCGCTTCCGCCAAAAACGACCGATATTGAGAGTGTGGAGGCTTGATGGTGGAAAGGAGCAACCCTAGGGAGCGACAGCTCAGAAAAAAACACCTTCATCTCGTTACGCTATTTGAAAATGAACTTGTCACAATAATTTAATAACTTTTCATCTTCGGAAAAATTCTTTCACACCTATGTAGTAAAGGCAAGAGACACGTTGGTCCCAATTGATTCCGTCTCTTCTTTTTTGTTGTCCCAAATATTATTGCTATTTTAATAGGATGATCAATGAAAATTTATTAAGTTTTGATTAGGTAATGCTGCAAAATTTTTGGAAAATCGAAACCTTTTTTTTTTTTTTTGAAAAATCTCTCAAATATCTAACTTATATTATATTTTTTTACCCGATAATCATAAATAACGTCTGTAATAACGTGTTTGGGAGATTGGTGACCAAGCACAAGACTTACTCGTATCAGGTTAACTGAAATGAGGATCAACTTACAATATCATTCTATTATTAGTTATAAAACCGAAGCTAAATTAAATTTGAAAAATATCTTCTTGGTTGTTTAATTATTTTCAACGTTTCGATCCTTAGGTTATATTTCTATATCAGCTACCACCTTTTGTTACATCATTTTTTCCTCTAATAATCCGGTTGGATATTTTTTCGCATCAAAGAGGTTAATTTCTTCGTTTCTCATCGCGCCTTCGTAAATTTCATCACCGTCTCCTCTAAAAAATAACGTATTTTACACCCGAAAATTCTCTTGTAATTCGATTCATTTTGTCTCTGTCCTCATCCTTTACATGTAGGTACCGGTAGAAATTCGGATAAAAATTTTTGGTGGACTAGTTTCTCGGTCGTCTGTGGAAAACTTATTTTGTTCGTAATAATTTTCATCCATTAATGATTATGCATTACATTTACAATAAGGTACATTCTGTTCATGAGGTTTGAAAAGAGAATCTGTCCGTGAAAATCTTCAAAAAAAGTACGATAGGTATAAATATGGGTTTCCAAAAATCACCTAAAAATTTGAAACAGCTGGGATACAAAAATGTGCTGTTGAAGACCTAGTCAGAGTTCATCGCTCACTGCAGTGTTATAATGTTCAGGGTTGACAAGCCAATCGCCATTGGCTTAAGCTAAAACCATCAGGCTGAAAGCCGTTCAAAATTTTGGTTGGGGGCTTTTTGTCTAAAATGCGATTGGCCGAAAAAACCTGGTTGGTGTTGGGGTACTAAACCATTCATCGGCTTTGCTCGTCAAATATCTATACCCTGATGATAATTATGAAGTAAACTAAACGACCAACACCCAAGTTTCCCATTTACTCAATGTAAATCCCTACTAATCCCTACCTCAATGGGAGAGCTTAGACCGGTTTAAATGATATGATTGTGAGATGTTTGTAACTTTGGCTCTAATCCTTGCCACCAGAATACAAAAATGCATCAAAGTTTCCGGCATAGATCGATTTTCCTGTGCCGTACTCACATATAGGAGACCAAAGCTCTTAAGTACAAGTTGACCCCATAAAGAAAGTATGAAGTCCTTTGAGAAATTTAAATTATTTCAAAAATGATAGAATTCTTTAGAATAAAAAGTCGATGTCCGTGAAGCTGAGGATCTCAGCTTTATTTTACACCATAATTATATCGTATCTCATGATTCTCAACGAAGAAATTGATTTTGTCGCATTTGAGAACAACAATGCGAGTAAAGTGATGTAAAATGAACTTTATACTCTGAAAAATTCCGTTATTTTCGAAATAATTTTAATTCCTCAAAGAGTCAACGGTCTCCTCACGTTTGTCATGGAGACGTGACCTGCGATGAGAAAAGGATAATGCTCATTAGCCCATTGGCGCAGGAACACCATTTCTCTCTGATTGGATATTTAATCAGAGAGAAATGGTGTTCCTGTCAGTGGGCAATGAGTATCCTTTTCGGATCGCAGGTCACACTTGGAGAATCAATCTATATTGGTCGTTTCAGTGCAGTGCATTTGATTTTGATTTACAATCATGATATTATTCTTATCACTTGCGCATAGTCGTAAACTTATCTTATAATTATATTATAGTTCCGTACCGTGCAAAAAATATTGACAAATGTCAGCATTTTTCTGATAATCAATCCTGAGAAAATGGTCTAATGCCGATGATATTATTTCTGTACGATCACAATTATCATTGAACTGAACACACATACGTCAAACTCAAATCTTTTCTTTGGATCGTTGTTTCTGATAACAGAGCTCACATACCATACGTCAATTATTTCTTGTGCGGCAGCTTACTCGTATTAGCCTCTCAATCTCACAATCTCAATCTAAGGTCTTCACTCCAGGGACCAGGCCCAGCTGCAGGTTGTTGACTGCATTTCCATTTGGTTGGTTTTGAACAAAGTCGTATAGAACACCAAGTTGAGTAACTCGCGCAGTTTCATGTTATTGCCACGGAACATGATTGTTGAGCGCTGGCGTAGCATTGCTCACGAGTTTTTTGGAAATAGCTGGTTGACAATTGGGATGTTAACCTAAGTTACGTAAGTTGGTAGCCGTGTTTGAACATGTGGGGGATAATTTTAACGTACCATGCTTCACGATGCGGAATTTGCAATTTTCAAATACGATTTAAATGATTACAATTCGTATTGTCGAAAAATTATATCCTATAAATCGTTTAAATACTTCAAGAGAATCGATAACTGAAAGAAGCAATTCTATTAATGAAGTATTGAGTCATCTACGACTAATTGAAAATCACGATTCTTATGGCCAAATACATTGAACGTAAAATCGTCACCCAGAAATTCAAGCGAGTGCGGCGAGAGAGGAAGGCGATTCTAGCGCTGCCAAACATAGGTTAACATCCCAATGGAGAAAACGTATTTTTCAAATTTTAATTTCTAAAATTCTAATGAACCGTTTATATTCATGTAGCCTATGGCTTTAAAAAAAGCTGGAAGCCTCGTCTTTAATATTCAAAAGAAAAAATAGGTAGGTGTCGATCGATTTTTGGAGATAACACGCAGTTTCTAAACATACTTTTTACGTGTATTTCTCCCATAAGAGCATAAGCAATGCGACGCTGCGCGCCTATTCGCATGAGGACACAACTGTAGGTGCGCTAGAGTCGTGCCCGAAAAGGGGATTCGGCAAAAATTGCCATAAACCTGTATACAACTAAAACGGGCTGTATCTTTGTCAATATTGAAAAATACAAAAAAGTAGTAAGAGCATTTTTTTATTATTTTCATTCATAGAATAACCTAAAAGAAGAAAAAATTAAGATTTCAACAATTTTCTGTAACATCCCCTTTTCAGGCAGCTTCCAAAAATGGCCACCACAGTTTTCATAGAGGGCGCCTACTTTGTGTCCTCATGTGAATAGTGATCAATTTCGTTACATTTTTTGTATTCATTGCGTATATAGGAAGATGCACAACTTGTTACGTTAGTAATATATATGACTTTGGTTTTGAAGTTCAGCGTTCTTGTTCTTGGCATAGAATGACGTCATCAATATAAGTCTTAGAGTAACGTCATCAAAGACAGACTGAATAATGATGATTAATAAAATGTGATGCAGCCATCAGCTCTGCAGTACAAGTGCAGTTATCATCGTTTGAAAATTAAAAATCAGATAGGAGACGAAGTGCGGTACACGTACACCGTGGTTACACCGCACCGATGAACATGAACCGCCCCGAAACATCACTGATAAGAATCACGGTATAAGATGAAGAGGTAGTGACACGAACGTATTCTGACTGTGGTAAACGCTGTCCGTGATTTTGAAGTAGTTCTGAACATTCCGAGCGCAGCGCTCGTGATGAAAGTGATGGGTAATGTACAGAGTCTTATGGGAACGCCGCTACTTTCAAAAATTTATTGCAGGATTAGGAATCAGCCGATGCATTTCATATTTGGCATAAAAATACCATTTAATCTACTCTATAAAATTTTGAAAGAATCATCCTTCTAAGTAAATTCTTGGATTTTTTATAATCCTTGGAAATTTCATCAATACTATGGTACCAACGGTAACGTTTCGGCGCAGGTGGGGTGTAGAAGGAACAGGGAAACAGCCCGAGTGTTCGCTGCAAACCTAGCGGAAGTTTGTATGTACAACTTCAAAACTGCGGACACAATTTTAGCGTTGTGTCATTACCTCTTCATCTTATACCGTGATAAGAATCCACTGCGCGCTGTTGTCATTTTCTGCATTCCGGCCTTATATAAAGTAGGCCGTGGCTCAGCTAAAGGCTTCATTCTCAACAGCTGTCACAGAGATCATCGAACTTCGAATTTTGTTATGCGACTGCGAGTATGTTTCTCGGTTTTCACGTCCTTTGATTGCAGTCAACGCGAAACCAACCAGGAAGGTAAGTTAGAGATGTGAATATTTTGGAAAATGAACGCATTATGATGAATTACCTATTCAAAATAAAGTAAAAGTATTTGCAGATCTACCTGTAGTTGATAAAAGTGCGGAAGACAATTTCAAGAGGCGAGTCACACCTCATAAAAAAATTAAGATATCACCGATATTTCTTGTCCTGGCTCTCCTGGAGAAAAGAATGTAAGCGAAACTCATAAATATTTTGTACACCTCTTTGTACCCACATATCATAAGATCTACGGTAAGAATAACGCCAATACACGTCTACCATTTGTAGGTACAGATGCAGATGATCGAAAAATATAAGTTGTACCTTATGAACGTTACATAAAAAGACGGTTCTCTTCGATGCCACAGACCTATCAATTCGATCTAATGAAATGAAATCATATTCACAGTAAGAGATTAAGGACCACAATAAACGCATTTACCGGGTAAGTCAATGCTTAATCGTCAGTTTATATACGTTCTAGGATTGGAAAAATGATATGACTTGGAGTTATAATATTACCTGGAGAGTAACGTGCTCGTATAGTTAATCTAGTTCCAATACAGTAGAGAGTTTTGATGACGGGATCGAAAATAATTTTTGACTGCAGCGCTTTAATGAAGGAGGCTTTTGGCAGTTTTTGATTGATAGAATTAAGGTATTCTTCAGCTGAACTTCGTCGATACTTCAACTCATTATTAATTATTATATACCTATAGGTACGTATAACTTAATAGTAGATCTATTTCTTGCTATTTATGCAAATTTGATTGCTCATTTCTTTCAAAGTAATGTACCGGTAAGTATTGCTTTAGTCTTTATTGGTTGGGCTCATTTATTTTTTTACGCAATTTAATGCTCTAGCGCAAACCACTTTGTTACGGTATAGTAATTCATTTAGCCTATATTACACTTCGAGAGCCGGCTTTGCTAAAGCTGAAATAGATCGTCTTTGTTTTTTAAAAAACGTACGTAGACTCCTCTCCTACTATGAAACAAACAAAAAGAAAATCGATTATCGAGAGTCAATAGAAAATAGAAAGTTACCAGAATGGCAGATGCTAAACGTACGGACATTTATTGTGTGACGTTGATCGATGAACAAAAGATAGCATCGCAAATGAATAAGATGAAAGCAAGATTCGCAGTAAACTTTCCACAAGTTAAGAAGTTAAGCTTTCAGATCAATTTAAACAATCTCTGGTTAACCTATCATTTATACCTCATTTTCAAAACTAAGTACCTATTTTCTTGACGCGTGTTGCTCACTTTTTTTTCTCTCTTCTAAAAATATGGTACCATTCTTTACGCATATTTAGGAAAAAAACTTTCCAAGTCAAAATTTGAGCTTAATCGTACGTATACCTACGTCGAAGTTTAATAAGTCAGTGCCTAAACAAAAGAAGTGAAGGTACTTGTATCGATGGTGTAAACAGAAAACCAAGAATGGAAGGTTATAAAAACGACGGGCGTAAAATGTGTCCTCTAAAATTGTGCTCAGATCAGATTACGAGATTTTTCTCTTCTACTCCAACGAGTAACAACAATTTAATTAAATTGTGTGAATGAAGACATAATAAAACGTGGTATCGTGATCCTGAAGGAAAAGCTTATATTTAAACTTGAACATAAAGGTTTGGTATATTTTTTCCGTCTACTACGTTGTAAGATGCTAATTATTGTTGTAAATTGTTGTTCATTTTGGTGGTTATCAAAAATTTAAAGGTCGAAATGATTGTGAAGACTGAGTACCGATCAAGGGCTTCAACATTTTCGAGTCAATCAGACGCAAAATAAAATTTTGCACGTCGCAGCGTTAGGCATCCATCTGTTATCACTAGTCCTGTGACATCTTGAAAATTTGAAAAGGAAAAAAACGAAATTTTTGGAAGAGGTAGGTTGTGGTTTGCTAATTCTTGTAGTTTGGATCCTTTTAACGTTTTTAATAAGGAGTAAATCCACGAGAGGAACTTGAATAAACTTACTCGTTCTTCTCGATTGAGTGCAGTATTTTCAAAATTCACTTCGATGAGTGACTCCTTTTATGTATCGGTATTGCAAAAATATGTATTATAATAATAATAGTTATATAATGTGAGCATAAAATAATGAATCCTTTTCGCCCCTGAAATTGTATAGAGTTTTCTGACGCGAAGAGATCATCTGTAACTATATTTGTTGATACGCTTTACATGGAATCGCTGGAATGAATTATAATGTAATACTCGAGGCTCAGCTGTAAAGTTTCAGTTTTCGTTTCCGGACTCATTTACTTCTTAGAATTAAGTTTATGATTGTATTCGCCGCGGATAGATTTTCAACAAAAAAGCGCGGGTGTATTTGAAATTATTTTCCCCGACCGACTCTGGCAGTTACATTTATCCGCGAATTAAACTGTGCCTTAACGACCAAGAAACAGTTGAAGAAAATAATATGTTTCGACAAACAAAATATCGTTGAATTTTTTTCGCGAGTGTTTTCCTACAATTTGAATTGCGATAAAGTGATTTTCCTCGTCAATATAGCAGGGAAAAAAAAAGAAGTTGGTAGACTTGAGTGAATTATCTAAAAGTCTGTCAAGCTCGAACTTACGCACCTCAACAAAATACAGTATTTTTCAACACACGTGTGCCGGACCACCTCACGTAATATTTAGCGCTCTCGAACTTATATACGTGATCCACCCCTCTTCTCTTGGGATCTGGCTTTACTCGGCGCTCTCACGTATACACGAAAATTCCTAAATCAATTATAAAAGTTCTTCTCTGTTTTGCAAACATACGAATTATCGTTGTAGCTTCTCCGTATGCGCATTTATTGAATTCAAAATTCACCTATCTCTCCTATCTCCTTATATTTAGACGTTAATGTCATTCGTTTGTTCACCTTAAAGTTCAGTTTTTACCATCTTCAAACCTATCTTGAACGCGCTCTTATATTTATTCTACTATACAGTCTGTATAAACGACCTTTATATCCTGTTCGACGACACCGTATCTACATTAGACTGTAGAATTGTAGAAATGACTGGATGAGAAAGAAATGTTTAGCGTAGAATTTATATGAGTCAATGGCACTTTATTTGGCAGATTACAGGGTTACGAGTTCAAAGTGTAACAAGCTGGTATGCGAACGTATTGTATGGCAAATTTATTATGTTGTATGTTTCGACAGTGACACCCTAATACTTTTCAACTTTTATGTAGATTTAGGAAAGATACGTTGCGCCGCAGCTTACAAATTTTACGAGAACGAAGGAGGCATCGGGTCAACTTCTCTTTTACTTTTTGGAGCTACTCACGAACGCCTGGACGTAAGATGATCAAAGGGTAGATACTTGAAATAGGAGAAATAATACGACCATCAACCAGTGCCAAATTTGCGAACGTTACAGCGACGAGGAAATCGTTTTTACAGGCAGAAGCAAGGCTATTAAAGCGTACACGGGTACACGGAGTGCATTTTTAGGGTCACTTTCCGTCGTATAGGAATTTAAGGAATGTTTCTTATACAATTCTTGCGCGAATGGACATGCTCAAACCGTTGAAAATTCCCAAAAGAAAATGGCAACAGATGTTTTTCATTAATACTATCACTTTACTATAAAAATGGGTCACTAAGAGAGACGATTCTTGAGAAAAGAAAAATCTTTCATCGCCCATGCCTCCGCGAAACGAGGTTTCTCGAAAGCGCGAAAAAAAAATTCATTGAAACTTCGTCCTTCAAATGAATATTTAGTCTGTTGTGAAATTTATTGTTTGGCGTTCTTGACCCAAAGTGCCGCTGTGGGTGTGACAGAATTTCTTCAAAAAGTCTTCAAACAGTTAACGGTCCAATAGTCCTGGAGATTATCCTTAAAAAGAAATGAAGCAGAAAAATAGTGATCGGTATTTACATTATTAATATTACGGTTACATGTACGTGTACAATTTATTACACATATTAAGTCTTCCTTTTATCACCGGTGGTTTTCCAAGTGTATTTCCATTTCGCCAGGATGACGCCCACAAATACGTACTTACATTCTATTATGTATCCAGCTCTACTTATATTAATGACTTCTTAAAACCTACTTCTTGCAACGAGAACGGAAATATAATAGTTAATCAATTTTGTTCGTATGTGTCAAATATACGCGAGTCAATTTTAATTATGGTTTTCTTAATGGTAATTTTATACGCTAGGAAAAGCGCGCGGGAATTTCAAATTTCTCGCGTCATTACGTATTACGTTATGAGAGATTCTCATACCATGGTTGTTATTCGAAGAATTGTCGCGCGAATTTCTGTGATCAGTTCATAATGACGATCTTATATCTTGCCCCACGTCAGATTCAGAATCATTCGCGAACTGTTTTGTTTTCATTTTTCTCTTCTTTAAAGTTGAATTTTTTGCATCCATCGCCTACGTTGATATTGAGACGACACTTGTCGACTTCATTTTGACTGCTTTGTCATTTTCAATCTGTACCTAGTTGATTTACAGTCAAACTCTCACCTCCTCTGTAGTAAATCCGCTAATTGCAGAGAGAATATAAAGTCATTGTGTAATGAAACACATTCTTAAGACCACTGGGGTGGATGTTTGAGGTGGTATTAGCTTGAATGATGTCCATGAGAACTAAACTATTCCAATGCAGGTTGGAGCATACTGCTCGGATGAAAGACCACCGCCTATGTATTGCATTTGTCTGTGTAGTAACTTTACTACTCGCAGAGAAAATGTGTAGTCAGGAATATGATATAATGAAAGACCTTCTTGAGACCAACGGTTGATATTTAAGGCTGCGATAGCTTGAATGGTGTCCAGGATTTCAATGCAGGTTTTCTCAAATGAGGGGGGCTGTCCAGAATGTTAGGTAAGCTATTTAATCTACTATGACCTCTTTGGTATGAAGAAATATCAGGGGAAGGTGGTGGTCGAGGTAAACGTTGTGAAATTTGACTTAGTCGTTTCAAGATTTTGGTTTTAATGTCATGGGTAGTCGTTTTTAATTTTCGAAATATTATGAGGTCGATTTCATTCGAGGATTGTTGGTGTCAGTGAAGACTTTTTTACTGTAGTTTGACTTGACATCAATGTTAAAATCAGTTTGAATAAATTTTTCGTGTCGGCCCAAGCAAAATGTATCCGATCTACAGGTGGATGGTCGCAACTCGAAGTGATAGGAAAGAAAATTAGCAGCCTCAGTATTTTTGGCGAAAACGTTATCAGTCAGGAATCCCCGATCTCCGCTTCTTTTGTTAGCTTGTCATAAGTAGTTCTCTCCTCTCTCTATGCTCCAGCTCATTATCCCCTCTGTAATTAATTCCTTCTCGGTTTTTGAGTTAAGATTTTCGAGGGTACTTTTCTTCTGTATCTTTGAGAACGAAATTTTTCTATATTTCTGAAAATAAATCAGGCACTCTCCTCTCATCTACTCGTCAATCAATATTTTTTAAGAATTCCACTAATGACGTCATACCCTCGCGCTTATAAGTTGGATACGCTTTTTCTGAGCGGAGTATCTGACAAACGTTGACGTCACTGGTTGTTGACGTCCTCAAAGCTTATTCACTGGTTGATGACGTCAATGAGGTTGAAGATGATGACGTCACTGCTCGATAACATCACATAGAAGTGTATATTTTCAAAAATTCGGGATGACGTCATAAATATTGGGGGTGAAAACGTCACGGGTTGATTTATGACGTCACTAAAAATTATTTGCGCCAAAAGTTAGGGAGATGACGTCACAAAAGTGTGTACATGTCTCAAAAAGTGGAATTTTAGTACGAATGAATATTACACGTAATTGACATAACATATTATTTGCCCAATAGAAATTGAATCAACGTGAAATGCTGGATAATGAATGATAATGAAGAGCAAGCAAGACATATCCATGATCTTATGTTCTTACCGACGAGAAAAATTTGAAACCAGCTTCACACATTAAAGTTTTTCTGACGTGGTATCCTGGTTTTCATAAGTTTTTCATCCATAAGAATTTTAGCCAAAAATAATCCTCTTGTCGACATCACTTCCTGATGATATCAGACTATCCTCCAGGTAGTCCTAAGTCCGTAAGATAAGTAATTTTTTTTCAAGACCCTCATGTAGAAGCATTGGGTCAAAACCTCTTCCAATCCGCGTAATGTTGGATCTATGAAGCTGGCAGCTCGTATTCACATAAGGTGACAGAAGTAGCAAATACAATATGAGAGCCGACACGACCTCAGAAATCCTAAATAAAGGGAAGAGAGGATTATGAAACGACTTAGTGACGATGGCGGAATGGTTTTGGTGACCGCCACATTCGTAAAATGTCCTAGGCTCCAACCCTGCCGGAAAGAAGCAAAAACTCATTGGTTCTTTAACGAAGTTGAATAACTAGTGGCAGGAATTTGTTCTTGGGGGCACATATGTAGATTGTGACGTCACAAGGCTGATCTATGATGTCATCAGGATGTGGCGTCACAGGCCCGGACTTTTGAGCTATATAGAATAGGAGGGGAACTTGAAAAACCGATCTATAACGTCATGAGATCATGACGTCAGAAAGCTGATCTATGACGTCATCAAACTGTGACGTCACAGGCCCCAACCTCCAAGCTATATACGATAGGAGGGGGAATTGAAAAATTTTCGAGCTCTGAGCTTCTGCCGGCTGGCAGACGGCGGACGTTTTTCCCGAAAAACCCCTTCGATAAAACAGGTTCCCTGTTATTTAGGAGATTATCAATCCTCTATTCTTCTAATTCGGAGAAGTAGTTGAGGGCAGATCCATATCTCTATCTTATAGTCTCTTCTCATATAGAATTTTGATTTTGCGCTACATCGTGTTGCCGTCTTTGTTTCTGTTTTGATGGGTGGTTCCTTGGAAAACGTCCATGACCGAGTCCGACTAGAGACGAAGTATCAGAAACAACGGAGAGCTGATTGAGCAACTGGACAAGTTGGAAATCAAGAGTAACGACAAGCTGATATCCTTTGATGTGGAAAATATGTTTGGTACCATACCGAAAAAAGAACTTCTCACTCTGCTCAAAAACAACAGATACCATGGGAAGCCCGATGGGCCGAAGTACGCCAACATAGTGGAAGAGATCTTGAGCCAGAACTACCGCCGCTTTAATAACAGGTTCTACAGTCAGGAAAGGGGAATTGTGATGGTATAACCGCTGTCACCAAAGATATTCATGAATGACATGGAAAACAAGCTATTGAAGGGCAGCAAGTTCAGAAACTCGACCAAACACTGGGCCAGATATGTAGATGATATCCTAATTGTGTGGTCAGGCACTGATAGACAGGTGGATCTATTCCTTTCAGAAATGAATGCGATGAATGAGAGCATCAAATTCACAGTGGAAAAAGGCAATGAGACCATCGACTATTTGGACCTTACACTCATAATGGAGAACAATAGGATAGAATACAAAATCTACAGGAATTGACGCATACTGACACCACCATCCCAAATGACTCCTACCACCACCCCAGGCACAAGTTAGCGGTAATCCAGAACTACTCGGGCAATTTCTGTCCTCAAGAACAACGAAGAGAAGAGGAAAGAGATCGAGATAGTAAAGCAGATCGCAGAAGCCAATGGCTACCGTAGAGGCGTGGTGGATGGGGTCTTTGGGAAAATGGAAACAAAGAAAGGAACCCACGATGGCATAGTGAGAAAGTACTCCCGGTCGATACCATATATAGGAAAGTACACAAACAAGGCGATAAAGGCGTTCAATGGCTACGATGTAAATGTGGCTATCCAGAATAACCAACCCATGGTGAAGAGAATCAGCAATGACGAGACGCAACCAAAGGACAAGGAAAGCTTGAGTAGAGTGTACAAGCTCAGTTGTGAACAGTGTGAGGGTATCTACATCGGTGAGACTGGGAGAAAGTTTGAGATCAGGAAAAAGGAGCACAAAACGTCAAGGGAAAAAGAAGATGGCAAGTCACTGTTTGGGAAACACTGTAACGAAGAAAACCACGATGGAGAGGGAATATTTGAAGTCATACATGTAGAGAATCGTACAAAGAGAAGAAAACTTTGGGAACAAATGGAGATTGCAAAAGCCAAGAGGGAGAAAGCCTGCCTTTTGAACAATGTAATCATATTTGACAGCGAAAAATTATTCGGCCTGGTGATTGGACGAGAGAAGAAGAACAGAACCGACCAATGAGACGGCAGGAATCCAGGTAGCCAATAGAAACGTAGCATTTAGGACAATAGATTGAACCAATCACTAAGCAGTATGTTTTAGCCAATAAGAACACGATGTCATATTAGTGTACCTAAGAATAATTTTCTAAGAGTAAACCAATCATAACACGCATTGTTATAGGCAATGTAGCCAATACAATCACAGTGTTATACTATAACACAACTGATGATGGGATAACACCCGAAAGTACTCTTGTAAAAGCAACTAATAAAGTAGATTTGTACAATTGAAAAACCCCTTTTTCAAAAAATTTCGAAGCTAAGTACTCGTTCTAAAGAAAGTGATCGTATTTTGTGGACAGCAAACCATGAAAGTTTTTCGTAGCGTTTTTCACCATCTTGAAATGAAAAATTCCACTATAGTAATGAACTCATTTTCGATAGTTTTCCTTTGATTATGTGTAAAAACAAGACATCAATAGTTGTATTCTTATTGTACAAATCCTCATACAAAGTATTTTTGGATAGTAAAATAAAAGACTTTCCTCGCTCTGATATTTTTCATCCTCCCATCATAGAATCAGAGTAAACCACGAGATGATGGCGTTGACAATACTGCGCTATTGCTAACTTAATCTGCGGTCTCCAGATGAAAACACGTGTTTTTAACTCTACGCTCGTAACTGTTATTTTCCCTTGACTAATTACTTTCTTAGGGTTTATTACGTTCTATAAATAAATTGCTTATTACGTTGTAAGAAAAAACGTTACAAAAGAGTCGACGTTTTGGAACTTATGAATTAGGATTTTCTGGAGAATGAGAGAGCATTGAGACGATCTGAGAGAAGCCAACTAAAACAATGAGTCTTTCTTCTCTTTTTTTGGCGCATCATATAATTACGTATACTTCGGTTCGAATGATGTAGGTTTTATAGTTTTCAATAGTACCTGAGAGGGCACTAAAAATAGACAAATTTTCCACGAACCCTCATTCAAATTAGGTCCTATACTGCCCACGAGCTTTTCCGAAAGTTAGCTGCATATTTCAAACCTAACTTCTTTTTCTTTTACTTTGTTATACGAAGTTCATGCGTAGGATATCGAGAAGACCCGAAGAAACTTCTGACGAATAATGTTCTTAGGGAAGACCTGCAACGTGGCCTGAATGGTTACGAGTGGTCATGATGATGAAATAATTCGACGAATTTTCATCTTGATGTATGCACGTTCTCAGAGAAAAATGTATGGGACCTTTTTCGGGGTCAAACTTGCATTGACCGTATGTCTTTTCACCATGACTGAACAAGAAGTTTCTCTAATCTTGAGTATAGAGCGACAGGTGAAGGTTGATCGTACAAAATAATGAGAATGGTACGTGCATATGGTTTTCATTTCTCTATTGTAGGCATTTCGGTTATGCAATTTTATTTACATCAAAACTGTGTCTGAAACGCGTATACGGTCAAGATCTAATTTTTTACGAAGTGATTCACAAAATAAGATTATCTTTCCCAAAGGCCGGTGCAGGATATTAAATATTGACGAAATAATAAAAAATCTAAATAAGTTTAACCGGTCAATATTTTGATCTCTACATCGATTTGTGATGAGTGCAGAGTTTCCTCTTCAATCGACAAGGCAACTTCACTGACACGTTTAAGACATAATCATAAATCATGATTAAAACTATACACCGCAGAAGAAATCTAATACAGTGGGATGACTTTTAGATTAAATTTTTCCGATAGTACGTACGAAAAATCGAATCGAACTTCCAAAGAAAAAACAATCACGTTTCTTTTCATCCAATATTAATATCGTTAATTAAATAATGCCCAAGGTTCGTGGAATTTTAAAAAATATCTCCCATTGTTGCGAGAAGAATGGAAATTTAAAAATGTTGTTGTTTATCATGGTATTTTCCATACTTTCGATATTTTTAATCTTTAACGCAATACCCGAAGGTTGAAAATTCGACAAAATTAGCGTAACTCACTGCGTAATTGAAGATTCCAAAAATTTGGGGTGTTATGTAAAATAGTAAAAAGTAGAAAAAAGTAACCGCGTGAAGTTGTTTTGAGTTTTTTCCTATCTTGTCAGCTTAAAGAAAAGTACATCGTACTACGTTTTGCGAACGTAATTGAATGCCGAAAGACTGGCACACCGCTTTGATAAAAAAGAAGTGACTTTAAAAACAAACTCGACGTTCACAATTATCCTTTGAACATTACATAATCGTATCCAGGGTTCATTTCCCCTCCTCTAATATAGCCAATTTATTTTTTGATCTCTTGAAAAAATTATTCAGAAAGAACTCGATAATTTTCAAACCGTTATATGTCGAAAACCGCGAGGGTACATCGTGAGGGTTGTCCTTCGCTTTGAAGTGCTTCTTAATGACAAAAATTTAGAGATGATAATATTGAGTGAGGAAAAATCTGCGGATTTTAATTTATGAATTCGCAGAAGCTGTTTTTCAAGGGTTTTCCCTCTTTTTTGAATCATAATTTTTATTGACTGCTCTACTGGCCATAAGCTCGCGTGGAGTTGTAATGCGTGAAGCAATGAAAAAGGCTGTTTATGAATTGTTGCATAAGAAGGAGGATGGAGGAGGATACATCATAAGAGGAACAGTGACTTGGGAATGCAGGACACGAGATGGTAGTAGTTACATGAAGGAAGAGAGTGGAATTCCAGGATGAGATGGGAATGGATGAGACCAATTTAGAGAGACGAGACTTACTGTTTCAGGCGGCTCGAGGATAGTTTTTTTTTTTTTTGTTTTTTGAATCCATTAGTCTGATTTTTCTAAAGGTTGTACCCCGCAAGAAGATTGTGGGCTGGTGAGGGTGGAGGATTACTAATGTTCATCTCATCTCTTCCACTAAGTGGTTCTTTGTCAGTGCCTGATGATATGGCTGCATGAGTTCAGCCGAAATTAGTCTTGATAGTACTGTAATCTTTGACCCTACCACGCCAACTGTCAGGTCCATATTCACAATTTTACGCTTCTGGACCTTCGAGTTGTTCCAATCGGAAAATTTGACTTCCCTCATAATCTTTGCCCTCTGATTTGTGTTCCACTATATTGCAGATAACAAAGACGATAGTCGTAGTAGGAATTTGAATAAAATTATTCTTTGGAATACGTTACGGGACATGGTAGATAGAGCACAAAAGTGAGAGAACACTATTTCCATTGTACAAACCGCAGATACTGTGCGGATCGTACTATGAAAATAGTGTTTTCTTCTTTTTGTGCTCCGTCTATGTAGAAGGAATTATTTGAACTAACGAACTTGCATCGGAACCATATTATATTCTATCAATTTTCAACAAGAGGACAGAAGTGCCCCATCTGTAGATATTGCCGAATGCCTTCTCTTCCGGACAGTATTCAATTAACGTCTTTCGCTGTGGCGTAAGAGGATCAACCAACCACATGACAGATTGATGCCAAGATCATAGAGAAAGTTCCGCAGGCGCAGTGTAGGTATTTTGGTACTCTAGTAAATGAAAAATGGGACCCGAAGATGGAGGTCGAGTCAAGAATTGATCGGGTAAGGCAGGTGCTTCTCAAATACAAACAGATGCTCTGCGACCAGCATGATGCAGAAGTGTGGTCGGTTTTGATATACGGTGTGGAAGCTTGGAGACTAAAGGTGCAATCAGCAAACCGCCTATTCATTATGTTAAGCGTGACGGAACATATCTCTTGGAGCCTCTCTCTGTACTTAATCTAATCTAGAAAAATTTCTGTTATCAAACTTTGACAAACTCCTACAATATCTAGCGTAGACAAATTCTTCTATTTAGTCTTACTTGAATTAGATATATGACGTCATCATAGTCGGAAGTTCCTGAACATTTCTCCGCGCTCGCGTTCGTGGACGTTCTCTGAAGACTTCTTTCCAATAAAACTGGTGGCGGGTTCTCCGCTAAAAAGGTATACTAGGCTAAGAGTATGGACGAGGGAGTCCAGTTAACCTAGCATCTGCCTGAGGGGGACTTGGAATTTTGATGACCGAGATATTATGTGATAGGTGGGAGACTTTGCTCTTGCCACGCTGGGAGGCGAACGAGCGGAGTGAGTGAGCCTGCCTATCACCCGTTACCTAGCGAGCCTGGTAAAAGCCTAGTATACTGGATGCTGGTTTGCTACCCCTTAGTACCTAATGTACAGTAAGAAGGAGGGCGAACGAGCGGAGCGAATGAACTTGTCTACTAATTGTCAACAAATTAGCCTAACATGTACGATCACCCATGATATGCCAGGTTTATTCTGGGCCTTGATTTACTCTCAGGAACTCAAAATGTATAAAGCAAAATACACTAACTCAGCTAGGATCTCAATCCGCAGATGGTGTCATGAGACAAACGTAGCGTCGACCTACTTTGGATACAATAATACAAATGACATAAAACATAATCGTCATTTATTTGACTCTGTCAGAAAATTGCTCCCAAGTCTCACCCTTACAGCTTAAAGTTTCTTCAAGTCTGCTATTTATCATATGTAGCTCCCCAAAATTTTTATTAGGTTAGACGAGGTTGCCAGACAGCGACATCAACCGCCAGACGCCAACCATTTTTCGAGAATCAGCCTCTCTTAAAACCGGTTCCACGTCAAATTTATGACTCTTGAGTTGTATCTTCAGAAAGAGGACTCGGAAAAATTGCAGTTCACATAAACGATGGGAGAGAGTGGCTGCGTCTTTGAGCTAAGAGATGAAACGGTTTTTTCGCTGCCACGGTAAGAGATGCAATTGTTCTAAATTTTTTTGTTTCATTCTGATCTCGCGTTGAATACCGCGTGGAAAGATTGTGCGATTGAGAATTTCTAACGTATACTGTTTAGAATATTCGCAAATTCTTTTGTTGAAAAAAACACCTTCGGGGGAAGACACGATAACAAGAAGAAAGTGAGCTTGGAAACTGAAATTCCAAGTGGAACTCAAGAATTGGATGGTTAATTCTCTGGTGGATCGTATCAACGAGGGGTAATTTTGAATGGACGATCTCGTTCACTATTAAAGGGCAGTGGCGTAGTGAAAGGGGGAGAGGGTGTCCGATCGGTGTGACTCCTTTTCTCTGTACTGAAAAATTTGCTTTAGAATACCATCAAAATAACAGAAAAGGGTAATTTATGACATAAAATTCTGTTCCACTCCCTTTTTCTCTTGACTAAGCCACTGTCAACAGGTAATTATTTCTGAAGTTCCTTGGTCTCCGCAAGAGAAAGACGTTTTAGCAGGCAAACTGATTTGGAGAGATATGTTCCATTACAGAACAGGAGAACTGTAAGCACCACATCTGTCATGAGAGTTTGAGGGTCGAAACCCTCCCTGAACTGGAAAATTTGTCATCAAAGTCGCGAAAAGGATAAAGTATTGCACAAAATTTTGTTTATCGCCCCCTCGAAATTTTTCTAGCGACGTCACTGTCATGGCGGAAGAGTGTTTGTATTGTAGAACGTCGATCTCAAATTCAACGGAAATTAACAAAAGACACAAAGAAAATTAGTCGACGTAGGGAAGGCAGATTCACTTTTCCTCTGTAAAGCATTGAATTTTCTTGCAAGTTCTCAATCATTTCCAAGTTTAAAACAGATAGACACTAATAAATATTTTATGTGTTTTAGTTTCAAAAATACCACTCATGTGTGTGGGCACAAAACAAAAAATGAGAAAAATATTCTGCTCCCCTATGGAACTAAAATTTACTGTTGTGTTTTTGTTTTGATCAAGCTTCGTTGCATATTACTGGAAAAGTTCCATCCGCTGAGGCTTCTCCCGCGGATTTTTACCCTTGTCACAAAATATTTATTTTTAAACCTTGTCAGTTAACTATTATTGCGAGGACAAATGCTTAGAAGATGTGAGCAATAAGAAGTGCCTTATGTGGTAGTATTTGGGTATAGATGTAGGTATTCTAGAGATATCCGAAAAATAGAAAAAGTTCGCTAACCTCTTGTCTAAACCTTACACAGATGAGTGTTCAGTAATGAATAAAAACAAAACATTTATGTTGTCTCTCGTCAATATTCTTCTTTTTTGTGCCTGCTTTTGACAAACCCTTTGACGCAAGTACGCTACTGACGCTATAATAACTAGCTTAAATTATTTTTACGACTCTACTTGCTACAATTTGGGTGTTGTAAACTATTTGTATATTGGTCGTAGTTGATGAATACCTTCACGAATTTTTGAAGGTTTATAGAAGAAAAGGGAGTTTTCTTCAGGTAAGCTCATGGTGGTCGTTTTTGATTTTCCCGGGTCAAAGAACCATAGAAACGATACCCCACTCTCTAGCATTATATTGCCAATAAACTTGGCCTTAATTTGACCCAAATTTGGGTCCTTATCTTGGCTGTATGTGATTCCAATATCTCAAGTAGAGTTTGGAGGTCCAATTCTGTACACCAGCAACCCTCCACCAAGAAAAACAAAATTACAACCTTCTGTTTTACCTGGAAACGGAAATGAAATGAGTTTGGCCGCCATCTTGGATTTGGGCCATAAGGAGGCAAAATTCGACTTGCAACCATGAAATTCGGCTTCAGCGAGTGTTTTTACCCTGATAACCGATGGTTGCCAAAATGTCTCAAGAATAGAGATGCATTTCAAGAAAAAGTCCACCTGTCTATTCGGCCTGCATGGCACGCAGAATTCTATGTCATTCTTTGCGCATGTTTATCGATTACTTTGACTCACCGACGATATCCAATGGGTAGCCTGGTGTAAATACCCAGAAAAAATGTGCCGAAATGATTTGTAATACCCCCCCCCCTTGTATAAGCGATGAATTGATCATGGGTTTGAGGAGGGAGATTAGGGAGGAAAGGTTAGTTATTACTGAGGCCGACAAACGGAATGCTGTCGTAGTTTTGGACAAGGCGTCCTACGTCTCCAAGGTTTACGATGTGCTTTGAGGTTATCAAAAAAAGCCACTTTGGAACCGAATCCTGTTCCTCCCCTCCTTCACGGATTTCTGAAGGTACACAAAGAAAATGTGCCGATGTGGCCGGTTGTCTCATTAGTTTCCTCCCCCACCTACTCCCTCGCCAAGTTCCTGGATAGATGGTTTAAAGCTCGTGTGGAGGTGGAGTCTCCCTATTCAGTTAAGAATTCGAGTGCCCTGGCTGAAAAATTGAAGGACACATACCTTCCTCCAGGTTCAATTTTGTGCTCGTTCGATGTTGTTGGGCTTTTTCCCAATATCCCTAAGGCTACCACTATGCAACAAATAGGGAAATTGCTTGTGGAATCTGGCACTTCTCATAATGAATTTGGCGAATTTTTCGACCTGTTGAACGCCTGTTGGTCACTTAATTTTTGCAAGTTTGATGGTAAATATTTTGTGTTTCCTGAGGGGATCCCTTTCGGGTTCTCTTATCTCGGAAGTTTTTATGTCCAAATTTGAGCTTGACCTGTTTTCTTCGGGCCAGGAGTTTTGAATCACGTTTTCTATTGGTATAGGTACGTGAATGACATATTGTGCGCGTGGATCGGTCCTGCGGAGCTCCTTAGTGAGTTTCTCGCTTATTTAAATAGCTTATACCCTTCCATCAAATTTACTCGGAAGTTGGTGGTTCCTCAATAAATTTTCTGGACTTAACCATATCTGTCATTGACGGTGTCCACGAATTCGGTCGAAAAAGTACTTCGACCGACATTGCTATCCACGGGTCGTCTTTTGTACCTTTTGCCCATAAATTAGCTACATTTAATAGCTTAATTTATCGCCTCACTCAACTCCCTCTGAGTGAGGTTGCTTTCCAAAAAGAACTCGTGACGATAAAGCACTTGGCTAGAGTGAATCAGGTCAAGGTGGACATTGACCTTATGGTCCGTAGGAGACTCACAAGAAAACTCCCTCCCCCGTTAATTGCACCTTGATAGGCGAAAACGGTGGATTAGGCTACAGTTTCTGGGGAGGTTTTCTTCGGAGTTAAGCCGTGTCCTCCGTCCCTTCGGTTTTCGACCAGCGTTTTATAGTACCAATACTGTTAAGAGCCTTCTGGTCAAATTAAAAGATCCGATACTGATGGCCTAGAGGGGGGTGTTTATAGGGTGGCCTGTGGTGATTGCCCTAGTGTGTACATAGGTATGACTAGCCGTCAACTCCAGATTAGAGTTGATGAACACAAGAAAGCCTGGGAAAAAGAAAAGGAGGTGACTCGGCGTTCGCTGACCATTTAATTGAAAGTGGTCACCGTCCCAAAGAGGGGTTTGAAGTTCTCCTCTACCGGGAAAAATCATATTTCAGGCGCTTAGCCTTAGAAGAAATCGAAATTCATCGTCACGAAAATATAAAGGCATTACCGTGTGTGTTGAACAGGTACGTTCTTGAGGAGGGATTGATTGAATTAGTCTATGAGGATGATTCACATTTCAATGACTCGCTGGTTCAGTCATGATCTCCTCTTCGTAGTCACTCGTTCTTGTTGGTGTTGGGTTCAGTCGCTGTCTATACCTCGAGAATGACTGTTTAGCCGAAAGCGCTCGGTTGTGTGATTTTATTGCGGTTCTTGTATTTGTTTCTTTACTCTTCGTGAGTATATTTCTGCATAATGGATGACCGTAAAATTAAAAAACGAATTGATTCTTTCTCCTATCATGTATAGCTCCAAAGACCAAGCCCATGACGTCACTATTTGATTACGTCATATATTTTTCAGATCCACGTGCCCCATGAAACAGGTTCCCTGCCACCCCTTATTTAACTCCGTTAAAGAAATTGTGTTTTGAAATACATCAAAATTATCATCAATTCCCGAACTCATCAACATTGCCCAGTGCGGTTTGGGAGATCGTCTCCTGTTGTGAGCTCGCGGCAAAAATTTAGTTACAACTCCGTTACTCGTCGCAAAGAAAAAAGTCCACAAAAAATCACGTTATGTTGGGCGAGAAGATGTGAGTACATGCCAGAGGTCGTCTTCTATCGCGATTCTGCGAAGAGATATTAGTTATAGGCCCGGTATAGATCGAAAAGGGAAAATTCTAGAAAAATTTCGTACCAGGCAAGAGGAAGGGCGCCGTAAAAATTGAAGAGACTGAACCCTATACAAAAACATCGTTGTACTGGCCGGGAGAATGTGAATACGTTCAAACGTGATTGATAGAATGAGCCTAAGGCTTTTTGTTCCATTATATCATATTCAGTTTTACTATACAAGTTCTGTACAGGTTTTATACTACGCAAATGCTGTTTTATTTTCATCAAGATTGCTCCGCGAGATATGAAGCTTTCCCAAAATATATTGGGAAATTTCGAGAAAGCTCGGTCTATGACTATAATTTTCTGAAATTTACAAGAATTCTATAGTGATTGGTCTGCAGAATGGGTGCGTTGACGATATTTCCAGGTTTTCAACGTGCGTCTTCGTTAGTTGGCAAAGTTGACGTAATTTCCCGTCCATTAACGTGATTTTCACATTTACATCATATACCGTAACACATACATCTGAGCGGTACTAATATCCAAACAATTTTTTCCTTTTGGGCCCAAATCTCATTACGAATGAAATTCAAGTAATGGAAGCCGATTAATGTAAACGTGGGCAAAACGATATATATTTTTTTAATTGAAATTTGTAGCACGCTTTCCTTAATAATGTTACAAAAATTTTACGCAATTAAACTTATTATTCCTTCATTACTCAAAAATTTTCAAATCCTCTTAAATATGCAGAAATCTCTATTTTGGCGGCTCATAAACGATGAAAAAGTCGTCTAGCCAGTATCAATGTTTTAAGCAAATTTTCGGGTCTTTTATGTCGTTGTTTTACAGCTCGTACTCCTACAACATTTAGAAAAAAAAAAATGTTTCATAATGTTCGGCAAAGTTGAGAGTTTTTCTTTTTTTTTTCGCTTTTCTTAATTCATGTACCGGTATACTGTGTCGTACGTAAAGCGTACAATTTTTGGGAAGCTTTCGGACGAAATTTTCAAAATTCAAATTTAAGAGTTATAATAAAAGCCAGACGGTATGGGAACGCGCTAAATATTCCTACGTTGACGCGAAGAGTGTTGGACCGAAATTCGTAATGAAAGCCATTTACTACCAAATACGTGCTGAGGTTAATTACCACGCTTTTTTCCTTCTTTAATTATTGTCAAAAAGTACTATACATTATTTTCGTACGCTATTAACGAATGCTAAAGTATTTATCACTAGTCCTCTCGCTCGATCCGTGGTAACATTAATATTTGCGAAGGAACACAAAAAACGTGTCCTCGTTTACTCTGGCTGTCGTGAAGACAAAAAGAGAAAAATGTTACTACTCGTATTTTTGTCGTAATAATATTGAATATTATGTATTTGTAAATTCAATAAAATCATCGTAAATCAACACGTTGATTGTATGAAAAGAAAAAAAGTGACAATATTATAAAAATGATGAAAAATAGTAAAATATCGAATCGCATTGTCGCTTGCACAAACAATAACAGCGACGAAAATAATAAAAAGTAGGAGTCGTTATAAATTGTTAAAAAATGGAATTTGTACTACTTGCGTATTCCAATTCAAAAGCTATTCATAAAGAAACTTTATATAAGAAAGTATGGAATTTCATAAATGATAAGTGGTGATCGGTTCATTATTAAACTCCCCCAACTTCATTAGTCTTTTAAAATTCACAACCTAGACGACTTTGTTTCACGAATACTGAAAATTAATAGACCTATAAGCTCAGTTTTGAAATTATAATTTTTTTCACCCTACAATAGCTCATTATTCAACGTAGAAATTATTTCGAATAAAAAAAAAAATTATAGCCTAATTAAAAATCAATTAAAACTATTTTAATGTATCATTTCTAACTTACTTCACTGTACAAACACAAGAAACAGGTGTTGGGAGAGCAAAACGTATAACACCACGGGAACAAAACGAACTGATCACTTTTTAAGGAATAAGGTGATAACGCGGTAGCACGAGGATCGACTGATAAACTGGAAGAAGATGCTTTCGCCTATATATTTTATATTTATATACTAACAGTCGTAGCGAGAGCAACAGGGTTGTGAAGGGGATGCTCAGTATTCTTTACCGGAGCACAGTTTACTGTAACGCCTACTGTTTCAACGCATGCAACCAGCGGATAATGATGGTTCGAAATTTTTTCCCCTCATAACATCAACACGCTCTCTTCGTTTCCCTTTTACTTTCTTTTCCGACAAATTTTCGAATTTCCGACAGTACGATGCACTTTCTGATTTTTCTAGATAAATGATAATTTTTTATAGAAATTAATTTTTTGGAATTTCGTTTTGTCGAAATAGATGAGTGGAAAAGCGTGTTTGTACATTTAAAAAGCTGAAATCGTTTCCAAGTTTCATTACCGATCGAATTGACAATTTTACTTATCCATTCATTAATTGTAGGCCTATTATTTATTCAGTAAATAATACGAAAATAATTTGAATCTATGTAGGTATTACTAAAGTGTTAACCAGGAGTATGTGTATGCGATGGTTTGAGCCGGATACGGTTTTTTGCATTATTCTGTCCAAGTTAAAGGTCCATATTTCGTGAGCCAATACTCATATTTTTGAAGGCGTATTATCTTTTTTGAAAATTTTTTTATCAAAAAGAAAATCGGGACTAATTGGAATAATTAAATATAGAACGTTATAAGCTTGCAGAATGTATACGGTAGTCAATGTACGAGAAAACTTTGATTGATGCTATTTGTTAACGCCTGATGACTGAACCTAATTGCTAAATGTGTCTACTGACGTACATCTTGGTATTCTCTTTCTTTTTTCGTTTTTTGTCAATTTGCGCAAATGTTATATGGCCTTGAAGTCTACCCTCAGCAGAATCAGACCCAGTAATGCAGAAAAGGTGATAAAAGAAGAAGAAGAAACAATTTTTGCAGTCGATTCATTTTTCAAAATTGAAAAGAAACGATCTCTAGTCCTTTGCTAGCGCTCAAATGCGCTTAAGTTTGGGCAGAATTTTGTTTGTGTATCATCTTTCGTGGGGTGTTGAAAGTCCAAATCTTCTTCACATGAGTGCTATTTCTAGTTTTACATTATTTTTTTTCACATACTTCACCCTTAGTTGAGTTGAATTTCTGTTTTTCCCATATTTCCTCTGTTCAGTAGAAACGCAGAACGACGCTAGCGCTGTCTGATCACCCAGATCATTGATCTATGTTACTATAATGGTCCAAGGTTCCACCACCACCGGAGTGAAAAGTCTAGATTGCTGTTTGTAACAATTGTAACAGGCAGAAGAAAATTGAAGTAGGCCTATATTGCAATTTGGAGAAAAATAACTCTTTTTCAGTAGCAAAGCGTCTATCCATTTTTCCAAATTGAGTACAATTTGTGACCATAAAAGGATTGATCAAACCTGTAATCATCAAGCCTCAAATACAATCAAGAATCAAAATAATTGAAAAAATAAGAACACAGATCATTTTTGAGGCCCTTGGCTCTGCAAGCAAGAGCACCTATACAATCGCGAAAAAAAAAATTCTCACAAAAAAAAGTTTGTTATGACGTCACTCAAGATATACACTCCTTATCTCTTGAGATTTTATTTTTGCTTGGAAAATTATATTTCTCGTACAGTCTACGTCAAGAGAAACGAAGATAGTCTTTGAATATCAATATTGATGATAATGTGTGTAGTTTGATTATTATTGTGATAGGTCGAAAAATTTTAGGAGAAATCGAAGTAAGATTAAAGTGCGATACAAAACGCTACCGGTTTCAAAAGTGACAGAACCATAACCACGTACCTAACTAAGACACACTCAAAAAAAAAAAAAAAAAAAATAGGTAAGTAAAGTCTAATCGCTAGAAATCATTAGTACTCATACATTCATCTCGAATTTTTTCCCCGCAAAGAGTATCTAAAAATGTTTAATTGTGCTTGGAATTTTCAAATTTATCGCTTTTATTTGGTCACCTAAATCTCAACAATTACACCAATCTACCACAAACTTTTCCCTATTTTTTTTTTTTTTGTTTTTTCCTAATTTCTGATAGCAACTATCTAACAACGACATACTCAACGATTAAAACGTACGGAGTAATTTGAATAGAGCCACAGAAATGAAAAAACAGTATGTCGTCGTTAGATGTTTCTGGTCATATTTCAGAGAACCGAATTAATTGTTCTGATAGCAAATTAAAAGGAAAAATTAAATTAATTTGACAAAAAGTTATAATGACGCCACAACGTTTACATATGAAAAAAAAAAAATAATATTATATTGGTGACCTGCGATGAGAAAAGGATGCTCATTATCCACTGACAGGAACACAATTTCTTTCTGATTAGATGTCCAATCAGAGAAAAATGGTGTTCCTGCCAATGGGCAACAAACATCCTTTTCTCGTCGCAGGTCACTATTGCTCAATATCTTTCAGGTTACAGTCATAAAAAAAAATAAAAATAAAAATAAAAAGATGAATCAATTCCTATCAACCTACTTTTAACAAAGAAAAAAAAGTAAATGAATAAAACGCCTGAGACTAAGGTGCTATGCGAGTGAGTCTTGTTTTACATACAATTTAAATTTAATTGTTGATTGAAAACTTGGGGGAAAAAATCATAATTACTAATGGCGCCACGCCGCCACCTTGACCAAGTTTTTTGGGGTCGGCCATCCGCTAGCCGCGTAAAATTGAAAACAGGAGCTGGGTAATTTTTTTATTTGAATGTTCAAAGAGTTATCTAAAAATAACTCGAGAACACAACAATTCAGGGAAAAAATTAAAAGAACAAAATTTGTAGAACATGAAATTTTCTACTATTATCTCTCCGGGAGATTGGTTCAGATTGATTTTGGGAACCCTCTCGCTTATCACTCCATTACCCATCAATTTTCCTACTCTTGTTGTGCGCGATACTAGCGCTGTCCGTTGGGCCGACCATCCGTTGGGAGCGTTACAATCAATAAAATTGACAGCAGGAGTAGGACAATTTTGTTTTGCCATTCCATGGCCACCTCAGAAGTTAGAGGAAGGCCAGAACGTGCAGATTTGGCAATACCATTGACTATAGACGTACCAGACAAATACTCGCATTCTTAAAAAAGTTTTCACTTTGCTGGATACTACCACCAGAGTGTGCTGCGTGTTGAGACGTAGGTGTGAGAGTAATTAAGAGAGAGGGAAAGATGTTCTGTGTCTTTTACTCGGCTGGTTAACACGCAGCAGGCAGCACGCTCTCGTGGTAGTATCCAGCGAAGTGAAAACTTTTTTAACAATGCCAGTATTTGTCTGGTATGTGTATAGTCAATGGCAATACTGAAAAAGTAGGCTATTATTAGTATAAGTTTGGTTCCATAAGTATTAGGTTCAGACTAACACTATATCAACCCTGAGTCATAAGTACTGAAAAAGTTTCAGGATTGTTATTTCTTGTTGCTAAAGATTACCAGAAGATATCTTAATGATTTTTGGCTCGATAGTATCGCGATCGTCGATCTTGAATTTCTCATGAGTTGAAAATTTCATTTTTGCCATAAGAATATTTTGCGATTCAATATCAAAATCACCTTCTTGAGCTAAGCTCCCATAAACATCATAGTCTGTTCCAAATAAGATTGTCAAAAACCTTAGACAATGTGGTATCACAGGGGAAGAGGGGAGTCCAAAATTCATATCAAACGCTCAAGCGCAGAAGTCTGTGATTGGTTGTAAAAACAACGTGTGGAAGCGTACTGTACATTTTTCAGTGTGGTCTGTCCAAAGCACGGTACATTATAGAGGTATTGACACAATGAAAAATTTCTGTCGCACGAATTGTGTTAATTCATACGGAATTCCGCTACGCTCGCAGCGATCGTTTGAATACCTTCCACACCCCACCTGTGTCAGAACCTTACCGGAGGTACCCTAATATTGACGAAATTTTCGAGGGTTGTAAAAGGTGAAGAAATTCACCTAAGAAAATAATTTTTTTTTTAACAAGTAGAGCATGGTGAGTTGTCTATTTGTACCCGGTTTCAGATTTTTAGGTTAATACCTGATTCCTCTACAAATTTTTCAAAATTGATGAATTTACATTACCTAGTATTCATGTAGTTTTCATGCTTGGTAATACCTTGCAACACTCCTAGCGTAGATTATATCAACTGACACAACTCAGGCGACAGTAACAAACACGGCTAATATACGTTTGTGTCAATACCTCTATAATGTACCGTGGTCCAAAGGTTCTTGACACTCTTATTTGAACCACAAACCAAGTTCTGTAAAAGCCGCCCAAGCGACAAGCCAACGATCAATAGAATAATATTTATCGTGCGACTACAAGAGATCCTTTCCTCTAGACTGATGCCTCGTCGCTTAGCCGGCTTTTACAGAATTTGGTTCTTTGAAACAGACTATTTGCGTTTGGACCGCAAAAGAGTCGCCCTCTATCTTTGCTGTGGTGGCCGTTTACAGAACTTACCAAAAACAGGATGATTTCAGAAAATTTGTCGTTATGTGGTTTTGATTATTGTATCTTGTAGTAATGTGTCAGAGAAGAGTGCGCCACTGTTGATATTAACGCCACGACTGTATCTGTGACATGTAACTATTCTGTGTATTGAGCAGGATAGTGCGTCTTATACCTCAGAATGGATGTACTCATGTAACATAATAAAGTATTATTCTATTAGTTAGGTGTTGTTAGTTATGAAAGATATAAGTGATAGTAGAGGTATTCTGACATGGTATACCATTGGTAATTAATGGATACTTGATAGGTTACCCTAAATATAAGTTATTACGTAAATCACATACCGAATGCAAATGGCGGCGCGTTACGCGTCTTCTGCATTCGTTACTTCCGAAAGGAATTACTTCCGAAAGGAATCACTTCCGAAAGGAATCACTTCCGAAAGGAATTACCTCCGTAAGGAGTTACCTCCGTAAGGAGTTTAAACACTAATTTAACCGGAAGAGAATTTTTTTTTTCTCTCCGGACAACTGGACACTGCCAGAATTCTTCAGGTAACCATCAAACCAAAAAATAATTACCGATGCATTAGTCAATGCTTCGATAAGATGCTCAGGAGGATCAGTACGTATCGGAATGCGAAAGTCGTTTGCAGTTCGCTGGGCGGCTAGTAACTCTACGGGGCGCAGAGTAATGGTAATAAAATTAGTTCTTTGAACTTACGGTCACCGACGTGGATTGATCACCCTACTCGCGGGCTGTACTAGTAGGAAGCTAGCCATTATTCGTATGCCAAAACAGTACGGAGTACACTCAGTAATTGAGGCTCCGGTAAAGCTCTGATCTGGAGTCCAGCATCCCTTACTATCGCTAAAGTTATCTTTCGGTTATATCTGATATCTGAAGTGTGACGACACTGAGGGTATTCGGCGCTGTAACTGTCCAAATGTCGTAAGAGTGAAACCTCCGCCTGAGTTTCTCAACGTCGAAATAAAAGTTTAGTAGGCGCGAACTGGTGCAGGTGGAACGACTGCGTGAGGACTTGACTGCATTAATTATGTCGCGATTCTATACGTTGTAATTCGTGCTAGAAGAATATCCAGGATGCACGTAGTAATTTCGTGGAACGACGACGTTGTCTCGAGCCGAACTTTTTCTTCACGGTTTTGGGTTCGCAAAATAAACAAAACGCAGTGAATTAAAGTCATCAGGACTATAAACCGTAACGCTAACGCAGTAAATTAAAGTCATCAGGACTATAAACCGTAACGCTAACGTAGTAAATTAAAGTCATCAGGACTATAAACCGTAAGGCTAACGCAGTAAATTAAAGTCACCAGGACTATAAACCGTAACACTAAAATACTCGACTAAATTACTTAAGTTACATGACTTACCTTGATATTTAATATTATCTAAAATCTAATAATAGAATATAAGACGTAATTCGTTCAAAGAGATTCATCTTATTTATTCCCATGAAATTGCTTCATTGCAGTTGCCTGGCTTTTCCGTTTATCAAAAGTCAAAATTAAGATCGAGTTTCTGCTATTCATTCAAGTTATTTTAATTTGTTCAACGTTCGTCTCATCGGATCCTTGTAGCTAGTTGTCAAAATGGGAAGATCCAAATCGCAAAAGAAAAAGTCGAAGCTCAGCAAAAAGAAGAAAGTTTCTCGTCGCTCAACAAGCAGCTCCTCCGAATCAATTAGTTCGTCTGATGAGTCTACTCGCCGTGAAGTTCGTGACCGGAAAAACGCCACGGATAGGAATACGTCGTCTTACCGCGAGATATCACCAACGTTAAATGATACTGATATTCAGCAAGAGATGGCTCAGTTTCGAGATCTTTTGAAATCAAAACTCGGTGAACTTAAATCTATGGCTATGGCCATTGAGAAAGGCCATAACGATCTCATTACGTATGAATCTATAAATAAGTCTTATCATAGGCCTACTATTAAAAATGAAATTGAATGGTTTATCGATGGTGGTGCCACCCACCACGTAACAAATGATATTAAGAATCTTACTAATATTCGTAAATTGGACAACCCAATTTATATGGGGTGTGCTAACAACAGTGCACTTGAGGTAAAATTTATTGGTGATGCTCAGATGATTAATCCTTACACTAAGGATTACATCAAACTAACAGAAGTACGGTACGCCAAATCGTACCCTGTAAACCTACTTTCCGAAAGGAAATTATGTGATAAAATAATTTTTGTCACCTTAGGAGATGAAAAACATCTCTTAGAACGAAGTTCTGGTCAGACACTTCATATCGCTAAACAAAATGGAAAATTCTGGATCGCCAGGATGCTTCCAATAAATAAGTCAACCTCGAAAATTGTTAAAAATACATACTTATACTAAAATACTATAATGTAAATCTATCAAACAATAATATTAATGTTGTTTCGCAGCAGGCACTGAATTCGGGAGGAGAAACTTCCAATTCACAACAACTGACGTAAAATCCGGGAGGAGTCTTGACTGAAAACGAAAGTGAAAATTCTAGAACTGAAAATCTCTCAAACAATAATGAACTAAAGACACAAGAAAGACTAAATAGACTTACAAAATTCCGTACAAAATCTACAAAAATCACAAGAATTCGATCGTTAAGGTGAATTTGGTCTGTTAATTGGAATCAAGAGTACCGGATATAAAAATTAATGTGCAAAGACTTCGAAATAGAAAATACAAAACATGCAACCGTCGACAAATCGAAAGATTTTATCATGAAAGTGCCAACCATGTTTTGAGCCAAACTGTTTCAATTATATCCTGATGATTAGGAAAACTAATTTAATTTATGAACTGTATAACCTCTAAAATAATCTCATAAAAGCAAGAGGTATGTGTTGCAGTAAAGTCGTTTGTGGTCTTTGAGCTGGTATGTAGAGTACCCAGATCACTCATGCTTCAATGAACACCAAAACTGAACCGAATACGCAGGTCGGGAGGAGATACGAATTTTTAAGATTCCTCAGCTTCAAAAATTTCATACCTAGTTTCAGCTAGAAAATAACTGAACCGGGAGGAGAATCTCCCAAAAACTAAAATCAAATCTGTGATTGTTGTATTTCACCCGACAACATGCAATCGGACACCGACAAAGTAATGAATCTACCACTTGACAATGAACATATTTATACATATCACGAATTGATTCATCAACAGGAAGACGATTTGGAACTGGAATAACGTGTATTCATACCCAAATACAATTCACCCCTGACCAGGCATTGCTTTCTGCAAAATAAAACGACAATAATTATAACATTGTCTCAAGTCAAGAAATCCACGATGACTCAGACTTCGTTCTAATTACTGACGATTAATTTTACCTACACGAATATAAAACGTTTAAACAAGCAAATAATTGTGCAGAAAAGAACCTATGGCGTCAAGCAGTGAAAGACAAATTTAAATCCTTATTTAAAAATTAAACATTAAAAATATCGTTTCATGCATCTTAGACATACGATTGATAATTCAATTTTCTAACCAAAGAGATTTAGAATTACATCAGTTGGATGTCACAATAGCTTTTCTTCATGGAACGTTTAACTCCAATTTTCATATGAAAATGCCACTTGGATTATTAGATTACTTAAGTAAACCAGAAAATTATCCATAAGCTCATACCTATATTATGTTAAAATTGAAGAAAGCAATTTATGGGTCGAAAATCCCACCTAAATGATGGTTTCTAAAAATAACTCCTCTCTTGAAAAGTCTTGAACTTACTCAAAGTGAACATTGAGCTACGCAAATACTACAAATGACGATCTCTTGCAATACATTGAGGCATAATCTATTTACAATAAAACTCAAGTAGACACAACGTTACATAAATACTTGCATAACTAGCCTACCTCGAGAAATAATCTCATGTGACTACCAATCAATTGAATAAATTGATGTTTGAAAGCGCAGTAACAACAAAAGTCGTAAAACTTAATGGTCAATACCGATGATAGTAATTATAGCAGAGGTTAAAACAAACAAAATGAGAGTTTCTACTAATTTGGGAGGAACTTCTTCTAATTCTAATAACTCAATTCGTAGTAATTTAGTTCCGCGGAACAGCTGCTATAAAGGGAAGAGAATCTTTCAAAATCAAAGAAATAAGTAAAACAAAACAAGTTAAAGCAAAATCTCAAACTTCTAAGACCAAAGATGTTCTTTTAAAATTCGGTTTCGCGACAGCCAAATTTGAAATTAAAATCTTAAGGCTGTGGACCCAGCCTAATGCTCTCAAACGAGCACAGCATAAATATTTAACGCAGGAAAACTTAAGTTAATCTAAATCTTTTAAACATTAATTGCAATTTATCCACATCGAAACGTGATAGGTGTACTCTTATATTTAAACAATTCAACTCGTTCAGATATTTTCTCCGCAGTTAATAGTTTAGGGAGGAGAAAGTGCACCATCACAAAGGTACAGTAATTGGAAAGCTATACAGCGAGTTCTCTGTTGTGTATAAGGACAGACAATTGTACCACAATAAAATTATATATAACCGGCGAAGCAAAACGAAAACAAATCCTTCAAGTAACTTGCGTAATGTTACTTGAGATTAATGAAACCGTTCCAGTGGTGTCATGGAAGTCAGTCTCTTGGACTAACGAGATTAAAACCTAAAACATCCAGAAAAAGAAGCTTTATCATTCAAACAGAGGGTGATAAATTTATCAAAACTGTTGAGTTCATATTGGCACTTCACAATAACCAAATGAGATCTCTCTTCAAGTTAATGAAGGATGTTTTGAGTAATTCTCAAGAGAAACTTACCAGTTTTGCATTCAACTGTATTTTACATGTTTGTAACTAAACAGATCTTGTTCTTCTACATTGAAACCAGAGCTTGAGTTTCTTATGGACGTGATCTGCAATATAATTCAATTCTCTCCTACTCCTACCCTGAAACAATTGGGAACAACTCACAGAGTATACTTGACCTTCCAATCAAGAGTCAACTCTCTCATAAAATAAATACTTATCTGACGAGCCAACAAAGCTGGTTAACAGTACTCAAATTTCTCTTTGTAAAATCCCAAAAAGATAGAATCAATAGAATCTTGAAATTATAAATAATTATTATAGACGTTCGCGGTTGTTCTACGTTATCAGCAAATCACAGAACCTGAGATAAGACATGATAAGACTCTTCTAAGAATCTGATTGTGGATGACGTCAATGATCAATCAGGGCACACGGGAGGAGTGTCAGAGAAGAGTGCGCCACTGTTGATATTAACGCCACGACTGTATCTGTGACATGTAACTATTCTGTGTATTGAGCAGGATAGTGCGTCTTATACCTCAGAATGGATGTACTCATGTAACATAATAAAGTATTATTCTATTAGTTAGGTGTTGTTAATTATGAAAGATATAAGTGATAGTAGAGGTATTCTGACATAATGTGATATTGATCAAAAAGGTTTGAAAAAGCTATTACGAGTTACAACCAATATTTGTAATTCCATATTAACACAGATACAGCTTGATGAAATAACATTAGCCTTCTGGGAATAACAACAGTCGCGCCACTACAGGCAGGTCCAAACGCAAATAAGCCTTTCACACTTTGGGTTCTTGATGCGGATAGTATGGTAAGCGTTTGCCTGATTAGTTATCAAACTTGTAGTCAAACAAGAATTCAAGTTTTTATTTTCAAATAATTTTTGTAATTTTGTGGATTATATTTACATTTTACCATCCCGTAAAGAAGCAAAAATAAAAATTTGCTCAAAACTTCCAAGAATTTTGTCAATTTTTCAATCTGAATTTTCTTATTTTGATAATATAACCACGTGTATGATAAGAAAAATGTAAACAAATGCCAAGTGTGAAAGGCTTATAAGGCGATGTCGCAAGCGCTCACTGAGGGCTCCGTCCAATGTATTTGTTTATGGATGAAAATCAGAAAATATTTTCAACAAACTAGATATTTGAGAGTGGTCACAAATTAAAGAAAATTTTAATCTCTACAACTTTCATTCTTATGATTTTTTTTGTAGAAATTCCTTATGAGAAGATATTTGAAAAAGAAAACTTCAAATTGTAATGTTGCATAATGCACACTGATAACAAACCCTCAGTGAGCGTTTGCGTCGGTTCGCGACATCGCCTTATTCACATGAGGACACAAAGTAGGCGCCCTCTATGAAAACTGTGGTGGCCATTTTTGGAAGCTGCCTGAAAAGGGGATGTTACAGAAAATTGTTGAAATCTTAATTTTTTCTTCTTTTAGGTTATTCTATGAATGAAAATGATAAAAAAATGCTCTTACTACTTTTTTGTATTTTTCAATATTGACAATCCCCTTTTCGGGCACGACTCTAGCGCACCTACAGTTGGGTCCTCATGCGAATACCACCACCTGCAGGCTGGGACTCTTTTGCTGTCGAGTACAAAATATTATCACTTGGTGACGTCACAAGAATAAGGTTCTCCGTTCAATTCAATGTGCTGCGAGTGCTGAATGGACAGATGCCTTATTAACTTTGACGTAATTTTTGTTAGTGAAAAAACAATCTTACAAATTGCTTTTGATCTGCTTTCCGCACCAATAACAAGGCTACCATTCTTGTAAATTATTTTGTTAGTGTAAATATGTGAGACCAAAATTTCTCAAGTTTGCCTGAAATGTTCATCAAACACTGTTTCCTCCATCATTACATCGGGAACCTGAGAACGAACTTTAATAGCTTATAGGTAATGAATCTGATGTAGAACTTCTGGTGTGTGAATTTTCATTCTAAAATATGTTTCGGGCGATCTTGATGTTGTTTTTTTTTTCAATTTAGAGACCGTGTTCCAGACTTTCCAGAAACAAGAGAAAATTTCTTTGGAAATGTATATCAGAATTCATGACCATGTTGAATCCTATAGGCCGCTCATAGTAATATGTAACTCGATGACCGCACGTGAAGGATAAATCTTGGAGAATATTTTGGTCAGTAAGTATTTGATTTCTTCTACTAGGGACTCATAATTTCTGTGTTAATGATCTAGTGTCAATTATCTTATCTGCTTATAATGTTACGACGTATACAAGGTTACCAAGGTAGGTAGCTCAAGAGTCAAGAACTATAGCTGATAAGTTAGAGCGAGTGAAGAAAAGTAATCTTGTAACCATTTTTGTTGCAAAATTCTTGCGTTCTACTATTGTTTTATTTGAGTCAATTGGTTGGGGAAATTTACAGACACTCAATCAATTGATTCTTGCCTGAGTACATGTTTCTGTGTAGATCAGTTTTGGATAGATTATCATCAACAACGTTAGTTAAGTACATACTTACCGTACAGAATGAAGTAACTTAATTGTTTACAAATTTTGAAGACCGAATTAGGTATATTGTGTGGGAATTGGTAAATTACTTCATCCTAATCAAAGCATGTTCCTTGTTTTATTTTTGAACAATTTATATTCAAGTTGTGGACTTAGGTCACTGGAAATGTTCGCATCGCATGAATTTACTCTTATACTCAGCATCTATGTATAAGTATTATACTGTTTGATTTGTTCTATCTCGCGGCCAGATTCCAATATGAAAGTTTTGATTATCAGCTATATCGTAGTTCTTCAATATATTCCTCTCGTGCCCCATCATTACTTCTCTCATGTGTACAGAGATTGAACAATGAAGTACTTAGTTTTGATATCGTGAGTGTTTCATTGATATAGCCTACCTAAATCTCTAGAAATCAGGGCTCAGTTCCTAGCAAAATTCTGCGTTTTCAGCAGTTCTTATCATTAACGTTTAATTTGTACCAAAATTCTTTAATGTGTTATTTTTCGTTTATGCTGCGTACCTAGTGGTTATCTACATCTCATTTATTCGATATTGATCGTACTTTTGAAGAATGTATATTCAATTCACGTCATTTGTTCGTACAAGACTGGGTACTCAAACGGTCTGACGAGACTGATTCCTGATTTCACTCCAGTGTCGTTTTCTTTCTACCTTGAATATACTAAGAACGTAGATTTTCTCGAAAATATCTTTACCCATACTCCCACCGATTTCGGTATGTCTTGTCTCGCAAATTTACAAAAATACTTACCTAATCCCATTCCTTCATAGAATTTGGTTGGATTGAAACAGGAGTATCTAGAACCATGAAAACAAATCAAGATATGGAAGTTCTGTGAACAAGTACATAATTTAATAACCAAGAAATACGTATAATTCTGCGCGTATAAAACCAAAGGCTAGCAATAAGCTTTTCGTGAGAGAAAGCTTAAAATGAAATAATCTAAATCAAATTCCAAGGAAAACACGTACTCTCTTCTCCGACGACGTAAGAATCTTCCACGTTGTTATTTTTTTTCGCGTCGCTTTTACCTTCGTTTGAAGTATTACCCGTAAAATGATTGTTGCGTGCGAGGCGACGTTAGCATTGCAAAGAGAGAATGAGTTTTGTAAAATTTATGCGTAAAATATATATATTTTCTATAAATTTTGATAAAACTCCAACGAAATAACAAAGGCTGTAGTAATAACATTACCCCGACGTTACTATAGATGGGAGAGGAAAAACAAAAACCTACTCGCCAAAGGAGTGGTTAGAGGGGATGAAGATGACGTAAGTTTGATTCGTCTTTGTAAAACATGAAAAGGAGATATTGAGTTCTTGAACAAGGAACGGACGCCTCGTGAACGTTGAACGATCCTTTTTTTTTTTTTTTTATGCGATTAGGTATATAAATTATAAAATACCTTCAGGATACAAACAATAACAAGAGTACATACAGTAGATATGATCTGAAGGCGATAAACATTTTTAATTGATTTTAAGGTACCTATATATATATATATATATATATATATATATAAGATCGTATAGATCTCCAAAGAAGAAAAACGACTTCAGATGAAATGCGTTTTATTCAAAGAAACGAATTCTAAACAAAAGTCGTTTTATGGTAACTATAAGCAAAATAAACGCGAATGCGAGAGCATAGGTAAAGCAAAGAAAAGAAAGAAAGAAAGATGTGTTCGCTATGAACGAGAAAATCAAAGTGTCGAGAGAGAATAAAAATACGAAAGAAGATGAACCTACGGGAAGCGACGTATGAGTCTACGCGACAAGTCGCGAGAGGAAAATCGAGAGAGAACAGGTCATGAAATGAAAGTGTGAATGTAGCGAAGAAATGATAAAGAGGAGATTACGAGTACGAAGGAATGAGTCAGAATGAGTAATCTTACATCCCCCTTCCCCACTCATTTAAGAGCGGAAAGAAGAAACGTAGAATAAGGGAGAAGGAAAAGGAAAGTAGGTCATCAGCTATCGAGTACAATCTGGTCGTAACAACTTACTCGCATGATACAATCTTTTATTGAGAGGTCCGTGACCTCCTACAAAAACTTTGAAAACGTTGTTTGATAAACGGTTGGTAATCTTAAAAGGACCGATACGTAATTTATCGAGTTTATCACGATTAATCTTGTTTCCATTGTCGACGTAAACATTATCTCCAATGGTAAAATCTATAACATTCTTATTTTTATCATATAATTTCTTGTTGTATTCATGATACTTAAGCGAATTACGTAAGGCAATTTCACGGTCTGCAGTGAGGTTGGGAGGATCTAAAAGGATGTCAGGAATAATTGAGTCGGAAATACCGTTAAGGAGATAAGAAGGAGAGAATTTGGTAACGCTATGTATAGAATTGTTGTAATGACTAACACATTCGGATGCAATAGTCGCCCAACTTTTCCTGGGAGAAGTAGATTCATCATTTTTCATGCAACGAATATGATTCACCAAAGTTTGGTTTAAACGTTCGTTTAGACCGTTGGAGAATGCACTATCGACAGCCGAGAAAATATGACAAATACCGGAACGAGTACAGTAGGACCGAAATTCGTCAGAAGACAAACCTCCATATTGATCAGTCAGAAGGGTACCGATCGGATGACGCTTCTGAACTGAGTCAATCAATGAGATCATATCCTTGGCAGACTGGCCTTTCGAACAAAGGATAAAAGCGAAACGGGTGAAATGGTCTACAAAAAGATGAAGGTAACGGAGCGATGAATTGTTATTGGAGAAACCGCCGATTGTGTCAAGCGACATGATTTCAAAGGGGTGAGTAGCGGGACCAAGGAGACCCAACTGAGCACTGCGGCGAGTACGACGTGATTTATTTTGAATACAAGTATGACAATTTCTACAAAATGATGTAATATAACTGTACATATTTGGAAAAAAAAAATGTTTACTTATCGTAGCTATAACATGTTTTGACCCTGAGTGGCATTTTGCGTGTACAATTTCGGTAAGTCTTTTACCGGCGTTTTTATCTAAGACAATTCGTAATTTTCCTCTTATGGAACGAAAGATTACATTTTCTTTAACAATATCGTTATCAAGTTTTGTAATATTACTCTGAAGTTTTTGAATATCGTCTAAGGAAAGAAAATTAAAGGAAGGAAGAAGAGGCTCAGAGGGGAGGGAGTCGGAAGAAGGATCGAGAACCGGGTTTCGGGAAAGGCAATCAGCTTCGCTATTAAGAGAACCAGGACGATAGAGGATCTCAAAATCGAACTGAAGAAGTTCATTGGCTAGATCGCCGAGTTCTTCATCAGTACGGGCTTTGAGGTTAAGATGTTGAAGGGGTTTGTGATCAGTTATAACGGTAAAATGGCGACCGATCAGCCAAAAACGCCAGTATCGGATAGCTTCACGAATCGCTAGACTTTCGATATAGATAGCTTTCTTCTTCTTTTGGCCACTAGACAATTTCTTTGAGAAATAAGCGACAGGTTTTTGAGACCCGTCTGCTTGAGTCTGCTTCAGTACTGCACCTATACCTAACCCACTGGCATCAGTGTAGATAAATACAGGTTTCGTACGATCGAAGATTGACAAGATGGGAGCCGAAGTGAGAAGCTTTTTAACTTTTTCGAAACTCAGCTGACACTCGTCGGACCAAGAGAATGGGATATTTTTGCGGAGAAGATTATGGAGGGGTTCAAGGATAGATACTGAATTAGGCATAAATTTGCGGTAAAAGTTGAGTTTACCAAGGAACGAACGAACATTTCTCCTAGAAGAGGGGGTAGGAAAGTTAGTAATTGCGACCACGTTATCTTGGAGGGGTTTTACAGTGTCGGTCCCGATAATGTGACCTAAGTATCGGATGGAAGACGATGCAAAATTACATTTTTTAAAATTAAGGCGAAAACCTTCTTCAAAAATTGCGGATATTACGCGTCGAACGTGCGAAATGTGTTCATCGAATGAACGCGAGAAAATTAAAATATCATCCAAGTAATTGACGGCAAAATCGGATAAATCTTTACGTGAAAGTATACTTGAAAGAATTCTTTGAAAAACGGCTGGTGAGTTCTTAAGCCCGAAGGGCATGGAACGCCATTCATAGTGCCCGTGCTGAGTTATAAACGCAGATTTATATCTATCCTTCTTGCGGATTGGAATAGACCAGAACGCTGCGTTTATATCCAGAGCCGAGAACCAGGAACAGCCTCGTGTTCTAACAACAATCTCGTCAATTAACGGAAAAGGTTGACTCTCTGGGATGAGCAACTTGTTCAGAGCACGAAAGTCAATGCACATTCGTGTCTTGATTTTGGAAGCGCTCAACCCGTCTTTCTTGAATTGCATCGTTACGGGAGATGCAAAGGGTGAACGAGATTCGGAAATCATACCATGTTTTAAAAGTTCTTTGCACTGCCTGTTAATTTCCTCTTGATCGTCGAACGTACATCGGTACGGTTTTTTTGTGACAAATACGTTATCAGAAAGATCTATAGGACATTCGTATTTTGTAACATTGCCAACATCGAAGGCATGTTTGGCAAAGGCAGAAAGATTTTCTTTAATTAAGTCGTGAATTATTTTTTTTTTTGAAGGATCTAAGTGAGCCACCTTTGATTCATAAAGTTCAACTGGAACGTAATCGTTCCATTTTATCGAATTAATTGAAATGTCCGGATCTTTATTTACGTTACTTTGAGTAAGATTTAATTTCTTGTTGAGTGAATTTACGTTACTTTGAGAAAGATTCAATTTGTAGTCAAGTGATAAACGAAATAATTTTATGAGATCCAGGCCGATAACAAAATCAAAATTAAAATTTTCTGGCTCGATGACGTAGAGAAGAACTCGCTTAGATATATCAAAAATTTTGATGTCAAGCATCGTGATTCCTAAAGTATTGCCCGTGCCGCTTGTTGTTGTGTAAGTGGATTTCCAAGGTACAAATTTGTAATTTTTCAACTTTTTTAGTGCGCACAGCGTGATTGCTGAAGAGTTCGCGCCAGAGTCGTGAAGACCCTTTCCATCAGAAAAATCTCCGTACTCCACTTTTACATCAACAAACGCGGGCTTTACTCGTTTTTTTGAATATTCGAAATTTCATTCTCTAGGTCGGTCAAGTCAAATGAATGGATTGCTTTAGTTTCTTTTTGGATATTTACGTTAGGTTTTAATTGGCGAAGGTCCCTAGCCTTAACTAAGCAATCCTTTTCAAAATGCATCCTCTCGAACCCTTTCTTTTTGCAGTAAGGGCACGGAGTGCGTGGTTTTAATGAGGAAAAGGCACTTGTGCTAGAAAGCGATGCGTTCGGAGTGTTTGGCAAAATTGTGCGAGACGGACAGTCAAAAGCGTTTAGTGTAGATAATAACTTACTCAGCGAATTACATTCGGCGAGGTTTACGCGTTCCTGAAGACGATTTGGGAGTCCCAAAATAAGGTGTGCCATTTTATCTAATTCATGCATACGAGGATTGAAGGACGCAAGAAGATTCAGCTTATTCTGAACATAATTATTCATTGGTCCACCGATGAACTTGTACGAGAATGCGGTTCGAGCTACAGCTATTCCCTGTTGACCAAAGTTGTCAACGAACGAAGATCGCCAGAATTCCCATGCGGTGGAATTAGAAGAGAGACGGGTGGTCAAATACCATTTTTCCGCGGACTCTTCTAGAAAGAGTCGAATGACTTCCCAATATCTCGTTTGATCGATATCTAGGCGCGCACATTCGCCTTCGAAGATTTGGAGCCAGGCTTCGGCATTTGAGGATGAGACTTTGGAACCGAACTTAGGTATGACTGCATCTTTGACAATCGAAGACAGCGATCTGGGAGCAGGATTGAATTTTGCCTCTGTTGTGTTTGGGGTAAAGGGTTGTAGATTCGTCGAGCCGGAAGAGGTTGTAGAATACGCCGACAAGTCCAACTCGTCCAACATTTTCCCGAGGAAAACTGGGTTTCCATCTGAATCTATGTAGAGGGCCGCGATATCATCTGGGAGTGTGATCTTAAAGGATCTCTTAGCCCAGCGTGGTGCTAGTTCGCGTTTGGCCATTATCGCCGTCGGAAGAGCCATCAGACGCTCATGATGAGATAAGTCCTTGTGTTCTTCGGAAAACACATATACGGTTTCCTCGTCCAGGAATTGGAGCGAGTACATGCGTGGTACTGTGGTTTTTTTGGTCAAGTCAGCTGGCGAGGGTTCAGCACGAAGAGTAAAACGAACTTTACAAGCCATGATAGAGCAAAGTTGTTTTTTTTTTTTTAACTTTCGAATTCGAAAATTTTTCCACAAAACCAAAAATTGAGTGATCCGGAACTGGCACTGCACTTTTGCGAGGGCTAGTAATCAGCGAGGACTCGCGGGAGTGATAATAAACGACAAAAAGGTTTAGAATTTATAAGATCGTATAGATCTCCAAAGAAGAAAAACGACTTCAGATGAAATGCGTTTTATTCAAAGAAACGAATTCTAAACAAAAGTCGTTTTATGGTAACTATAAGCAAAATAAACGCGAATGCGAGAGCATAGGTAAAGCAAAGAAAAGAAAGAAAGAAAGATGTGTTCGCTATGAACGAGAAAATCAAAGTGTCGAGAGAGAATAAAAATACGAAAGAAGATGAACCTACGGGAAGCGACGTATGAGTCTACGCGACAAGTCGCGAGAGGAAAATCGAGAGAGAACAGGTCATGAAATGAAAGTGTGAATGTAGCGAAGAAATGATAAAGAGGAGATTACGAGTACGAAGGAATGAGTCAGAATGAGTAATCTTACATATATATATATATATATATATATATATATATATATATATATATATGTATGTATGAAACGTGATAATATCACAATATTTTTCGTTAAGTTACCATGTACAAGTGCTTATTTCCAACTAATTTTTTTTTTTTTTTTTTTGCTTTCATCTTTCTCTTTCTCTAACCATTTTCTTATGAGTGATCCGTAAACCCAAGCTTTCGTACAATTGAAGAAGCAGTTGCGACCTGTTTTGGAGTGGGATAGTTATTTTAGAATATTAATAGTTCTAAGACATTTAGCTTTTGGTTTAGTGTGGTGCTGCCCATGAGAGTTTGTGATCAAGATGAAGACGTAAAAATTTTGTCGTATCGGTGGTTGTTATTTAAAAATTTTATAATAGGGTAAGGATAGTTGGAATTTTTTTTTTTTTTTTTTTTTTTTGGAAGATGAGAAGAGTTAATTTTTTTAGGAAAACCGGAATCCGCGCTCAGATGACCACGTTGAAACTTTATCCGTGGGCTCTTGCGGGGCTTGAGGAGATATGCTGAAATCATTAGCGAACAGTCGTTGTGTGATAGGAAAGTCAGCATTTGAAGTGAGGTCCTTGATTGTAATTGAAGAAAGAACGCTAAATACTTCCTCTTGAGATACTCGATTTATTTAATTAACACAAATAAGAACAACTCTCGGATAGGTCAACTCCGCAAGAATTCTTCAATGCATACCAAAAGTTTGTACCAGTTGAATGGAAGTTGGCGCTAAATCCACTCCAAGGCAAAAACGCGAAACGTCAGACGTATAGTTCAAATCTACGAAATTTATATCTCAATTTTATCTTCTATTTGCGCCCCTACCCAAATTTTTACGATTTTTCTGAGCCTAGTTATGGACCAAAATGTGCCAAAAATTGACCAATTTGCCAAGATTTCCGAAATAAGAAATTGAAAATTCATCCACTTTCAAGCTTCATAGGGTTATGAAGGTATTTTTTGGGGGGAATCAGTGTTAAATTTCACTTTCAAATCAAGTAAATTATGGAAGTTTGAATAATTTTTAATTTTTAAGAATTTTGGCAGATTGGTCAATTTTTTGCGCATTTTGGTCCATGACTCAGCTCAGAAAAACTCAAATAGCAGATGAAATCGAGATACAAATTTCGTAGATTTGAAGTATCGTTTTCGCTTTTTGAATTTAGCGTAAATTCCTATTTAACTGGTAACATCTTTTGGCCTCACCAGGTATCTCCAATCCATTCGAGATTGGTCGAGTAGCCCTAATATTCACATCGTCTTCGTCGTCACGTATATATGCGACAAGGTAACACGAATCAATTATAATGTATTAGCACCGTATTGGTATACGCGTGTAGTGAGAAATTTTCTTTCAAATTATAAATTCAAATTACATAAGTGTACCGTACGCTTCCTGTCATTGTTTTAAACGTGCTTAGAGCGAATCGAATAAATCATCTTCATATTTTACTTCACGATTGCCAACTTCCACGCAAGTAAAGAGACTCATACTGTACTCCACTGTGCGCGATTCGAATAGTTGGTCAGCAGTAATAAGAAATTGATGTGAGAGGAAAAAGAAAACGAATGTACGCTTGTAATAGGTAATGTTTTTCACGAACTATTTGAACCTTTCGGAACTTTGACAGGAGCATCTTATCCAATTTAGAATATTCGTGCTATCTGGTTAACTTTTTTTTGTATACTGCATTCGATTGAGAGCTTGTAAACGTCCGTTGTTGAACGAGCGAACGGAAAAAGCAGACGTTAGGTCAAAACATCAAAGGTAAACAAACATTACTCGCGGAGGGAACGTTTGAAAAATCGAGCGAAGGTCAGGGTTGGATATTTTCTGGCATCTTCTCTCGCCTGTTTTTTTAGGCTGGGCCTTATTAATTATTTAGTTAACACTTGGGCAGAATTTTGACGGGTTGTGCTGGTTTAGCAACACTGGCGTATAGTTCCCTTCATTGAATCTATTTATCGTTGTTTCTATGAGGTATTTTTTGTTGCAAACGGCTGCGTGATGAGACGTCTCCGAAAATACATTTGGTACTCGAGTCTTTACATTGTATGCTACAGCATAGGCGCTGACTGTTGTAGAAATGGCGGCCACGGTCAAGTTGAGCCTCTGCAGGTTTGAGTGATAGATGAGCAGACAAAGCAGGCTAACTCGGTTTATGAATAGAAAAATGAAATAAAAGTTTTTGTTTACCCACCACGGTTCCGATCAACGTGTCGTGCCCATCATCAGGATCGATAAAGACGCGGTCGGTAAATGAAAATTCGCTGTATGTGCTTTCCATTATGTTGGCATGCAACGTTCAAGAAAAATTGAAATTTATTGACTCCTTTTTTAGTCTAACCAGGCTAAAAGATATAGTCGGTCTAATGGCGTCATAGGGCGGACAGTCTTTGACATAATTATAGTGAGATTTCCGACCCAAAAAGAACTTCATCTGCGAGTAGCAAAACTACCAAACGCTTCAAGCTCTGTAATCATGAGGAAGGAACTTGCAAACATAATTCAGCTGTGATGAGAAGGGCTCGTAAAAAAATTTAAGCTTCTAGCTACAAATCCGGAACTGGTGTGGAGAAGGATAGGACGGCAACAATGGATACTTCGTCCAACACCCGCGTATCGACCCTTCTGGGTATAACTTCAGTGTTGGTAAATTGGTGGTATCGAATGAGATCAACTGAGAAGAGGGTGGCAGAAGGGACTGCGCACTGTTCAATTCTTGCGCCAGACCGTAAGAATTGTTCAGAGTAAACTTAGGTGAGAAGTCCTCAATTCGTAAAACCGGCTCTGGAGTGCGTGGGGCTGACCTCAAACGAAACTACCGACCACCCGGAAGCATGAGGACCTGCGAATTCATGACCTCGACAGCCTTTTTTTCAGCTCTGTTGTGCAATGAATAGTCAGAACCATTGATAAAATCGCGGACGTTTTTATTGTAGGAGTTGAAGACACTTTTATTAATTTCAAGACCTTCCTTTTTGTAGTGGTGACTGCCAAGGCACCGCTCCGAGTAAGGAAGGTCCCAACTTTGAATGTGTGAGAAAGGGTTGCGCTCGCGGCTGCTAATTTCGTGTGGTTTCTTTTGTAATGCGTTACTCGTTTGAATACAACTCTTCATCATAATGTCTAACCATAAAATTGAGGAACGTGTCAACCCCATTTGGACATGTATTCAGTCTCCTGAAGGACCACGGACACATCGTCCTTGTCCGACCCAGTAATGAGGTGGTTGGGGAGTCCTTTTTCTCTAAGCGAACAGACAGCCCCAGGCAGTTGAGGAACACTTGAATGAAGCTTGCCCAAAATATCCTTCATCTTGGGGAGATTGAGATGGGATACGTTCCCAACGCCAGCAGCATCGTAGTGGCAGCTTTGTTTCGAATAAGCTGTTAAAAGCGATATTCCACGAAGTGGGGTCCAGGACAGTATCGTGGGGAACACCTCTTTTCACTGTACCAATAGACGTCTCTGCACCGACCTCTCTACGGTTAACATCGCTGCTGATGGTCCTTAAGAGGTAACCATCAAGAGCACCTTCAAGATCTTCAACCATGGATTAGAATCAAACGCAGGCTGACAGCTGCACAGAACAGCCGCAGAAGTTATCCTCTTCAGACAGATTACGGCACACGAAGTTTGCAGCGTCTACCTCGGAAAATAGAAAATTTTATTTTCAAATGGTATGACCATATAGTTTATAAAAGAATCCGAACCTACCTCTCCTCATGTTTGGTAGCGAAGACCGAGATTTACGCAACAATTGTAATTGGAATCAACTTTCCCCGCTCCGCGCGAGAAGAAAGGGTAGCCAGGAGGAAAGAATTAGATGAAATACGTAACTTCTAATGAAACAGGTTCTCGAGGGAAAAAAAAGAAAATGAGTTGAATTTCATCTTCATTCGAAAATTCGAGTTCCCCTCCCGAAATTCTTCATTGGATCTACCTATCGGTGGTCTTTTCGAACATCTACAGTGAAATTAAAACTTTCTATCACACTATCCCGAGTCTTTCATCTTCTAAGTTTCATCACGTCCACCGGTTAGACGCTGAGCTCGAACCTCTTTCGCAAGTCGTATATTCTGAAAGAATTTAGCTCAACGACATATTATCGTTAACGATACGTTTGTGCAACTTCGTAGGCGGAGTCAAAATTTCCCTCTCTTTCGACCTATCCCGATCGAGAAATCGTAAAATGAATTCAGAACGAGCGTGGGTGGTGTGGGAGCCGTCGCGCGCTGAGTTTTCGTCGCTAAAAAGCTATACTGACGACACTTTTTAGGTTCATCAACCTTAAATGTTCGCGATCCAAATACGACGCAGGATCTCAAAATTTGGAAGGAAATTGTACAAATTTTTCGAAAAAAAATCACGTAGGTTAATACTATAGGCGACTTCTTAATTCGCAATCAACGTCGACTGATTTCGATGCCTTCTACGTTGCGCATTTTTTGTAAAAGAGTCTGATTTAAATACAGTAGTTCATTTGTAATTCATCTCAACAGCGGGCACCTGTTGTAGTTCGATTAAAAATCTGTATCATGTATAAAATTTTAAATGCCTATGACATATCCGCGTAAGGCGTAATTTAACCATGTGGCGTTGTAACATGCGATTAACTACAGCGTAAGTGAGCTTAAGAGTTTGTTCAAGCTCGTCGCGGGTTTCATATGACATTTATTCAATTGGAGAAAAAAATACAAGTGAGGGAGGAAAAAGGTAGAATCGTGTTATGTTTTTTTTTTCTTGTACTTCGCCATCTCGATCGAACGTATAATCCGGACGCGGACGGTTCTAATACCGCGGTAAACGTGAAAGATAGGCGGAAAAAAAGGTATTTGGGAGAAAACGTTAACATTTTCTCAATCTTTTTCCCACCTCGACCCCCCGTCCATTACCATTATCGGCCTTCGCTAGTGGTCTTTCACGTATTTCGGAAAATTCGACGAGCGGTGAACGATCAACAAAATATTTTTATGCTCGTTTAAAAAGTATAATTAAATGGCGGACACGACACGCGTATAACAATGTACAACTATTTATGCAGTTTATATAAAACCCAATTTGTTAGAAAGCTCTTTTTAAATGAAAGATACTGAGTCTGTATTGCACTAGTGTTAATATCCAACACCGTATACTGATATGGTTGCGTGAGAATGCGAATCGCACGCCGAGAAGCCTTTAATTCCATTGCAACGAAGCAATAAATATTGCATTGCTTGTAATCGTATCTAAATTTACATACATATTAGCTGGTAATGTTTGTCCGAGATGATATGTCATTGTAGACTGAGAACATTCGGAAATGTCACCGGAAATTTTATATTAGAAACACATCATGAAAATTGGGATCGCGACAGAAAATGAGAGAAAAATTCGAACCGAACTCGCGTTAGTACGTTTCCTTTAACGAGAATAAATGAGGAAATACAGAAAACCTGTTTTATGATGGAACTTTCTAAATCCCAATCGTCGAAAATATGCCCAAATATTTTTACAATGATGTCACAATACAGTCAGTTTAATTCGCCATCTAGTGTGATAAAAGGCTTTCCGTACTATTAGAATACCGCAATTGAGGGCTAATGGGCAAATACATTGTACATTATAGTTAAGCACCGGTAATAAGAGAAATAAGAGATTTTCAATAAATGAAAAATAGATGCTAGTAATGAGATTAATACATATTTGCGAAGCCCGTATTGAATCAGCCCAGTAAACCAAAGAAAAACGAAAACAACAACACGAATATTAAACGAATCCGTTCCTCGAAGTTACGGCTATCCATAATAAACGCGAAAGACGAATACTCCGACGTGGAGTAAAGCATGCAAACCGCAGAAAAATAAAAGACGACGAGCGCTCCCCCCCCCCCTTGAGTTTGATTACTTTATGCGGGAGGTCAATGAAAAGTGTCGGAAGTTTGAGGTGAATTTGAAGGAGAAGAAAAATAAGAAGTTGTCCTCCCGGTTAATGAGGATGTGGTTGAGGAAGGGGTGAGTGACGGTGTTGTCGTTCATAAATTCCATCCTCCCCTCATAAATAATAGTCAGGTAGTGTTTAATAGTGACGAAACAGCCCTCCTTGAGAAAGGTTTGAAATTCAGTCTGCCTCCCCTCAAGAATGATGAAACCTTGGCGAATGTTGTTGCGGATCTTGCGGTTAAGATTGGTCCTGGTCTTAGTACCCAGAAAGTCTGTGTCGAATTATTCCGTAATAACCCCCTCCCTCGCATGAGTAATGAATTGGGAGGAGTGATTCAGGGTTTAAGGAGGAAGATGAAAGAGGGAGATTTAATCATCACTAAGGCTGACAAGGGCAACGCTGTTGTAGTGATGGAGAGGTCGGCCTATTCTTCTAAGGTCCATGAAGTCCTACAGCAGTGTGGCGCTACAGAGAGTGAGGATTTCAGCTTTCCTAAGCACGTCAAAGAAGTTAGGAGTGTCATCAACAGGAGTGAGGCTGTTATGAAAACTCCTGCTTTGAAAAAAGCCCTCCTTGTTCCTAACCCCACACCCCCCCTCCTCTATGGGCTGCCTAAAGAGCATAAGAACAATACCCCGATGCGACCCGTTGTTTCTTTCGTCTCCTCTCCTACCTACCTCATTGCCAAATTCCTTGACCGTTGGTTCAAAAATCGAATTGATTTTGAATCCCCTCATTCGGTCTTGAATTCTGCCTCTTTAACTGACGTCCTCAAGGATGTAAGTCTTCCCCCGGGAACGACCGTCTGCTCGTTTGATGTTGATGGTTTGTTCCCGAATATTCCTAAGGCTGCTACTATCCAGCGTATGGGTGAGCTACTCGTCAAAGCCAACATTCCTCATAATGAGCTTCATGAATTTTTCGATCTTCTGAATACTTGCTGGTCCCCCAACTACTGTAAATTTGAAGGGAAATTTTTCAAGTTCCCTGATGAAGTAGGGATCCCATTGGATCACCACTAGGCTCTCTCATCTCCGAAATTTTCGGGTCTAAGTTTGAACTTGACCTCTTTCCCTCGAACCAGGTGTTACTTAATCGCATTCACTTTTGGCACAGGTACGTTGATGACGTTCTATGCACCTGGACTGGTCCCCCAGATCTCCTTGATGAGTTTCTGAGGTATCTCAATACCTAGTACCCCTTCATCAAATTTACGTTGGAAATAGGTGTATTTTCCATTAATTTTTTGGATTTATCGATCTCTATAATACGTAGACGGTGTCCATAAGTTTGGAATTTACAGGAAAGATACTACGACCGATGTTTTAGTCCACAGAGGTTCGTTCTGTCCTGTTACTCACAAGAAGGCTGCTTTTAATAGCCTAGTTCACTGACTGACTCGTACTCCTTTAAGTCTGTCTGCTTTCAAGAAAGAATAACTCACAATAAAACACCTAGCCAGAGTGAATGAGGGTGCCGTCTTTCGACAAGGCTGTCATCATCAGAATGAAAACCGAACTCAACAACCGATGCAATTACAAATTCTTCAGATAACAATTACAAGAAAAAACATGTATCATACTTGAGTACATTCGTTTTGTGGTGAATTAGAGTAAACCTTATTAATGCGCTCATCCTCATAAACAGCGCGATTGACCAGTTCATCTCACCAACATAACACACTTGGCAATTGCGATAACAGAGTAGGTACACACCGCTCCTATAGATAAGAGAGGGGTCGAATCTTTCCCATTAGGGAGAAGCCTCCCGAGCTCTAAATAAGGGGTAGAACAAGGGAGCCCTGTTGCAGGTCTTGATTACATCCCCAATCAGGGATGTAAGTTTAGGAGAGATAAGGATACTTCCTCTGAACTGTCCGGGGGGATTGGGTAAAGGTGATGGTCCATTGGAGAGTTACCTTAGTAACTTTCCTCCGGACAAGACCGTGGGTATCAATATTAACCATATTAACAGTAGCTAATTTCTGAAGGATAGAGACTGTTGCGCACGGCGCGGCGGTCCGTACGCCACGATGAAGAGGTAATGGGAACCTGTCGGCTCGGAAGGCTCCTGAACGCCTCGGGCGGCGGATCGGCGTTGTACGACATTATAAAGAAAAAGTCTCTTTCGGTGTTTAACAATGAACGTTTATTTTGATAGTAATTTGACAGCAAATGAGTGAGAGAGAAAGGGAGAGGAACGGTTGGCTGGAAATAAAGACTGAAGAGAGAGATGGAGAGTGATTGACCGATGCTACAAAGTCGAGGGGTGAGAGAAGACTAGTCCCGCGGACACCGCGTAGGCTAATCGAGAGGATACGCGGTTGTACCCGCGGACACCGCGGCGAGCAATAGAAGGAAGTTCGGAGTGAGATAGGAAAGCTAAATCCGTGGACACCGCGGAGATTAAACCGAAGGGATAGGAAAGTGAAGAAAGATAGCGAGGGAAGCTGAGGAAGCCGAGTAAGAGTAGACTATACCCACGGGCACCGCGGCGAACAGGTTGTGGAAAGAAGCTATGAAAAAAGGAAGAAGGCAAGGAGAGAAGCGAGAGAGCTAGTAAGAAAGCAAGAGAGTAAGTTGGGTGAAACCGAAAGAGAAGTGACGAAAAGTGGCTCGCGGAGCCTATTTTATAGGGTATTTTGGGCGCGATCTCGGCGCGATCACGTGAGGAAGGTTGTAGGAGTATTTTCTACTTTTGGAGGTAGATTTTCGTTAAGAACTAAGATGGAAATGGAAAGGAAATGAGAATTGGTTGACGCGCGAGGAAAAAGATTTATTCGAAATTATTTGAATAAATATTTGAACTCATGCATGTGTACAACAACACTTCCTTCGCAAAAGCAGACTGGGAAAGGGGGAGAGAAATAAGGTGGTGAACAAATGAGTTAAAAACAGCAATCTTGTGAGAAAAAGGGCAAAAAGACGATCCTCGGATGAGGATGTCTGTAGTGGTAGGCTTTCTATCGACTTAAAAGTCAAGGTCGAGGAAATTGATCTCAGAACCCCCGGTCTCCACAGTGAATTCAATGGAAGGATAGAGAAATTCAGAAACTCTCGAAGGGAGTGAACGGGTCCAGTCCAAACACAATCATAATATGTCATCGACATATCTACGCCAAAGAAACACGTGATTGAGGTGAGGATGATCAGAATTGAAAATCTCAGCTTTAAATCTAGACATGAAAACTTCAGCTATAAGAGACCCCAGTGGTGATCCGATGGGGACACCTATGTCAGAAGGAAGTTTATAGATGGAATCGTTGAACTGACATATATTGGGGTGAGGCATTTTTGGAGGAGGGAATTGAATTCAGAAATCAAGGAAGAAGGCACTAATGCCTCATTGAGTAACTCATCCATGCGTTCCCGGGTTGGGAGGAGGGGGACGGGGAACAAACCCACCACGTCGAATGAAACGAGAATACTTCCAGAAGGGGGGGGGGATTCGAAGTAGAAGACACAGAAAACTCATTTGAGTTCTTTAGTTGGAAGTTAGTTATTTGTTTGGACCAAATATCAACGTACTTGGCCCACTTGTAGGTTGGGGCAGAAATGGATGATACCACAGGCCGCATGGGGGACCCCTTCTTATGGATTTTCGGGAGGCCGTATAGGCGAGGAGCTGTAGGATTAGATGAAAGGACTGCTTTTTTGAGAGGTTCATTGTCTAGGATACACTTACTCTTATTGATTTCGCTCTGGAGACTACTGTTGGAGCTATCGAAGTTAAAAATAGCGCCCATTCCAAATCACAAGTTGCAGGAAGATGGTGATATTTGTTCCCAAATAGACTCTCCTCATCCCTCTATTCTTGGTCATTGCATTAAGCAAAATGACACTGGTGTAAATCTGCAATGTCCGAGTCTAATAGCTTAGCTAACCCACTCCCTGTTTTCAACTCTTCCTCTTCATGGATCAGGACTTTATAAAAACCTCTCAGTTAAGTCATCCTTCTTCCTACTCTGTTCTTCACTGACAACGATGATTTCAAGATCTGTTAAGTCAGATCAGCCACATCTTTTTTCCAAAATCCCTCCCCCCCTCCCCCATCCTGATAATGTCGTATGTTCGATAACGTCAGACCAGCCATCTCTATTTTCTTTCTTCAGTTACAATTTTCTCAAGAACCTTAATAATAATACGTTTTGGTAATATTATTGTCACAACCTTTTGCTATAAAGAGTCGAGCCAAAATATTTTTCAAGTCCCTAAATTAGGTTACCTCGAGTTGGGTTTAGGATGTATCCTCAAACAGATATGATGCAAAAAAAGTTTTACCCCGAACAAATTTTCTGCCGTCAGTTTGAAATAATGAGTCTTCAAAATGTACAAAAAGGCTGCGTGTGACTGTCTCAAACTGAGCGATTACCCGGTGTAGAATGTAGGTCCTTAAACAAGGAGGTCTTCTCTATTTCCTTGTTGATAAATTCTATCTGACGAAATGAAACACACCACCAGACTCCGGTATTCAAAGTTAACGATTTGTATACTCGTATTTATATGATTGTAACGTTTTTTCATTTGAGTGCACGAGTCCTCCTGTGTGCTTTTGAGCAAGTTCTCGGTCCGTTTTCTATGTTATCATACGTTTTGGATGATTCGAGGTCAAATATCATCTAGATAAACTTTAAAATCCTAATATGAATTTAATTCAACTTTCAGAACATCCAGCAAGTAGATATCTTGGAAAATTTCATGTCACGTTACTATAAGCCATTTGCCAGGTGACGTTACTTGGTTGATAAGTTTTTGTGAATGTAGCTGCAGGATGATTGATATGAAATTTGCCTAAATAGTGGGGAATACATGACTTCATGAGAAAAAGGAAGACTTAAAGTTTACTGAGGGGAGGGCTGCCGAAGAAGAATCTCGCCGCCAATAGAATCAAGACACTGGTACATCTTCCGGTCGTAATCCGGTCTATCCATCAAGACAACAGAGTTTCCCTTGTCCGTTTTTGTGACGATGGCATGACCGACCCTCAGTTTCTTCATCAAGGATGTAACTGTGTTGCGGAGCTGTTTGCTCCTGGTGGGAACGGGGTTGTTCTGGATGATAAACGACTGCTGATCAAACCTGCCTTTGCAAAGCACCTCTTGAAAAAGGGCCACCTCGGCGGAGATGAAGTAATTTTGCACCTCGAAGACAACTTCTGCCGGTGAATAAGCTCTCGAATGTATCGAAATTGTAAAAAAGAAGATGTATCACGCCTATGACCTGGTGAATCGCGCTGTTTATGAGAGTGTTTACTCTAATTCACCACAAAACGAATGTTCTGAAGTTTGATACATGTCATTTTCTCGTTTTTTCTTGTAATTGTTATCTGACGATTTTGTAATTGCGGTGGTTGTTGAGTTTGGTTTTCATTCTGATGATAACAGCCTTAAAAATGGAAACAATGACAAAAACTTTTGAAAAAAAACAAAAAACAACTCATAGGTTCTCTAACGGAGTTGAACGAGGGGTGGCAGGAAACCTGTTTTTTGGGGCACATGGGGTCTGAAAAATGTAGATTGTGACGTCACAGGCTCCACCCCAAAGACAAAACGGAGGCCATTCTGAAAGTTTGATCCACTCGCCTTTCGCCTGCAAGATGGCGTCACTGCGACTAAGAAGATACTATAGTATCTGGAGCTTTGGTTCCACAGGAAGCTCACATCCAACAAAGAATTGCGCTTGGGTGTGTTAGTGCCTATACTCTTTGTGTATTAACACGTACACCGCCAATTGATCTGCTCGTAGATGTGGTGTTAGAGGCAAAGAAGAAAACTGAACCACCCAACTAGCCTTGTGGGAGGCCAGGCACTCCTTGCTTGTCAAGTACAAAAAGCGTCTCGCCCACATAGGAAAGAGTGAGGGGATTCGCTTGCTAAAACGTGATCTGGACGAGTGGATAGTCCGAGAGCATGGCCAGCTGAATTTTCACGTTCGGCAATTAATCACCTAAAATGGATAAATCTGAGCAACAACCCCTAGTCGACTTTAATACTCGAAGAAATACACAGGTTTCGAATTTTCCTCGAAAAATAGACCCCTCGTTGTACTTATTTTCGTACGAGAGAGTTCGACGACGTCCAAAATGTCCATGTGGAATAGAATGCAAACTTCGTTACCCTCTTGTTCTATATATCAACGAAAAGATTGATAAGGAAGGAACACTAGCTCCAAATTGGCTAATTATACATCGTGACATTATCGGGACAGAATTCTTTCAGAATGCTGCATTACGTTAGAAGATGGATTAAGATGGAACTTGTGTAGGAGGCCGGAAAAAAGATAAATTGCAAAAATTATGCATAATCATCGATATACACCTTCTCGTGTAGTAAGAAATACGATCCATTCCGATGAAAATCGTTTAATTAGGTAGGAAAAACGTAGGGCTAAGGCGAGAAAAGGATGAAAAGAAAAATGCAGCCGATAAGAATGTGGAAACGAGGTTCGCGTATACTCACACGAAATTAATTAAACATATTATATTCCGTGGAACGATCTCTCGCTGTTGAAATTAGCTAACTGGGGAACGTTTTCTCAAACCTCTGAAGAAACATTTTATATTCTAATTGAAATACGATTAATTCGGTGTTCACACGGAAAATGTAAATTTACCAGACGGCCGAGATAGATTTAAAATTTTCGAGGAGCATTTTCGTCGTTGACGTCGTCGTCGTCGGTTTTACAAAACGCATTTCGCCTCTCACTTTTTTACTCGGTTTATGTGCCCTTTCTATCGACTAATCAAATTAAGGATCGGTTATGTTACGTTCAACGCTCTACCTACTCCTTGACTATAAAATTTCTCACTCTGCCCGTTATTACGTCAGACAATTGACGAGGGGTCACAAACGAAGTATATTAGCAGGTTACTTCCATCAAAGTTGTGAATGACAACGGTTACTTCTTCCTTCTTTTTTACCTTTTGACGGAGATGAAATGTGGTGTGAGGTATCGCATGTATTTAATACATTAAATTAGGGAAAGCTTCTTCGTTTTTCATGTTTTCAGTCGTGGAAATCGTAATAATGTTTCTCTTTAGGTGATGAGTAAGCGTCTGTACAGGACTCATCCAGAACACCGGTAAGAACGTTAACATTCGGGTTACAGGAATATCAAAATACTCCTTTATGATCGCTGGATCTGAAGTCATTACGATTTCTTCCTCGACTCTGATTAGAGCGCCCTGTAAATACGAGTGAGTACATGAGCCGCAATATTTGAACACCATTCATCCTTACAGTTCTCTATTCAGGTAAGGGATTTGTATGATTAGAAGGGTTATTTTTCATCCCTTGATAGTGCTGAATTTTATGTTTTGCTTCGGCTTAAAATCCATTGGTCTTCTTTAAGTATTATTTTCAAATCGTGATAAGTTGTTAGCAGTCCTTGGAAGAGGGAAGACTGAAGATAACGATTGTATGTGGTGGCCTATCTCCTCGTTCGTATTTATAGGGCTCCACTCCAATTGATCAATGGAAAAATTTGGAATTTCCAAGTTATATATACTACACAAGAGTCTAAAGAATGTTTTGACCCTCCATTATTCTAGAAAGCGAAGAAGTGAATCGTAATTTGTATTGGGAGGTTCGAACGTACATCAAACTTTGAAAGGATGTAGAACTTGGCAAAATGGATCTTTGACAACGATCACTTTTTCCGCTTCTTTTATTTTTCCTAAATTCATTGAATACTACATTTTTTCTGGGCCGCTTAGCTGATCGCAGTTGCGATCATCGCATCAGCTAAAAGCTGACATTCCAAATTGATTGTCTTTGGCTACTAGCTAACAGCTAGCCTACTTCAGTCAGCTGATTAATGGCTAACGAGTAAAAAAATCAATATGAATATCTTGTTACAGGTTTTCTTCCTCTCTATGTGACTGTATCCAATGGCAATGTTCAGTTACCCAAGAAATAAATTTGTAAAATATTTACGGTAATAATGCAAATTGTTTAGGCCAGAGTATCACACTCAACAAAAATGGGAAAGCTTATGGGTCGGAGGTTTCTTGAAGCGATCCAAGTCAATTTTTACGAGAGAAGATAATTGTCGAAAATTTACGCTTCACATATCTGTTCCCTTAATTTCTCCCTAAATCGCTTTGTTCACCAGTTGTTGAATTTGAGATTAACATTGCCTAAATCTAACCGTCAGCCCAGAAAGTTCATTTACGTCGTCGGATATCACGTTTTCGCGAATTTTCGCCTAATACATTTTTTTTTTTTTTTTGCAAGATGACCCATGTAAACATATTTTTGTTTTTTTTTACGACATCTCAGTCCACACGTCCGTGGTGGGGGAATGTATTCCCTATTACACTGGGTACATGTAACAATTACGATATACTAGTGTTTACAACTTAAATTATAAATTAATTGACCCATTTGGTGTCGATATCCAGTGACATTCGGTTAAATACCCCTCCTTCCTATGTCCTGCCTGTCCGACTAAAGGACTTCGTCGTTGACAAGAGCGGTTGTCCAAGCCCAGTTAGCCCGCCGACTTACTGATGTCTTATAGGTTGGGAGGGATTTTCATTGCTTTCACGACTCCTGTACATCCCCATCGGTGGTTCATGTATGTGGACGATATATTTGGTATCTGAACGGGGGATGAGGACTCCCTTCGGGTCTTCCATCAAATTTTAAATACTTATCACGCGAAATTGAATTTCACTTTGGAGTAGGGTGGGTCATCTTTAAACTTCCTTGACCTCAAAATCGCCCTCTTGCCTACGCCCACGGGTGATATGGACTTTGAGTTCGATGTTTTCCGTAAGCCTGCTTACACAGGGCAACGCATACACGGGGACTCCCTTCACCACGCCTCACACAAAACTGCCGCGTATATTGCCATGACTCATGGGGTAGCTAGCCTCCCTCTCTCCTCTCAGAACCTCCAGAAAGAAATTAATACAATCACGCATATTGCGCTTTCCAATAATATTAATATTAATGTTCTTTTTTTTTTCCTGTTCTCCGTTCAGTTGCGATCTGATGATGGTGTGTTTCACTCCGAAACCGGTCGTCGCTTCTATAATATTTGACTTACCTGTATTCATCTTCGTTTCCTTCCTTTTTAGCTTAATTCGTGTTAGCTTGCAAGCCACACTGAATACAAACTCTTTGGAACTACTTGATGACGCCGTACTTTCACTCGAGGGGCTAAAAGAACTTCAGGTTTCAGCTTGAACTTACAACCTCGGAAAATGTAGATTTACCTTTTGTTTCAGAAAAGCATGAAAATACAGCTGGTTTATGGCTGTAACTTTCGGCTATTTCAATAAGAAACCTTCACCTTCTGGCTTGGAATTACAAATTTCAACTCTAATTTGGGTTTCTGGCCCGGAAAGAAAACCTTAAAAATACATCAGAATTTAGACTCAGCTTTCGACTTCTGGCTGGCCGCATTGCCCTTCTGGTCAGTATAGAAAGAATTTCACAGCATGAAACCTGCATCAGGAGTTAAAAATAGCAATAAAATCGGACTACTTAGCTATGCCAAAACTTTTACACACTAGCGTTAGCTGCAGGGCTGATGAGTTATTTTGTCAGTGGTTCCGGCTATAAAGGTTCTTGGATTGAATTGAGGGATCCAGTTTGTATGGGTCGCGGTTCTAGATTCCATTGCAGGGTCCAGCTCCACTTGGTTGCGGTCTTAAAACTCTGTCTCGGAATCCAGTTTCTTTTGAATCCGGTTCCCGTTTCCTTTCAGTTCCGGTTCGCGGGAACACAAAAGAAGGAACAGATTCCCATGGCGGTATTTTCTTCCAGTTTTCAGCAGAGATGAGCAGTTTAAGCCAGTCACAGCTTAAGTCGAAGTTTAAGCTTGTTTTTGAACAGCTTTTAAGCGGATAAAAAGTCAAGTCATTCACAGTTCATTAAGCGTAAAGCCAGCCTTTAGAAAATATTGATTGTTTACATGTAAAATTAAGCTATTATAATTAAGTTCAAGTTTTAAGCCTTTTAAGTCAATGCTGATCGGCTGCGCATCCCTGGTTTTCAGTTGGATAGCGCTCTACATTTCACGTTGTAGTACAATGCAAAATGGACTGATTTCCCGTTACGTCACAGTATCGGTAAATCGCAAAATATCGCAAAATGCTGCATGCTGAAGTTCCTTCAAGTCTTTGTTTACTTTTTTATCAATAAAATCTCCCATAAGCGAAAGTATTGTTCTAAAAATTGATGAATATTTCGAAAATAGAAAATAAATAAAGAATGGGAGTGTTTCTTTTATAAACTAGAAGCTTTATACTTCTAAGAAATTGACCTCTACTACCTCATTAATGTGTTCTGTTTTCAAAATATTAATATTTTCAGAATTTTTTTCGCTTATGGGAAATTACTCGTACATTGAAAAAAAGGATAAACAAAGACTGAAGGAACTCCAGTAAGCAGCATTTTGCGATATTTTGCAATCTGTCAATATTGTGACGTAGTTACGAAATCAGTCCATTGGCAGAGCAGGTGAGTCACATTAGAGACTTGCAGCTTAATCATGATCAATAATCAATATTGTTCCTCATTTTGTTGGTGCTGAGATCTGATTTTTTTGTCTCTGATCCCCTTTTCGGCAGAGATGAGAAGTTTAAGCCAGTCACAGCTCAAGTCAAAGCTTAGGCTTGTTTTTGAAGAGCTTTTAAGCGGATAAAAAGTCAGTCATTCATAGTTCATTAAGCGCAAAGCCAGTCAAAAAGGAAGCGCCGAATCCGCTTAATTAAGATATTCATTTTCCAAAAAAAAAAAAAAAAAAAAGAAAAAAATGTAAATAGTATTTGACAAACGTGCATTTGGTTTTGGAGAAAAGGCTAACATCGTTCATCATTTACCATGTACAATGTTGCCTTTCTCCAAAACCGAAATCTGCACGTTCCATAGGTTCGTCAAACCTCAAACACTTGACACGCAGCACGCTCTTGTGGTAGTATCCAGCAAAATGAAAACTTTTTTAACAATGCGAGTATTTGTCTGATATGTGTATAGTCAATGATAAATGATAGGTAATAGGTAGACTAAATAGATTATATGTAGCTAGTAGCCTAATCAAGTGCGATAATCTACCTGTGAATGGTGTGGACTTGTCTACAGGATATATAATTTGATTTAGAAGCTTTAAAATGGACTCAAGGATGCAAAGTCAATTGATAAAACTTCTACTTCTAATGTTTTTTTTTCTGACTTCCACTTACAACTTCCAACAAAATATGCAGTGATGCTATACAAAAAAAAAAAAGAAAGATTGAGATATGCTATTGACTTCCACGATTGACCATACAGGGGGACTCACTATACACGTACCAGACAAATACTCGCATTGTTAAAAAAGTTTTCATTTCGCTGGGTACTACCACAAGAGCGTGCTGCTTGTTAACCAGCAGAGTAAAAGAGACAGAACATCTTTCCCTCTCTCTTACACCTACGTCTTGACTCGCAGCACACTCTGGTGGTAGTAGTATCCAGCAAAGTGAAAACTTTTTTAACAATGCGAGTATTTGCAATACCACCTAAAGAGAAGGCCTGGACACTGAACGTGAAAACAACGATGACGTCACGCTCCGTAGTTCATTCTCGTACATTGCGTATATGGAGAAAACACGTTTTTTTTACTTCATTTAAAGATAACTCGATAAATACTAATTTTAACAAAAAATCACAAGAGACAAAATATGTTCTCCATAAAATTTTCGTTCTAGTCGTCAAATTGTGAAATTTGCGTTTCTCGGCGCATTTTCGGTAATAAAGAAAATAAGACGCATACGTTAATGCTAAAATTATGACAATTTGACGAGTAGAAAGAAAATTTTATGGAGAACATATTTTGTCTCTTGTGATTTTTTGTTAAAATTAGTATTTATCGAGTTATCTTTAAATGAAGTAAAAAAAACGTGTTTTCTCCATATACGCAATGTACGAGAATGGATTACGGAGCGTGACGTCATCGTTGTTTTCACGTTCAGTGTCCAGGCCTTCTCTTTAGGTGGTATTGGTATTTGTCTGGTACATATATTGTCAAATGCTTCCACTTCCAACTTCCAACCTCTCACGTTGCGATTTCCAACTTCCAGCTTCCACTTCCTGAGCGCATTTATCAAATGACTTCCAACTTTCAAATAACTTCCCACCCTTGAAAATGGTAAACTGATGTCATTTTCGAACTCTACAGTCGATTTTACATGAAATCGACTGTAATGTCGAAAAAATAAAAGCTAATGATGAGCGAAAAAAGCTAAAGCCAAGCTGATGAAATTTCGGAAAAATTTTTAAGCTTGAGTAAAAATTTAAGCGCTTCGCGAACCGCTTCTCATATCTTTGTTTTTCGGTGACAGTTCTAGAACCCAATTGTTGAACCCGCTTTCTTCCGGCTACAGTTCTAGAATCCAATCGCTGGATCTGGTTCCTCCCGGTTACGGGTCGGCAAGAACCCTATTTAAACCTGATATCCGCCAGGATCGCTGACAACGCGCGTGATTTGGTCAACAGTAATGGTACTTCTGCCGAAATCGTAAGAGGTATCAAAACTGTGGCCATATATCAGAGAAAAATGAAAAATTTGGAATAACTCTTGAATGAAGCGGAACTGAAGGTTTTATCATCCTATCTAATTTATAGTTCGGGTGTTAATTCAGTACGTACAAGGTTTTCTCTCAGTCTAACAGAACTCTAGATATTGACGAAAAATCGATTTTACAAAGTAAGAATGTGCCACAGCTCCGCGAGCCATGCAGTGAGGAGTCTTGACTTTCAAAATGTCATTTCAGATACCGAAGCTGAGACATTTTCGGCAAATTCAGAACTTGCACCCCAATTGCATGGACCAATCTTTTTATCGACGAAAGTCAACTTATTTTCAAAAAGGACATTTTGGATGCAGAAATTCTTGTTCTCGGGTCTATTGTTGGTGAAAATAGTAACGGAAAATGTTCCTCGTTTCATTTGCTCGGCGTTAACATTCTTTTCTATCCTATTCATACTCATGATGTGGTTCGCCTTTAACGGTTTCGTAAAGACGATAAAATTTACTTGCGTTCTGGCCTCACGTACGTACGCAATATCAATAACCGCGTTTCTCGAGAATACATCATTATTTTTCAAAGAATTCGCATGTAAGACTTCGACTGCGTACTTCAAGGAAGAGTATATGCTGCATTATCTTGAAGGAATGAAAAGTGGATACGAGAACGCAGGGATAGTATATAGCTCACTTTGATCTTCGCGTACAAGATATAATTTTCCGCCATTCGCGCGTCGAAAATACTTACGATGATGTTTCTTCGTAGCAGTTTTACGAACAAAAGTACCAATAACGTTTCTCCTTTTTTTCCTGTTACAGCACACCTCATATATTTTCGTGTCTGTGATGAAAAGCAACGTACACATGCATAAGACACAACCTTCTCTGCATCATCGGTTTTTGTCGTGCTGAAATACTGATGTCCCTTTGCAAGGAATATTTATCAAGTATACTCCGAACCGTTGGCGAGCTCGAAGAAGGCAAATTTGATGCGTAAATTTTCATGCGAGAAAACCTTGATAGTTGAAAGTTAACGTACTTCCATCGCCGGTTGGAAAAGATAAACTACATTGGTGAGTGTGACTCTCATTCGTCTACTTTTTTGACCACACAAACGACAGTTTAGCCTTTTTCTACGTGTTGACATAATCGCGAGATTGCAAAATGTCAACATCAACCACCGATTGCACTTCCAGATTTTGTCTCTCCCAAGCTTACGTCTCAGCAAGGATTTACAAGGACTGGATGAAGAAGATCAACGAGTATTTCTTGAGGTATAATAACTCACTCGTTTCGATTTACAAAGCTACACTTTTCTTATCGCTTTATTAAAATTATACGTCGCTTGAACAATACTTCAGTACGCTAACTGGACCTTGATTCTGTAATGTGGTCGTTGTCGTGAGTAGGTACGCACTTGATTTCGAAAACTAGGGTCACAAGTTCGAGGGAATTTGAAATTAAAGCTCGTCGCCGTTATAGACTAAGGCTTAAATTGGGTGAGAAATGCAAAATACGTGTTTCGTAATCGTTGGTCATTCTTCTTCGGATTGTTCATTTTTTAAAACTTTCGGAATACGTCAGTCAAAACCGGAATGGAAAAGGCTGAGAGTAGCTTTTGCCCATAAGGGCAACAAAAATTTTTCTAATAATTATATAACTGCATAAAAACTGAAAAAAAAAAAAAAAAAAAAAAAAACTTCTTGTTATCGTAAAACTGAAAAATTGAAAGTTAAAATAAAATGAAGTACTTAATCAAGATTGTAATAAAAAACGACGGCTTCCTTAACGAAGTTAAACGAGGAACGCAGGGAACCTGTTTAATGAGTCAAATGGGATATGGTATTGAAAATTCAAGGAAGCCTAAGCCTACTATCAGCCTAGTATAATATAGTTTGAGAATCTAAATTTGTCTATCTCGAGCTATATATGGTAGCTCGAGAGTCGAAATTTTTCGCGCACGGCAAATTTCTCAAAAAGCCCCCCATAAAACAGGTTCCCTATTAAAAACTCGCAGCCCACTCGATAAGCCGCTCGGGGTTGCCTTCATTAACCTTGTTAATTGAGGCAAACAGGGAACCTGTTTTATAGGCGTCGCTATTGTGTATTCTGATTCCTAAATAGCTTGAGCCTTTGTTATACTAGGAATTTCGAACTTCAGCCTTCACTATATTGGGCCTAATATACTATACTTCTAAGCCTGTAATCCGTAGCCTGGAAAATGTCAATCATTAGCCTTAATTATACTAAGCCTAATATACCATACTAGGCCTATAATACGTAGTCTGAAAAATTTGAAACTCCAGCCTTCATTATTTATTCATTTAATTATTTATATTATTAGAGTGCCCTCCAAGAGCCGATCGGCCAATGACAGGAGAGCACTATGAACAAAAAAGATAAAAAAAAAAAAAAGAATTAAAGCAAAAATAAAAATGAAAATGAAAATAATAGAAAAATACGGATAATAAACAAACAAAATTCAAAATTCAAAATAGAAAAAAAAAAAAAACAATAATGATAAAGATAAAGATAATGATAATATTAACCCAGGAAGATTACGCTAAAAAATAAGAGTAAATGGAAATAAATGCAGGCAAAGGTTTTTTTCGTGGATTATGTTTAAAATGGCCTCCTGATAAACGTACTAAAAGTCCACAGCGATCAGAGAGCGGGCCCTCCCCCAAAAGGAGTCAAAGTACCACAAAATTAGTTTTCTGAGAATAAATCGAAAACTAAGCATCAGAGGAAAAAAAGTTTCGAACAAAAGTTGTTCCTCACCAAATTTCCTATAAATTTCACTATATGTATGTCAACTTAGCCCAAAAACTCAAGCTGAAAAGTTGGTTTGAAAGTTGAGCGATTTTCTAAAATTTAATTGATTTTAGTGTTAGTGTAGTCAAATTAGACAGGTTTCGGAAAAAAAAAGAACATTGCGATATAGTAAAGGTCTGATTGCTGGAAATGGTCAAGAATGAAGTCCAAAACAACATACTAACTTCTCCGCGTTTTTCCCCAAGAGCATCTTTTTCATGGGGATTGAAACCCCCTTAAAATCAGTTTTTTGTAAATATCCCGCTTAATACGCATTTTAGAGAAAAAAGTCATCAGTCAAAAATTATTCCTCGTGAAATTTCCTATCGGACTACGTATTTCATTTCCAACCTACACGTGATAGTTAGCTCAAAAATTCATGGAGATTGAGCCTCCGCCATGCAAATCCGTGAATAATACGCTCCTTGCCGAGAGATGACTTCGTTGCGCGGTGGTTATACGCGAAGGTAACGTCAATATTTCGCTAGTACATACGATGAAACGTGTAGTAATTTTATTGGTTTTAATTAATTGTCACAGCGAATTTGCTGCACGATATTATTTTGAGAAAGGTATAATCAACTGCCTATCATACATGAAAATAAAGTTTTCCATATATGGACAGACGTTTTAAAAATCATTTCTTATGCATGTATGATATGTAAAAAGCTGAATGGGGGGCTGTAAACATGCAAGCCCTTCTTCCCCCATTTCAATTTTTCTAGTTGGAGTGGGTGGATCCGTTTGTGCTGGTCTTCTTCTCCCTCCAACCTTATGAGGGGGCTGTAAACATGCCAGGCCAGCATGTCGTGCTCCATTTTCGGACTGAGAAAAAGCTGAATTTCGTGTGCTACGTTTTTGCTGTATTATGCTCTCAAGTTTTCCATTCTGGTCGTTTCAAGCGATGGTGGGAATGGATGTGGTCTTCTGTTGTGGACTCGCGGTGAGAGTTTGACTTCGACCCGCGTACAATTGAAGCGGGCTAACGTGTGGAATTGTTTTAAGCAATGGAAGGAATGTAACCAAGAAGCTTGTTATTGTTGTGTGCTCCCATAAATTCAAGAAGAACCGCCGCAATACAAATCCGAGAATAAAGCGCTCCTTGTCAAAGTTGGCGTAGTCGCATGAGGGTTTCACGTTGATAGTCGATTGGGTCAGGCAAACTTGCTCCGCCATTTTAGGAGATCTCCCAAGAAGCTTGTTTTAAGGTGAGAGATTGACTACATGAGTCTTACAATTATCAAAACGGAGAAACAACAGATAACAAGCTTCTTGGTATCATTCCCTATATCGCCTGGAACAATAAGAAATTCAGCAAGTTTGCCTGGCCCCATTGAACACGGAGTCGCAATCGACCTTTCAACGTGATCTTACAACCTTACCTCAGAGGACAACGATTGGAGGGACAAGGATACCAGAACAAATATAGCACTAACAATTCCATCCGTTTTAATACTAAAAACTGCAACTTATCGAAATTGGGTTCTGCTTGTCGTCTAGGTCCTCCCCAAAGGACTGTAGGAGGAAAGAGGTGTCCACAATGGAGAAACTCGAGATCATAATACAACAAAAACGTGGCACACGAAATTCAGCCTGTTATCAGTCCAAAAATGGAGCACGACATGCTGGCCTGGCATGTTTACAGCCCCCTCATAAAGTTGGAGGGGGAAGAAGACCAGCACGAACGGAAAACTCTACGGCACAACCCAGTACAAACGAATCCACCCACTCCAACTAGAAAAATCGAAATGGGGAAGGGCTCGCATGTTTACAGCCCCCCATTAACCACCGCGCAACGACGTCATCTCTCGGCAAGGAGCGCGTTATTCACGGATTTGCATGGCGGAGGCTCAATCTCCACGAATTTTTGAGCTAACTATCACGTGTACGTTAGAAATGAAATACGTAGTCCAATAGGAAATTTCACAAGGAATAATTTTTGATTGATGACTTTTTTCTCTAAAATGCGTATTAAGCGGGATATTTACAAAAAACTGATTTTGAGGGGGTTTCAACCCCCATGAAAAAGATGCTCTTGGGGAAAAACGCGGGGAAGTTAGTATGTTGTTTTGGACTTCATTCTTGACCATTTCCAGCAATCAGACCTTTACTATGTCGCAATGTTGTTTTTTTTTCCGAATGCTGTCTAATTTGACTACACTAACACTAAAATCAATTAAATTTTAGAAAATCGCTCAACTTTCCAACCAACTTTACAGCTCGAGTTTTTGGGCCAAGTTGACATACATATAGTGAAATTTATTGGAAATTCGGTGAGGAACAACTTTTGTTCGAAACTTTTTTTTCTCTGATGCTTAGTTTTCGATTTATTCTCAGAAAACTAATTTTTGTGGTACTTTGACCCCCTTTGGGGGAGGGCCCGCTCTCTGATCGCTGTGGACTTTTAGTACGTTTATCAGGAGCATTTTAAACATAATCCACGAAAAGAACCTTTGCCGGCATTTATTTCCATTTCAAAACCTAATCTGCCTGGGCTTTATGTCCACCACTAGCCACCCCAACCTGGTCCCATGTCCCATTCCCTAACCCCCTCCACAAACCAATCATTTCGAAGAATAAACAAAAAAATAAAAATAAATAAATAAATAGATATAATAATAATAATATTACAGATATATGGAGGCCATTTGATCATAGGGGTGCGGACAAGATCAGACTAAAAGATTTATGATATGAAAAAAAAAAAAAAAAAAAATAGATGAATAATGAACAAAAATAAGGTATGGGCAAGCATTTGTTTCCAAGTTCATGAGGACTGTCGTCACCTTGCTACCTAACATTTTTCTGCTGTCAAAAAATATATCAATTGTGCGGTCTTCTTTAACAACACGGTTCAAGAGAAACAGGGCACGAAGCTGTGGAGCAGAAGTAAATTGCTGCGTTCTGTGCTGAAGAATCTGAAAGATATCTCTACACCTACTCGTTCTGGATGGAGCAAGGAAATTTATCTTACTTAGTAAGAACGACGATTCAGTTTTTCCACACAGGATATCCCTCAATATCATTATCAAACTAAGTTCCCTTCTCACTTTTAGAGTAGTTAACTCGTAACCCAGGACCAAATCCGAATAAGTAATTGAGGTATCGTAATATCCAACATTTCTAAAATAAAGATATCTTGTGAACATTTTTTGAATACGTTCAATTTTTTTCAACTTTCCCTTACCTGCTGGACCCCTGTGACGCCGACGCAAGTCGACGTCACGTATCGTCGTAGTATAGTATCACAACAAACCATCATACACATTATACCGTTAGTCGTAAATACAACAAAATATGTAAATCATCGGATTCCGAGAAATATACGAACTAGTTCAATAAGATGTAAATAGACTAATTTTAGATCATAATTAACGGTATCATTTCCTCCGACACGCCCAATACGCGGTTACTTTGTAAATCGATTTTTGACCATAATTCACTTCACATTTTAATCTCGCTAAATTATAACGTCTCCACGACACTCTGTGCAATTAAATATTTTATTTTGTGTAAAAGTGAACTTAGTAATTTTTTCCGATTCTCCACCTTTGCAGCCCATCACAACCCCATATCACACTTGCACTATCCAGATGCGATCGTACAAGCACCAGATACAGCAAGCGGAGAACAGATATGTTGACAAAAGATTTGGTTTGTCTCATAATGATTCCCAGATTGCGTTTTGCACTATTTAGCACCTTGTGTAAGTGGCAATCAAAGTTTATTCTGGGATCAAAGAGGACACCTAGATACCGAATTTCCTCAACTGATTTTAAGATCTCTTCACGTATCTGATATTCTGTCTGAATCTTAGTTCGCTTGCGAGAGAACTTCATCACTTTACATTTTTTGATGCTTAAAGGCATCCAATTTTCCTCGCTCCGTCTCGCCAACACATCGAGGTCCCACTGCAGCAATACAGAATCCTCCAAACAGCGTACCTCCCTGAATAGCTTTACGTCGTCCGCATACAATGAGCACCGCAAATATCTTAAATCTTTATCTACGCCAATCATAAATAAGAGGAAGAGATATGGACCCAGAACAGGGTACCCCCGAGGACTGGGCCTAATATACTATACTAGGCCTATAATGACTAGCCTAAAAAATTTCGACTTTGAGCCTTCGTCATACTACGCTTGATATTATACAGTATAACTAGGCTTAATACACAGTATACATACTGAACCAGCCTGAAACTTCTTCTACGGTATCATATAGCTCGGAGGAAGAAATTTTTCAAAGTCCTACTCCTGTCATACGTAGCCCGGAGGTAAAAATTTTTCCAAGTCCCACGTTTTGGCTCCCGGCGTCCGTCATCTTTCTTCAAAATACCCTCCGATAAAATAAGTTCCCTGTTAAAAAATGATTCACAATCATTTTTCTGTATCGATGAATATTTTACAGAAGCTTGATACGTTTGTTTCTTTTAGAAATTTTAATTTCAATCGAATTCGAAAGGATTTTTTAGTTGACCCAAATTGTGGAAAGCGTGTGGGGGTTGTAGCCAGTGCGCAATATTTTAGAATGCCGTCGCAGGTTTTTGTACAGTTTGCGCAACAGCTGTTTCAACCTTCAAAAAATGTGCTTTCGAAAAGGAAGAAAACGTTAATATCTCGCTGAGCAACGTGTAAATGTGTGTGCTTGTAGGCGTGGTGTAAATAATTATGTACTCGAAGATTAAAAGAGTAAATGAATTTTACGAGTAGTTCCAGAATACAGCGTAGACACGAATTTGCAAGGACTAGAGTTTCGAAGGCTTGCATGAATATTATCGTTTTTATCTTCAATTGTGGAAAAAGAAAGCGTGAGCGAGAGCATTTTTTGAGAAATTGGACTTGTTGTAATAAGTACGATCAATTTCTAGTATGTCGTAGCGCAATTTTTCGAGTACCATGTATATTTTTTAAATATACACAGTAGATATTTTATCATTTTTGGAAAGAGTATAGAACAGTGAGTACGGTACATAATTCATGGATTTTCTACTGTTTCATCAAATTTATCTCAATCTGTAATTAAAGAGGGAAAAAAATCGCACGCTATCCAGAATTTAGTTGTGCACCTAGTAAGAGTATAATTTCATCGAGCGCACTATTTCACTTAGCGATAGACGAGTGAGATCGTGGGAACGCGACTACGCTATGGTGCAGCGTGACACGAAAATTACACTCCAAGCGATGAAAGATAGAACAATATTGTCACTGAAAATTTATCAAGCGAAGGGCTAAATTTAATAAATGCGTACACTCCTCGAAAGTCGGCTGTAATATAAGTGGTGAAGTGAAACATGCGATATTAATTTTGTGATCGAGAATAAAATGAATTGAGAGTGATTGTATTATAATGGAATCGAACGTACGTGAGCGACTACGACATTTTATTCAAGGATACCCTTGAAATATCGCGCATAGATTGCTTTTATCGTGAATATTCTGCAAGACACTTCAAACGGTAATAAATCATTTCATTTTTAGTGTACTTGAACTTAGGCAAATATATGATGAACCTTCGCGTGCACTTTGTACTCTCTTACCTGCTTATCTCGTAAATATTCATCTGTTATACGTTCTACAGGAAGCCAGAACGATTTTCTAAAAGATACCTATAGTGCGAAATTTAATTAGAGTTTCTAATAAGATACACTTGTTACGTCCCTACTTAGATCCTCTCTACCTAAACGGGCTTCGGCTCGAGGAACTCGTCTAAGAGACTCACGGCTTCTCAATTCACCAGTCTAGGGAGATTCCCGTACTTAGATCATCAATACTTGCCACTGCCAGGGCGGCGTTCTCTCCCTTTTTAGGTGCACTCGACCGTCCACTGGTTTCCTGAGTTACCGTCCTAAAAGATCACGTACGGCTGTGCGTGATGCACGCATACAGTCCCTCCTTTCCACCCCGTACGTGGTACGTCAACTTGGTACAGCGTTTGAGGCAGTAGGTCTATCTTTTCGCGGAGGCGATGGCCCGTATTTGTCTTCTCTGAAGAAGTACTGAAGAAGTAATACCAGGCAAGGGCCACTTCTACTACCAGAAGACTAGTTCCCGGCAATGGCCAAAGAGAATTGATTCGCATGTGCTCGTAGAGCTGTTTTTATAACAATAGGTTTTACCGTCTAACGACGACATACTCAACGATTAAAACGTACGGAGTAATTTGAATAGAGCCACAGAAATGAAAATAGACCGGAGCGCTTTCGATTAAAAAACCATTGTCAACAGGGACGTGAAAGCAACTGAACCAACTCCGGCCGGCAACAAGAACTACCGAGGAGGACATGACTGAACTAGCGAGTCATCACAATGTGAATCATACTCGTAAACTAATTCAATCAAACCCTCATCAGGTATGTACCTGTTGAGCACATTTAGGTTATCGTTATTCAGATGGCGAATAATTTCGATGTGTTCTAGCGCGGTACGTTTGAAAGCCGAGGACTCTCTATGGAGGAGGGACTAAGATCCCTCTATGAAACCATGGTCAGTGGTAATAAGATGGTCCGCAAATGCCGAATCACCCAATTTCTTCTTTTCCCACGCCTTCCTATGCTCATCTGTTCTAATTTTGAGCTCGCCTATATAGATTCCATTACAATCATTACACTCAATTTTGTAAACCCCGCTTCTTTCGACCAGTGGGATGGGGTCCTTTAACTTAACGAACAAGCTTTTTACAGTGTTAAGATTGTAAAACACTGGCCGAAACCCAAATGGGCGGAGGACACGACCTAATTGGGAAGAAAATTTCCCCAAAAACGGAAGCCTAATCCAAAGTTTCCTACTATCTGACGCTGGATTACGGGGGAGGGAGGTAGTGGAATCAAGGCATTTCCGAGTCAATTTCCTATGGACCATCAAGTCAATATCTAAGCTGACCTCATTCACTCTGGCCAAGTGCTTTATAGTCAAAAGCTCCCGTTGAAAAGCGAGGTGACCCAATGAACTACTAGTCAACCGGTGGATATAACTATTGAAACCGGCAATTTTGTGGGCAACGGGGCAAAAAGATCTTCCGTGGACGGTAATATCGGTCGCGGTATCTTTTCTATATATGGCGAATTCATGGACACCTTCTCTATTAGAGATAGTAAGGTCCAAAAAATTTATAGATGAACCGCCTACTTCCAACGTGAATTTGATGAAAGGGTAAAAACTATTGAGATACCTAAGAAACTCCAAAAGTAGATCTCGGTGACCGGTCCACATGCACAACACATCATCAACATACCTGTACCAATAATGTATATGACCCGAAAGCACCTGACCAGAGGAAAAAAGATCGAGCTCAAATTTAGACATGAAAACCTCCGAAATGAGGGAACCCAGAGGAGAGCCAATAGGGATACCAACCTCCTGAGGAAATTCGAAAAATTTGCCTTCAAATTTGCAAAAGTTGGGAGACCAACAAATATTGAGTAAATTAAAAAATTCTGCCAACTCTTCGTGACAGATATCAGATTGGATCAAAAGGTCTCCCATATGTTGCATGGCAGTAGCTCTAGGGATACTCGGAAATAAGCCGACTACGTCAAAGGAGCATAGGATTGAATCAGGCGGAAGAATGTCATCCTTAATCTTATTAGCCAAAGAGACCGAATTCTTCACAGAGTAGGATGACTCAAATTCCACTCTAGATTTGAACCAACGGTCCAAAAATTTCGCCAAGAAGTACGTGGGGGAAGACACAAAAGAAACGACCGGCCGCATCGGGGTGTCCCTCTTATGAACCTTAGGTAGCCCGTACAAGAGGGGCTAAACTGGATTGGGCTCAAGAAGCATTCTTTTAAGCTTAGGGGTCTTAATAATAAATTCACAAGTGTTTATAACACGTCTAACTTCTTTGACGTGATTTGGAAAATTGAAATCCGCATTTTCCTTGGCGCCACACTGGTCGAGAACGTCATAGACCTTGGAGACGTAAGAGGACTTATCCATAACAACAATGGCATTCCCTTTATCAGCCTTAGTAATGGTTAAGCCCTCCTCCCTGACCTTCCTCTTGATCCTCTTAATCACCTCAAAAGCCAGATCATTTATACGAGGGAGGGGGGTATCGCGGACAAAGGCGGCGCGGCACACGCTAACGAGAGGTCATGCGTTCTCTTTCTTAAAGTCCTTGTCTAACAGCTTTTTATCTAAAAACCTAAAATGTACGCGTAGTACGTATGCATCGTATACAAATTCACAAGAGTGCGTAGTTCGGAATCAGCTGAGGTCGTAAAATTATTACTTCTCCTTGTTTGCGTAAACTGGTTAACGATCGTTGCATCTCATGCGTTCATTTATTTTATTCGAGTATTTTCGAGTATTCGGCTTCCTTATTTTTCGTACGTAACATTACGCCGCGCCGGCCTGGCAGTGGCAAGTATTGATGATCTAAGTACGGGAATCTCCCTAGACTGGTGAATTGAGAAGCCGTGAGTCTCTTAGACGAGTTTCTTGGGCCGAAGCCCGTTTAGGTAGAGAGGATCTAATTAGGGACGTAACATTGTGATCGAGAATAAAATGAATTGAGAGTGATTGTATTATAAATGGAATCGAACGTACGGGAGCGACTACGACATTTTATTCGAGGATACCCTTGAAATATCGCGCGTAGATTGCTTTTATCGTGAATATTGTGCAATACACTTCAAACGGTAATAAATCATTTCATTTTTAGTGTACTTGAACTTAGGCAAATATATGATGAACCTCCGCGTGCACTTTGTACTCTCTTACCTGCTTATCTCGTAAATATTCATCTGTTATACGTTCTACAGGAAGCCAGAACGATTTTTTAGAAGATACCTATAGCGCGAAATTTAATTAGAGTTTCTAATAAGATACACTATTCTTATTTTAAACGTACGTTACCAGCACATCGTCCCCACCTCTCACCCTGCGGGGAAGATGATCTGTAAATTTCTGTCAAACTCATTTCCCTCTCTCTCCCCTTATTTTTCCTTTATCTCCCTGCCTGAGGTGGAATCCTCGATTTCCTTAAGCTTATTCACTCGTTCAGTTATCAGGCTTAATATCGCAGGTATACCAAAAACCGCTTGACCATACGGCCTAAAACTCCGTCCTCCTATTATCGTTCACTAAATCTTGATGCCTCGACCTTTATCGGACTGTAAAAAAACGACGGGTTCCTTAGCGAAATTAAACGAGGAACGCAGGGAACCTGTTTTATGAGTCAAATGGGTATTAGTATTGAGAATTCAAGGAAGCCTAGGCCTAGATAAAGCTAGTATAAAGAACTACTATAAGTCTAGTATAATATAGTTTGAGAGTCTAAATTTGTCTATCTCGAGCTATATATGGTAGCTCGAGAGTCGAAATTTTTTCCAAGTCCCCCTCCTATCGTATCTAGCTCGAGAGTCGAAATTTTTCCAAGTCCCCCTCTTATCATGTATAGCTCGAGAGTCGAAATTTTTCTGAGTCCCCCTCCTATCATATATATAAAGCTCGAGAGTCGAAATTTTTCCAAGTTTTTTGCTGGACGGCGCACGGCAAATTTCTCAAAAAGCCCCCTATAAAACAGGTTCCCTGTTAACGAGCATCCCGTTGCACGAGGTGCTAGAAGGGTCGGCGAATGTATTTATCACTTGTAGTATTTCAGTCTTCTGTTCATCATTGGAATCTCACACCCACTCGCCAGTCTCAATACAATTCATAGTCAACTCTGAACTGAGGACCAATTGTGCACGTGCACAAGAAAACCGACGTAGTCAGGAAAAAATTAATTTTCAGGCTATTGAAGGGATCTTTTCAACGTGACTTGGGTGAGAAGCGTCCTCAGGAATTTTAGACGACCAAGTTTTGCGAATAAATGCCATAAAATAGGGGAAAAAAAAGTCGGTTCGATGTACACGTAGAAGAAAGAGGGGAAAAAATACGAAGATCGTCGGAACGTTACAACCCGCCTTATCTCTTATCTGTTATACTCCCTTCATTTCCGGCAGTCGGGATGGTAGCTAAAATCAGTACATCCAAGTCTGACGCTGGCCCGTTGGTGATATCCCTTTTTGACATGTTCCATGTCTTTTCTCTCGCCAGACCCCGATTTTGAAACTCGCGAGTACACCCCCTCCCCCCTCCTTCCCCCCCTCCGTCAAGAGAAATCTCTACCCCGTGGGTGATTCAGAAATTCGCGAGTACACCCGCGTAATAATAATAAATAATTAATTAATCAATTAATTAAAAATTAAATAATTAGATAATTAGATAATTAAATAATTATTTAATTAAATAAATAAATAAATAAATAAATAATTAAATAATTAAATAATTATTCAATTAAATAAATAAATAAATAATTCAATAATTAAATAAATAAATAATTAATATAATTAATAATTAGAAAATTCTCTACCCCGTGGGTGATTCAGAAATTCGCGAGTACACCCGCGTAATAATAATAAATAATTAATTAATTAATTAATAAAAAATTGGATAATTAAATAATTGAATAATTATTTAATTAAATAATTAAATAAATAAATAATTAAATAATTAAATAAATGAAAAATTAAATAATTAAATAAATAAATAAATAAATAAATAATTAATATAATTAATGATTAGAAAATCGCTACCCCTTGGATGATTCAGAAATTCGCGAGTACACCCCGCGTAATAATAATAAATAATTAATTAATCAATTAATAATTAAATAATTAAATAATTAATATAATTAAATAATCAAATAAATAAATAAATAATTGAATAATTAAATAATTGTGATGCGCTCTGAGAAAAGGGACCATAAGTCGGCAAACGAACTTTTTTTGGGGCCATCTGTATGCCCGAATAAAAGAATCGTTTTTATATTTTAAGATGGAAATGGATGGGGCAAATTCAAACCTTTCATCACTAAATTTAGTTGAAAAGTTTTTTTCCTTGCGTAATCTATGAAAAAAAAAAAAAAAAAAAACGTGTTTTTTTGCCGACTTATGGTCCCATTTCTCGGAGCGCATCACAATTAAATAATTAAATAATTAAATAAATAAATAATTAAATAATTAATATAATTGATAACTAGAAAATTTTCCAAGTCCCTCTTCCTATCATATATGGCTGGATAGTCGAAATTTTTCCAAGTCCCCTAGACTTGAATTGTCTCATACCATTCCAATACAACAGCGAGACAGGGGGCGAACGAGCGGAGCGAGTTCGCGCTACCTCATATTTCTCATAGAAGACTTGAATTTTCTCATACCATTCCAATACAACAGCGAGATCGCTCGTTCGCCCCACCGAAAGTTGATACCTCAAAATATAGAACACCCACAATTACCTCAAAATATTTCTCATACAAGACTTATACGACGCCAAGGTAGGTAAAGGGAGTAAACGAATAATATCTCACGAACACTTGACCTAGTAGAAGAATTAATAATAAATAAGTAAATTATAAATAAATAAATAAATAAATAATATTAAATAATTAAACAATAAAATAATTGAATAATTAAATAATTAAATAATGAAATAATTAAATAATTAAATAATTGAATAATTAAATAATTAAATAATTAAATAAATAAAGGCTGTCCAAGTCCCCTAGACTTGAATTGTCTCATACCATTCCAATACAACAGCGAGACAGGGGGCGAACGAGCGGAGCGAGTTCGCGCTACCTCATATTTCTCAAAAAAGACTTGAATTTTCTCATATCATTCCAATACAACAGCGAGATCGCTCGTTCGCCCCACCGAAAGTTGATACCTCAAAATATAGAACACCCACAATTACCTCAAAATATTTCTCATACAAGACTTATACGACGCCAAGATAGTAAAGGGGTAAACGAATAATATCTCACGAACACTTGACCTAGTAGAAGCCTAGACTGAAATATTTCATGATGACTGATAAAATATAAAAGACATGGAACATGATTTTCATTTATTTGGCTATGCCAGAAAATTTAATAATACTACAATATATGACCAAGTTACAAATTTTTATAATTTTTCGATATTTTTTGAATATTGTACGTTTCCTATCGCCTCAAACCGTCGCACACATTCCAAAATACTGAAGTTTGGTTCACCTTTCTCTCCTCCACTGCAGTTGTTTCGGAATCGCATAGCTTCAGCGCGTCATCCGCATAGCAAATAAGCTTCCCCATCCACAGTCAGCGAGAATCTACCATTTACGAAGTTGGATCTACGTGTGTTTCACCCCCGCGAACGCAGACAGTGTTCTACAACGAGTTCCTAGATCGACGCTACTTCGATTTTATAAACTCTACCAGAAGGACGAATCCGCAAGGACGCTGCTGTGTACCAAGTGCTACAGTATTTCACTTTGAACGCCATCAATATCAGAAGATTATAGGAACATCCGCTTGAAAGCCATCTTGCAACCTTCAAAACGTCAGCTAGAGGTCGCGTGTGGATAGTAAACTAAAATAATGCCGATTGTTATAATTTGCGGACGCTGTTACATACTGCTGCAGGACCACAGAGGACTGAGTTGTGTGCGATACTCAACTGGCTGTTCGCTTACGTGTAGGGAGGCCCCCTTTCAATGCTGGTTGCCGACTATTCATCGACTATCTTGAGAAATACATCTTCGACTCCTTCTCTTCTTTTAGTAACATCCGGTTCTGATCGCGTTATGTTGACGATGTTCTCGTTGTTTGGAATGGTTCTGAGTCCTCCCCTCTAGACTTCCTTCTCACTCTGAATAATCTGGATCCGCAAATAAAATTCACTGTGGAAATCGAGAGTGATATCATAAATTATCTCGACGTTCCTATCTCCTTTTCGAAAGTGATTAATGCGTTAGGCCTTGAATTTTGGTGTACAGGAGTTCTCTGAGATCTCAATACACCGTTCTTCATACTCGTATCATCCTGCTGCTCAGAAGATGTGTGCAATTAATTCCGCTATCCATCGCCTTCTCGCTCTCCCTCCATCTTCTGCTGCATTCAGAACTGAAGACCAGACTATCCTAAACATAGCCCGGTTAAATGGATTCAACACAGATACCAATCTTATAATCAAAGGAAAAAGGCTACGGAATATTCTGGCTCACACTCGTTCTTTTATTATTATTTTCTCCGTTCTGACAATTCATTAATTAATTAATTTATTTTTTCTTCTATTTTTAAGCATTTTCCTTCTCCTATTTTATTTCGCCTTTTCGTTATTCGTTCATTTTATTCCTGCTTTGTTTGTTTATTTCCTAGTTCTGTGTCCCATTTTATTCCGTTCATGGTTTTATTTTGGTTTGAACTTGGACTTCACTTTCATATTTCTAAGTTTTCAACATTTTTTCTTAATTTTAGTTACTTTTTGTTTTTCGTTTTTCTTTTCTTTTATTTCTTTTATCTATTTTATTGTGTGCTCCTTGATAGTCCGGACTGCGAAGAGAAAAAATTTTCAACCTGTTACGTGCTTGTACAATCCTACTAATTAAAATACTGATGGCTCGTACCCACAAGGATTTAATTGACTTTGTAGAACATGTTCCCTGCGTTCCTCATTTGACTTTCTTAAGGAAGCTGTCGTTTTTTTATTTTATTTATTTTTTTTTTTCATGTAGGTTAACAGACGTGCGGATAAAATTTGATAGCGAAACTCGATGGATCCGATAGATCTAATGGATCGATACGACGAAGAAAGTCTTGTCCGCGGTATGAAAAAGAATTTATTCTTTTTCCATCACGAATATATGGAGCGTGTAAGTATATAATAAGAAAGCCATCACTACATAAAGTGTTCATTTTTAACTTACCGTTCTGTTGTATTTTCTTGCGAGTACACTACAACTGCAATACGGTTTCTTGATCTCGTTCATGTACCAAATCATATTGTTTTCCGCAGATCGTTGGAAACGAAGCATAATTATACTAACGAATTTGAGGCAGACTTTCTGGTCAATTTGACCGAATACCTCGTAGGTCAAGGAAATGAGATGAAAGATGTTACTATTTTAACAACTCGAAGAGCTCAAACAGCGTTGATAGATCAAGTAATATTAATTATTCAGTACTCTCATCTCTATGCGCAACCTCACTCATCGTATTTCAGCACAAGTCATGAGCAAAGCAGGGGATGTTGTAAAAGGCAAAATGTGATTTTCTCATTAATTATATAGGCTAGAATGTACAACTTAGAGGGATCTATCATTTCGCCGAGCACGACTCGCGGGACACGATTCGCCGTCATCAACTTTCCGTCACGATGAAATGTCTTCTTGAATGAATAACTCCAAATTGTCCTAACTTTTTTTTTCTTCATCTGTGTCGGCTTTACAGTACTTTTGGTAAAGTCCATCCTGCTCTGCTGTTTGGTCTACTAACCAGCAATTTAGGAGGGCGTTCCCTACTCCTATAATCGGTGGCTACTTGTTTCATTCTTCTGAAAATATTTAGAAATTTTGTATGTGTGACATTTTCAAATTTCCGTAGTCTTTGAAAAGATGTGTACTAATCTTATTTGGGGGTTGGGTCGGATAAAGTAGGCCCCTTTTACTTTGTGGGTTGAGTCGTAGGGGAGTTCTCCCCTTTCGTGTTTTATTCTCATAGTGCGAAATAAAAACGCATGGGGGCACTTCTTAAAACTGTTCGCAAGTGGGTGATCATACATGGTGCATGGTTTGACCAACTCTTCCCCATTGTGATTCGAATGTAGGTGTTTAGAATACTCAAAGGCCCCACTCACTTCCCGCAGGCAAAATTTACATTTTAGGGGCGCTGATGGATCGCTGGGCTGGAATTTTCTTCCAGGCCGGTGGGCTCCTTTCAAATTTAAGATACGTTCTGCTGATCTCACACCACTGTAAGGCTTATAGTGATCAGGATTGTACACATCTTCTTCCTCTGTTGATTGAACAAAATAACCATATTTACGTCTCTTACTGGTGGTTGTCGTCTGTGTCGAAGAATCAGAAGATGAAATGATGATAATTTCCGCGCTGATTTATCACGAACACGAAGACACAACTCCGCCAAAGACGCAGGAAGATTAGACGTGGAAGGCTGTGGTGCTGCTGCTGTAGACGAGGAAAGGGAGGCGAAAGAATAAAAATAATTTCTTAGGGCTGCTTTAGAATATTTTTTTCTTTGATTTATATAAAGAGAGTCGATAAAATTATCAGTTTCTTCCGGCTCCGGCAAACCAACAAATTCTGCCAACTGCCTCCAGTTGAACAGAACAGTTTGGGACTTGATAATGCGCATTTTTACATCTGTTGCCTCTTGTTTATCAACCGGATTTATATCTACTAAATGGCCCAGCGAATATACTTGATGTTGCTCTTGAAGAATTAGCCAATACGGTTTTCCTACAACCAAATCCTTTTTCCTTTTGACTTTTTTTTCATCAATGACAACATCTTTCTGAACGGCGAGAATTATTTTTTGTCTATAAGTGATGTGTAGGTGACGAGATAGAAACTTCAGGAGATTGAAATTGCTGCGAATGATGCGCAAAGATATCTTGGTTAGTACTGAAAACGAAAATTTTTGATTTCAATGTCAAAAAAGAATAGAGTGAGGAACAAGTTACAACAAGTGAAGAAGAAATGCATCAAGATGACGAAAAAATAGAGCTTGTTCAGGAAACCATGTACATAAAATTTTCTGGCGTAACCAAATAAATGGAGATCATGTTTCATGTCTTTTATATTTTATCAGTCATCTTGAAATATTTTAGTCTAGGCTTCTACTAGGTCAAGTGTTCGTGAGATATCACTTGTTTGCCCCCTTACCTATCTTGGCGTCGTATAAGTCTTGTATGAGAAATATTTTGAGGTATCACGTATTGTGGGTGTTGTATTACAATGGTATGAGAAAATTTAAGTTTTCTATGAGAAATATGAGGTATCGCCTTTATGAGAAATATTTTGAGGTATCACCTGCTGTTGTATTGGAATGGTACGAGAAAATTCAAGTCTTCTTTGAGAAATATGAGGTATCGCCTTTATGAGAAATATTTTGAGGTATCGACTTTCGTGGGGTTCACTCCTCCGCTCGTTCGCCCCCTTTCTTGCTGTTGTATTAGAATGGTATGAGAAAATTCAAGTCTTCTATGAGAAATATTTTGAGGTATCACCTTTCGTGGGGTTCACTCGCTCCGCTCGTTCGCCCTCTTTCTTGGTCACGGTCTTGGTTTAGCATAAGTCTGATATAAAATAATAATATTTTGGGCTTTCGCCTTTCGCAGTTGTATTAGAATGGTATGAGAACACAGACGCACGCAGACGCGGGGTGTACTCGCATATTTTTGAATCACCCACGGGGTGGAGATGTGTACGCGCACGCGAGGTGTACTCGCAAATTTCTCAATCACCCACGGGGTAGAAATGTGCACGCGCCACGCACACACGCACGCGGGGTGTACTCGCGAATTTCAGAATCGGGGTCCGGCGAAAGCAAAGACATGAAACATGTCAATTTCGACTATCGAGCCATATATGATAGGAGAGAGACTTAGAACAATTTCAACTCTCGAGCTATATATAATAGGAGGGGGACAGAAAAAATTTCGACTATCGAGCCATATATTATGATAGGAGAGGGACTTGGAAAACTTTCGACTCTCTAGCCATATATGATGGGAATTTTTCCAAGTCCCCCTATCTTATATTTACAGGTCCCCCCCCCCCCCCTATCATATATAGCTCGAGATTCGAGAAAAATTTAGACTCTTGAACTATTATTATAGTAGCCTTATAGTAGGTTTAAACCTTCTTTATGCTGGCTTTATCTAGGCCTAGGCTTCCTTGAATTCTCAAGACCAAACCCCATATGACTCGTATCGTTTAACTTCGTTAACGAAGCCGTCTTTTTGGTATTGAGGATCCAAATCGAAATCTTGAAGATTCTTAAGTACAAATAGCATCATCTCACTATCACGTAAACGTGCGACAACTAGTTTGAACTTCGAACAAATCAAAGGCAGATTACGTGTATCATAAAATGAAAAGAAAGCAAGTTGCTGAGCATCAATGGAAATATGTGTTTATTTAAGAACAACCAATAAAGTTGCTGGATTTAATATCTATAGCGAAATTTGCCCTCGCAAGTTCTTAAATTGAGTATAAAGTATTCCAAGAGGGCAATAGATAATATATATATAGAAAAGATGAAAAATAATGTTTATCGGGCCAAAATTCTCGTCGTTCATCGTGTCCTTCCAAATATTTATTTAGAAGGCGCCTGGAGTGGGAAAACCAATTCTTCATTCCGACTTCGTTCGAGTTTTCGTGCTTTTAAATTACCAAAGTTAGATACTTGTGTATATTGTTTCGTTGGCAATTGTACACACATGTTTGAAAGTGATGTTATACACCTGTTCAAAATTTTAAAATAGCCGATCGCGACGTCGATCTCGCTCCACGTAGTTTCTTTGTTGACTTTTGAGCAGAGAAAGGTTCAATTTTCTTCCTTTAAAAATCGATATACTTATAATATATTAACTCGGTATATACGATGGCACGTGGAATCTACTCGATTGTCAACCCTCGGGCACGAATCAAATACATACGAAAGTGTCAAAATGGTTTCACTTTTCAAACTTTTTTTAGAAAAATCAGTGACTTCAAACTCGAGATCACTAAAGGTGGAAATTAGATCTTTCTTCACACCTTGCTGTATTCTTCACGCATTTTTTGTGGAAAACATTATACGAAACGAGGTAAAAAATGACTTGCTTTATTCGGCTTCGCCCTTGAGTCATTTTTCACTTGTTTTGTACTACCTAGTTGAATAATATGATATTTCACATGGGAAAAAATTGCAGAATTTAGTGAATCAGTGAAACGTAATAACGATCCTCACCATCTTATTTTCACGGCGGAAATAAGATTTCACAAGTCCTTAGCTTTGCACATAGCTTAGGAACGAGACATCAACGCCAAACAAATAATCAACTACTATTCATATTAAGATGACCGAGAGGAACAATAACAGCGGAAGAACGCTAAAAAAAATATCTCGAATCGCCATTTCTCTTCTTACGCCCCAAGAGCGTTAAATTTCTCTCGTGTTTAAGCCCTCGAGTTTATACTTTGGTTCTAGTCCGGCGTTTGGGTGAAAAACTGCCACAACACAAATTTTGTACTGGAATGGTGTATTCTGCTTTTTCATACTCGCTGACCGTGCCTTATCAGCTATACACGACATAATGAGAGGTTCAATAACTGAGTTTAATTCACTTATCAGGTTAAATTGCATCTTATTTTTTCACGTCACTTTCACCGCACACGATCATTGAACCCGGTAGCGACGATTGAAAAAAGGATGAAAATTTTGATTACTAATATAAAAGTCGGTTTCCTTGCAGAAACGATCCTTCTGGAATCGTCGCGAAGATTAATAGACCAAAAGTGTTTAATATTCTGCTGGAATAACGAAACACATGCGTACGCAAACTTGCCTCATTAGTTTCGCGAACGTGGTAAACAGCGGTGTATTGAATATGACGAGATATTTTTCACCTACTATGGGTACAGTATATCACCTCTTCTCCTTAAGGTGCTTGTCTGAAAATAACGCCAACTACGTAGGTACTCGTATAAGGTGTGAAAGCACTGATGGTAATGTATTGAGAAAAATATGTACGCGACTTAACCCGAATATTTTACAAAAATTAAAGAACCACTTTTGGCTGAAGTACCTATTGTACTCTTCAGGATGAAGTTTCCTGTTTACCTATACCTTAGAATTATGACGAAATAATTTTCCCTCCTCGAACTGCCCGGCATATCTGCCCACGTACGTCACTCATCACCGTGTAGAGAGGGAGGGTAATTTTTAAAATATTATAGTACCTTCTTCAATACCAGCCTACCTCTTTCAAGTCAACGAACCTACGTAAACGGCACAACCTACACCATTAACAATAATATCATACTTCAAAATCAACAAAATGCTCTATCTTCTATTCGCCACGAAGTGTACCAACATTCTCGAAAAATCGAAAACGTTATATATTTTTAAATACCTTTATTTCATGAGTAAACGACAAGAGATGTTGCTTCTGATAATTGTTACTCATTAGCCCAATTTTTGAAAGAAATCTGTTGTATTAAAGAGTCTGTCGGTCAGAACGACCAAGATCAAATTATTTGATGCATTGCAATACCAAAATAAATTATTATCTGGGTTCGAAGTTTATCAGCGGTCAGATTGGTAAATCACACTTTCAAGTCACCTGTGGATTGAGCATTAACTGCTAAAAGCCAAGGTCGCTGAGAGGAGGCTCAAGTTTGCAGTATCAACTTGAAACATCCTAGATAATGTTCCGTATTTTGTACAAAATATTTTTTTTGCCGACAAGTCCTCCTTCAAGTGACACCGTTGTCCTAATATCTATAACCATCGCACTTTTGCTACAGAGAATCCACGTTTGTTGACTTTTTTAATGTCTTCACAATTTTCCGCACCCCACCACACCACCTGACTATTGAAAACCAGTGAGGTCGAGTTGCCCCTCTCCCTTCTCTCGTCATTGCTCAAGACAGAGACCCAAAAGTCCGAAAGGGAATTGAGTTCCCCAGGCATTAGCAAACAGTACAAATTAGTCCTAAACCAGGCCTATGCTACAGTAAGTATACGAGTACTAATGCGTTAGACCAGTCTTAACATACAGTATATTCGGTCATGTTAGCCTTGAACTAGGCGCTTACTGCGCCTCATACTAATTACTAATACATACAAGGCTACATTAGGTTTTGTCTACCCCTCGTTGATGAATTGGAATCCCTACACTGGGCCGGACATGGCTTAGCATATACGAGTCACGCTATTTTAGACTTGAACTAGGCGTAGCATGCAACCTAATCCAGAAATCTGCTAGTACAAAAGAGAAAAACGGAGGAATCTTGATGACGTCACAAACTTACCACGTCGTGAATATGACGTCACCGGCAAATTCAAGCTGATGCCGTCACGGGTGGTGGTAACGTTACAAGCCTGATGACGTGACCAGGGATGGAAAGTTAAAGCCGTCAATCGCTGAAGTCAAAGCCTAAGCTGATTTTTGAACAGCTTAGAAGCCGCTTAAGCCTACGCTGTTCCCAATATTCATTAAGCCAAAAGCCAGTCATTGATGCAACAGTTTAATGAACTTGATGGATCTTTTTTTTTCTTTCTTCAATCAGGAGAAAATGATCGCCCTTTTTGAGGGAACCATGATGCAAATTGCCCATTTCTCTAGATTTATATTTTGGATTAATTCTACTTTCTGACAGTAGTCAGTACTGCAGCCCGCAGCTTCACAGCAGGCGCCGCAGTGCTGCATGCGTTGGTGTGATCCTGTTAATTTTAACTAATAAAAAACAAAGAGATAACTGAGCTGAGACAGAGAGAAATTGATTAGTCGATTTCATTGTAAAGGGGAAAAGAATCAATTAAGCTCTAAGCTATTCGCCGCTAAGCTGTTGAAGTGAGCCAAGAGCCAAAAGCCAAAAGCTAAGCTGTCCGAATTCATGGAACAACTTATAAGCCTAAGTCGATGTCTAAGCTGTTTGCGAACCGCTTTCCATCCGTGGACGTGACAAGCAAATGTAGTTGGCTTATTTAGCTTTGTTCGCGCGCTCGCAGTTTTTTCAAATCTGTGGAATAGGCGGCTCCGACCGCAGGTACAAAAGTGTATTTGAGCGACTTTGCTGTAAGCTCAAGTCAAACAGAAGAACTATTGACTGTAGTACAGTCGTGCAGTAGCTTCTGACGTACTGTAAATGTACAGTGAAGTGTAGGCGGATAAGTTGACAAGTTTTTCTTGACTTCGCGCTTCAATCTGCAATGAATATTTAGAATTACGTTAATTATTAACCCTACTTTTTTCTTTTTTTTTCTTTCTTTTGATATAACGTATTCTCGTTTTTCTTTCACGAAAAGTTAGTCTACTGAGAAAGTTATTGATACATTATTAAAATAATATTATTTAAATTTGTGAGGCGATCTGAGAAAATAAACCTAAACTCGCTCCTAATTTTTATTTTCAATCACAAACTTTCAGTAGCTAACTTTTTTCCAATTTTCTCAGACTTCACTTTTTAAAAGTTGTAACTTCAAAAGATCATGTCTCAGAGAATTTTCAACCCATGTGGAAAATTAGAAAAATGAATTATTAGTAGGTATTTTTAACTAAAATATTCAATAAATCAATTTATTGATTGAATATTGAAAATTGGAAAAATGAATGAAATAAAATTTATCATTCTAAACTTAATTATTAATCATTTAAAATCAGAAAATAAAATATCTATTCGAATTTTTAAACGTTTATCTAATAAATTGGCATTACATATTTTTAGTTAATTTTAAAGAAGAAATTGAAATTATTCATATAATATTTACTATAAGTAATTCAAAAACTCATTCCGACCCCAGAATTAAAATTTATTATTAATAAAATTCAATATAAATGTGATACGTGTTAATCGGAAGATTAAATAATGGGTAATATAAAATCATTAGGATTATTCATAAAAATAAAATTGGTTATTATTTAATTTTTTATCATATTTCAGTGAGACAAAAATTTTTAACAATGAATTTATTTTAATAAGTATTTTATTTTTGTTTATGTCCTAATTACATTAATAGTTTGAATTTCCTTTAATCCTTTAAAACCATTCATGTTAATTGACATCGTGCTATTTTTTGTTTTGAGTCCAGTGGTGACTGAGTACAATTCGTTGCCAAATATAGGAGATGGGTCACAGTCAAATAATATTATTTTGATATTGAGGAATTAGTTTTAAAAGGCCTGACATATTACACTAGGCAACAATTGAAAATTTTTTGAAAATTGCTGAAGTGAGATAGGTTGTATCTAGAAGTATTTTTTGCGCTGATTTCAGAACCGTTTTCCGTTTTTTGATAGGAGGTCGTGTTTTCTTGTCATCACTTTGTTTAGTTGCCGCGAATTGTCGCGAGACGAAGCGTTCTTTATCGAGCTTCAATCAACGATCGCAGTACAACGCTCGATAAGGAACGCTTCGTCTCGCGACGATGCGCGGCAACTAAACAAAGTTATAACAAGAAAACGCGACCTCCTATCAAAAAACGGAAAACGGTTCTGAAATCAGCGCAAAAAATACTTCTAGATACAACCTATCTCACTTCAGCAATTTTCAAAAAAATTTTGATTGTTGGCTAGTGATAATTCAATGCTTCCACAAACTTCAAATTCTTCTCATTCCTCCACAATGGAAGTGCTCAAATTTTCATCTGATGACGTTATTTTTTGAAAGCGATAAATAACAAAAGAATCAACAGAGTGAACCAAACGGAATAACAGATAAAAAAATATTTTATTAACAAGTTTCGATGTTCTGGCTTTTGTGTGCAGACTATACACCCAATATGAAAACACTAGGTACTCTTCCAGAAGCACCAGAAATCCATTCGAGCGTTTGACCTATTTTGTACAGTTTTTCTGTAAGTTTTTGAGCAGCTAAATACAGTTACAGGCAACAATGAACTGTAAATTTACGTTATTTGACTGTAAGCGCGCGAACAAAGCTTATACTAGACGCAGAATGAGGGCGAACGAGCAAAGCGAGTGTGTCCTGAAAACTAGCTAGCCTAAAATATGTACCTATACTAGATTTATACTACATTAAGAATGGGGGCAAACGATCAGAGTGAGTCCCCGAAAGCTAATTACAAATAGCTTATTATGGTAGAAGAGAGTGGAAGCTAGGTCAGTGGTTCTCAAACTGTTGGAGGTTGCGGCCCTCAGCAGTGGCTTCTTCCTGGTCCATGGCCCCCTAAAAAAATATTATTGTTAAATTTCAAAAGACCAGAAAAAAATGGTGCAAACGCCGCAAATTCAAGCCGAAAGTCGAGTACAAGTCTTATGTAAACTTCTTTACAGGTAGATGGGACTTGGAAAATTCTTTATTTTACTGTCCAAAATACCAATTTTAAAAGTCTAACAGAGAAAAAGAATAAATTCTGCTTTTTTGTCAGAAAATTTTCTCGATATTGTGGCTCCAATATTGTGACTTAGAGACAAGACCGCGAATATACGAAGACATAGGGAGTTAAGCATACATAGATAAAAAAGGCATTAAACCTTGGCAGACTTGCAGAGTGATAAAAATGGGGAAACATTGATATTAGAGACAAAAAAAGAAAGGAGCGAAACTGTTCAAAAACTTGAATTTGCTGTAGAGAAGGAAAAATGAATAGCTGAAGATTAAACAGAATAAGTATTGAGAGGATTGTTTTTCGCTCTAGGTACATATTGTATATTCACATTCTTTATTTCCCCATTTCTACTCGATTGGACCCCTATTTTTTGAAAATTACTTCAACCCTTCGCGGGCCCCCTGTCTGCCTCTTGCGACCCCCAGTTTGAGAACCACTGAGCCATAAAAAATTACTCCTTTTGTCTTGAGTTTTAGCTGGATCAAACAGCTATGAAAAGACATTAAAAATTAACTTTATTTATTTGGCTCGGCCGGAACTGTTTTTGACATGTTTCATGTCTTCTCTCTACCCCTCCCGCCCCTATTCGAATCTGAAAATATGCATCTGGGTGTACATACGATCAGGACCTTCCCGTTGAACCATGTCGACCGTCGATTTAGGGTCGATTTTGAGTCGACGGCAATGTCGACTCGAAATCGACTGAAATTCGACATCAAATCGACGTCTTTATTGAAGTCCATAAAATTACAGTCGATTTTGAAGGTAAATCGACTGCCTAACGACGTCGATTTGGAGTCGAAATATCGTCGACTTAGAAAGCATCTTGTCCAATATCATGTCGACCGTATAACGACGTCGATTTTGAGTCGATTTCCAGTCGATAATTGTGGTATTGTGATCGACCAAAAATCGACCGTATATCGACGTCGATATATGGTCGATTTTTGGTCGATCACAATACCACAATTGTCGACTGGAAATCGACTCAAAATCGACGTCGATGTACGGTCGATTTTTGGTCGATCACAATACTACAATTGTCGACTGGAAATCGACTCAAAATCGACGTCGATATATGGTCGATTTTTGGTCGATCACAACACGACAATTGTTGACTGGAAATCGACTCCAAATCGACGTCAATATACGGTCGATTTTTGATCGATCACAATACCACAATTGTTGACAGGGAATCGACTTAAAATCGACGTTGATGAACAATGAATGACAAATCATTTGGTGAATATAATAGCCTACCTGTCACAAAATAAGGGACCCATGTTTCACAAAATACTTTTGGAGAAATGAGTCTCATGCAGCTGTGCACGAAACCTCTTTCTCCAGAAGTATTTCATAAAAGATGGGTCCCTTATCTCGTGGCAGCACAATGGTACAGTACCAAAAATGAAAGAAATTCAACAATTTCCATGAATACCTTTTAGAATCTTCATCACAAATACCATCATTCAAAGTATCCTCAGCTGAACTGGAAGAGGGAAGTGAGGAATAAAACAATTTATAACAGGGTCAAGTCAGTAATAAATAATAATTTTGACAGATTCAATGAAATATTCTTCAATTGCAATTGAATCATTGTCGGCGTCGGAATTGAGTCGACTTGTGGTCGATAGAAAATTCAAAAAAGTCGACTCGAAATCGACGTCGATTTTTAGTCGAATTCTGTTTAATGATGTCGACTTGATTTCGACTCCATATCGACCTGTTTGTTTCTGTAACTTCACTACTCGCACATAAGTTACGCATTAACGGTTACTTAAAGAGAAATTAACATTTTGAGAAGCGAGCTTATGGTTAAGGGTCGAGCCACAAAATCGATCTGGTAACGACGTCGATTTTGGGTCGATTTTGGGTCGAAGGCCACCGCTCACCTGAAACATTGGCGGAAATGGCCCCAAAATCCCGGGTCGCACCCTCCCTTACCCCCTCACCCTTCAAAAATTTTAATTTCGGGGGGGGGGGTAATTCTGATCTGGGGGGACGGGCTTAGCCCCCCCCCCAAGCCCCCCGCTATTTCCGCCAATGCCTCAAATCGACTCAATAACGACGTCGAATTTGAGCAGTACAGTATACCATTCACACTGAGAAAAAATTTTAGTCGTTTTTACTCAACCTGAAAACGCAAGTATTCCTTAGTACTACACAACCGTGTGATAAAAACTACAACTTCGAGTCAACCCAATCTCTCTAATTTTGCTGCCCATCTTCTGGCATCTGGACATTCTGTTCCTAGACCTGAAAATGTCCGCCTCTTACATGAGGAGAGTTCTAAATACAAGCGTATCGCACTGGAGTCTACAGAAATCATCAAATCACTTTATAATTACTCACCTATAATCCCTACTTCATACCTCACAGATACAGTTTACAAGAAACTACTTGAATAATGATGTAATCTATTTGTGATTTACCTATTTCTTTACGGGTTTACTCACTACGGTTAGTATGTTCTTGCCCGTCGATGGATTTTTATCCGAAAGCGCTCGCTTTTTAATAAAAAAATATTTATGAATTACGACTCTGATGGTAACTTTTTGTCTTGTGAATTGTGCCTCTTATCATTACTTTAACTTTTTAATATTCAAATTCATGAAATTTCAATCACAATTGCGCGAATTTTTAATCGCGAGGGGAATTATTCAATTGCAAGCGCGAATTTTCAATCGCGAAAATCTATACTGGAATTATACCTCTACCATCGATAGGTCCCCGTAGGTGTTAGGCTAGGTTCGTTCGCGCTGGATAGGTAAGGAATTGGGATGCGCAGTTCGAGCCCCGGTGATGATGATAGAAAGATTCTCGTCGATAGGTTTTTTTTTTATTTTTTTGTTCTCTTTTCTTTAGTGAATATTGCGTAATAATGATGATAATAATATTAATAATAATAATAATAATTAATAATTATTATTAATAATTATTATTAAATAATAATTATTATTAATAATTATTGCGAGACTTCATAACGACGTCGATTTTGGGTCGAAGGCCACCGCTCACCTTAAATCGACTCGATATCGACGTCGAAATCCAGTCGTTTGCCGTCGATTTACGGTCGACATACCCGGAACTATTTCGACTCGAAATCGACGTCGAATTTGGGTCGATTACTTATTAAAAAAATGGGTCGAAATGACGTCGATTTGACGTCAGATCGACGTCGATTTGCAGTCGACATGGTTCAACGGGTTGGGACTTGGAAAATTTTCAACGTCAATCTTCAGCCTTGGCTCTGATTCCGGACTTTGCGTCTGGGCGTCCAGAGAGGTAAAAGACATGAAACATGATTTTCATTTTAACAGGGAACCTGTTTTTTGGGGGTTGAGAAATTTGCCATGCGCCGTCCGCCGTCCAGCAAAAAACTTGGAAAAATTTCGACTCTCGAGCTATCATATATAGCTGGAGATTCGAGAAAAATTTAGACTCTCAAACTATATTATACTAGGCTTACAGTAGGTCTAGGCCTTCTTTATACTAGCTTTATCTAGGTCTAGGCTTCCTTGAATTTTCAATACCAAATCCCATTTGGCTCATATTTTCCGTTGCAATAAATTTTTCAAAAAAAAACAACAGAACCTGTCCTATGGTTTATTTTTTTTTCTTAAATTTGCCGTCCGCTGTCTGAAGTTCGATGTCCGGCCAAAATGCACTTGGAAAAATGTTGCTTCTTTTCTTGAGCTTTATTTGATAGCCGGGGAATGATAAAAAGGGGGCTATTAGATTGATTTATTTTGTTTACTTCTTTATATTTCTTTACTTCTTTATTTATTTATTTATTTATTAATTATTCATTTATTTATCTATTTATTTTTTATTTAATTAATTAATCAATTAATTTATTTGATTTATTGTTTGTTCGTTTCTTTCTTTCTTTATATGATAGGAAAGACTTGAAAAATTTTGAATTCTTGTCATGATGGAAAGAGATATTGGAAAATTGTTGTTTTCTCAATTCAGTTCCCTTAAGATCGAATTGATAGTGCGTTCTTTTTATAGTGGTTTTCCCAATTGGTTTATACAGGTCGACAAATTTCATCTGCCAGTGTAATTAGGGTACCAACACCTTGCGGGTGTCAATCTTTAATTTTAGCCGTAGCGTACAGTTTTTAGGTGAGGTATTTTCAGAACGGATGATATGGACATATGAACCTCTGGTATGGTCCGCAAGATCGCTTGATTCAACTCGGCCAGACTATTTCTTGTAGGATCGTATGGAGAGGTGAATTACGAGCAGTCATTGAAACATACTGCCAAAATATCTGTCAATCGCCACTTATCAACGTTGGGAGAGAATTCAGAGGAAAACTGATGGAGTATGAGGCCAATTATCCGAGGATTTGGAAAAAAGTTGATCGAATGTTCGATCCTAATCGATTTGGTACCAAAATAAAAAGAATAAAAAATCACTGTTCACGTGATCCCGGCGAGCGGCAAAGTAAGTAGATACGAAGTTTTTTGCCAAAAGATCAAGGATCCTTGACTCCAGCATCCCTTCCCCTTGCACAAGCTTTTAATTCGAATATTTAATTATCGGACCTTCTCTCCACCTTTAATGAATGTAATATTAATTAATTCGATCGTCATTCATTTCGGAGTGTGATTTCTATCATTTGAAATTGCGCTGGTTAACGAATACGGCTACGTATGCTCATAAATAATGTATCAAACCTGGGAATTCGAGAACAAATAAAAAAAGTAGACGTGGACGAAGAGGAGCGGCCATCATTTAATAACGCAGTCTATTCTCTTCAATAAAGAAAAATTGTAAGAATCGTTGCGAAACTTCAGTACTACAAATCTAGTTCGTGCGTTTAACGTCGTCGCCCCTAACTTCGATATATATTTTTTGTAAATAACTTTTTCTTTCTTACGTCAAATTTTCGTTATTGATTATACGTTTTGATAATTATGTGATATACGAGTAGATATCGAATGTTCGCTAAATCCGTGTGTGGCCGGTATTTCCTCTCTTTTTCTCCTGTATCTTTTTTTCTTCGCTGGAAAAGAATTCGAGCTTTTCGAGTTATCGCGTGCGTTTTCTATATCAAGTGTGAATTAAGTAGGCGTTTACTCGACTTCGCGTTGTAAATATTCGATAAAAATGATTAATCCAATTCACGGCGGTTGTTTGAACGATACGGCGGCCAATGTTGGACAATTTCTAGATAAAATGCAGAATAAGGCGGATTATTTACGCCCGGACGACTTGAGGCCAGCAGTTAACTGCGTACCAAAAGGTAAATAATGATTTTGTTGGGGAGAAAAAAGAGAAAGAAGAAAAAAGGAAGGAGAATAAAGCGACCATATCATATTCGAAAAGTGTAGGACGTCAAAAGCTTACACGGCTACCGCGAATAATAAACGAAATTTTACGACATTTGACCGTCGAATAGCGACTAGAGATAGGAAAACGTATTTTCGCAACATGTATGAGTAATATCGTTTCCGAACATATTGAGGGACCTACGCTCGATATGGTGGTGAAATATTGTAGACGAAGGCGGAAAGTGGATGATCGTCGAGCTCGTATAATTTGTCATGCTCGTTTAAATCTCACCGAGCGGGGGAGAAAGTCGGATAGTCGTATATATTATTTGCGATTCGAAATGAAATTTATTTATCGTGCAGTGCCACTTTTATACGCGACATACGCGCGAACTTTTGAACAGAATTTAATTCAAAAAGCTCTGTCCTTCCTTTGATTTCTTCTTTCGCTTCAGACTTCTCTGTACCACTCCTCCTCCTCGTACGCTTCGCGTCAACGAATAAGTTAATAAAATTCTCGGAATTTCAGTTTCTTTTTTCCTTTGAAAAAATTGTAAGATTTTTTTTTCTTCTAGTCGACGGTGAAATGATAGATCGATTAATAATTCGAAAAACGTTTACTTTTGCAGCGTACGTCGCACAAGCATTGCTCGGTACATGCGGTCAAAGATTATTTCAAATTATTAATTAATTCATTCATGAATGTAAATAGTTCAGAGCGCAAATATTGTACTTCTCGATTTCTGATTCTTCTATCAACTAGAAAATGATCACCAGGTCTCGGTCTTATTAATATTTATATTTTTACACGTCCCCCAAGCACAGAAACCGTCTTTTATCGAACAATAATGATGCGCATACGTAATAGAAAAACTGTAAATACGGCAAAGGAATTACGATGAAAAGGCGTTCTCGAAGATCATGTGAGGCACCTCGATGCTCTCGTCCACACCGTGATATTGAAACCTTTCTGTTTCAAATCATTGTCTTCTTTTTCTTTTAGTTGACTAAACAGATTAATAGAAACACAAATCGAAACTAATGAAATTATCCCCGGTAATAGCCAGTAAAAATGAGAGAGAATTAGATAATGTACGACGGGGGAGAGAAGGGAGAGGCAGATGAATATAGCGATAAGTTTGACGGTGAATATGGAAGCGAAGTTTCTCAAACGGAAGGATGAGATAATAAGAAAATGGAATTTTAAGGGTAATATACTTGAAAGAGTACAAAAATTACATGAACCACAAGAAACACAGTCACAGCCGGTGAGCGATTTCGGTGAAACAACCATCATCAAAGCGTGAACGAAAGAAAGCGATTGAACCAGGCTACACAACGAGAACAGAGGAAACCACGACAAGGTCATGATTGAACCATCGATTCATCAAAATGTGAATCATTCTCATAGACTAATTCAATCAACCCCTCTTCAGGAATATAATTGTTTAAGACGATCACGTCTTCGCTATTTCAATGTCGATTAATTTCAATATTTTCGAGGTTCATATACGTTTAAAATACGAGTTCTCTCTGTGCAAGAGAACTTCAGACCCCTCTGTGAACCTGTGAACGCTTTAGATTAAATGATCGGCAAAGGCTGACTCACCCAAGTTGACTTTTTCCCACGCCTTCGTATGCTGGCAGCCAGAAATTCCAAAATAAACTCCAGGGCAATCATTGCAGGCTACACTCTCGGAGTGCAGTAAACTTTTGACCGCATTTGGATTGTAAAGGGCCGTTAGGAATCCAAAAGGGCGGAGGACACGACCCATCTACAAAGAAAACTTGCCCAGAAAGAGGAGTCTAATCCAACGTTTTCTACTATCCAGATTGAATCCCGGGGTAGGGGGTAGTGGATTTGAGGCATTTTCTATAGATTCTTATTATAAAAGGTCCGTAGTATTTGAAAATAAACTTCTGATAGCTACGATTACTTCTAATTATCAATCAAAAGCCTAATGATCTCTGCTTCCGGTGTCTTTTTTATGGAAGTCGATAGTCCGTTGGGCTCGATTGACAGGGTTCCTGTTAATCGTAACGCTATGACGTCAACAGGATAAAGGTCTATTGTGCACGCGTAGGTTGGAGTGAGTTGCCGCATACGTGAGACTTGGAACCGGGTTCGTTTTATGGAGATTGGAATAGTCTCTAGGACAATCATTGCAGGCTACGCTATATACAGCACTCCTTTGGGGTCCTTTAATTTAACAAATAAACTTTTAACCTCATTGAGGTTATAAAAGGCTGGTTGGAATCAACAGGGCGGAGGACACTACCTGACTGTATAGAAAACTTGCCCAGAAAAGAAGGTTTAATCCAACGTTTTCTACTATCCAGGTGTGAATGGAGTCAAGGCATCTCCGGATCATAAGGTCAATATCCAACCTGACCTGATTCACTCTGGTCACTTTTTTGATCGTCACTAATTACTGATAGAGAGCAGACCGACTCAAGGGATTAAGCTATTGAAGATGGCGACCTTGTGGGTAATAGAACAAACACGTGACCTTTGGATTACAATATCAGTGGAAGTTTCTTTCCTCTAAACACCAGACTCATAGATACCGCTCAAATCCAAGTCGGGGTCCTTTCTAAGCCCAAGTTACACACCCGATACGGCCGGCTGTTTTGTTTGTATCTTAACCCATTTACTCCCTACCTAAATTTATTGGTCGTTGATTTAAATCTCGTATCGAGTTTGATTCTCCATACCCATCCCTGGCGGATAGGCTAAAGGACATAATAAGTCTTCCTCCTGGATCGACTTCGTGTTCCTTTGATGTTGTTGGATTATTTCCTCACATCCCCAAAGCCGTCACTATCCAACGTATGGACGACTTGCTAGTTGAATCTGGTGTCTTTTGTGAGGAATCGGAAGAATTTTTTGACCTTCGGAATGTATGTTGGGTCCATTCGATAGGAAATTTCTGAGTTCACGGAAGAAGGGGGGTCATTGGTTCTTTCTTGGGCTCTCCACGGGCCGGGTGCTTTTTAGTCACGTCTCCTACTAATACAGGTTCGTAGACGACGTTTTGTGTGCGTGGATTGGTCCTGCAGAACCGGTGAGTTTCTTATATATTTAAATAGCCATCAATACCCTTCCATAAAATTCACTCTGGAAGTTGATAGTTCATCTATAATATTTTTGGATTTATCCATCTCTGTTAGAAACAATGTTTATGACTTACAGGAAAGAAACATTTGTATCTCTTTGAGTCAGGCAGCTTCCCATACAACTCGGAACACTCAAAACCCTTGCCAAAGTGAATCAGTTCAAAAAATTCTCCAAATGTACAAATCTACTTTATTAGTTGCTTTTACAAGAGTACTTTCGGGTGTTATCCCATCACCAGTTGTGTCGCAACTGGAGAACAAAGCCTTAAACATGAGTTCTTATAGTATAACACTGTGATCGTATTGGCTACAGACCCCTAGAAACACAAGATCGTTAACTCGCCCTCTACGCTGTGTTGAATTTTCGTACCTTGAAATCGTTTTTATAGTTTATCCCACCAGATGTCGCAAAGGCTCACTCAATGTATTCTTATGGGAGGAAAAAATTTCACGGATTCGCTCGAAGTTAGACGCATATGAAAGGAAATTTCATGCAGAATAAATTCATGTCTCTTAATTTTTTTTGAAAAACTGAAGATTTGTGGAGGAAAATGAGTTTTAGTGTCAACTCTCCATGAGAGCCTGTGTTAAAGTGCTGAAGGTTGACTGCAGCGATTTTTGTACGTGTGGCAGAACCAACAAACAGCGAAGTTAGCAATCTTGTGTTTTTAGAGGTCTATAAGTATTGGCTATAACAATGCGTGTTGCGATTGGTTCACTCTTAGAAAATTATTCTTATACTCTATTCACATTAAGGAAGGATAGAAATATGACCTCGAGAACGGAACGCTCCGGGTAATTTTAATCTACCGTTCCGTTCTCAAGGTCATATTTCTATCCTTCCTTAATGTGAACAGAGTATAGGTACACTAATATGACATCGTGTTCTTATTGGCCAAAACATACTGCTTAGTGATTGGTTCAATCTATTGTCCTAAATACTGCGTTTCTATTGGCTACCTGGTTTCCTGCTGTCTCATTGGTTGGTTCTGTTCTTCTCTCGTTCAATCATCAGGCCAAATAATTTTTCGCAGTCAAACGTGATTACATTGTTCAAGATGAAAGCTTTCTTCGTCTTGGCCTTTGCAATCTCCATTTGTTCCCAAACTTTTCTTCCCTTTGTGCGATTCTTTACATGTATGACTTCAAATGTTCCCTCTCCATTGTGGTGTTCTTTGTTACAGTGTTTACCAAACAGTGACTTGCCATCTTCTTTTTTTCTCGACTTTTTGTGCTCCTTTAGGACTGAAACTTACTATCATCAATGTAATCTTCCAAATCAAGCATTCTTTTTCCAACAGATACAGTTTCTTCCAGTTTGCGTTCAGCATCTTGTTCGTACTTGGGTGACTTGGGTACATGCCCAGTCCATTTGCGAGTGTAGAGAAGGGCAAGTCGATGTATAGAACGTCGCCGGTTACTTCAATAAAGTCGGGTGCATTTTATGTACAATTTTCTAATACTTCGATGGCCGCTGTGTTCTTACGAAGTGTACATGACTGTAAGCCTTTCTCCTCGACTTTAAGTTCCTGCTCAGGGACATTCCTTAGATGTTGCTGTGTTTCATTTCTTTTTATGGAAATATTCCCAGTCCGACACCGAGGAGGGGGAAAGGAGGTCCTACGAGTTTCTTCAAGATCTAAAAAACTCACCTCAGAAGTTGGTGACAACAAAGGAACCATATCTTCTTTAAAAATACCCGAACGAATTGTCTGGAGGAATTCTTTTGACATGTTTGTCGTCAGCCCAACTCGCGCTTTCTGACCAAAAACAGCTTCATAGGGTGTCATTTTAATACGAGAGGATGTGCGAAGTACTAATCCAAAGTCTCCACGTTCCTTATCAATTCGTTTCGTTCGTCTTATTCAAATTTTGGGACTTTGAAATATTTTCATACTTCTTGGAGTTGTAAAATTTTTCATTTTCGATTGTCGGACTTTGTAATATTTTCAACTGTGGGAGAAAATCAAAAATAAAAAATTTTACAAGTCCAAGAAGTATGAAAATATTTCAAAGTCCAACAATTGAAAAATAATTCCAAGTCCTACAGTTGAGAATATTTCAAAGTCCCACAATTTGAAAATAATTCCAAGTCCAATAGTTGAAGATATTTCAAAGTCCAACAGTTGAAAATATTTTCATATCCCGCGGCATCACTCTTACTCCGAGTATGGCAGTAAATAGGTACCGACGCGTACAAAGACAGGAACAAACGAAATGAATTGATAAGGCTCGAGGAGACTTTCAATTAGTACTTCGCCCATCCTCTCGTCATTTTAATTGCTTCGTAGTGGGTAGTATTTATTTCCCACTGACAATATTTCAACAAATTTGTTCTAAATTTCGCAACAGATTTTAGAAGTTAGAAAAAAGACTGAACTGAAGTTCGCCAAAATTTATCTTGTTTTGAGGGAAGTGTCACTTGACCTACTGATGATTTCATTCCAATACAAGTAACCAAATGTTTCCGCATGGTCTTATGCTGTAGTCTGTAAGGTACTGCCTTATGAAGAAGCACGCGGCTCGTGAAACTCGCGTTATTGGGCTTCCAGACAATTCGGACTCGACAGAGCGAACGTGCGCTAGCATCGCGGCTTCCTCTCTTACCGCACCTTGTTATCAATGTTAGGATACAATTCTCGTTCCGTATATTTTCAAATGGGAAATTTTTCAATGAGCTCTCACTCAATTATAATTTAATTTATTGGAAAAGTGTTCCCTAGATATAAATAAGATGGTTCAAAATTACGTATTTTCGTTTTCATTTGCTTCGTAAATGAAGTTCTGGTAAAATGGTGACAAACTGAAAACGTTTCTGTTTCTTCCGTTAACACGTGTGTATTTTATCCTAACGTTGATAAAGTACCTCCAGTGCGTGTGTTTGTAGTGGTGTATGTTTTGTGTATTACAAGAAATGCCCGCTAGATATCAGCCACTCCGCTGTCGAGTCCGAATAGATATCGAATTCGCGAATAAAATCAAAGATGGCGCTCTCTACATTTTCTGTGACGGTCATTTGCGGAAACTTGGCGAAAAGGTGATGATCTTGAAAACTTCATCCGAGATATTTGAAATTATATTCACTCGACAGGAAATTAAGAGGACTGCAATTTTTATTCCATACATTTTTCAGAAAAAATAATATTTTGAGAAGGTACAGTCGATTTTATTAACGTGTTGTCTTATGGTGAAAAACGCCATGATCACCTTTTCGACATCGACAACAGCGCCACTACAGATCGCTTTATATGCGAATAGGTCTGATAAATGAGTGTGAGTTTGTAGGTAGGTAGCGCTGCGCTGGTAGCTCTCGCCATTTTGAGCGTTGTTGAAGGCATATGCTTGTTGAAGAGTATTAAAGTACGCGATGCTCCATCGTTTCCAAATGTTTTGAGTCTTTTACTTGACAGGCTCCCAATATTTTGAACAGCGATCGGGTATTTGAAAGAGGTCAGGATTAGGTAGAGAGGTTACGGGACTTTAATTAAAAGGTGACCTGGAGTTGAAGCTTTAGGTTCCTTAGGATCATTGAATTCGAGTATTAAAGGACGATGGCCTCATTTTGTGTTAAGAAAGTGGAATACTATAGCACCTCTAATTGTAGACTTTAAAGAATTCTTTACTGATTTATTTCCAGCCTCCCAAAAACCTCCAAAATGTGCAGTAAAAGGTGGCCCATTACATCCTTTTTCCAATAAAGACATTTTTGAGTTCCTATAATTTTGATTTAGCCTCAATAAATGTGATAGAGGAATACCACGTCGACTAATAAATCGCTCTAGGGCTATAATAAAATCGTTAGAACTCAAATTTCAAACTGGTTCTAAGTGAAATGTTTTCACACTGAAACAAACAAATATTGCTACTAAGCTGAAAGTTGAATCGAAGGGTGACGACCAATTTTACTCGTACGTTCACGAAGCCTGATAGGACCAAAATAGTCAACTCCTGTTACTTGAAATACTGTGTCATATACAGCTGCCATCATCTGAGATCGTGTCTCAGCCTTATTTTGAATACAAGCTTGACATCCATGAAGACAAGATTGAATTATGCCTAATGATCCAAAATTTTCTTCGCAGTACAAAGCGTAACAGGGCGTAAAAGATTAGGACCTACATGAAAATGCCTTATAATTCTCGTACATGGTAATCGTTTTTGTAAATAATTTATGATTAGATGGTCAAACCGTTGTTCCCACGATAGGTTGACATTTTGCAATCTACCATCTCCACGAATAATATTTTGAGCGTCCAAAAAGGGGGATAAAGAGAGTCATACCTTTTGTCAGAGCTTTCAATTCTGCAGTAAAAAAATTCTCGTTAGACCATTCTGACTAAAGCATTAAAGGCCCATTCAAGTTCAAGTATCTGTAAGTTGCCCACTTTCGCGAGATGCAGAGAGAAGAGAATTTAAATGACGCGAGATGTGCTTCATTGGATCATTAAAGTTTAGAAGGATTCCCAGTGCTTCTTGATAGTAAGAGCCTTCAAGAGGGAGACCCTCGACCAACGTCGCGGCATCCCCTTTCAATTTTCTGGACAAAAATTGTATTTTATCGAAATCTTTCAACTGACCATTAATGTGCACGTACATTTCAAATAGGCTCTTAAAACTGGCCTATTTATCCTTTTTGCCATACGTTCTAGTTTTAATCGATCGTAACTAGCAATTTTTAATGCTTGAGTAGGTTCGGTCATCTTCCTGCCTTACATTTTTTCGCAGAGAGGACAGTCTTTTGAGAAATTCACCCTGCGCTGTCCGGAAGAAAACTTGTGAACATTTCGACTCTCAATCTATATACATATGATAGGAGAGAAACTTGGAAAAGGATTTACTCTCGAGCTATACATGATGGAAGGAGAACTTATGGTGTTGGAAGCATTGCATATCTGCTTCATTAAAGGGGCCAAGCCAATTGGTGTACAAAGCAATGCATGTCTAGCTACTTGAAGGGTCTATCCTAATGCGGGCCATATAATGTATTATTTTTCAACCAATAGAACAGGTTCCCTGCATTCCTCGCTTAACACCGTTAAGGAAGCCATTGTTTTACTGAATGAGATCATGATTTACACAATAGTGATGGGTTACCTCCGGAGCTATCAACGAATTTTATTCGAGAGGTCACCTCCGGAGGTACTACCGGTATTTTTTTGAATTGCGTATCAAAATTTATAGAGATTTGAAAACTATAGCGGTACTATCGTTTGTTCGTACCAGTAACCTCCATTTTATATTTCCTAAAGAAGGGTTGATTGAATTAACTTGGTTTACAAGAATGATTCACCTTTTGATGACTCGCTAGTTCAGTCCTTATTTCACTGGATGTTCTCGTTTTTATCAGCGTTGGGTTTCTTGCTTTCATATCTTGCTGGATGATGGTTGTTCAACCGAAATTGCTCGCGGATTCATTTATTGTTTCTGCGGTATTTGTAATTTTTGCTTGCTCCTCGGAGTATCCCTTTCGTCTATTACAAAACTTTGCGATTGTAAAAATTATAAGTGTTCGCTAGATTTCTTTCTCGCACTCGAAAGTTCTTTCAATTCCTCGTCGAGCACGACGAGGGTAAAATTCGAAGTGGAAGCGGAAAACTTTCTCTTACATTCTTATTAGTTTTTAGAAACTCCTTCGATCTCACCTCTGTATACGAAAATGATGTTTTTCGTGGCTAATAAATTTTGTATTTGTCGCTCGTCGAAACCTAAACGACGACGAAGATGATTTAATATTTTTAATCGCCGATAGTCTGTATTTGTTCAGACGTGTCTTTTGAACTAAAAGCTGACTTTAGCGCGTCGAGCACGTGGTCGCATCCTTCGGTCGTCATCTCAATGGAAAACGATAAGTTGCACTACTTTTCGACAGTCACGTCGCTTCCTACTCAACTGCCAACTGTGTTCCGGCAAACTTGATATTCCCTTTTCTCGGGTCTTTTTACGCCTATTTGTATAAAGTTTCGATGACGAACGCGCCGAACGATCGAATTCGATGCGACGAAAACTGACACCGGCTCTAATTTTGTTGTAGATATCGCGAAAAATTACAGAAGTAAGAAATACGAAGACGCTTTTCGTCGATCCATCGAAGATCCGGAATCATTTTGGGCGGAAATAGGGAAAAAAATCGACTGGTACAAACCGTGGACTAAAGTGCTCGACAATTCGGAGCAACCTTTCACCAAATGGTAAGTATCACTTATGTTGAGTAAATACGAAAGCCGGAAAGGTCAGAATGCACTCGGTCCGAATTTCGTTAAAGATGTTGGTCAAAGTGCGTACAAAGATAGTTTTGGGCTCTTGTGTGGCTTTAAAAAAGTCTCGTGAAGGCGCGCTAAAACGATCAGATAATTGGCCTCTACAATCGACTCAAAGATGAACATGCCTGAATTCTAGCAAATTTATGATGGCAAAATGAAGTGCTCAGAGATGAGTGAAGTTACGGGAAGAAGTATTCGAGGAAATTGGATACTCTTTCCGAGTTGATGTATAAGCCTGAGGATATGGAGTGGAGTACAGAGTACGAAAAGAGGTGCTGAACAACTGTACGATCTGAATGACATGATTTCAGGAAGTAGGAAAATTGAGGCCAGGATAAGTTGAGGTGGGTGACACCAACACTGAAACGATAAAGGATGATTTCCTCGTAGCGGAACTCTCTGCTTCAGGAAAACCAGGGAATAGACTTATCTTTAATGCACCTAAGTCCGTTTGATTTTTCAAAGGTCGTACCAGGCAGCTAGGATTGGAGAACGGTTATATTTTTAAGAGAGGAAAGGATTGGTAATTTTTCGTAGGAATTTTAGATGTACAATTTTTTATGTTGCGGTACATATTAGAAATGAGATTTTTTGATACCCGCTTTCATTTTAAACAGTACAATATCGGAACGTTTTCTGTTTGAAAACCATTGTTGAGGAGAGTTCGGGATAAACTAAACTTAAAAGTTGGAACAGGAACGATATTGACAGAAACTAACTGCTGAGTCATGGAACGACAGAATAAGTGAAAGAATGTGAGTCAAAGTGACGTAGCATAATGGCGAAAAGACGCGAATACAGCAAACTGAAGCTGTATATGCAGGATTAACGAGGAAGGAGATAAGGATTAGAGGATTAGAAAAAAGGAATTTTGAGGATGAAAAAGAAAGAGAATCATCGAGGGAAACGTTTCTCAACGGAACCAAACTTGGTAACGATTTTATTGAGCAGAATACAGTTGTTAATGTTTGCAAGGTAATGCTGAATGATTTTGTGATGCTCTAGAGCCAATCTTTTCTGAAAAGAGCTTTCGACAAGGAGAGTTACCATCTCACTGAGGAAATTATGGTTGGTGGTACTTCGAGAAAACAATGCAGTGTTCGTCTCCGTTTCAATATGTTCTCTCTGATGTCCAACTGGCCTTCTGTTTCGCCTATATAGTAGCGATGCGATTGTTGCGCCTTAAGTTATAGACTCCGCTTTTTTCGTTGGAGGAGATAGGGTCTTCAAATCTGGATAGAAGGGACTCAAGGGAGTTATGAGTGTGATAGGCCTCGTGGGATCTGAAAAGCTTCAGAATAGTGGCAGGCTCCAACGAGAATTTACCCAAATAAGGTTACCGGTTCCATTTACGTTTGTCTCTGAGAGCCAAGGACCGGTGGAGGGAAGTTACTTGAAGCTTTACGGATGAGTTTTCTCTGAACGAGACTATCCACATCAAATCTAGCCTTGGAATTACCTCTCGGAACTGGAGGCTGATCGGCTCGAGAGAATAGAGACAAGTTTATGAATACGGATGTGAAAGGCGACGTTCTTATGGGTAGCGAGGTCTCCAGCAACCCCGGATTTAGGATTTTTGGCCCCGGGGGCCAGCGGCGGTGGAGGCCTCTATTACATTTTTCTACCCAATTCCCCCCCCCCCCCCAAAAAAAAAGTGAGGGTGGTGGAGGCCCGGGGCCATGGCCTCCTTGCTCCCCCTAAATCCGGGGTTGTGACTAGTAATGCTGGAAGACGTGGATTTTTTGTAATATACTAAAATCATGGCAACCTTTTGTGATAGAGAGATAAGAAAAATCCAATTTCTCCTCGGCCATCTCTATGGTAAATTTGGTGGTGAAAACTGTTCGTTCAAGAAGTCGTAAAAATCATGAAGGAGGGTTAATGGACCTGTCCATGGTCAAAGAACGTCGTCGACGCACCGGTACCAATACCGGATCTTGGTGATGAAGTCATATTCCACTTGAAAGACCTCAGATTTGGACAGTTTCATAAAGAGCTCCGAGACGACTAAGCGCAGAGAAGATCCGATGATTCCAACGTCTTTGAGGAAACGGTCCAATTTCTCGGCGAACTTGCAGAAATATTAACAGGGAACCTGTTTTATTGGGGGGTTTTTGGAAAAAACGTTGGCCGCCGTTCGGCCGGTCGGCAACCTCGAGATTGTTTAAAAGTCGACCTCCTATCGTACAGCTCTGAGGTCGAAATTTTTCAAGTCCCCATCCTCAAACATTTTTTCAAGTTCATTATAGCGTGAAGGTAGACATTTTTCTATAAGTCCTTTTCCTACTATTTGTAGCTCCAAAGTCCAAGCCTGTGACGTCACAATCCAATGACGTCATACATTTTTCAGATCCCACGTGTCCCATAAAACAAGTTCCCTGCCACCCCTCGTTTAACTCCGTTAAAGAACCCGTGAGTTTTTCAAGTCCGTCCCTCCCCCCTTCGGTGTATACATATGTGACCTGCGATGAGAAAAGGATGCTCGTTGCCCTTCGACAGAAACACCATTTCTCTCTGATTAGATACCCAATCAGGGAGAAATGGTGTTCTTGTGCCAATAGGCAATGGGCATCCTTTTCTCATAGCAGGTCACATGTAGCCTAAAAGATAGTCCCTCCAAGTAACTGGATGTGCGATTCTTCATACACCAATTGATTTAGTCCCTTCAATGAGCCAGACAAGCAACGCTTCAAATACCATAAGACTCAGAACGTCCTTCCAAGGCATTTCAAGTCCCCCTCTTATTACATGTATCACAAGTCCGGGCCTGGGACGTCACAATTTGATGACGTCATAGATCTGGTTCGTCAACATTTTTCAGATCCCACGTGTTGTAGAAAACAGATTCCCTGTCATCCTTCGTTCAAATCCGTTAAAGAACCCACGAGTTTTTTGAAAAGACCATCGTGCAGAGAGCTGCTCGGGGAAATGTTAACAACGCGAAAAAGTTCCCTCAGAACGATACCAAGACGGAGTGAGAGGTAGGTTTAATACATATTTTGAAGTTCATGCGTGAGGTCGAGAGAGTTTTGAACAAAGAACTGAGAAGACCAATTAATATCACTGTTCTTGAGCCATTCTTAGAGAAACTCAGCCAGTTTGTAGGAGGGAGGTGAAATGTAGGATTCGACAGGACAAATAGAACACCCCCTTTTATGCGTCTCAGGAAGCCTCGGCCACATTTTACGTAGCGAGAAGTACGTACTGTTGAGATTAATCGTGGAAGAGAAGATAGAAGGAAGAAGACGAGGAATTAGCTGTAAGAAACTGACACGGCTCCGGGATGTTCGTAGCTAGCCTGGAATTTCCACGGTCAGAGAGGTATGTAGAGCGCCGGAATCGCGCTCTCTCCGACTCATCACCTAAACCGTCGAGACAACGGATACGCTCTAGGAGTATGGCACGTAAAGAAGAAGAAGAAGACGGGGTTAGGAATAAGAATGGTTTTCTTCAAAAATACAGTGTGAATAAGGAGCTCCTCTGCATTGATGGCTTTCCTCACTCGCTGGACGGATACAGGTAGTTTGAAGGTTCGGTCAACGATGACATTGCTGCTCCTTTGGTGACTTTCTTGGTGTACTCGTCCCAATCTTGGATCACCGCAGATTGAGATTTGTCGGCTTTCGTGATAATGAGGCTGTGAGTCTTCACTTTAGTGCTAATCATTTGATGACGTTGTGTTGATTGGTCTGGCATTGGAGTAGTGTGAGACTGAAGAGAGTTCGCGCACTGGGTGATGATGGACTCGGAGGAACCAATTCTTATATTTGAATCAGCAGTTAGATTGACCATTTCTCTATTCGGGTTGGTTGGATCCAGAACGTGATTCAAACCCTTACTTAGAAGGTTTATTTCGTCGTTCTCGAATTCAACTCTAGAAAGATTGATTACTCCAGGGTGGAGTTCGTGAGCAGCTCTCCGGTCATTTGATAGTGGTGGGTTACGTGTCAAGTTTCGTGGCTTTCTTTCGATTAAAGTTGGAGGTAGGTTCGCAACTCTCGGTGTGGATGGTGTTCAGCAGATTGTCGAATTTAATATTTGAGAGCGAGCGTAGGTCAGCATAGTGAATCGGCTTGTGACGTTTTGCTTCTTGTATTAACACGTGTTCAAGCTCACGTCTTAACCATTGTTGAGAGGGACTGTATCCTAAACTTCGCCAAAAATGGTGAAGGTTTTGGATCATGTTCGGGAAGACAGATGTGACTCAGGATCCAAAAGAATGATTGTGATGATTCAGTAGGGGAAAGAGTATGGAGAATGATATGAATACGTGGGGGGATTGGATTCATTACGTAGAGTTGTTGTGGAGTTAAGAGAGTCAGATAGTAATGATGTGATTGAGTTCAGGAGATCGCTGAGCAAGTTGTGAGAAACAAAAATGCAGAACGCCTGGTGCAGAAGTAAATACCAGAGCGGTGTTCTGTGCGCGGTGGGCTGCAACAAAATTTTGAATTGAATTTGGATAACCATCTTTAGTTCCCGATATGAAGTGGTGGAGAAATTCTGATAATGGAATAGTTTTCGGTAGACTCAATTGTCTGAATTTGGTATCTGTACGAGACTGAGCTTGATGACTGGAAGGACTAATAACTATGGAGAAATCGAGAATTTCATAAGGGGCAGAGAGTCGAGATGAAGGGGCATTCTTTTAAAGGGTGATACACCCGAAGCCATTTGTTCTAACTGTAGCAGCTCGGGAAGCTCATTGTTACAAATCGTCGCAAAATAAGATCTTATCATCTCCTATCGATAGCGAGTAAGAATAAGATTTATCTTCTGAGAGACGCTTATTATCATATTCTAGTCAAATAACCAAAATTCGAGTAATTGCGGACTAAACATAAGAAGAGGTATTCAAGAAAAAAGATTCTATGGTCTCACATGGATGAATGAATTTCTCGTTGTGGGGTTGCATGATAAGTTCCGAATTATTAAAAATAAAACCAGGAAACACTCCCTCTCAAAAGTGGAATACCGTGGCGGAATCAAGGGCTGTCCTCCATAGAGAAATAAAAGAAAAAGCAAAGAGCAAAAACAAAAAACGGGAAACGAGAAGAGATAGACTGAAAAAGTAGAAACAATGCGACTCGGGATGGTAGCCATAATGTACTAGGAATTGAGAGCGCGGGAAATTTTGGACCCCTCATTTTGTTTTCCTAAATCCAGCACTGGTGGCATATCACCTTGGAGGACAGTCGAAAAGAATTTCTCCTCCCGCACTCGATCATCTGAAATATAAGAAGAATCTTTAAAACCGCCTCTGGGGAGGAAACCTTCCTTCGATTGGACAACCAAATAAATGAGAGGAGAAAGAATTAATAAGAAAGACTCAGAAAAAGGTTTACCATTCTTAATAAGCTACATTTACTGCTTCCTCTTCCAGGTTCATCGATGGCGAAGTAAATGCGTGCTACAACGCGGTCGATCGTCATGTGCTAGCCGGTAAAGGCAACAGAGTAGCCTTAATCCATAACAGTCCAGTCACAAAGACCATTCGAAAGGTCACCTATAAGGAGTTACTAGATAAGGTAAATAAATGTGTTCTTTTTCATTTTTTGTATGTACAAATGCTTTTGTCAGAAGTTTCGAGACTGTTTTACGATTCTAAATTCTCGTCTCGAAGCTTCTGATCGCTATGAATTTTTGCTCCGTCTATAAATATTATATGAACATATACAGGTGTCTGCGCTTGCAGGTGCTTTGGCACATTATGGTGTTAAGAAAGGCGATCGAGTGCTGATCTATATGCCGCTTATACCGGAAACTATTATAGCTATGTTGGCAACTGTACGAATTGGAGCTATTCATTCTGTTGTGTTTGGAGGTAAGTCAAATTATTTCTTTTTCGAGGAGAGGAAATTCATCTTAGAATTAAAATTCGTACAGCGGTCGAAGAGGAATCTCAAAGCGCTGTTACAGGCTTCAGATATCGTCACTCGTTCCTAAATATGGTTACCTCTCCCATTTACATCATTCCAACCTAAAAACACGACGTGGAATTTCTAAAGCATCACTTAATGAGATAGTTTTAAATTCCAATAGCAATGTTAGAGAAAGTATAGGTCCCACAAGCTCTGGAGTAATTTTCTTGTACCAAAAAATAAGGACCGTGTAAAGCTTAAAGTTTAAAATTCCTCAATGTTTCAACTAGGAAAGATACCAATTAACGAATCCAGATACTGTTTCATAAGTGCTCAGCTACATAAGAAGTAACTTGGCAATATGCAATGTGGCGACGCTGTATCAGGAACAAACAACCCAATCCAAGACGGCAATTTGTGTTGCATGGTTGCCTTGTATGTTGCACAGGTTTTCTATTAAAATTAAATGACCATCATCGATAAGCCTCTACCCCATTCGCTAGTGGTACTTCCTTCTTTCAAACGGACTGATTATATACTTCTTTTATTTCATTTGTAATCCGACTAATCTTTCTCTCGAATTATTTTGCGCAGGTTTTGCAGCCAGAGAATTACGCATAAGAATCGACCACACCGAACCGAAAATAATTATCGCCGCGAACTGTGGAGTCGAGCCCAATAAAATTGTACCGTATGTTGCGATAAATCTTAGTATTCTAACATTTTCCGCGACGCTATCCCTCTGTATGTTCATTAAATTATGCATACAGGTACAAAGTGATTCTAGATGAGGCTATTAGCGAAGCCAACTCGAAACCCAAACGTTGTATCATTTTCCAAAGACCAAATTTAGAAAAAGCAGTACTCATAGACAACTTCGACGTACATTGGGACGAAGCAGTCTCTACGCACCAACCTCACCCTTGTATACCCGTGGATGCAAATCACCCTCTATATATTCTGTACACCTCGGGTACGACAGGTAGGTACAGACGATAATCTTGACACGTTTGCATTACAACTCGATATAATGCTGTTGTATATATTTCAGGTAATCCGAAAGGGATTCTGAGGCCTACAGGTAGTCATCTAGCAACATTGTGTTGGAGTATGCAAGCAATCTACGGTATGTCTGAAAATGACGTTTGGTGGACAGCGTCGGATATGGGTTGGGTTCTTGGCCACTCGTATATATGTTACGGACCTTTGACCGCCGGTCTCACGTCGGTCATGTATGAAGGCAAACCAGATCGTACTCCTGATGCGGGACAATATTTCCGGTGAGCGATTTTCGAAAGTTTCAAAGAAGTATCATATTACGATTTTCTGTTTTGGCGACTGCGTTGATTCTTTGGAGAACTCTTGACACCTCTGCGAATGAAAGGCTGTAACGTCTCTTCTGTACCATTATTGTGACATCATCGCGAAGCATCAGGTTTAAACAACATCCGGAGCACCCCTGAACAGTAATCAGAAAGAAACCCAGGAAATTCTTGATAACTCATCACCAGTTGTCTGCGTCCTAACCCATATACTTCTTAAAAACTCTTATCGGAATATCAAGCTTTGGCTTCGACCGTTTACCAGTCTGACAAGATGACTCCTGGGACTCCTGGCTGATCCTGAGACGTGATAGTATAACTTCTTTATGAAGAGAATTGCTGGCTAGTTTTCTATAAGAATGTGTTAAAAGGCGAAAATTCAGGGAATACTTACGAATTTTTAGGGTTTTATGCTTGTGAAGGCGTGGACTCGGTATCTTTTAGAGGAGGATAAAATTTTCAATCAACGGAATCATGCATGACCTTGAAGATCAATATGGCTTGAAATCCAGATGAAGGAGAAGGGAGAGAATGTGAAGAACGATGCAGATATGCGTTGTGTGTGTAAGTAGAGATCTTGTGAAGATTGAGAAGAGGGATCACAATAGGTAATTGGGGTTGAGAATACGTTTCTTAAAATGGCGCTTATGGTTTAGCAGTAAAAGATAGGAGCTCCTCGAATTGAGCGAAGTAATGGAGATCCGTTGCGAGTCTCCATTTGTAGCCATCCACTCAACATAGAATGTGATTATGAATTCCTGTGGCGGCCCCAGGGGGTAGGCCAGGCCTACCCTTTGGCTGTTCATGAGTTTTTCGTAGAAACTCTAGTACCAGATGATAGAAATAAAATTTATTTCTCCCACCCCCTTTAAATCGTCGGTCTACCTGGCAATTCACAGGCCTCCGGCTGGGCTACCTTGGGGAAAATTCCTGGGGCCGTCCTCTGGTAACAATATTTGAGGGAATCAAGCTGAGGATGCAAGAAAGTTGAAACTTCAGATTAGGATGGTAGAATCTCCAGGGAAGGTTCTGAAATTTCTGGAAGCTTACTTTAGTAAGGGGCTAAAGAGAATACGTGAAGAACGTTGCGAAGAGAGAAGAGAAACTTCACAACTTTTTTATAATACACAACTTTCTACTGATACGCAAAAAATAAAGATTATGTTTCATGTCTCCGATCTTTTTTTGGGGCTATGGAAATATTCGTACAGAACAGTGTCGGTTCTCGTTAGAGCATCAAAGAGGGGAAAAAAAAGCTAGTGTAATAGACTAAATCGCCGTGACGCCATTCACGGCCATTCACTGATAACAGGAATCGAGAGAATGCGTTAGTATATTATATCAGATCAAAAGAGGCTATCGATTCCTTAAGAATACACGGGGACCATATTTCGATCGTACATTCAAATTGGAAAATTGGAAATAAATAAGCAATCACGTGTTTATATTCAGAATTAGGAAGTTCTCAAGTCTTTGGAAATGTATCTGCGGTTCTTTATTTATTTTTTGTTTTCAGATCTGAACGTAAGATCGAAACGTTCCAGTGTATTTCTTATGGACTATTTTTTTGTTTATGATCTGACTAGTAAGTTGGAGTAAGTCATTGTGGAGCTAACATTGCTTTGTGACGTCACGACGATTTTACGTACAATTAATAATAAATTATTAGGTTTATCTATAACAACAAAATTTAATTAAGTAATTTTTATTTTTTTTACTAAATTTAAATAGATCAAAAATTTTTAATAATAAATTTATTTTAATTAGAAAAATTTTTATTTATATTTTAATTATTCATTTTAATTTCTTTTATTGGTTCAAAACCATCTAAAGAACCTTATACATATTATTATAATTGTAAATCAATATTTATTTTTTAATTTTATTCTAATTCATTTTCAAAAAATGATTTGTGGTGCAACGCGAGAAAAGGGACCAGTCTGGCCGAAGCGTTTTTCCACAGCGCACGTGTTGATAGTTGAATAGGTGTAACGCGAGAAAAGGGACCAGTCTGGCCTGAGCGGTTCTTCACAGAATACACGTTAATGTCTCTAAATTTCACGAAAATCCGTTCACTCTAACGCGAGATATTACGATTTTCAACTTTGAACACGTGTTCTGTGAAGAACCGCTCAGGCCAGACTGGTCCCTTTTCTCGCGTTACACCACATTTATTAATAAAATTATAAAATAAAAATTATCAAAATATAAATAATGAATATAAAAATACAAAAAAAAAAAAAAAAAAAAAAAAAAAAAATGTCTTCATATAATTTTTATTATTAAATCATAACGAAAACGAATAATAAATATTCGAACTCATAAAAATATTAACAAAATTAATAAATTAAAAATTTCTATATAAGTAAAATATTTAAAAAAAATTGAAATTGTTGAATTAATAAAATAAATATTCTATTATAAATAAATTTAATTGATCTCAATTCTGAATCAAATCCAGAAATGAGTTCAGATTCACTTTTAAAAAAATCAAATGAAAGTCGTCTGATAATTCTATTAATGAAATTATTAATCAGATAAATAAAAATAAGAAATTTACATATTGAAATCTTGAATATTTTTGGTAAATAATAAATAATATAATTAAATTAATATTTATTCAAAATATAATTGCAATCAAAAATAATAATATTATAATCAATAAAATGTCATGAGATAAAGATTGAATGATAGCTCGAATAAAACTAATTTGTACATAGATAGATTTTTGTACTAATAAATAAAATCAATATAAATAACATAATAATAATAATAATAATAATAATAATAATAATAATAATAAAATTATTATCTCTTAATAATTAGTCATTAAAATTAATTAATATTCAAAAATATAAACTAATTATTAAAATTAAATTAGTCTATTAAAGCATGACTTTGGGGAAGAATGCCCTTAAAGAAGAAGGGCTTTCCTTTCTAAACAGGTCCGGGCCGACCGTAAGGGAAACCGAGCAAATTGCCGGGGCGCTAAGAATATCAGACAAAATTAAATTGCCCAGGAATTTTTACACATAATAGACTAAGTTATCGTGACGTCACAAGCTCCACACTCGCTTATCCCAACATACCCTGTAGCCCCTCTTAATATTGTCAATCTTACCTTCCATTATCAAGTCGGATCGTAAACAAAAAAATGCTCCATAAGAAATACACAGGAAGATTTCATCTGAATTTCTGATGATTTTTTTTTTTTTTTTTGAGCATTTGTTTTTGGGTTTATTACCATTGTTCTGTTTTTTTTCCAATAGGGTGCCACGAGTAATTGGACAACACGTCTGTTTGCGGCACCCTCCCAAGTAAGCAGTCAATAAATAAAATAAATAAATAAATAAATAAAGAACCGCAGATGCATTTTCAAATACTTGAGAACTTCCTAATTGTGAATATAAATGCGTAGTCGTTTATTTATTTCTGATTTTTTAAAATACATAATATTTGAAAGTATGATCAAAACGTTTCAGTATATTTCTTGTAAGAATATAACGTGATAGACCTCAAACGATACAATCGATCACTTCAAGGATTTTCAAAGTGTGTCCGCGCCTTGTTGATAGGGAATTGGCATTGAGTGACGTTACGATAACTTAGTCTATTAAATATGTGGTTTTGGTTTTACATAATGTAATTGATAGTTCACTGTATGTCTATAAAGTCTTAGTTTTTAGAGGGGCGCTTATCTTGAAATTTTCAAAAAGTTCATGTGTCAAAGATCAACGCCTTAGGGCCTTCAGACTTAGATCAAAAGCCATTAAAATGTCTTGATAATATACATAAATTACTCGGTTATATAAGAGGTCAGAATTCAAAATTTTTAGAAGTCTCTTAAGTAGGTCAAAGTCACGCCTACTTCGTGACATCATCAGAAGGGTAAAACCAGAAGCTTCAGGGCATTTTGTTCTCTGCATTTACTGTTCCAGATTATACCTCTTGGCTCCAAACCACTAATTTCCAATTCCCTAAAGTAGGTCAAGGACTAGTATACTGTATATTAGGCTAACTATCTGACGACCTCTTTCGCTCTGAGCTCGCTTGCTTAGTGTAATGAAGGCCAAAAACAGAAGTTCCAAGCAGAGGGTTGAAAATTTTGACCGCGTAAATCCTTATTTTCCAGCCTCTGTTGATAGCCATTTCCATGTTGAATTAAAAAGAATGAAAAGAATAGCAAACCAAATTCTTTGCATACCCGAGGGCCTAATAAGTTGGGCCATTCATTCCGAGTTCCTCTGAAATGGGTTCGAGTGATCAACTTCAAGTCTGACAGCGATAAGATATTTTCAATATACCGTGACGATCTCGCTAATCGTATGGCTGTAATTTTCGTCCGGGTTTGGCGTACTTTGTTGAAAAAAAACAAGGCAACACATCGTAGCTCAGGAGAAGTCGAGTCACGATATTATGAGTCAGAGTATATCGCTTTTAAAGCGCATTTGCGTAAAAAGATATTCAACTCACTATAATAAATCTTCTTTCCCTCCTTCCTTCCACCTTATTTTTTCCCCTTCACGTATGCACCTTGCGTTCATTTTTCTAACCTAGCCTCGTTGGCAAAAGGCAAACCGTCCAATTAATCTCGCGCTTCGTCATCTTTTAGAGTGACCGTTTAATTCTCGCGAAACTCGAACACCACCTGTTCACACAACTTCCTTAATGCAGCTTCTACCCGCGCAGTAAGGAAAATTTTTTTCTTCCACGGTGAATAAGCCGCATTATTTATGGCTCGTCTTGCAGGGTAATATGTGAACATAAAGTTAACGGTGTACTGACCGCGCCCGCAGCTTTGAGAATCATTAAACGAGAAGATCCGGACCTGACTATCGGACGAAACTATTCCGTTAAATCGTAAGCGTAAATTTCTATTTTACTTAATTTTTCTAAATACTAAATTTAGCTCGACATATAAATAATTTTGTTTCAGCTTAAAGACAGTATTTATAGCCGGCGAACACTGTGATTACGATAGCCTTCAGTGGGCTCAAAAAGCATTTAATGTAAGTGAAATAAGGCGGAGAATATTTTTTAATTGGAAAATACGCGCTTAGAACGAATATAAAATGTAAAACGACTAACGAATTTAACGAAAACGAATAGGGAGGATGTACTTATTTTAACGCAAAAAAACGACGCGTGTTTGTTGTGCGTCCTTTTCAATTTGGGATAAATTTATAACCGTCACTTTTCTGGTCGTCTTTCAGTCTCCTATTTTGAATCACTGGTGGCAAACGGAAACAGGACACCCTATTACAGCTTCTTGTATCGGTCTCGAATGCAGCACCAATCCTCCGAGGTACTCGGTCGGACTGCCGGTACCCGGTTACGATGGTAAATTTTACGCCTTTTCACGTTCATCAATTAAAAACTGTCAATTAAACGCGATGCGATTTTTTTTGATAACCGAGTGTACTTCGTTGCAGTGAAGGTTCTCAGATCTGACGGAACGGAATGTAATGTTCGCGAACAAGGCCGTATCGCCGTCAAATTACCATTACCACCGGGCAATATGAGTACGCTGTTTAAGGCCCCCGAGAAATTCGTGGACACTTACTTCAGCACATACGAGGTAAGTAGTGACGCACTAAGGGCGAAAGGGTAACCATGTTTGTCTTTAATTAATGGAAAATATTATGTATCATTATCAAAATCTTGCTTCGTCTTAGGGCTTCTACGACACAATGGATGCTGGTTACAAGGACGAACACAATTATATATATGTTGTAGCGCGGGATGATGACGTGATAAACGTGGCCGGACATCGCTTATCCACGTCAGCGCTCGAAGAAGTTGTCCTCTCGCACCCAGAAGTGGTGGATGCGGCTGTGGTCGGCGTTCCTGAACCTACGAAAGGAGAAATACCGTTATGTCTTTACGTCATCCGACCAAGTAAATTGAAGTATTCTTTACTGTCTCTCGGTCCATTTTTACCGAATAAAATGAATTACAAAGTCGCTGTGGAATTTCATTCTGTAAAATCTACGACCAACAGTCTTCGTTGTGTTGAATACAAATATTTGTGGACTGACTTGTTTCGGATGCGGATTAGGTTAATAGATAGGATTTTTTATAATCACGAAATTTGAAATTTAGATTAGGTATCTGTAGAAGGAGCTCAACATATTGGTGACAGTTTTAGAAAGATTGCAGCAGATTGAATATTACAGAACTCCTCCGCCAGTATCTGATATACCTACTTATTTTTTGTTTGGGTCACATGTGCAGAGCCGCCCGTCCTTCATATTGAAGTGGATGCGGATTGCGTAAGCATGCATTTTCTTCCCTCCAACACGGGAATCGACTCTTTTCAATGTTGGAAGAATCTCCTCGCCGAAATTCCCTCATCTCCAAGTTGCAGTGCTCTCAGGCACGCAAACTTTAACATAGACCTCAGATATAAGTTAGAACTAAGCTGCTTTTAAAGTAATTTCTTCTTCATTCTTCATGTCTCTATGTTTTATCTGTATGTAGATGGTACACAAGTATTGAGCCCCCCCCCCCCACTCACGCCTCAAACTAAAATAAGGTTGTGTTCTCTGGTCTATCATCCCGCCCTTGATCGCAATGTGAACACGACGGCTAATCACCTTTCCTTGACTTCTCGTGGTGGTACTTGTTGAAGCAGCTATAACCACATAACACCTGCGTCAAGTGGAAGAACAGCTGACCGTGGTCTCGATTCATCCACTCATCAAGGTCGAGTATCAACACACGGGTCGTCCACTTACGTAGCTCACCCTAGCGATTCTTGCTTTCCATTTCTCAAGTCCTGCATGACCCATAAAGTCTTAGAGCCGTCGTTGAGACAGTCCGGTTAGCACTAATACACCTTAGCGCGATTCTTTGTTGGATCTTTATCATTTCTTTCCTTCCGTGAGCTAGTTTCAAAAAGCCAGCCCATTGTGGAGCACCATATTGTAAGAAGATCGACAAGGTGGGGCTCATTATGATTCTCCTTCTTGCATCTCTCGGCTCTCGTACGTTATTATCAGCCAGCTGAGGTATGCACCTACCCTGCCCGCCTTTTCCGCTGCATACAGAAATAGTGGCCGAAGCTCAGCTTTGAGTCAAACTAGGTACCCAGGAGTATGCTACATTATTATGCTGGACGCTACACTTCTCATGTGAAAAACCTGACGAAGTCATGACCGTCAACCTTAAGACACACTTCTCTCACATCATCAACCCGTGACGTCCTTAACCCCGACCTTAAGACTATACGCTTTTGTGACGTCATCACTGCGTTATTAATTTTGAGTGATAGAATAACAACATTTCAACGTTCGCTACAAAGATTTCAGTCTTTTAAATACATAATATTTACTGAGGCAACAATCCAAAGGCGATAGATATTTTCTTCTCTTCCTCTTTCGATGCACGGCAAACTCTGTCTTCATTGTCACTTCTCCTGTTTCCACAAAAATCCCGGGAAAACAATAAAAGACCCCGCATTCAAGAGAGACTCTAGAAACATTTTTGACTTAAGTTATGCACCCCATCCCAAAGGAAAAGAATCATTTAAATCCATACCATGTACTTTTAAGCCGTTGACCTTTGATTTCTTCAATTCTGAGAGGTTTGTTTCGTATCTGGACCAGTCGTCCACCTTACCAGAATATGAAATTTCCCAGTAAATTTATAACAATATAGTTACACACTTTCTTTGAAGAATTATACGTAAACTGGAGTATTGACTGGAATTATGTTTGGATTGTTGTAGACAGTGAAATGTTCGAAGACGATATCAATACAGAGCTGAGAAAACTCGTACGTGAACTTATCGGACCGATAGCCGCTTGTCATTTAACAGCCTCCACAAGAGCGTTACCGCGAACACGGTCTGGTAAAATTGCTCGTAAATCCATTGCAGAATTGGCTCGTAACAAATTAAAGGTTGTCCCACGCATATAAATGATTTTATTTCTAATCGACGGGTGCTTAAATTTACTTTTTTCTATTTTAAATCCCAGATTCCCGCTACCATCGAAGATCCGAGCGTGTACAAAGATATCAAAAGAGCTTTAGTAAAGCTGGGATTCGCAAAAATGGCGCCAGAATTATAGGTAATGATCATACGAAATTCGAAAAACTCTATTCTAGTATTTGTTACCGTAACTTTTAGTGTATCATGTAGGTTACATGTACATAATATTGTTTTATGTAGTAGAGATTGTTTTTATGAAAAATCACCATCCTGACTGTTACGTAATTTTAGAGTCTTTACTTCGAAATTTTTCGATGAGAACCGTTGGGTTCCTTATTTGACGACTTCTTTGTTTCTTGGATATTTGTTCTGTATTGTTTTCGTTTTTTTTCTCTTCTTTTCTTTTCTTTATTAATAAGATATTTTATCTAATTTAACAGAATTACTTTTGTAGAAAATGAAATAAAAGAATATGGAGTTCTTATTGTCTACCTTTGAGGGCAGAGATGTGTATAAAGACTGAATTTACATTCACATGATGTACTAGCAATAAAAGGAAAAAAAAAAAATTATCCAGCGCATGCATGACCTGCTTGCTAGATTTAATGTTTCTTGTAGACAGGGGTGATTTACGGGTACATTTTGGGGGGATATTCCATTGTTCTGAAATCTTTTTCCCCTCTCCGCTCGGAAAATATTGTCAAATTAGACAATTTCAGTCTTTTTTGGAGGTTTGGGACGTTCCCCTTGTCCCCCCCCCCGTATATCTACCCTACGTAGAAAGTTGGACGATTTTTTTTATTTACTGAATATGTGTTGGTCCTCAAATTTTTGTAAATTCTATGATTTTTCTGAAGATAAATTGGACTCTCTCTTATTTCTAAGGGTTCAAATCCAAATTTGAAGTTGAGCTCTGCTCTTTGGGGCGGATGTTTCTGAATCATGTCTATTATTGGCACAGATACGTTGGACTGGTCCTCAAGATCTCCTTAATGAGTTTATCGCTTATTTGAACAAACAATATCCTTTTATAAAATTCACCTTAAGATGGTGGTTCTTCTATAAACTTATTCTTGGACCTGACCATCTTCCAAAGAGACAGTGTCCATGAATTTAGTAAATATAGAGAAAATACATCGACCTATATCGTAATTCACGGGTCGTCACTCTGTCCTGTTGTCCACAAGATTGCTTCATTTAACAGCTTAATTCATCGACTGCTTTCAACAGGGAACTGATGACGATGAAGCACTTGGCCCGAGGCTTCTGGATGGTCAGAGCGCTGTTACTAATCTCATCGCAGATTTGGCGGCCAATGTGTGACGATGCGGTCACGAGGGAGCCCAGGTTTCTAAGCTGGAATCCTCGTCGCCTCAAAATTAAGTTCGGGAAACAGTAAAAATTTCTAAAGAAAATCAGGGATGCCATCTTATCCTTTAATTTTGTGCCTAAACATAGGTACATTAATTTTATCTGTGCTTGGTAGGACAAGAAAAACCAAGATCTTACGAACCAAAAATATGTCTACGCGTGTGTAGAATCTTACCAAAAATTTTTAATTAATAAAGGACCAAAACTAAAACCATTTTGAGGTCGCAAACCGATTTAAACTCGGAACAAGCTCGGAGAACTTATAAACGTCACGAATCGAGACCTTGGTGGGGCCAGGTCTTCCCATAATGAATAAATTAGAATATTCGCAGTGCGAATATGTGTACCATATTGAAAAGTGTAAATAAAAACAAGCGTTGGAGGGGGCCGAAAGAATATGTATTAGGAAGAATTTATCAAGTCGGAAATGGATTAATAATTTGTTCGCATTCGATTAAAAATTGCCTATTAGAATGATAATAAACCTTATGGTTAGTGAATGTATAATAACAGAATTGAATAAGCACAAATTAATATAAAATAGAGCAATTCATTCGGGTACGTGAGCACTAGGAGTCAAATAAAGATAATTTTGAATAAAACAAATACAAGTTGCCGGGTCGTAGGTCATTCCCAAATAAAACGAAAAATAAAATATAAATCAAAAAGCCCCCCCAAAAAAAAAAATAATAATAATAAAGTCATCAGGAAATAATTCCTTACTGGAATAAAATTGATAACCAGATAAATAAATTGAGTGGGCTATCATAACCCATAAATCTGAATAAATTCAAAATCGCAAATAATGCAAAAGATGCGTAAATTAAACAAAGGGGGGGGGGGTCCAATCGGCCCTTATTCCTTACTGGGTACGCGAATTAGTCCGCCAAAGCTGCTTAACCTGTCTAATAAAACTAACCCAGTCTTCTCGATGTTGGATCTATTCGATCACCCTTGCCCAAGGGGATGAACGATCTCCTAAGATAAAAAGAAAATATAAACCAATAGCAAGGCTCGCGATCGAGCAGTTATCTTATTTCCGCGCTTAATATTTGCGACTTACGATTCTTTCTAAGCTACGAACCGGATACCCGCTGTAAAAACAACCATGTTTGGGTTGTGGCAAAAGTGTAAAGAAATCTCAAACACCTAGAAAAACAAGGGCGGTTACCGCCTTGACAGTCTTCGGCGAAACTAACCGCGCACTTTTGGGGAAATCACAGCTTCTTAGTCTCCTCCCCATAATCGACAGTCAAACAAATTAAAGGAATAAAAAAAAATCGACGAATATCAATTCGATACTCGCGACCAAATAAATGTGGGAGAAATGCAAAATAAATAAAACATTATGATAGGGATGACTACTCCCACGGCAATCAAATAAAAAGTATAAAATTTAGGTACCGGTGCCCATCACTATTGCTCACGAATTCTGGAGGAAAAGCTCTCCTTACTAATGGCCATTATATACGTAGAGAATTAAAACACCTTAATTAAACATAAAAAAAACAAAATATTAAAAGTAACGATACATGATAAATATCCATGTAAGATGATTGGACGGATGGATGGAATGATTGACGGTCGTGGGCGCCCACGCAGGCTATGTGTCCCCACGACCGATTAGCCGCACATGATTACTAACACATCACTTTGAAAAAGGAGAACTCCACATCACGAAAAAAAAAAGTTCGGATTTTATCTTAATTCATTAATTAAGTTAAAGTATGCAATAAAAGAAATAATTAGTTTAAAGTGAGAATATGTAAATTCATCGTGGGAAAAGAAACTATGTCGACTATGAAAGAAATATCATTCGATCACTCGAAGTGCTCGCGATACCAAAAGGGCGAACCGGCCACGTGTAGATACGCAGCGCCTATATTCGGAGAGCGACTTCCGATTTTGAAAGGGGTGAAGAGACTAAAAATCAAGAGCGTGGTCGACCGCATCGAGCCCTTTCCAGAAAGCGACCTCTAGCTGAACAGGATTTTGTGAAGCCAAGAAAATGGAACATCGTACCGGTCCAGTCTTCAAAAATCTCGGAGGAAGAAATAAGCCCGTCCAAAAAAAAATATGTACCTATAACCCCAATTTAGAAAAAAAAAAACTAACGTGATACATTGACATCGCAATCCCTGGTCCATTGCGGAATACAATGAGTGCGAGCTCACTCCGAGATGGCCCACAAAAAATAGATAGTATCAGTACGTTACAATAAACAGCAAATCTAAAATACGGGGTCTTTTAATTTTACAATGGAACCAGGAAGAAATTCGTCGTCAGTATTTTAAGAAAAGAAAGAGAGGTCGTGTTAGCCCGTACAAACAACGATCTGTAATTTTGCGCTGGCGACGAATATGACGTTAGATAGGAGAACAAAATCTGAACAGCCACCTGTTCAAATCAACTCCACACAAATCTCCCGTAGAGGATTAAAGAAAAAAAAACTTCGATGCGATCTCAACAGCAGGCGTAGCTCGTAATACTTGTACGAGGCTAAAAATGCCACGTTACAAAGGTTGGGTGAGGTGACCTAATATCCACTAGTGTAGTGACCTCCTTAAAACCCACAATCCTGACACTATGGCATCTCAAATACGTCTAGTAGTGAAGAGTTTAAAAACGAAAATCCAACGCCATCGGACGATGGTAACTAAGGCCAATAATTAATTGGACAGAGATGAATATGACCGAAAAGTTGATGAGTTCCTGGACAGCAGCAACTGTAAAGGCTGGGGAATCGACTCAAACTTCAATTTCTCTCGCTCTCTTGCTCATTATTAAATGTCGTTTACTTGTAAAAAACCCTAGAGCTATCCAGATTCCTAACCCTATCCCTCCCCGTCTGTACGGCCTTTCGAAGCTCCAGAAGGAGAATACCTCCCTCCGTCCAGTTGTTTCTTATACCTCTTCCCCAACTTATACATTATCGAAATCTCTTGACCAATAGTATAAGTCATTGGTGGCCTATCAATCCAATTTTTTCATTAGGAACTCGTGTGAGTTGGTGAAAAAATTACTCGCATCTCTCCTCCTCACGGTTCCATTTTCATATCCTTCAACGTGAAAAATATGTTTCTTAGAACACCTCTCCTCCCTTGGTGTATTTTCGTATCCTTCTTCTGGAAGCTCTTGTTCCTACTCCATTGGTTGATGAGTTTCTTCAAATGTTCCTCAAAGTAAATAAATAAATTCAAGTCCCCCCTCCTATCATTTATAGCTCAAGAAAAGAAGTAAAATTTTTCCAAGTCCATGTCGAACATTGGACGGTACACCGCGGACGTCAAATTTCTTGAAAGAAAAGAAAAGAAAAAAAAAATAGAACAGGTTTTCTATTAAAAGATTATTCTGATTCGTTGAATCAAATCCATTTCCCATTTCAATACAGCTTTCACAAAAACCGTAACACCCTCCAAGCCGTACCTCACTTAAACCCGTAAATTCAGGAAGCCTCCGCTGAAACTCAATTATATTGTGATATTGGCCTTCAAGGCTGTATACTTAAACTCCTCTAATCCTTCTTGCGTGGCAGATCACTAAATAGGTTAGAATTCAAGACCAATATTTTTCCCACCAACTCAACTAAAACGACGTCCTTCAGGGAGAAATCTAGTGTGTTTCTCTCTTCCTAATCACTACAAATGACGGAATAAACAGTGTCGAGTTTCTTTTTACCAAACGCTTCTTTCCGGATGATTTCAGTATGCTCTTGCTAATTTCCAGCCTCTGATGAGCGGTAAGTATGACTCTTTTGATCTACCTTTGACAAAATTCCCGAATGTTTATCTGAAAGTGGATTTTGATTTTTCAGACAAAGAAAAACTCACATACAGATGGAGTAATAAAGGGGTATGAATCTGAGCAAAATTTCGTAGGACGACGTCGATGATCACTTCGATTGAAATACACTATGGTAAAAAGTAGCTTTTTCACCATACATTGCGGTACTTTCCACGCATTTTTTGCGAAAAGCATCATACAAAACTCGTGCGAACAAGTAAAAAATGAATTCTCCTGCGATTTGCATTCAAAAATCGTTTTTTATTTTTCTCGCACTAGTCGTGTCCTACAAGTACCATTACCTCATCAGTGCGTTCACAGGGGTCCAAAAAAGAGTTCGTTTCAATCGGAATACTTAATGCAAAAAAACCTAAGCTTTTCAATCACCGGTGCTCTTTACTTCCTTTTCCGTTCGTCGACGTAAGGTGGTATGGTCTATTACATATGCAAATATGTGTAACTGTCAACTACCTATACCTACATAATTTCTAAATTGGAAAACATCATGTTTGTATACTAGTTCTGGCATTCGACTGAATTTCGTATACCTACGGTTATTAACTTGGTGAAAATAAGGTAAGAGTTTTTTCTTTCTTTTCTTTTCCTTTTTTTTTTTTTTTTTCCTCCAATATAAAAACAATTTATCACAAATCTGCACTTTTATTTTCCGACAAATTCACTAAATTTTTGGTTCATACCTACTTTTTTTTTTTTTTTTTTCTATTTATTTCAATTAACGAGCTACTAGCAGCCTGCCTTCAGGGCTATGAGCTCGGCTAGATTGTGTGATTTAGCAAATCAAAATAGGTTAAATGATTTCTAACGAATGCTCGTACTTTTTGTTTGATACTATAGGCCTACTGATTAAAGGAAATTATGGATAACGAAACTATCGCTCAGTTTTACGCTGGTAAGAAGGTGTTCATCACTGGCGGAACTGGATTTTTGGGCAAAGTTATAATATGGAAGTTATTACACAGTTGTCCACTTATCGACACGATATTTATTTTACTACGACCCAAATATGGCCGGAATGTGCAGAGTAGAAAAACTGAACTTTTCAATTGTCCGGTAAGTAGGGTAGTTACCTATCGTATTCTAGAAATTTTCGAACATAGGTAGGCTTGTATATTCTCTGCCTATCTAGGGTCAGGCGGGGCAAAAAATGAACAAAAAGCCGTTTTTTTGAAAATTTTTTGGTCTTTAGCTTCTTTTTCTCTTTGAAAGTGCATTCTGTCAACTCTCCCAATCTTTTCCTAAATTTTCATCGTTTTAAAAATTGAAAAAACAAATTATAGTAGCAGGTATTGACCAATATTTCCATTCACTAATTAGCCCGCAAAATGGGGCTGATAAGGAACCCCATGGGGTAAAAAATGGACGTGTATTTCTTACGTCCACTTTTTACCCCATGAAAAATATTCTCAAAAAAAAGTTCACTTTTTGCCCCTGCAAAAATCCCACATAAGAATAACCCGTGTACTTTTTACCCCATGGATAGTTCATTTATTGCCCCATTTGTTTCATATCTCCGAGCTTCTCACATGTCAGGATTTCATTTGATCTTGAAAGACAGGAAGAAAGCTTATTAATTTTCCTATTCAAAAACATAAAAACATTTGATAAATAATGATTATATCACAAGAAATTGACTCTTTTTCTCTGAGTTGCGCAACTGTTTTTTTCTTGAAAAAAAAAGGAAGTTTGAAAAATCATTTTTCTCTTCTATTTAAAATGACAAGGGCGCGCATCATCATTCAGAATGAAAGTAAAAGTGTTTTCCTACGCATTGGTATTGGAAATTCTTTCTAAATTTCATTTGGAAGAGAGATAGACCCTAGTTCACTTTTTACCCCAAGATTTGACTGTTCACTTTTAGCCCCGTCTGACTACGTTTTTTTACCGACTTTTCGTAGAAAAGCGAGTATTACACCCGTCACAGTTGTGGCAGAAAGGGGGGGAAATGAACTTTCTCGACGTTTTAGAGGTCATAGATCATCGCTACGTCATTAAAAAAATTTCAGGTTTCCTTATATATATATATGGTATATGTATGGATCAAAATTTGTCCGGACTTCTCCTCCGAGACTACTGGATAGATTTTCTTGAAACTTAGTTAAGTTGTAGTGTTATATCTGAAGTTGTGCACCTGCATTTTTTTTGACGATCGGATCAGTAGTTCTCCAGATATACCCAATTTTTAAAAAAATTCCCCACTCCTATAACTCTGATATGGTTTGTTCAATTTTTTTCAAATGTTGATATATTGGTTGTAATTTACATGTCTAAAAATGTAATTGTGAACTTTTGGTGTTGATACGATGTTTGGTTCGTGAGAAATCTCAAATTGAAACGTGAACTAATTTGATGAAATTTGCATATATATTCGAGCTACTAATATTTTGTAGTACTAAACTTCAGGTAGCCGCTTTCGTCATCAAAAGCGAAGGGTAACCTTTGATTACGTAGATTGTCAGTGTAGTTGTAGCTAGTTTTATTCATTTTTTGGGTTACCTGTTCACACACGTAAGGATACGCTCTTTATGAATGAATTTTAAAGATGTGTTCGTTCGTGTTGAGTCAGTCATGAATGAATGTTGTGTTAGTATAGTAATAGTGCAACAATCCTTTGCGTATAATTTTGTCATTTTTTTGAGTGATGAAATAGTTTTATATGGGTGAAAGATTTGCTCGTTTGTGTTGAGTTTTTCATGAATGAATGTTATGTGTGAGTCTACAACAACCAACATTAAAAGATGCTTGAGAATCGGAGATGATCAAGAATGAATTAGAGTGGCAAGAGATGTTGAGGATGTGTGTATCTTATTGAGAAAACGATTCATTGAATAAATTGGAGTACTAGAGTTAAAGTTTAAGCAAAAAACTTGATTGTAGATACAGGTGAAAAGTCGTGTATTGCTTACGCGGCTGCGTAAGCATTTTTTTTTTTTTTTTTCTCTTTCTTTTTGAAAAAAGTTATTTTTTCGAAACTATTAAAAAAAGCCGTTCGTTCGACAGTTTATCAATTGTACGTCAAGAAAAAGATAATTGTACAAACACTTTCCTAATATTTCAATGCCTTCAAAAAAAATCATGAAGAATCAACAATGAAAGCTAAAGATGACAAGAAGCGATCTAGAATGAAAGTAGAGGAAGTAACAAAACAGATACGTTGAACAGTCAAGGTGGTCATTGTACGGCACTTTTCTACAAATAAACGAATAAGAAATGATTTTGCATACCGTATAAAACGAAACTTTTATTTCCGCTTAACGCGTGTCGGCTCAATAGCATTAAGAAGCGACGAACATTCGCTTCTTGAGCCGACACGCGTGAAGCGGAAATAAAAGTTTGTTTTATACGGTATGCAAAATCATTTCTTATTTGTTTATTTGTAACAAAACAGAGTCTAAGTGAACCTTCTTAAAGTCGAAACTAAGTAACTTATAGGTATCGTCTTGGAAAGATAGAAGCAATTAGGTTACTCCTATCACTTCAACAGAATGAGGTTATTGGACTGAAAATTCAATGCTAATAGCATTCATGAGTCATGACGTTTAGTTTCATTCAGAGTAGTAACGGAGCGAGAGAGATTATTTTAAAACGGTAGAACCTACCTTTGAAGATTTTCTATCACGAATAATAAACTTTGCATCAACCGGTTGCCTCCCATTCTTCATCTACAGTCTCTGAAGAATTGTCAGCGATCGAGTAACAACCGAAGAATTTTTCATAGACAGCACCATCAAAAATCTAACTATTCTATCAATAATTTTCTACAATAATTTTCTTATGCGAGGAATTCCGAAATTTCAAAGTTGTTGGTTGTGTATATCAAAGCATAGGTTCGATTGAAAGAATAACGTACGACCTACCCACCAATTATTTTTTATTTCTTCGATTTATCAATTTTCGGGGAGTTATTTGAAACGTAAATAGTAGTAATCAGAACGTGTAATCTTTTTCTATTCCTGGGTCCTTGGATTACAATGTCCAGATCCAAAACGATTGAAATTGTGTACAGACCGCCTACTCAACGGGCTTTTTTTGGAAGCCAATTTGAACGTTATCATTTCGACTCGTTGTTTCACTGAAGATAGACAAGGTTAACGAGGTCGAAAATGGTCGATAAATCAAGAATCAAATTACCTCATAAATTTTCATTTTGTCGAACTGACATAATTAATTAATAAATTCATGATAGCTTACAACGTTATAAGTAGGGTATCGATGGAACTTTCGCCGAAAAATGGAAAAAAGAATCTTAAAAAATGCAAAACTAGATTTTCATCGATTCTCATTAAGAGTAAAATTTGATTCTTATATCATTGTACCTAACACGTGAAGACACCGAAAGGTCGAATGATGAAGGCTCCCGAAGTGAGCAATGTCTGCGTTCTTCAGATCTATTCAATACGCCACGGGCTATTTCGACTCTTCTGAATAAGTACTTCATTCATAAAAACTGGGAAAGTTAATCAAGTTATTCATACGAAATGGAGCTCATATACCTACGTGGAACGGAAGTGGGAAGGAAGTTTCTACTCTACAATGTGGATGTTATGTTTATCGACCCAAACAATCAAAAGCATGTTTGATAGATTTGGAGTCTGTCACCCACGCGCAAAGTATTGCTGGTTGCTGCCGAAAATTTTCGCTTCGGCTTCCGACCTTAGACCATTATAGTAGATAGACCGAGCATAGTGATTAGTAGTGCAATAAGGATCATCGGACCCTTTATGGGTAGCGCGGTTGACTGCGGAGAAGGAGACGCTGCACTGTGTGTTTCACTCCGCCGCGCCTTCACCCGCTACGCGCATAAAAATGTAAACAGGGTCCAGTGATCCTTATTTTCTTATCATGTCCTCGCATCAATGGTTAACATACGCTTATATGGCCGATGCTCAGTCTATCTAGGCTATTATAATTATGGTCTAAGCTTCCGACTTACTTATACTAAGGCGCTATATGATGTGGGTATAATGGACCGCCATCTTGATTACAGAAAAGTATATAAACACGAGAAAAACTCCCATAAGAGCTAATGTGAAATTTCAATAAATTCGTGATTTTCAATGAACGATAACTCGAGATCGGCTCGATAGATTTTTTTGATATTACCCGCGTTGGAAAGGAAATCTTATGGACAACAAATTATCTTTTCTTAGATTTTTCTCTACAAGCATTTTTTTCGGAGTTATCGATTAATAATTGAACACATTTTAGCGGGGAACCCGCTATCCATTTTGTTTGGAGATTACATACTCAGAAAACGTCCGCGTCCGCAGGTTAGGTTAGGTTACGGGACTTGGAAGAATTTCGAGTCTCGAGCTATATATGATAGGAAGGGGACTTAGAAGAATTTCTAGTCTCAAACTATTATGATAGGAGGGGGACTTGGAAGAATTTCGAGTCTCGAGCTATATATGAAAGGAGGGGGACTTGGAAGAATTTCGAGTCTCGAGCTATATATGAAAGGAGGGGGACTTAGAAGAATTTCGACTCTCGAGCTATATATGATAGGTGGGAATGTAGAATGATAATATTTCGATTTGAATTATATGACAAGATTATCAACTCAGTTCCACACCACCTGAGAGGTCCAGTTAAGGAATTGCGGGTTCCCCGCTGCCATTGCAACGTCTGCAATGGCTTCTAATTTTTTTCAGCTGTTCTGCGTAACAAGTGTAGTTGTAAGTAGCTGCTGTCACGAGAGTCGTGATAAGTGGCAACCACGGTACATTATAGAGGTATTGACACAACGCAAAATTTCTGTCGCTGAAACTGTGTTAATTCATACAGAATTCCGCTACGCGTGCAGCGATCGTTCCAATACCTTCCACACCCCCCCTGTGTCGGAACCTTACCGGAGGTACCCTAATATTGACGAAATTTTCGATGGTCGTAAAAGATGAAGAAATTCACCTAAGAAGATAATTTTTTTTAAATAAGTAGAGCATACTAAGTTGTCTATTTGTACCCAGTTTCAGATTTTTAGGTTCATACAGGATTCCTCTACAAATTTTTAAAAATTGATGAATTTACATTATGTAGTATTCATGTAGTTTTCCTGCTTAGTTATACCTTCCAACGCTCCTAGCGTACATTATATCAACTGACACAACTCATGCGACAATAACAAACACGTCTAATATACATTTCTGTCAATACCTCTATAATGTTTCCCGTGGTGGCAACACTGTGAAGTTTGTTTTGGGCTTTTATTCTCTTATGTCTTATGTTTATATTGGATATTGGAATTTGATATAATATGTATTATTCCAAAGACTTTGAATTTGTTGTGATGTGAACTTTGTGCCTCTTTCTAAAAGATTAAACTTTACTGTTCTAAATTTCTCGTGTAGACTTCTTTTCGGCTACTCGAGATAGCCGCTACATACAACTACCACTCATTACCCAGAACGGCTGAAAAAACGTGGCGATTTTAGCCACCGAAAATAACACCAAAAAAAGAAAGGTGAGAGAAGTGATCGAAATAATAAAATCAAATACGGTCAATTACAAACGAGATAGTGAAAATTTCAACTCTATGTACGCTTCTGTGATTCATGGACTGTAATTGCAGCTAGTTTTTTCGTGTTGGATTTTTATTCTTTGTAACTTTTTCTTCTTCATATTCTTCGGTTTGGTTTCAGTTTAGTTTATGATCTGAAGAAGAGTACAAGTTTACTCGAAACGTCATTTACATAATAAAATTTTTTTTTTCGTATTTTACACTGTGCGGGAAGAGCCGTGTTTTCTTTTTACAATTAAAATCCTTTTTTCTTTTATTTTAATTGTGTTTTGTACTGACCAAGAATAAATTTATACTTGTTACATGAGTGTCTCCTGCTCCACTTAATTATGAACTGCCCACGTACTCACGAGTCACAAAGAGTCCGTCTCATTCATAAAATTTCCTTTCCAACGAAGGTAATATCAAAACTATCTATCGAGCCGATCTCGAGTTATCCTTCATTGAAAATCACAAATTTATTTAAATTCAACATTGACTCTTATGGACGTTATTCTTGTGTTTACATTAATTTCTGCAGTCAAGATGGCGGTCCACTATACCTACATCATATAGCGCCTCACTTATACAACCTTAAAAAGTTCTGGCTTTCAGCTTTTGGCTTCTAAGTTCTTTCAGCTGTTCAATTCAGCTGATTTTTGGCTGATCAATGATATGAAGGAACGCGAGTCCAGATGAAATGACCAGGGGAATTAGGGCTTTGTGATACATGTGTAAGATACCTATTATCCAGGGCTTGCACAATAACAGTTATTTTTCGGTTAACTGTTATAACCCAAATGAAAATATCAATTTTGACCGATTGACCATTAACCGTTATAATTGATGATTAGGGCTGCCAAAAATATGTACTTATTTTTTTTAAATATGCATTTATTTCCTTAGAATATGTAAATATATGTATTCATTTGAGAGTCAAAAATTACATTTAAAATCTATATAACTTCCGTCAAGTAAAATTTTTATTGTTACAGGCTATTAAAACATATTTTTTCAAATTTTTAAATTCGAAATTTCGTCTGTTATCTCTATATATCGTTTTGAAAACACTAAAGCTCCTTTCTACATCACACGATGTGAGCGGAGCATACTTGTAATTTGACAGTTCCCCTGGCTCGAGATTTCCTACGTCGTCTTCCGTGTTTTCGTCACTGTGCTCCCCTCCCAAAACGCGAGCTATCTCCCTCATTCTTTGGAGACCAGGGTTGCCACTTAATATTCCTTGCAATCGCTCCACCGCAAATTCCGCCTTTTTCACTATTCCTAATTTCGTCAGGCAGTCGTCCACCAAACTGATCTGCTGAAATATAGGAATGTTTCGTTTCTCTAGTTTTTCGATTGCTTCTGGTAGATACCCGAATGTGCTCTTGATGTATGCCAAAGTTTTTTTGATATTTTTGTCCTGAAACATTTCTTGCGCACGTCCGATACTTTGAGCATCTGAGGCCTTCAACTTGTCCACTACATTCTTCACTGCTTGAAAGTTGTCTGCGTAGTACGTGCATGCTTGTAACCAAGTACCCCAACGAGTTAAAATGGGTTTAGGCGGAAGGGCCTATCACAATGTTTCAAGAATTTTCATGCCTCTGAAATTTTTCTACATTATTGTGAACACCGTCTTGTTGACGGCAAGTTTTCTTTTTGGTTTCAGATAGAATATGTGTTCATAGTCCAAAATATGCATTTATATGTATTCATAGGGTAAATATGCATTTATTTTGAAATATACAAAAATATGCATTTATAAATTTCGCACAGAGGCCCTATATGACCTGAGTCGGATAACGTATTTGTCAGAAATGAGATATAACGCTCACAAAATTATATGTATTTACATATGTTTGGCAGCCCTATTGATGATCGATCTTGACCAATTGACCGTTAACTGTTATTTTTTCGGTTATAACTGTTATTTGACCGAAAATTCTAGGTCTTCTAACAACCTTAACCGAAAATTTTAGGACTTTGACCGAAATATTTTTCAACATCTAACAGTTATTGGTCAAAATACAGCTTGACCGATAACCGATAAGTGAAAAAATTTGTGATGTCATTTGACCGATAACCGTTAACCGTTAAAAAAATTTCGGTCGCAAGCCCTGCTATTATCCAGTTTGTATTCATCTCCATTGGATGCCCACATAGTGATGGGCGGTTATCGGTTATTTCAATATACCGGTTAAACGGTTTATTAAAGATCATTGTAACCGGTTAATCGGTTAAGAACCTCCAAATAAACCGATTAACCAGTTAACTGGCAACTATGCGGATTGCTGTTAGTTCTCAAAAAATTCCGCTAGGAGCGCCAAGGTCTTCCACTTTTTTGCTCTCAAAATTGCAAAAATTGAAAAAATAGAGAAGCAAGATCGCTTATGTGTTATTGATTGAGAAATATCTTTATTGATAATTCCTATTTCCTCCACCTGGTGCTTCAAATTTGTCAAATTATCAATTTAAAATTCAAAATTGTTGAAAAATTTTAAATTTTGGCGGTTAATTGGTTTATGCGCTCTTATTAACCGGTTTTTCAGGTTAACTGTTAATTACAAATAAACCAGTTTTTCGGTTAATTTTACCCAAGAATAAGCCGATTAAGGGTATGCTCTACCTAGTCACTCACACGTAGACACACACAAAATATGTATCACATGTTGCGATTTTTGCCCCGAGATAACTGATTAAATAAAGCATGAGATATCTTGAAACTTCGTATTTATGTAGACAAAACTTAGGAAAATACGGCTAATTGGTTCACACGAACTAATTTTGTTCATTAATTGGAATTCAACGATTCGAAGATGGCCCCTTCAGACGTAAGTTTAAACGTTTCCTGGAGATCATTCAGAATATTTCGCGATCTGTCAACTAATTAGCCGTATTTTCCTCAACTTCAAGAATAAATTACACCACGTTCCGAATCATTTTGTACATTATTCGATATGTTATATGTGGGCAAAAATCACTACCCGCAACACACCATTTTGTGTAATACACGTGTATTTTCTGTGTGTGAATGACTAGGTAGAGCATACCCTTAATCGGTTAATAACCGATAACCGCCCATCACTATGGCCACACCACGGTAGCCCACACCATCACTACAGGCTTTTATACTGAACGGCTGAACAGCTGATTGAACCAATCTTTCTTCGTTCAAGTTTCCAGGGGTGTCGAAAGGCCATTTTCATGAAGAGGATTCTTTGTAATCGTTTCAGGGAGAACTGTAATTGTTTCAGGGAGAACCGTATATTATAATATTTTCTTCCATTCTTTTTTTTTCTTCTTCCTTTTTTCTAGCTCTATGATGAAATTAAAGTTTGAGGCGGGGTTTCTTCAGTGGACCAAGGGGATCACGACACCCCTGGTTTCAATCAGATATTGAGTAAATTTTTTATGATAGAAAATATTGCTGTAAATTCGTGATTATATTTCTGCATTCCTATTTTGCGGAAGATTGCGGTAGGTAAGAAAAACATTGGAAACATTTAGCTTACTTTGGCTCTTGACCAATAGGAAGGTTTGAATAAAGCTGGCTTTCAGCTGGCTGCAATACTCTGCCCGGCGTCACAGATCCATCCAGAGGAATTCTACCTGGAGAGGTTACTTTTTGTTTTTATCATTGGCTATAGGTATATTACTTCGTGAAGTAATATAGTCAATTCTTTTAGGTACCTACTATTCGAGTGACTTTTCAAATTTTCTCAACTTACGAAACTAAAAAAAGAAAGTCGAATAACTTACGTTTCTTAGTTGATAGCTGTGTAATACTTAAGTACAACTCAAATACCATTTGATATAACACTGTTATACGCAGATTTTCGATGATCTAAAGAAGAGAAACAACAACCGAATCATGGAGAAAATTGTCATCTTAGCAGGAGACATTCTTCTTCCCGAATTGGGTCTCTCAGAAGCCGATAAGGAACGTTTGATCAACGAAGTATCCGTCATATTTTATGGTGCAGCTTTTCTCAAGATGGACGCTCCCTTAAAAACAGCGATAGACGTGAACATATTAGGACTTGATCGTACGGTAGTTTTGGCCCATAAAATGAGAAAACTGGAGGTGAGGTCTAGGTACAGCATTTCTTTTCGAGAAAATTTTCAGGAATAATTTAATATCTACCAAGAGAAAATATATAAGACTTACCTATATGTATTTGACGCAGACTTTTGTCTACATATCGACGGCGTATTGTTGCTGCGACACGTCAGACGTAGAAGAAAAACTATATCCCATAAAGCTGAATCCGGATAACATTATCAAACTTGTGAGTTGTTTTCCAAATAATGTTCTGGATAAAATAACACCTGAGTAAGTAGATAGCGAATTATTCTACTTATTACGATATTTATTTTCCTCACATTTTTCTACGGATAGGTAGGTATATAATGTCCATCGATCTTCCTTTCCAGTTTGATCCACCCACTTCCCAATACGTACATATTTTCAAAACGACTTTGTGAATTACTTCTAGCAAAATACGAAGGCGAAATACCCCTAGTTATTGCCAGACCAACGATTAGTATGTAATTCATTTATACCTATTTAGCATTAATGGGTGAGATAAACTGACCAATAAATTACGTATTGAAACTTCGTATTTTCCTGGTATAGTTATATCGAGTGATAAAGAACCTCTCCCAGGGTGGATAGACAATATGAATGGACCGACTGGCATTTGCGTGGCGGCAGGAAGAGGGATACTTCGAGTCATGCGAGGCAATGAGTCTAGAAACGCTGACATTATACCAGTTGATATAGTGAGCAACGCTTTGATAGGTATTCCGTGGAAGGAAGCTCGTACCAATGATATGTAAGACAAAAATTAAAGTGATATTGTTCTTCATTCTTTAGCACCTAAAAACTAAGTACCTACCTACATAAAGATAGAAAATAACCGCATCTGTTCATTACTGAATTACAATTGTTAGACGACTAGCATTAATTAATCTTCATTCTTGATTTGTTTTATTATTCAGATGGTCGCAAATCCGAGTTTATAACATTGCTTCCTCTGAATGCAAAAGGCTGACTTGGAAAGACTACATGAACTATGCTGGATCAGCGCATTGGAAATATCCTTTTTCATACTGCATTTGGTACCCAGAGTATTTCGCTATGGAGAAGAATAAATATCTTTATCACATCAAAACACTGCTTTATCACGATATACCATTCATACTCATAGATGCTCTAATGCTTTTGTTCCGACAGAAACGATTGTAAGTATAGCAATCCAAACATTTCTTAGTTCTTACAGATAGGTACCTAGATGCTAGAATATAAGTATTAGGATTTAAGGTTGTAGAAACTGCTGGAGTACAAGATATTCAACATTCTATTATTCTCCCGTGCAAAGTAGAACGGATGTATCTGCAAAATAACGATCAGGAGAAATAATTAGGGAAGTATATAATTGAACGCAAAAAAATAAAATTTATGCAAGCAAAAATTTTTTACAAAAAGTAAGGAGCTACAACGCAATTAGAATAATAATTCACACAATTATGTTACGCAAAATATTAAAATTTTCTCTCAAAAAATTTAAATTACAATAAAAAAAGAAATTATCAAATAAATTTAATTATCTTGGGTCATCAGAGCTTTTGTAGCTTTTTTCGGTCGGCCTCTTCGCCAGTGGTACATCTTTTGCTGCGGGCGGTACGTTCACCAAGTGTAGCCGAATCATCATCCCAAGACGATGTTTGCATTCGCGATTCTTCAGAAATGGGGAACATGAACAACTTGATGCTGAAATATTTATTTTGTCGATAACTACTCTCCATATTTTGTACCTGTATTCCTTGTATTCATCGAATGATCGCCACCGACCTATCTTCTGTAAGTACTGCTCTAACAGCTTCTTGGTTAATTTCTTGGGGCATGTGGATGACGTGACGTAATAGCGCATGCAGTCATCTCTGCTGTCGCTCTCTCCCAATACTACTCTTTCGACTGATGCCCACTCATATGCCACTGTCCATGTTTGTAGCGTTCTCGATGGTTCCTCTGCAAAACATGCGCAGTTAACAGATCTAGGATTCCTGCCGTTAGACCATTCCAAAGCCTCCTATAGTTAGAAGCCATGAACGTAGAAAGGCAACACCGCATTCGGCCCACGCAAATCGAGTTGACCCTTATTTAAAGGAAATTTCACAAGCTACAACTTTTATTCTTTTCGATTTTTTCAAAAACTTAATATTTTCTTGAGAAACAGACGCTCAAAGAGTTTCTCCCCATAAGAGTGTTGTAAAAGTCGGCCCACGGTTGTGCAGTTGCCAATTTTACGTTCATGGCTTCTAACTATAGGAGGCTTTGACCATTCTCAACCAAAGAAAGAGCACTCGGAATGAATTGGCTTACTGGGAGTCGCTCACGTAAAGTGTGAGACCTTTTAATCCACGAGTTTGTAGCTTCGAGGCCATTATTTGTACATGAGAAATATAGGCACTTATCTGACTCATGTACAATCAGTGCGAAGAAGGATAACTAATTTTGACATGTGCTCTATTGCCAGGTTGTGGTGTATGACGTGCGTCACACGATAATATGCCAATCTATACACTACATCAATCTACACGATAACATACCAATCCAAGTTTTACTTCTTTTTACATTTTTTTTTTTGCGTTCACATTTTCCTTTTTTTGGAGATTTACTTTGCGGAAGATTTTTTTCATTTTTTGTGTGCCACTTAATTACGATTGCGTTCACTTTTTAATTTTTTTGTGGGACATTTTTCTTTTTTTTGCGTGCTATTAAATACATATGCCTAATATTTTTTTTTCGAGACAAGAGAACAAACGCCCGGTGAATGTAGATATTCTTAATCAATTTTCAACGAAAAATACAATGATGGTAATGATTGTTTCTTTATGCAGACATCACGTACGTCTAAGTATTTCAAAGGAATATGGCAAAAATAGACCTAATTGTAGATATGTGACCTGCGATGAGAAAAGGATAGGAACACCATTTTTCTCTGATTAGATAACCAGTCAGAGAGAAATGGTGTTCTTGTACCAATGGGCAATGAGCATCCTTTTCTCATCGCAGGTCACATATGTCCAAATTAGGATGCCGGACGTATGTATTATGCAATGTTTACATGAATAAACGTTATCAATGTTATCTACCTACCTTTATTTCAAACTAAAAATTCTTTTGCATTGTCTAAAAATTTTCTGTTTTTGCAACCATGAAAAACTATCATGGATGGACCACGGCCGCGCAACGGTTAAGGTAGAAAGGTAGACAGTCCTAAATAAAATTAATGTGTAAAATACTATAGCTGATCATTTTTTGGAGCAAGCTGAGTCATCGACTCATCATTATCATCATCATCAACACAAAAAACCAGCTGATTGTTATTTTACAGATTCAGGACCGGTGCAGATATCCCTTTTCTCCTGATCGTTATTTGGCAGATACGTCCGTTCTGCGTTCTACTTTGTGCCGTAGGTACCCATCTTATTGAACTGGGCAGCGCTAGTGTTGCGCTGCAACAAGGAGAGAACAAAAGAGGTACCTATGTAAACTATGGCGGTATCTAGGCATGGGAGAAGAATGAAAAAAATTGCAATAATAATTAAATGAAGTAGATTTGGCTTCTTGACATACCATAAAATAAATATGTCCACAAGTACAAATTTTAGACTCATTAGAAAGATGGCTAAAATTTGGCCAGGTCTCAATTTTCCGAAGCCGTATCATCGAAGTCCTCTTTTCCGACTGGACAAACAGCCGAATAGAAAGGAAGACGACTGCGCATTCGCCGAAAGATAAATCGGGGAACCCAACTTTCCAAAATTACATTTGCCGACGCCAAATGTTGCCGAATGTAATTTCTATGGAAAATTATAAATTGGAAGCTCAAACCCTGTTCGGAAAAGTGTGGCACAGTTAGTCTCTGAACAATTATGGCAGGAGAAATTGTAAACATAAAATTGCACGTGAGTGGCTTCATCCACGTGAAGTCAAAGAAAGCCTGCGAAAAGCTGCCTCGAATAACAAATAACGCATCGGGGGGTTGGCATAATCGTTTTAGAGTAGTGGTCGGGAAACACCATCCCGACATGAATGCAGCCCCCAATGAATTCCAAAAAGAGCAAGGATTTATTGAATCGTGTTTAGCAAAGTTGAGTTTTGGCAAGTTTGTGAAAGTAAAACCCACGAAGAAGTGGTCAGAGTTACAATCACGCATCTCATGACTCTTGGTCATAATGTTGCTATTACATGAAACGTACCATATAATATTCATATACCATATTCATTAAGATGCACTCCAATTGAATTAATTTAAGGTCAATGTAATAAGCAGTTGGTCAATTGACGTTCGGGAAAAATGAATTCGGAAAACAATTATTCGGCTTTTCGACAATACGGCTTCGGAAAAGTGACCAGTAACGGGTTCCCGATTTTCTTTATAATACACGTAATTATTCTGATGGAACATTTCATAAAGTCAGCCTTTTTTGTGCATGTTTTGGCTTTTCTTTGAGATGGTAGGGTTGCTCCGTGAAAATTAGTGAGATGGAAAATCCCATGAAAATTTCCACTATTCAAATTTTTGAATGTGCATTGGGCGGTACATGGTTCATTAAAGACAAATGGTGAATGGAATCACGTGAATTTAAAAAAGAATAGCTTTTGTAAATTAGCAAATGATTGGAATTAACCGGAGGAAAATTAGTAATGAGAGCAAAGTCTCGACAGTATTTTATCGTGAACGTGCCCACATGCATTATTCATTTATAGCAATCGAAAGCCCGCGAAACAAGGGATCACTCAACTTTCACTCTTCACAAAATTTCACCACTTTTCGACTCTTCATTTCATAAGACCACTTTTTATAAAACGTGCCCACCTGTAGAGGTGGCCGTAGCTTGACATAGAATGACTTATCGGTGTATAGTGACGTCATAAAAGTACAGAAAATCTGCAAGCTAAATAAAAGGACATTGGCTCAAGAAAATTTAAACACGTTTAGAATCCTTTTATCGACAATTCTTTCCTTATAAATTGCAAAATTTGTTAAGGCAGTTTCGGGCTCTTCTCATCACGTGTATCATCCTCCCACGTTATAACTCCGTTATGACGCGTTTAAACTCCCTTGATTATTCTGCGGTGACACGTTGTCCTGTGACGCTTAAACGTAACAAGTGTTCACACAATGTCACCCGCTCTATAGTTTAATATCTTTAAAACCAACTATGTTTTGTTCACCCATAAAGCTAGTTTTTCAAAGAAAGCCAACGTCGTTTTCACGTAATTGTTATGAACCTATGAGCATCCACTGAAGTAATTCAGTTTGCCTTGAGATAACTAACAACAAAATGGTATTAACATACGTTAATTGAAACGATAGGGGAACGCGTTTTATAGAGGGATTTTTCAATTTTTATCAATCAGGATCGATAATTAATTGCTAGAAATCAGATCTTTCTGTGGATGTACGTAGCTCGGTGATGAAAATTCACCTGTTTCCACCCTCTTATATTATGTAGATGGGAAGTCATTTTTTCATCCTTTTGTATCAGGCTCAATGATCGGAAATTTTCTTAGGGCATCGCTTCGTACTCGTATATAATTACGTCTTTGGCCGACAACCTCGCAACGCTATCAAGATTTACACTTCTCACAGTGACCAAGTCCGGCTTGGGAAGGTGACAATATCCCAATTTTTCCATTATTTTCCTGCGCAATGTACGCGGGAGAGGGGGAAGGCTGGTTTAGCCCATTAACCGCGTTTTCACGACGCTGAACCAGATCCACAGCCATTCCGTCTCACACATGAGCCCCCGTAGTAGGTGGTATCGAACCTCGGACCTTCGGATCACAAAGCAGGGATCTTCAAGCTACGCCACTCTGCTCAAAAATCAAAATTTTTCCAAGACTCTCCCTCCCTAATATAATATGCATGTGCATCCCTTGATTGAAATGTTTTTTGGTCAAATACTCTCCATAAATATAGCTCAAAGTCCTCCATCTGATCCTTGGAGGATGGTTTCCGGAACTTTTTCATGATTTCCCCTCATATAATTATACAGGCTAAAAGCGAAATTCACCGGAGCTATAACCACCGTCCAATATCTTTCAAAAACATTGTGGTTTCGAAGGGGCGGGACCTGTTGTGGATAATGGGTATAGCTAAAGATTGAAAATATTTCAAAGTCCTTGAAATAGGTCCAGATCACTATGACGTCATTTTAGAAGACTCAAAGCATTTAGACCTGTCCATGTCAAATAATTTATATGTACTTTCGAAATCGATACACGAGGAAGGTACTTTGTGAAATTTCGATTTTCGAGCTATATATATATGATTTTTTACTTTCGAGTTTTTTGTTCGTTTGTTTTTATTTTATTGACAATAATATACTAGGATTATTACTTTTGAGTTTGGCCCTATAATTATGTGACATGAATGGATTTGTTTCAGCATGAGGAAAGTTCAGAAGAAAATCTCACAAGCTTCGGGAGTACTCGCTTATTTCACGCTCAGAGAATGGAATTTTCGAGTTGATAATTTACACTCATTGTGGCAGATTATGACTCCTGAAGATAAGGAAATATTCCCTCTTGTTAATGACAATATAGAATACGATTCATATTCGGAAACGGCGGCTTTAGGCATTAAGAAATATATTCTTAAAGAAGATCTGAGTAATATTCGGTATTGTCGAATGTTTCTCAAAGTGTACGTAAGCTAATGAAAGAGAAAGTTTAAATTCGGTATTTCTCTTTAACTACGCCTAATTATTTCTTGTTTTCATTTATTTGTCTGTAGGATGTACGTCGTGAAGATATTGACGGCTGCAACCTTGATGTATATCGTACTGAAAATGTTTCGAAGAATTACTACTCACGTTTTTCCTACATTAAAATCTCTCTAGCCAAGGATTATATTATGTAAATGATACGGATTAATAATTAAACGTTTGTTTCACTCAAGCGAGAGCGATGAAATGACACAGAGACTCAACGAGTCAAAGAAACTTGTTTCGCATGATGAATCAACAAAAGTACTATGACTAAAAACTTGATTTTTATTTCGCGAAGAAAACAGTTTTACCGTAGATTCCTGATGACTGTTCCAAATTAGAAAGAAATAAAAGCTTTACAGTCAAAAATTTCTCATTTCCCTTGTTATGCATCTTTTATGGAGCCCAAATAGCAAAAATTTTTGACGTTACAGTTCTATGTAAATGTGTTTATCACACGGTTGCCTGGACTTCCCCCCTCCTTCCAAAATTTGGGTTCAACTACAGCACGGACGATCATTAAAACTCGCATTCGCGCTCGTTTTCAGTAAGTACCCCCTCAACAAAAGAGATAGCGGATTCCCCGCTAAAATTGTTTTAGTCTTTTTCCCTATAAAACCCTGCAATATTTTTCCATCTGCCTTTCTCTTCCTTACATCTACAGAACTTCACTATTACTATCCGATCCTGTGCCAAGTTTTTTTTATCTAACTTTCGACTCCAAACCCTCGTGGGCACTTTATATCAAAATATTAAGAGCAAAATACCTAGATTCCTTGAACTTTTTCATAAACCTCACACACGCCGTAACAGCTGCAACAGCAAACTCCTCCTCCAACTCCACAATAGTCTATTACGTTTCCAACTTGATAACGGTTCTCCAATACATACCCACCCCAGCGAAACGATTTTGAAACTGCTGAACTCCATTCAATCTTCTGGGCTTCGACTGGCCTTCGATACACTACGCACCAGCCTCTCACTCAGCCTATACAATGAAACAGGTTTTGTTCCTCTCCATTTCAGCGCTTTAAGTCTCGGTCTTCAGCAGCCCAATATTCGAATCTTCCCATCTTTTCAAATGCTCTCACTCCACGTGATTCACTCTTTCTGTCGCTTTAATCTCAACTAGGCTTTCATATCAAACTTAGGGCCTTTCTTTCTATTTTTTCACCCATTCCTTCTTGATTAACCTTGATCCCTGACACTCTACCTCGGGCTAGCTAAAATTTTTATAACAACCAACTTTAGAAATAAACAACACATTAACAAAATCATTCCTTCAGAATTTCCCTCCTTTTTTCTCTGCTACACGGGTGGGTCCAAATTAGGACTCAGGATTTCCAGTTTCCATTTAAGGTAAGGTCTCATCCTTCTGTGTGAGAAACTCCGCTTCCTTATTCATCGCCGAACTCACTGCTATATTCATCTACCTCTTTTTTCTCATCCAGCAGTTTTGATTCACTCTCATTCTTACCTACTAAACCTATTGTTTAATAAATCGTCATTCTTGCGTAGTCGTCAAGTTCTTTCTCATCCTTTATCTCTTTCCTATTTTTCCATGTCCCCCTACTACCATATATAGCTCCAAAGTCCGGGTCTGTGACATTACAATTTGATGACGTCATAATAGTCAGTCTTGTGACGTCACAATCTGATGACTTTATAGATCAGTTTTGTCAAGTCCTTCTCCTATTACAAATATATATAGGTCCAAAATCCGGGCCTGCGACGTGACAATTTGATGACGTCATAGATCAACCTTGTGACATCATAACCTACATTTTTCAGGTCTCACGTGCCCCATAAAACAGGTTCCCTGCCACCAAAAAAATTGCGCTGAGGATGGTGTCTTTTCATTGAATCAAATAACTTTCTTTCGGTACATTGATACGGCCTCTGTGAAGGCCATAACACCCTCCAAGCCATATCTGATTTGAACCTCCTCCAAATTAAAGAGACCTACTCCATCCTATTCGACTTCCAGGAAGGGTTTCTCTGTATCTGATGTCACTACACTGCAATTTATATACGAAAACAGTCTTCCAAGGCAATTTACTTGAACTCCTCCAATCCTTCCTCTATGATAGACCTTTAACCGTTAAAATTCAAGACCAATTTTTCCGAGGTAAGGAAGAAGGCCTCATCTTCACAATCATCTATCTGAAAAAACGGTACTGTTTTTTACTTTGAATAGTTCTTGTTTTGTGATTCTATACAAAGCTGGACTGATGATTGGTATTCTGGCTCGCCACCGACAAGGTATAAGACTACAATCTTTTCGATACCCCCGAAAAACTCTGCTTCATCTTTGCAATTTTGAAGATGAACACGAAAGAATACTCTCCCTCCCACCACATCCAAACTGGTGTCTCCCAGGGAGAAGTATGAAGTGTTCCCCTCTTTCTGATCACTATAAATGACCTAACATCAACGGTTACAGCTTTTCCCTTACCAAACACCTCTTTGGGGATTACTTCAGTAACTCTCACTGAACCTTCAACCCCAAGGAGTAGCAAAACGAGGTATTCCAATTAACCCTTGACAAAATCTCCAAATGGTCATCCGAGCGTGGATTGCAATTTTCAGACAACGAACGGTCATGGTATTATTCCAAGAAAAATACGCCCTACGCCTCTGCTTTCTCTGCGTCGACAGAACTTGACAATTACCATTCAATTCTCTGCCAGGTTGCTTGGGCTCACCTTCGACTCCAGAACCTCCTGGATTCTCTATACTAAATCATAAAGAGAAAAATATCTGATTTCTTTGAACTTTCTTGAATACCAATTTAACCCCGTACCGGCTGTAACCGCAAACTCCTTCTCCAACTCTACAATAGTCTAATCCGTTCCTAATTTGATTTCGGTTCTTCAATTTATACCCACTCCAACAAAACAACCTTGAACTTGCGGGACTTCAATCGATCTTCCATTACGCACAAACCATTCCTTCAGCTTATGCGTTGAGGCAGATGTTCCTAATCGCACTTTTTTACTCATTGTCAACTTTCTGGTCTCAACAATCGTGCCATCTTTTTGAATACTCTCAACCCAGAGTCGCCTTAATCCCATCTAAGCACTCATGTCAAACTTACGTAGGCTTTACTTCCTATTTTTCATCCACTCGTCCTTGCTTAACCCTGACATCTGTCTCAATCTTCCTAAGGCAGCTAACTTTTTATAATTGTACAAACAATAAATAAACAGAATCATTTCTTCCGAATTACCCTCCGATCATCTCTGCTGCATGGACGGGTTTAAATCGGGACTCAGAACTGAATATACAGGTTCCGATCACGAAAACAACCTCAGTCACCCTCCCATCCATAAGAATAAGGAAAGATGGAAAACAAAAAAAACACAAATTCTTGCTAAGCCCCCGGTTGCTTGGCCTAGGCGGCTCGCTAGCAAAATCAGCCACGTTGCTGTGACATTAGAGACCCGGACTTTGGAGCTACATATAATAGGAAGAGAACTTGAAAAAAACTTATCTATAACGTCATCAGATTGTGACATCACGAGGCTGACCTATGGCGTCATCAAACTGCGATGTTACAGGCGCCGCCCTCGAAGCTATATATGATAGGAGGGGGACTTGAAAGAATTTCGAGCTCCGAACAGAGGCCGGCCGGCAGGACGATTTCTTCGAAGAACCGCCCGAAAAAACAGGTTCCCTGTTAAAATTAGCGGGTATAGTCGAAACGTCGCTCATTCTGCGCCAATGGCAAAGCTTGTCGTTGGAAATCGAGCACAGTATGTATGGGGTTGGTTGTTTTATACCCTCTCCTCCCTCTGCTCGAATCTGAAAACCATATTACCCATACGTATATAGCTCAAGGTTCAAGAATCTCTCCCAACCCCCCCCCCTCCCCCCAAATATTCATACAAATATTTCGATATTTGGTATTTTCAAGCCTTGAAGTAAGTCAAAGAGTCCCTGTACATTTTTCTGAATAGGCCTGGTTTCCCTCGGACCACATCCTTATATATGAAGCACGATGATGAACATTTTTCCAAATTTCTCTCGTCACATAGATATAGTTCAAATCTTCTTAAGTCCCCCTCCTCTTATATAGACCGGAAATTGAAATTTTCAAAACCTCTCCTCATAATGTATGATTTGAAGAATTTTTCAACTCTTTTTTCTGATTTATGGAATCCTATCCACACGTGAACCTGAGGACTTTTTCAATTTCTTTATCTAGGTCAAGGCTATCTGGACGTGGACGTTTTGAGAGGGGGTACCCTAAAAAAAAGTTATATCTGGTTTTCTACTCATAAAATCTCCTCTGTAAGATAATACATCAAGTTTTACTTGAGCTTGACAAGCATTAAAAATAATCATTGAAGTTCATAATTTAATGCAGTGGTGATCCGATCGTTTCTTCTTTATTGGTTCTTAATTAAGAGTCTACAGCAAACGAAGAAAAGGAATAAATTAGTAAACTGCTGTAACAAACTTGTAATTTTTAATAAGATTTAATAAGATAAAATTTCTTAAGAGCAGAGTAATTATTGAATTTTTGGAAAAAAAATACCTTTTAAAAAAATATATTTTATTTTTGCAAACTTTTGAAAACAAAAGCTTCTAAGATAGATAGGGGTTCGATAGTTTTCGACGCGGCATTTTTTATCGACGAACAAACACTCCATTCCTTAGTTACTGGCTGGTATACATTGACGTCAAGGGTATCCTTTCCCATCACCCATAATGAGTTGGCGTAGGGTACGACACGATGCACATTAGGTAAGTCTACGTTCGCAAGTTCGACCTCATCCCATTTCCCTGCGACAATATCGAAAACCTCACCTTTGGAACCGTCTTCACTTTCGCCCCCTTTGAACGCATAAATTCTACCTTTGTACTCACAGGCAGCAGCGTAAAAATAGCCATCGTATTCGTATTTTTGTGGAGGTAACAGGCGCCATTTGCGCTCACGATAGTCGTAGGTCTGAGTGCTCTTCCAAGAGTCGTTGTAGGAGCACCCACCACCGACTAGATACAAAATACGTCCGTCGGAGACCAAGCAAGCGCCAATAACTTCTTCTTTCATCTCCGGGACAGCAAACCAGTCATCAATCTCCGTGTTGTAAAGGTAGATGTTACGTTTAATTTCGTTTTTCTTGAGGTTCGACGAAGGAGTCGGAGTTTTTTCACTGGTATGGTACAGGTAAATCCCGCTACTTTGAACACCGCAGATCTGTGCAGTCACATCGACATCACGACTCAGGAATGGGAGGTGCTTCAATTCCGATCCTCGACACATTTCGACAGTAGAGTACGCGCGAAATTCGTGCCTGAAAAATATGTCGTCCAAGTATTCGTTGTCCTCGATCATAGGATTGATATGCAAGCAGTACAGAATATTATTTAGGCCGACGCATCTTATATGCTGAACAGTAGAAAATGATGGAATCTCGCACGATATGGTACACTTTCGAGCTTTGTTCAAGGAGAAAGTTTTCATGCTTATTTCGTCCCGATAGTTGATCAGCACGTGGAGAGAGGTTTCATTTTCCCTGATGGCATTTTGTAATTCCGAAGGCTCGTCGTAATCCGTGCATTCGCTTAACGTCGATAAGGAGTTTTCCCCTTCTGCTAGACAAAATTTCTTAGACGCGAGGATTTCGTGCACTGAAACGTCCTTCTTCAATTCTCTATTTTCTAGAATATTGATGATTTCGTCGTAGTATTTCATCCTGTCTTTTCTCGAATGATCGAACCATCGAGTGAGCGCATCGAGTAATATTGCATCGTCTTCATCACCTTTCGAAGACGCCTCCGCCGGAGAAGGTGACCATTGGTCCAGTAGCGCGAGTAGATTTTGGGGAGACAGTTCTAAAAATTTTCTCGTTTTCAGGAACAAATCCAAATGTTTCATTATGAAATCGGAAATTACCTGCTTCTTTTCGGGCGCACAACTGAATAGGAAGACGTCCAAAGCATTTTGAGGCATTTTTACCTTCATGAATTCGACGCACTGCTCGTAGAGGTCGTCTATTCTTAGTAATTCGCTCGTCGATATCAATTCGTAAAAATTCGCCGATGTAATAGCAATGCGACCTGTATAAATATAATCTAATATTTCTTCGAAGATATCGGGCTGTACTTTACTCAAGATGATGGTGGAAGTGCTATCGTTTAGAAGCAGAATGGTATCGAAGTACTCACTCGTAGCGGAGAGAACTAGTTTATGACAATTGAAAATACGATTTTCGCATTTCACTTTCAAATCGACGCGTTTTCCTTCGAGGCGGAATTTATTCAGTGATGACAGTAATCTTGTAGCAGTTTTTGTTGAAGACATTTTCCTGCGCCAGAAACGAAGGAAATTAGGTTTGTCATTTATAGGTACCGTACTTACTTAATCGGGGTAGGTATGTATGCACAAATTGATACGAAATATATACTTACTTGTTAGGGTGACACTTATAAGTACAACGAGTTACCTAAAAGATAAGCCAAATGATACAATTGCAAGATAAAAAATAAATCAACTCTTTCGTGAGTCGAAACTACTGTTTGAATTTTTAATAACCCGAAGAAAAATGAATAGTATAACGATATTTGAAGTGTCTATTATACATTCTCGGTAGGTATAGAGGTGTTGCACTTGATAAAGTTGATCCAGGTGGCAGACTGTGAAGCGAGGAAGAATTCAAAAATTCTCGTGCACGTAACTGCTCTCGACCTCTTTGTTATAGGATTCGAGTCTATACGGCGAGTATTATCAGGCTCGTTCTATCACGAAATATTCAGTAACCTAAAAATACAAGAATAGGTGAAAACACAGTGGAATGACTGCACTTTCAATTTTCCGTGCTTATATTCGAGATATATATCTTGAAACATGAGAAGAGTTTATAAAAACACTTTCAGAACCGTTTAACAGAAATTTTTGTTTTCCTGGACGACAGGCAAGCCCAATCTTAATAATATGGAAAGCAGTCGTTTGGTAAATACCTACATAGGTACGTTTTCGGCACACAGTTTCAACATGTTTCGAGTCTTTTCTGAGGCTTACCAACTTTCAAACTTTGCTTGCGCCCGTGACATGTAGACATTGGAAAATTTTGATCTCACCTCCTCGAGGAGTCTTAGAACAAAAATTTGCGTGCTCAGTATAATCAAGAATGAGTGCAACACTCTCGTCTATATGAGGCAACACTAGATGGAGGAAAAGGGTGGGCTTTGTCTCTCCTAATTTCTAACTACCTAGTTTAATCAATTGTCTTTTTCTGACAGCTTAAGGGTATGCTCTACCATTTGACGAAACGGTAACTTGGAATATCTACCTCTAAGGAGTCTAATATTGCACAGAATGCGATGAAACTTTGGAGATTTATTGTTCAAGGCACGGTTTAAGGGTACCTACAGAAAAGCCGCTAATTGGTTCTGAGCGTGTAATATTCGTAGGTACCTAATTATATTTTTCACAATTTACAATATTCACTACTTGTAAACTAATTAGCGGTATTTCAATAAATCTCCAAAGTTTCATCGCATTCTGTGCAATATTAGACTCCTGAGAGGTATTCCAAGTTACCATTTCATTGAAGGTGGAGCATAGGTATCCTTAATCTAGTATATCATCCTTTAAGTTAATTATTGCAGAGTTAGGAATCAGCTGAGGCGTTTGATACTCGGCACAAAAACACTATTTAATCTACCGTCAATAAAATTTTGAAAGAATCATCCTTCTGAAGAAATTCTTGTATTTTTATTATCTTCGGAAATTTCATCAATACTATGCTGCCGTACAAAGTGAGATAGACGTACTTATATCCAAAACAACGATTCAAAGAATGATATCCTATTGCTTTCAAAAAGAGCGAAAAAATTATTCTACAATCCTGCAAATTTCACGATTTCTAATATTTGTATCTAAGAATCCGATGGTCGTTTCAAATTTTTGTTAACGGCATTCGTTGTAGAGATATTTACTAATATTCACGTAAGTGAATAGGTATACGTCCCATTTGCCGACAAAGAAATAGGACGTATGAGTATCCACTTTCGAATGATTTCACAGACGAAGCACACACGCACACACTTATAGGTAAATCCGCCAGAAGATCCATTTTTCCAGATTCGTATTTCCGATGTACGTCAATCTCACTTTGTACCAGAGATGAGAAGTTTAAGCCAGTCACAGCTTAAGTCGAAGTTTAAGCTTGTTTTTGAACAGCTTTTAAGCGGATAAAACGTCAGTCATTCACAGTTCATTAAACGCAAAGCCAGTCAAAAAAAACAGCGCTGAATCAGACAGACACAAACTAGAGAGTAGGTATCTTCCACCATTTCGACAGAGCCCCAATTCTCTCGTTTCAAGCTGAATTTACCCAGTCATGGAGTGAGATACAAACTGGAGAATAGGTACTTCCGAAAGCATGACAAAGACCCAATTCTCCTGATTGTTTCGAACTGAGTTTCTTCAGAGACCGAAAGCCAAGATAGACACAACCAAGAGAATAGGTATCTTCTACCATTACAACAGAGTCCCAATTCTCTTGTTGCAAGCTTGATTCACCAGCTCAAGGGTAAGATGAACACAAACTGGAGAATAGGTACTTCCGAAGGTACTACAAAGACCCAGTTCTCCTGATTGTTTCAAGCTGAGTTTTTTCAGTATAACGTCAAAGAAATAAGCCAAAAGCTGAAAGCTGAAAAGCTAATGATGAGCGAAAAAACCCGAAGCTAAGCTAATGAAATTTTGGAAAAACTTTTAAGCTCAAGCGTTTTGCGAACCGCTTCTCATCTCTGCTTTGTACGGCAGTATGGTACCACTACCAACGGTAACGTCACAGCGTAGGTGGGGTGTGGAAGGAACATGGAAACAGCCCGAGTGTGTGATGCTGCAAACCTAACGGAAGTTTGTATAAACCGAGTTCTGTAAAAGCCGCGCTAGTCAAGCGATACGACAACAATTGATAAAATAAGGTCTATCGTACCGTTTGTACAAATAAAAGAAATATCTTCCTCCAAAATGTTGTCATATCGCTTGACCGGCTTTTACAGAACTCGGTTTGTATGTACAACTTCAGGACTGCGGAGTGCGGACACGGTTTTAGCGTTGTATGGTCATTACTTAAGGCCATGCTTTACCTATCTACTAACACAAAGACACACACTACCGTGGGAATAAAGAGAGGCGACAAAGAATACTAATTACAACCTGAACTCCACATAAAAGTCGATGAAACTTGGTAGACTTGAAGTTAAACGTTTTTAGAACACTGTAAATTAGTTCATGATATCCAAATCATTTTTGTTTTTGCGATTCCATCGTGGGAAACATTACTCCTTGGAACTGATAACGTGCAAATGATCAATTTTTTCACTTGATCCTAGGGCAAATAAAGAACGAAACTAACGATCTTGAAATAATTTCCAGTCTTTATAAAGTCATATTTTAGTACTTTACAAACTTTCATGAGATTTGGAGCTAATTTCATGCAGTAATCAGTATTCCAGAATATTTTCCCACATGCCTGTTTCAGGTTGCAGCGTTCCTTGTTTTTACAGTGTGTTTTACATGTGTTAGTAGATAGGTAAAGCATGGCCTTAATTTTATTAATTACCTCTTCATCTTATTATTTTCACCACACACAGCAAATCTTAGTGATGGGCGGTTATCGGTTATTAACCGATTAATCGGTTTATTCTTGGGTAAAATTGACCGAAAAACCGATTTATTTGTAATTGACAGTTAACCTGAAAAACCGGTTAATAGCGCATAAACCGAATAACCGCCAAAATTTAAAATTTTTCAACAATTGTGTATTTCAATTGATAATTTGACAATTTTGAAGAACGAGGCTGAGGGAATTGTAGATTATCAATTAAGATATTTCTCAATCATCAACACATAAGAGATCTTGCTTCTCTTCTTTTTTTAATTTTTGCAATTTTGAGAGCAAAAAAGTGGAAGACTTTGGCGCTCCTAGCGGAATTGTTTGAGAACTAACAGCAATCCGAATGATTTCCAGTTAACCGGTTTATTTGAAGGTTTTCAACCGATTAACCGGTTACAACGATCTCCAATAAACCGTTTAACCGGTATATTGAAATAACCGATAACCGCCCATCACTAGCAAATCTGGTAGCCAATAGAAACGCAGCACAGTGATCATAATAGATTGAACCAATCACAAAACAGCGCATATCATAGCCAATAGGAACACACACAGTGTTATAGGGCATGGCATTACAATGTTTACATTTTTCTCTACCAGTTTGCAGGACCAGAATGGCGTACTACTGGCGCAAGTGTGCGTGATATGGAACAACACAAACGAACCCCTTCTTACGAACACTAACGCAAAAACTACGCCATCCTGCAGATTGATAAGAAAAATGTAAACATTGTAAAAGCTCTATATTGTAAGAAGAATTAATATGTTCTAAGAGTGAACCAGAGACTGGGACCGATTTATTAAGCGGCACTACCGGATAATTTTTCTTAATTTGACCTCGTCGTGACCATTTTTTATCAGTTAATTTATGGAAAGATTACATTATCATAGTTTATAGGGCATTGAACTTGCATCATTGTTGGGGTTCTTGCCCCTAGAGGCAAGAGCCCCTATGCAATCGCGAAGAAAAAATCAAAAGAAGGGGAAAAGAAAGTTCTCACCGGAAAATTGTGTTGTGATTTTATTATATTGTTCGCACAGTCTTCGTCAATATCTTTCTTTGATATAGTCACCAACCAACAATGATGACAATACTGCGTGTAGTTTATTCATAATTATACCTACACCTTACATGAAAATATTGCGTAAAAATTTCCTCGTTTATTTGTAATTTTGCCTCGATGCTATTGTGTCCCGAAAGAAAAAGTAGAAAAAGTTTGGTTGATCAAATATAAGTCAATTTTTACAATTATGATTTATTAATCTGGTTGGGAACACTTCTATCATGATTATTTTTGTATTCTGGATATTGACAGGCAAAGAGGAACCAAATCTCTCGGGTTCCAGATATGAGTAGAACAAGAAGATGCGAATCTCTTTGTTTCCAGATCTTGATATGGGAAAAAATCTTCATCTCTCAAGCTCTAGATCTCGGTGGAAAAAGAAACTTCGGATCGTGCGAAAAAAAAAAAAAAAGAGGAAAATGAATTACCGTTGTCTTACAGTCAAGGAGAAAAATGAAATCAAGAGACCCGGATACTGAGGCACCCAGTCTCGTTTTTTCCCCTTTTCATCAAAAACTCAAAAAGTAATATATGTATGAATTCATTCTATAGAATAACAAAAAAAAGAACCCAGAAACTATAAAAGTCGAGAAATTAGTCAAAGCGAAATAAGAAAAATATATCAACAAAATATCTGTTTACAATCTCACGCCTTGATACAATTACTTAACGATGGTTTATTTAGAGAGTGACATACAAAATTTATAACATTTCAACAGAATTACGTTCAAGGAAAACAAAATTATTGAGGGAATTTTTTCTGGTAACACAAGATGCACGATAAAACTCGTAATACTATAAAAGAACGGCACTTTTTTTTAATAATAAAAAATTAAGATTTCACACGAAGATCTAATATGGAAACTGTAATCCATTTCATGCTCCTTACCGTAAAACTAAATTATCATAACCTAAGATATCTACGGATACAAACCTCCAATTCGTTGAAACAAAGTTCTTAAAAATATACAAACTTTTATCACATCTTCGACAAATATTTTTCAAAACTCGTTTTCGATTCAGGAAATCGAAATTCATCTTCAACATATAATAATAATAATATTAACAGGGATAATAACAAAAATTCATTTTGTAGTCACGATTAAAAAGGTCTTTAAGTACAATATGAAACCTTAATGCTGTACGAATTGGCTTGCGATCAAAAATCACTACCTAAAATTGACTTTTCGAAGTATAACTCCTTTTGTCGAAATTTTAAATCAAAGCAGCGAATGAAACTTTCACCACCTTCTTATTAAACAATTAATAAATTATCACAGTATTAAGATAATTAATAAAAACAAAATGAACAACGATGTAACAATAAAACAGGGTGTAAATTAAATATGAAATAACACTCGCCAAGGCGAACGATTTAAAAGAAGAAAAAGGAATGTGTGATATCAAGTCGTAACTAATAAGGAAAAAGAAGTATTCGGTACAATGAGGACACACTAATATTATGGAGAAAAATAAAGAATGAATCAAAAGCACTGAGAATTGAGATTTTTTTTTATTACAGTCGCGCTGAAAGGAAATTTTCAATTCACAAAATGAGAATAGTGGAGGAAATAAAACTAATTCTTTAACACAGTTTTTCGTTCTAAAAAATTGCTCCCATATTTTTTTCAATCTTTATGCTTTTTACTAGGCTTATCGTGTTTACATTTATACAGCTCTTCTCGTAATTTGGCAACCGTCATTTCTAATTCACGAATCTTGTCTCTTGCTGCGATTAGCTCGTTGTTTTTATCGTCCAATAAAGTCAATTTACAGGCTTCAGCTAGTTTCCGGCACACATATCTGGGCATAGATCATAAGGAAGAATATATCATCAACTTTCGAATGAAAATGGAAGTTTTCACAGATCAGGAACAAATTTACATCGCAAAAAATACACTTTTATTCTTACAGGCATATTCAAACACGAAGAAATAACAAAATAGCTTCTCCAAAATAGTTTTATTTCATAAGTTCAGACGTTTCCTGGTTTCATTCAACTTCGATACTCAGTTCACGTTGAAAATTGCCATGATGTAGTCGAAACGTCTGTGCTCTTAAAATAAAACTATGCGGGAAAAACTATTTTGTCATTTCTCCGAAAAATTACATCGCTTTAAAGAACGAAATAAATAACATATTTTTGAACAATTCTGCTTATTTCGATACTTTGTTAAGTGTAATATGCTGATTACGAAATGGAGGTAATATTTAACTGAGATTAAATAGAGACGGCGTCCAAGTCCGTAATATACCTAGATGATAGTTGCTTCTATACACAACGAGTATTACTTCGTTACTCCTCATTGTATTTATACCTTTTTTTTTTTTTTTTTTTTCAATTAAATGAAACTTGACTCGAGAATTGTAAAACAATTTCTCCTGTTTCTATAAGCTTTTATAAGCATTATAAGGCTCGAAAAATATAATCGGTAGGTAAGGATTGCGTCATACATTTCAATGAATCCAAATAAATTAGTTTTCTTTCAGTAGCGAGATCGTGATAAAGTGAAGTTTGCTCTCAAACTGTCGTTTTAACTTGGATGTATATTAAATCATACATCGCACACCGCCATACTGATAGGGAATGATTTTGATCTATTTCAGACAACAATTGAAACAAAACTGCTTTTCCCTTCACTAAATTCATTAAAAAAATCCTTAAGAGAACGTTCCCGTTCCGACTATCATTACATAGTCTTCATTGAGCGTACGTTATTCTTTCGAGAAAATCCTACAGTGCTTCGCAGCCAAAATTCAGCGTAAACGAAACTAATTAAGCATGCAATGCATTCAACAAAGGATACTCATTCGGATTTCTCGGCCACTCACGTTCGGAGTACAACATCAATAAAGCTTTCGTCATTTCATCATTGAAGTGACCTCGTTCTAGGTACCTTTTGAAATCCAAACCCAAGTCCTGCAACGAAACCTGCAATCAAATAGAACGATTCGATACGGTTGAATAATACATTGGAAAGAATTGAAGTAAATTGAATCTGATCGACTAACTCTTATATTCGGTGATATGTCTCCGCTACTCGAAGTCATCGTTTTGAACAATAGTCGAACAGAATCACATGAGAAGGTGCTCGATCCGACTGGGGATGAAGAAAGCGCCAAAACCGAGTAAATGGACTCGAAAATTATTTACAAAATTGTAAGTTATTCATCTTCGTGGGGGAAAAACAAGACAAGTGCGAACAATCCTTTCAAATAGAAGACGAAAAACAAACAAACACGTGATACAGAATGATTGATAAGGAGTGCGATGATGAATACACGAGAGCCGCTACCTAGCGGGTTTTTTCGGAAACTTGATCACACGATAATGAGGCGCTACTATCGACGCATTCGTTTTTCTTTTTAATTCAATATTTTGAAATAGGGAGAAAAAAAAAAAAGTATTGGCTGATTGCTTTGTTGAGATACTGTCTGATGGTAAAATATTTAAGCTGGTATTTATTAATTGCTCAAGGAAAAGTTAAAAAAAATAACTATACTTCCCTATTTTTAAAAACAGATATTCAAGAAGAGTGTATTAAGTACTCAAAGTGGGGAAACCCTACATCCAAAGTGACTGTTCGACACACTCAGACGTTAGTATGACTATAAGGCACTACAGTACGATAGGTATGCTGGACTGATAACACAGATGACGCCGTTTAGGTTATAAGGTACAAACACGTTTTAGGCACATAACGTTGCGGGACTGACGTGAGTCGTCACTGTCGTCGGTAGCCATCATTTGCATTCCCTGTTGCGTGATGTTACACAAACTGTATTCCTACCTTATAGCCTAAAAGTCGCCCCTGTGTTATCAGTCCAGCATACATATTGCACTATATTATAGTGTCTTAGTATGACACCAAAGAAAGTAGGACTGGGCACGGAACGGATTGCGGATTACAGATCGCAAATCAAAAATTGGCGATCCGTGATCCATATTTGGATCATTTTTCCCCACGCTTTATGATCCGCGATTGATCTGGATCATTTTTTCGTTTATAGTTGATTTGATCCAAATCATTTGCATTGATCCATGTGGATCGCGGTTTGTTTTCTCGCTCCAGATTGAAGGGGAAAGCTCTAGAGAAGGGCTGGGCACGGATCGGATCGCATACCACGGATTACGGATCAAAAATTGACGATCCGTGATCCGGATCAAATTTTCTAGATTCGTGCCCAGTCCTGGAAGCAAGGAGATTATGATGAGCAGACCTATCGTTAAGATTCAAGTCTCTACCTGAGGGCTGCATTACATTCATTTTTCTGTTCTTTGATGAGGTTACTATATAATTATGTTGATAGCGTAGTGTCATTCTACACCCAGAACGCAGAACTTGAATGCAAGTAAGTGCATTAGTGCAACCATCAGCTCCTAAAGACTTAATTCTACACAAGTGTAGCTGCTCCCTCCTTCAATGACTTAATGTTAGTTGGAATTGAAACTATAAATCATTGGGAAGCGGTGTCCCTGGTTAAAGGTACTAGATAACTTCCTAAAGTTAAGGCAAAAGACATGCCTAGAGACAGAGCATCAACTAACGACTTCATGTAAGACACGTATCAGACAAGCGACAACTGGACAACTTATATTGTAAAAAACACTCACGCAGTCGCGTGAGTAGTACACGACTTTTCTTCCCACAATGCAAAAAACATTGAGAGAGTCACTCCCTCTCTTTAAATTAAATACCAATGACCTGTCAATCATGTCAAACATTTGTAGAATAAACAATAAAACTCAGTTTATAAATTCTATCACTACGATGTCAGCACATCAACAGATAACAGAGTAAAAATACCTATAATCCAATAAGGAAACCTGAATTTTGTTATAATTTAGGCTAAGAGTCATCTAAAACCTACAAAACGTCTCCAGAAAAACCACTCCCCCCCTGTCCAAACTGCTACGAGGCTATAACAGTTGTTTCTAATGAAAAAGAGCTCTACAATCATTTTTTCCCATACGTTATTCTTAGCATATTATTAGTCTAGTATACTGTATATTAGTGCTGAGTGGTTCAATTCTTCATCACTTCCGATTCCTGGCATCTCTTAAAGCTATCTCCAGCTGCTATTCCTCTCGTGCACTCATAAATTGCCTTCACGCTATCATATCACCATTTTCTATGCACACTCCACCCCAAAATTCTTCATCTGGAAATCCAGCTACAACGAGATCCCGAAAAATTAAAAAAATCGATGTCGAAACGAAAGAAGCAACCAATCACCCAATAGTCAACCCCTCATTCCTTCCCTCACGCTTCAACCATTCCAAACGTATTAACAAAATACCTCACTTTTCTAACTAGAAAATTCGGTAAAAATATATAGCACCCAAGCCTGGTTTACTCGTTAGTCTAATCTCAAATCTCACTCAAAAAAGCCAGTCCAAATTGAAAATAATCTTTCCATCTCCTGAGACACCTCAAATCAACTATGAACCACTATTAATTATGTACTCATACATGAAAAAATGACGAATAAATCAATTATTAATTAAGAGTGAAATCACCCAGGTAGTCTCGCATCAGCACTTGATGAAGATTAAAAAAATGTACTTAATCATTCAAACTCAAGGTTTTCACTATCGAGTATGACTAATAATAATGAAAAATAGCTAGAAAAATGAACAACCCGCCATTGCCACTATCCGTTCAAAAATAAATTTAACAAAACAAATAAAATTTGACAAAACAAAATTCAACGCTCTAGGGGCTGTGGGAAGCGAGATACAAGTGTACTAAATTTGAATGAAAAGGTTTCATCGGAAATAAAATCCAATGAACCCTTGGTAAAGAATGAACAAAGAATGAACCTGTCGAATGATGAAAGGTTCTTCATCACAATTGGGATGTTAACCTATGTTTGGTAGCGCTAGAATCGCCTTCCTCTCTCGCCGCACTCGCTTGAATTTCTGGGTGACGATTTTACGTTCAATTTATTCGGCCATAAGAAACGAGATTTTCAATTAGTCGTAGATAGCTCAATACTTCACTATTAGAATTACTTCTTTCAGTTATCGATTCTCTTGAAGTGTTTAAACGATTTATTCGCATGAGGACACAAAGTAGGCGCCCTCTATGAAAACTGTGGTGGCCATTTTTGGAAGCTGCCCGAAAAGGGGATGTTACAGAAAATTGTTGAAATCTCAATTTTTTCTTCTTTTAGGTTATTCTATGAATGAAAATAATAAAAAAATGCTCTTACTACTTTTTTGTATGTTTCAATATTGACAAAGATACAGCCCGTTTTAGTTTTATACAGGTTTATGGCAATTTTTGCCGAATCCCCTTTTCGGGCACGACTCTAGCGCACCTACAGTTGTGTCCTCATGCGAATAGGATATAATTTTTTGATATTACGAATTGTAATAATTTAAATCGTATTTGAAAATTGCAAATTCCCCATCATGAAGCATGGTACGTTAAAATTATCCCCCACACGTTCGAGCACGGCTACCAACTTATGCAACTTGGGTTAACATCCCAATACACGTACTGGTAACGAATGTGGTAAACGTATAGGAAAATCCTCTTCTCCTAACGTAAGCAGCTACTCGCCGCTATTTGGAAGAAGCTACTCGTAATAGTGAAAAATTTTTCAAAAAAAGTGAAAATTTCTCGAGAACTACTCATCCGATCCTCGAAAAAAATGCAGGTGCACATCTTCAAATATAATACTACAATATGGCAGAGTTACAAAAAAATCCATCGGGTAGTTTCGGAGGAGTTACGCGGACAAAAAGGTACTCGAAATACTGCAAAATTTCTCAACAAATTGAACATTTCTCGAGAACTACTCATCCGATTTTCAAAAAAATTGCAGGTGCACATCTTCAGATATAATACTACAATATGGCTAAGTTACAAAAAAATCCATCGGGTAGTTTCGGAGGAGTTCCGCGGACAAAAAAATCTTATATATATATATAACGAAACCTGAAATTTTTTTATGCTAGTTGTGATCTATGACCCCTGAAACGTCGAGAAAGTTCATTGCCCACTCCCCCTGTTGACCTTGCTACGGGTGTAATACCTCACTTTTCTAGTTAGAAAGTCGGTAAAAAGTTTCCATTTCACTGGATACAACTACCAGAGAAGGCGCTGCGTGTCTTGCGGCAAAACAAAAAAGTGAGAACATCGTTTCCTCTAGTTGTAGTGTTACACCCATGACCCAAGTCTCAACTCTCAACATGCAGATATTGTGTGTCTAGCAAATGGGAACTTTTTTACAATGCATACGAGTATCGAGTATCAAGTGTCTGACACTTGTACACTGTATAGCCAATGGACGAAGTTATTTGCTTAGTTTGGGAAAATTTGGTGTGAAGTTATACGGTTGTTCACATCATCGAATGAATGTAATTAGAACACAAAGTTTCTGCTATAAGATAAAAAAAAATAAATAAGCCATAATTATTCCGGTTTTAATTCATATAAGTTTATAAATCAATTTGAAAAATTTGGTAGTATTGTACACCAGTATAACCGATCGGCTCGAGAAGAAAAAAAAATCAATTAGGTTGACGAATGCAGCTACTCTTTCTTACTAACCTAAATTCAAGAGGTACAAAAAAGTTAATGAAAATAAATATAATTATAGGTAAATGAAATGAATGAATAAATAAAAATAATTCCCTAGTGTATAAAACTTAATTATTAATTTATAATCAATATCCAAATAATAGCATTCTTACAATTTTTTTTTTCTTTTTCTTTTTCTTTTCTTTTCTTTCCTCTCCTGAATAAAAGAGGCCTACAACTTCCTATTACAGCTATATAAATTGATTTTGAAAAAATCATGAATTTTTATAATATTTTTCTCGTGTCTACCAATTTTATGAAAATACCTATGAAATTTTATATTTATACTTATTATCGAAGATTAATTTTTATTTACTCGTACATTTGAAGACGTTCTGGTGTCCCTATGCGTTTCTGAGGAACCAGATGAAGGGGCGTGATGAACTGGAACATCTGTTGTATCCTTGTTCCGTTGTGTAGAAACTTTTTTGGTCACGCTGACATCGGAACTGCCTGGGTTCACCACAGTAAAGAAGATGGTGTTATTGGCGCTCAAGGTGCCTTCTTGTTCAAGTTTGTTCTTGATCATTTGCACAATTACGTCCATATTATTATTCTTCGTCTGCTTATCGTTCGGGAGAGTTAAGGTGGTTACAGACGGGATTGCTTTATGACTGTTATCATTATTGCTACTGTTGTCTGAACTTTTAATCTGATTCGATGGTCTGTTAACGTTCATTTCTGGGTTATTTGGTTTCTCGTTTGCTGGTTTCTCCTTGTTTACTGGTCTTTCATTCACTGGTTTCTCACTCATTGATCTCTCACTCATTTGTCTCTCACTCATTGGTCTTTCATTACCTAACCCGCCATAGTGTCTCGAAACAACAATATCGTCTGAAAAAATAGGGTCAGGCCGCTGATTTCCTTGCTCCTGGTCCGAGTTACTGTTTAGCGTGATTGCATTTGCATCATCACCTGTAAAGAAAAAAAATATGATACATGTGGAATCAAATAACTCAAAGTACTAAAATATTATTTCATCATTTAGGATAACGATATTCAATCTTGATACGGCATTAGCTAAATGGAAGATGAGGGTTTACTACTCGTATAATAGGAGTTGAGGGCAACCGTTTCTTGCGTGTAGGTATATGGTCTAGTTTGGAGAATTTTATTCTGTTGACACACCTTTGGGATCTTATTCTTAGCCTCGCTCGTGAGGTCACCTATTTTTTTGATAAAAATAAAAAAGGAGAATATTCTAGTGCACCTTGCCAGGCGTTCTGTCGGCGCGAACGCCTTCTGACAAGAAAATCCAAAAACGATACAGGTTTGTCGTCATTCACAAATATTTTAGTAAATCTGAAATATCGTACGTGAACAAACTGGCATTCCATTAATTACGATTTTCATGACTCGGGGAGGATTATCAAGTGGATTGTACTTGACCATGATCCTAGATTTTACAATTTCGCCAGCACGTTGAAAATGGTACGGATTGAATATGCTGAACTCTGTGTTGTCGTCTGAGCGTACCTCACCATCCCAAGTCTGAAATAAGAAAATTAAATCCGTCAGCTTGATCTGCAGAACAGTGCGGTGGAACTAACTTTTATTTCGGTTGCAATTAGAATAAGCCACAAAAAATTAGATAAGAAGGAACTGTGCATTATATGGATTTTTTTTTTTTGGTCGTTTAATTTACAGGATTTTTGAAACTGTTTTAGGAGTCCTTAGTTTTAGGTGGTCTAATAAAATTTTTGTATAGAAAAGGTTCGCGTTGATCTACCTGTAATATAGGTACCGGTACCTAAGTGTTAACATTATAACATTGATTTTAAGTAGGATCAGTTCATAAATTTGAAATTTTTATAACGACTCAACACTACTCAGCATTGAGATGAGAAATAAGTTCAACTTTTATGAATACCTAACCTCTTTAGAAAAAGGGATTAGGTTCAAAATTGAAACAATTTTTTTTTTGTAATTTGTTTTTTCTTCGCTTTCATCTGTTTTCTCTTTTTACAAGCTATTCAATTACCCACACGGAGATAACTAGGAAAGAAATATGGGAGTTGAATGGATCTGTAATAGTAAGTGGACCGGAGGAAGTTCAGAGTGTTAGTAATGGATTCTGTGTTGTTGGAGAGGGCAGAAGTGACTTGAGATGGGATAGGAAATGATTTTTCTGAGGTTTAGGAGATATGGACAGGAGAATAATTGGGACACGGATGATTCCTCAGCATGGCACAGTATTGGCGGGAGGGTAGAGTGAAGACCCCAAGAAGAAGGAAAAAGTAGGTTAGGTGGCTGTACCCAATTCTCAGTCATGCTATGGCTATTTCTTCATGGCGTGAGAAACAAATTGAAAACCAGGAGATTGGGATTTTAAAATTAAACCAAGTTTACTGTAAAGTTGAGAGAATCAAACATTGTACTATGATGACATGATTGGAGAACGATACTACGATTTTAAGTTATAGCCCGGCGAAAAATAGGGATCAGTGATTGAGAAGGAGAGCAAGGCATACTTGGCTGCTAGGTCCATTGCGTCGTGTTCCGGGAGACCGTTATGACCAGGAATCCAGAGGAAGGAAATTGAAGATAGAGAACATGTCAAGGTGTGCAGCAGGATGAGATTGCGCATAGAGTTGGGTGAGTACAGGTCTCGCATAGTTTGAAGAGAAGGGAGAGAGTGGGAAAGGAGGAAGGAGTTATGCGGAGAGGGGAGAAGAGTGAGGCAAGAATTGATGGCAGATAGTTTGACGCAATATACGGAGCCCGAAATTTCCATACGGAAGAACAAAACTTTTCCACCGATAGAGAAGGCGTAGCCAACTTTGGAATCTGCTTTCGATCCATAAGCAAAGCACAGGTTGTGGACGGGAAGGCTTTAATGAGTCTAATGTAAACCATGTTGGGTGATTTTGGTAAGTTAGCCTGGTTCAGGCGAATTGAGGTGCTGAGGATACCCAGGGAGGAGTGTATGAGTAGATAGGAAGAAGAGATTTAAATTTGTGATGGTAGTCTAGATGGGATTCCAATGAAAAGAGTAGGGGGCCAAAGGAGCAGAGAGAAAGGTAAGGAGTAGGGGAAACTGGGCATTTTAGACGCAAGAAAGCTGACGGTGAGCGACAATGAGTGAAATTGTTGAGGAGGACTACCAACCTCAGTGCACGGTTGGAGCGCAGAACACCGAGGGCTAAACGTAAGACAGCAGATTATTTTAGGGAGGTTTTATTCGTCTGTCTATAGATTTAGGATCCGTAGTCCAGTTCAGAGTGGATTCAAGAATTGTACAGCTGAAGGTCCAGCGTGTGGCTGTAACAGTGCGAGTGGAGGATATTCAGTAAGTTTAGGCTTTTGGCTTTCAAAAGTTTTACGGGGGGCGTTCAGAAGTACTTTGAACCAAAAGTGAGGTAGTAGGAGATGGGAAGTTGATCTGGAAAATCTGGAGAGAAAGGGTTTTTTAAGTAGGTAGAAGAGGAAAGATGGAAGTGAAATTTATATAAAGTAGAACATCTATTCGAATTCTTTTCTCTGCAACATTTTACTTCATATCTGTTATGAACTCTCATGTTTAGGAAAATAAATAAATAAATTTTGAAATTTGAAGCGATCTTCATCTTAAAACAGTATACATAGTAATGTCTCTACTTTCCTATGAAGATCAAGTGACCACATCAGTACCTCCCTTCTCGTATTAACCAAGTACACCTATTTCAAACGACTCAACCTCCCTCATCATGATCTTCAATGACTAAATATTTTCCTCGTTTTTGGTCCATGATCTTTAATCCATGTTATCGGTATATTTCGATTTGATATTGACGAAAGGGAAGATAATCAGATTAACACAGAGAGTAAAATGATGAAATTCTATAGGGCAAGTACAGTTCCAGTCGTCCTCTTGTCAATAATATAAAATTATAAATGTAGGTAAATCGAATCTTGCATTACCACCAAGAGTTGAGCTGGACGATCTAAGTGAATCTTGTAAGTTAAGCCGACTAGTTCAACGGCCGAAGAAAAACTCACAATGCCGTACCAACGGTCATACTGAGGCTCGCCTTCATACTCGAAAACTTTCGGACAAGGAGAAATGAGTTGTTCCCGTGCGTCACTACTTGTGATCAACAAGGTAAGTGGAAATAACACGAACAGCTGTAAAAATTCAAAAATGGATGAGAGTTGGAGAAACAATATTCTGCAGTGAGTATCTCTGAGTTCAGAACATTCAAAATATGGAGGTCGCTGGCAATATTTTTTACGTTTCTTCTTTGTTTTCTTTTGAAGGAGACAAACAAGTTAGGATTCTAAAAAAACAGTTTTCTGCGTTTTTTTTCACTCGAAACCTTCAATACATTAGCGGTTCAAAAATATACGAGGACGTATATCCGGTAAAAGGGCGTCCGCTCAATGTATTTCTCATGGGACGGGCGCTCTTCTGCTAGAACCCTCCTCATGTGTCGGCCTATTATCTTAATGCTCATATTGTATATTAATTTGAGCGACTTACTTTAAAAATCTGGGATATCACAATTTTTGTGTTGATCGGCCTTTGCGCGCACATAATGGAAATGATGCTTTGCTTCTTAGCGCTCTAAATTTACAAATCACAATCAAAATTAATTCTAGTGCTATAGCTCCATGAAACAATGAAACCAATGTACGGTAGTAAAATGATTAATTTGTTTTCCTTTGATCCCTTATCACTTTCTGCTGAAAAAGTCAAATATGTATTAAAAAAGTTTCTCCTTGCTGCACGTCTTCTGTAGCAGGACAAACAATTTATTTTTGTTCCAACGAAAATAAGTTGAATAAATTTCAACCTCGTGCTTACGTGACAGTTTCAACTTTCTTCACTAGTCGTGCTATTGACCGTAACACGCTTTCGCACTGCATTATTTAGGTGAGTAGGCAAAGGTAAAGGTTATTATCAAGCAAATAGAAATGACATATTTACCATTTGATGAACAACAACATGGAATCAAAATAAAATTTATCCAATTTAATTACTCAGCGCAATTTTCACTTTTTATGACGAGTCGAGAGTTAAAGCAACGAATGATCGTAACTATATTAATATCTCATCTTTGAGCAAAATATACAGAACAGCATATGATTGCATGTAAAATCGTTGACCAACTGATGTGACAGACAATAAATGGATATTACTACTGCGACACTGCGGGGCGAGAGACGCGAACGCGTGTATGTTATCCTAATTATAGATTATTTTTATGCAACGTTTACTGAATTGCGACTCGAGCTTTCTTAATTAACAGCCCGCAAATAATTATCAATCTCAATTGAACGTGGCAGAACTTACGTACGTCTGAATCAGTATACAAAGTTGGTAAGACTGATTATGAGTCATAAGAAATACAATCAATTATGAAATAGTTTATTAAAGTCACGTATCATCCTGAGACAATAGACTCGTACATTGTCGTGAAAATGACCTAACGCTTTCAAGATTTATTTTTCATACACATGGTCTTGAAGAAGGCAATGAAACGGTCCGAATGCGTTGAACTTTTTCAATATATGTATTATGCTAGTTTTCATCGTTGGGAAACCGATTTTAAGCGGACTAATAACCATTATTATTACCTAATTCTTAAACACGCAATACTACTCATCCATAATGTAAAAAAAACGACCTCGAGAGTCAAAATTTTTCCAAATCCCCCTCGTATCATATAGGTATAGCTCGAAAGTCGAAATTTTTCTAGGTCTCCTTCATATCATATATTATAGCTCGCGAGTCAAGATCTTTCTAAGATTCTCGGTTGGACGGCGCACGGCAGATTTTTCAAAAACAACTCGGAGCTGCACACCTCGCCAGGGGGGGGTCTCCACCCCCTCTGGACCCCCCCAACTGATTTACTTTCAGTCAGACTGAATAGATAAGGCGTAGAACACGTTCTTTGTTTCGAAATTTTCTGGTATAGGCAAATAAATAAAGATCATATTTCATGTCTTTCTCAGTATATAAGACTATTTTGCGGTTGAATTTTTTATTTATTCCACCTACCCCACCTTCTTAGAGGAAGGAGAAGGAGAAGCTTAAAGAAAGTGAGATTATCCATTCCTCGAGTTTCATATTATAATTTTACTTTTCTAATTGCGCTTATGGATTTAGATCTAGAAACTATGATTGTTGAGTATAAGTACTCTGGTGAAACTGAGTCCAAAAAAATTTCTGGCATAGCCAAATAAATGAAGATCATGTTTCCTGTCTTTTATATTCTATCAGTGATCTTGAAATATTTTAGTCTAGGCTTCTACTAGGTCAAGAGTGTTCGTGAGATATTACTCGTTTACCCAGTTACCTATCTTGGCCTCGTATAAGTCTTGTATGAGAAATATTTTGAGGTATCACCTATTGTATTCAATGGTATGAAAAAATTCAAGTCTTCTATGCGAAATGTGAGGTATCGCCTTTATGAGAAATATTTTGAGGTATCGACTCTCGTGGGGCTCACTCGCTTTTCTTGCTGTTGTATTGGAATGGTATGAAAAGTTTAAGTCTTCTATGAGAAATATTTTGAGGTAACCTTCCGTGGGGCTCACCCGCTCCGCTCGTTCGCCCCCTGTCTTGCTGTTGTATTGGAATGGTAAGAGAAAGTTTAAATCTTCTATGAGAAATATTTTGAGGTATCGACTTTCGTGGGGCTCACTCGCTCCGCTCGTTCGCCCTCTTTCTCGGTCCCTATCTCGGTTTAGCATAAGTCTGATATAAAATATTTTGGGCTTCCGCCTTTCGACCCCTTCCTTGCTGTAGATTTCGAAATTTTTCCAAGTCCCAAGGTCATTTGCACGGACGCAAACACCTCGGACGCACGCAAATTATGAAATCAGGGTAGGGATCAGGATTTCAAAATTATCCCAAAGTCATTTGTACGGACGCACGCAAATTTTGAAATCACCATGCGGGGTGTACTCGCAAGTTTCTGAATCATCTACGGGGTAGAGATGTGCACGGACGCACGCGCACGTTCGCACTGATTATTTTCAGTTCAACGAATTACAAAATTTCTCATTTATTCTCCTTACCCCACCTCTTTGAAGGACCGTGAAGGAGAAACTCAAAGAAAGTGAGATTATCTTTAGAATTGAAAAGGTCTATGCGCCTCGCCAGGGGGCCTACCTTTTTAGCTACCTAAAATCTGTTGCTACCTGAAATCTGTTGCTACCTAACATGGGATGCTATGGAAAATCTGTCGTTTTTATCTGTCGCTCGATTATGCTCGATTTTTCAGAAATATTTCCTCGATATACAAGACGTGTTCCACGTCAAAAAAAAAAAACCTTGGAACAAGTTTCCTATTAAAAGGCCCATTTCTACGTATACCCGTTATCATCAAAATAGAATCAAGTTATAACTGTTCGGTATAGATTTGGACAAATATTATTTTTGTCCGTCATTTTCAGCTCGCAGTATTTGATTGCCTTGAATTCTGCTTCCCAACCTTATGAAAGGTCCGTTTTCCTGGAAAATGAAATCAAATATAACCTTTGTACCCGCGCGTATAATATGGAAAAAATTTTCATATCCCGTATCAAGTTTTATTCATTTTCCAAAAAAAAAAAAAAAAAAAAAAAAAAATGTAAATACCTAATACATATATTGCTTAGTAAAATAATGAAGGCTAAGGATACCGGTCCGAAAATAGTTAAAATTTTATCGTCTCGAAAGTGGATGGAGGTCATTCATGACATTATCAGCTCGTGTCGTCATTTTTGTCTCGCGATTTCGTGACGCAAATTTCAAACAGACCGCAACCTTCGGAGACAAAAAAATTTCAGGTGCCATGTTCGTAGGCCTATTCATACTCCTATTATGAAATTTTTCCAACGGAAAATCCCTATTACATATTAGGAGGTACATAGTCCCAGGAAATTTTCTCAGGTGTTCACATCCACGTCCGCTACCAGGTACGCTCTTTGCGATGTCATTGATGACGTTGACCCAATAAGGGGATCTTAAAAAATGGTAGTCCTCATTTTTTATAGGGAGGGACTTGGAAACTTTCTCTTGGAGTATCCAGTTAATGAATAAGTTAAGCTACGGGGGACCTAAATGACAAGGGGACAAGCAGTAAGAGCGAATGATGGAATGGAATATAAGTTATTGAGAAAATTAAGCACCCAGGGAGAAGGAGTCAGTCAGGCTTGAATAGGTCAGCGCAAGGTTGAATCCAAAGGGAAAATAGAGTCTAAATTGTGATCGTAGGCTAACACTGGTGTTTCTGCTCATACTTTTGATGTGGTTACATTATCAAAAAAATTCTTGTCCGTGTACGGCAACAAATTGTCGATCTATCGCTGAATTGAAGTGACCGACTGCGACATTCCTTCATTCATTGCAAGCGAGTGACCTATGGTGAATGTTTACTAAAGTTGTTTGTAGATTTTTGTGCGCCAGTTGCATAAAGACTATTTGTGAACTGAATAATTTGTTAGAAGTAATTATACTCAATATGACAATTCTCTTCTAAACTCTAATGAAATGTTGAAAATTCGAGAAAAGCAAGCATGTGTTTCTTAACTGAGTTTCACACATCAACAGTCTCCATCCTTCTCCAATTTTTATTATTTGAAAAGAAGAAAGAAATACTCTCGCTTCTAGCGCTAAGGCTGCACACATTTCACTCATTGAAAAAATATTTCAAACGATTTCGAAACGTTGAAAGATACTGTACGAAAAAGATGCACGTTATGGCATTGGGGAGGGCGAGAGTACTCCTCGAATATATTCATCTTTCTGCGATATTAACTTACTATAAAAAATGTTTAACCGTAGGTACTATAAATAAGCTATAAAGACGAATCTGAGTCTTGAGAAGACAATTACATAAGTCTGGGACATAATTTAGACGTCGCGTATATCAAATGAAATTTTCGTGGGAATAAATAACTATAAAACCCCTGTGCATATGAATGCGTGCACTGTGAACAACACAAAATTACATTCACAGACGGCAGATTCGTGAATTGGACCACAATGATATATATCCAAATTCGTTAACCAATTGTAAAACATCTCATAGGATCTAGATCATGAGTTAAAATGAGCAAAAATAAGTGCTTAACGCGAAGTGAAATAGTTATGTACGCGATAAAAAAAAATCTATTAATTCGGCCATACCTAATTTACCTCGATTAACTGATTCATGTTGTAGCGTCACAAATTACGGGAGCGCGGGGATATCTGCCTCGAACACTGGATCAGCCAAGAAGGGGTCCACCGTAAGAGGGAGAGAGAACACAGGTATGCCAAAAAATTTTTCGATTTTGTATGAGACTAGAAATGCTCAAAAGTATAGGCCAAAAAGAAATAAATTTCGTTAATAAAAAAGGAAATAGAGATTTTGATCCAGTCTTCGAGAGAAAATTACAGAAGTCCCGGACGTAAAGATGCGAAGCCACATATTTAGCGCTTTAGGGGAGGGATAATGCTCGCTAATAATAAGGATCCAACCCTTAGATGAATTTGGAGGGTATATTTAGCAGACCTAAAGACGTAAAGCAATCAGTAAATAAGACGTAAATGAACGAAAGAGAAAAGAAGAAATTCATTTGGTCAGCACATGAATAATGTAAAGAGGAAGGGCGAGAACGCCAAAATATTCGAAAAATAAAATAAAATCAAAAGTGTCAAGTGACATAAAAGCCGCGTTGCGAGGAAAATGATACGAGTAATTCGCATAATAAGATAGGCTAGGTATATAGAATGTCTTGACAAATTAAAATAAAATGATGAAAAACAATAAAAAGGCCAAATCATCTCAATACACCCCTGGGACATTCATATCAGTGATTTTGAGTATCGAAAGAGTAATAAACTCGAGGGAATGTAGCCCCAGTGCAAAAAGTATACCACAAAGTAAGGTACGGATAGGAGGTCGAACCTCCTCTCACAGCATAGAACACGTGAATAAAACTCCGGCCCAAATCAGTTGCAGAATAAAAACAAGCCCGTTAATGAAAAGAAATATAGTAATAAAATTTGGAAAGGAAGCTGTAAAGGAGAGGACTGGAGGCGAAATATTCAAGAGAACTGAAACCAGTGGAAAGAAGCCCTTACAAAAGTAGCAGAGAAGACAATCCCAAAAGAAAATAACCTAGGGCAGTAAAGAAGAAGAAATGTTGAATGACAAGTGAAATACTTGAATTGATGAACAGAAGAAGAGAAGTCGAGGATAGAACTTCGGAAGAATACAAAAGGGCACGTAAAGAGGTCGCGCAAAAGTGTAAACAAGAGAAGATCAAATGATACGACGATAGAGAAACTGGAAGAAGACAACAGGATACAAGAAGACAAAAGCGGTGAAAAGCATGGCTGCAGAGAAGAGCTGGAAACAATATGGAATCAATATAGGAGAGTTATATGGTGACAATAACAGAATAAACAACAACCTTGACAAAAGAAACGTTGACACTGCGCCAGAGATAACAATGGAAGAACTAGAGAAGCAAATAGAAGGTAAGCTGTGGGTAGTGATGAAATACCAGCAGAGGGGATGACGTGCCTCATAGAAGATGGTACCAAAGTACTGCTAGCACTACTAAACGAAATGTATAAACACAGCAGCATTCCTACAGACTTTGAAAGGTTGACCTTCATCCCAATCCCAAAGTAAGTGACTTCAAAAAGATACTCTGAAAGTGCTTTCATCAATTGTGGACAAATAAATAGAATCAAAGATTGGCCGTTCTATGGATGAAAGACAGCATGGCTTTGGAGCTGAAAGAAGAACACGAGATGCCACAGCACTCCTGAAGATAAATTTGTAACTTTTCATGATCCGGCGGGCCATACATCAAAAAATGTAACATTTTACACGAATTATTTCCAATATTTTTGGATAAATTTAGTATACAAAAAAACGTGAACTGATTATTTATTAGTTACTAGATGAGAAACTTAAGCTCATCAAAATTGGGGGTCAGGTGAGTATGTTGCAAACGCATCAAAATAGTCAAATGCTAGAATGGTTGAGAACTCTTTCGTCGTTGGCGCAATGGAAGTGCCTGAAGAGTACCAAATGGAACTAATAGATCTGAAAGCCGATTTTTCTCTGCTCACTTTGTTTTCAGAGACCCCTTTGCGAGAATTTTATAAAATTATGCCTGGTGTTAAATATATTCCAACATAAGAACCTTTGCTTTCTTTGGGTCTACATTTGTATGTGAAAATTCTTTCTCGCTCATGAAAAATACAAAAACTCCGGAAAGAAGCAAGCTGAATGATGAGCATTTGACTGCTTTGATGCGTTTGCAGCATACCTACTCACCTGACCCCCAATTTTGATGAGAATGCCTATGAATTGCAAAGACAAGTTTCTCACTAGTAACTAATAAATAATCAGTTCACGTTTGTTTGTATACTAAATTTATCCAAAAATATTGGAAATTATTCGTGTAAAATTTTACATTTTTTGATTCGAACAACGAAAATTTCTTCATTTTTTTGTATTTTGGTATTCGTATCGCGGGCCATAGAAGCATGCGGCCCGCGGGCCGCGGATTGCCCATACCTGGTTTATATGGATCAAAATGGGGAAATCATGTACCGATGTAAATGAAGTTGCCTGATTTGTTTTTCATATAGCATACAATGTATAGGTACTTGAAATAATTTGCTAGAAAATTTGTATAGGTAATCGACTTCACCTTTATCCTTTCGGATGCGATTAATTTCGCATTCAGAATAGTTTGTTAGCATTATAGGCCTATGGGCCTATAGGTAGCAAAAAAATAAAGCACCTCTTCTCTTGGTGCCAGTGTCTGAGTTGTAAAGATGTAGCCAAGTTTATAAGGCTTTTGATAAGTTGAACGTTATTGAAAAGTCGATACCATAGAAAATTCAGTATTTACCGAGTTCATTTCAACGAAGAAAATCAGGTTTGTTTATATTCTTACTCTCTTCTTACAAATATCTCTCACAGAATATTCGAATACGATCGATCTACTTATCGAAGCTGTGAGATTTTTTTTTTCAATATCAAACAATTGACCTCATTTGTGGGCTGTGCACCGATATTTTTTTCGAATGCGACCTAACAAAAATAGGAAAATATTAATATGGACCACATTTCATTCTTCATTTTGCTCAAGAGCCGATTCTTAAGAGAATCTTTAAAAATTTAAATTCAATCCGAGCTCTCTTTCATCTCTTCAGCTCTCTCCATTCCGTTCTCAACTAATCTCATAGCACAACGCGTTCACTTAGGTTTTCTCACCGTCCATTCAATAAAGCTCCACCTCCCTTTCATCTCGACACCGGGTCACATTGTCTTTCCAACAAAATGACGCAGCAGATGAAGCTGCTAAAAAAGCAACGTCTAAAATAACTGACCCCATACCATCACCTGCATAAGAGTTAAAAATTTACTATTCAACTGGAATCTCGAAGCACTGGAATAAAAATTGGAAAGATCAAATAAACAATAAATTACACAAAATAAAAAAAGAACCAATCATCTTGTCCTCATCTCAGAGAGAATCAAGACTGGAAGGAGTAATACTCTCCCGTCTAAAGATAGGACATATCCGTCTAACGCACTCTCATCGCTTATTAAACCTTGCCCCCTCCCCTCCTGTTCTCCTGTTCTCCTGTTCTCACTGTCTGGGAGATAATCTACGAACTGTGGAACATTTTTTCACTTGTCTCAAATCTGAACTCAAAATTCCGTCATCTATATCAATTCAGCATTAAATAATAACTCCAATAACGTAAATGGAACTCTTCAATACTCATGCTCAACCCAATTTTACGAATACATCTAACCTTAATTACCTATAAAATAATTTCATGATTATTACGATGTTTCCTTTTCTTCATAAATATAGTCAGACCTTGGTAAGTCGAATCCGAAAGGAACCATGAAAATTGTTCGAGTTAGCTATTTTTCGAGTTCTTGAAGTTCGACTTGGAGCAATGAATAATTCGACTTAGGAAAAATTCGACTTACTCATCTCTCCTTAGAACCAATTCAGATTTTTTTCCTAATACAGTATATTTTTATGTGTTTTAGCCTGTAAAGCAGATATCAAATGGTACTTTGGCAAAATTTAATAAAAATAGTGTTCGGGGGGGGTCAGAAACTGCATGTTTCTACAGAAAGGATTGATTGAGAAGGCAAAACGCTCGAGTACTCTTAAACGTGCGACTTTTAGAGGTAAAAGTGAATAATTTTTGGTTCGACTTAGTCATTGTTGTGTTCGACATGCGGCGACAAAAAATGTACACACTTAAATGGGAATGCGTCGGGACCGGATTAATTTTTTTGACTTAGCTATTTTTTCGACTTATCTGGGTACGACTTATCAAGGTTCGACTGTATTAAGATGATTTATCTTCCTTTATACTCATGTCAAACAGCTCGTTAAAAATAAAATAAAAATAAAAATTCTTTATTGATACATTTCTTAAGTACGATTTGAGGTCTCTCCAAAAAAATTTACAATTATATCAATAGCTCAAGCCTCTTTTCGAAGATAGACCCCCAGGGTATGGAATCAATTACAAAACACATGGTGTACAAAAAAAATGACGGCTTCGCCCTAACAAAGTTAAACGAGGCACGCAGGGAACCTGTTTAATGAGTCAAATTGGATTTGATATTGAGAATTCTAGGAAGCCTAGACCTAATATAAAGCTAGTATAAAGAAGTCCTCGACCTACTATAAGCCTAGTACAATATAGTTCGAGAGTCTAAATTTTTCGTGATTCTCGAGCTATATTTATGATAGGAAAGGGACTTGGACAAATTTCCACTATCGAGCTGCGTATATACGGTAGGAGGGGAACTTGGAAAAATTTCGACTGTCGAGCTTTACATGACAGGAGAGGGACTTGGAAAACTTCCTGTCATATATGGCTCGAGTGTCGAAATTTTTCAAAGCCTCCCTCCTATCATAGATGGCTAGAGAGTCGAAATTTTTCCAAGTTTTTTTTTGGACGGCGTACGGCAAATTTTTCTCAAAAAAAACCCATAGAACAGGTTCCTGTTAAAATAAAAACTTGCAGTCTACTTTCTTTGCTGCTCGAGGTTGTTTTCAGTAACTGTGTCAGTCAAGGTAAACAGGGAACCTGTTTCATGGAGGGATCTTCCTGTATACTTTTTCGATATAAAGATTAAACTTTGCTCCTCACCAACTTGTGAGTTAAGGCTTGAAAGTACGAATTTTCTCAAGTTCCTCCCATCCGTTATTGTTCAATATTCAGAATTTTTCAAGTACCTTTCTCATCATGTTATATAGCTCATAAGTCAAAATTATTACAAGTTCCTACCTCATAATGTTATAATTAGAGACGTGAATTTTCGGCCAAAAAAAAGAGATATCGGCATTTAAAATCAAAGATTTCGGCATTATTTGGCAAAAACAAATTTCAATTCATGATATATACTACAAATTTTAAGATACGGTATTAAAAAAAAATTACAGAAAAACAATACATGTTTTTCAACGTTATCCTGCATAAGGCATTGTCTTCGATCATTTAAAAGATATTTGTAGTCGGAAAATGAACGCTCTGTATCTTAGAGACAATTGGAGCGTAGGCGTAGACCTACTTAGTATAATTTTTGGCCACTAAGTTATCAGATAAACGATTCCAGTATTTACTGGCTCATCGTTTTGTCATAAACTCCGTTAGGTCACTGATTTCATGAGTAATGTTGTACTACACGTACTTACGGATTGATTATTATTAGAGCCCTATTCATGATTCATGAATCACAAAAGTATGAATTGTATTCCATTTTCGTAAGAAAGATTGCTGTTTCGGCATTATTCAGGATTTATCTCATTTTCGGCATTGATCCCCCTTTCGACAAAATAAAAATTCTTTTCCAGCCTCCTACTACTAGGATTCGTGCTTATCGTTCATTTTTTCTCATCTGCTCTCAAATAAATCGAAATTCTTCAAAGTCCCTCCCCCATAACCTAATAGTTTGAATGGCGATATCTCTCCAAATTCCCTCCTATGATAGTTCGAGCGAAAGTCGAAATTTTTTCAAGTCTCAAGTTTTTCCGGACGGTGCCTTGCCCGGCCCCATAAGACGCGTTTCCTAAATAACAAGGGCAACAATTATAGGAGAATAGGATTTTGACCTCAATAAATTTGTCAGTGTGTGAGTGCCTTGTATTTTACAGGAGATATACGTCAAAATCATTTAAACCTACAAAGGTATATTATTCATCAAATTTTCTAAAAAAAAAAAAAAAAAAAAAAAAAAAAAAAAAAAAAAAAGAGGCGTCACGTTTCAAAAATAAAGAGACGTCCGTCTAATTTATCCGATGTACGTACAACACTCTAGTATCAAAATCTTTGTCATTTATGTCTCGTGGGTATATTTCATGTGGATTAAAGTCAATATATGCATTCGTTCAGTAGGTAATTATTCTCGTTCACGAAATCCAATTTTTCGAAACTTATTAAAAAAAACTGGAGTGTCAAGCATAATTTGAAGATAATTTTTAATGATAGAACGCCCGACGCTCCGTCCTGCTGGAAGCTCCTTCCATAAGTACTTTAAAACACGTCCTTCCAGAAGTTTTCCTCAACGTCCTGCCTGCAGGACACCTTACTACTAACATACAGCAACACACTTGAAATTGTAAGGTTTCTGGCAGGACCGCAAAATGAAAATACATCCTCCAAATACGTCCGAGCACGTGGAACGCAAAATCAATTTTACTACTTCGAAGAAAACATATGGAAAATATAATGCATCTTTGTTATTTTTAAAATCGTCCTATCATTACACTGGAAACGCCGATTTCAATTTTCTTTTTTTTTTTTGCGCTACAACTACTACACACACTGAATTGGTTCCCCATGTTATTTTGTTTCCCAACTGCATACTGCATACGAGTTAACGTGAAGCAAACTGCGTGAAGCAAACTGCGTCCTCATGGAAGGACTTTGTGGCCTGCCGAAAGTATGACGGGCGTTCTATCATTAAAGAATTATGAAAAAGTTGAAATTCATCATTCATTGACTTCATAGTTTAAAAACCTAAAATAACCTTGAAATTTAATGTGAAGCTACCGACGTTGAGTTCAAAATTTATGCCTACTTAAAATCTAATTTGTATCGGACTAAAAGAAAAATAAAAACATCTGCATATTGCTGAAGATTCATATATCCATATTCATAATGCATACTACATAAAATACAAATACAGTGAAGGCCGCTTAATGTGTTCACGCTTAATAGAATAATTTTGGTTAAAAGAATCAGCATGGGTGGGAACGGTCCGGCTGTATCTAAATGTGTACTAATTTTGCCGCCTAATGTGATCAAAAAGCCGTTTAATAGAATCGATTTTTCTTACAAATGCAGTGAATTTTTCGGCATTGTATGACAGAATGCTCATGTTTCAACTTATGTACAGTTTGTGAACAAAAACGATCGCTTATCACCCGACCAACGGAGCACCCGATTACAGTACAGTATTTCTATCATTCCGTGGTGGGTGTTTTATCAACGTGCACAGATACAGAACAGTTTTTTTGACAATTTGATTTATATTATACTTAAGAAAAATACATCAAAACAAGCAACCCGCGGGCGGGGTGTTATGAGGGTCGGCGAATGACTGAGTTATTTCTGATAAGAAAAATATGGATTGAGATCGACACAAGGTGCAGGAAAATAGAAATGATAAAATCTTTGAGCGCTAAAACACAACTAGAAAGTAGGACCAAGTACAAATTAAAATTGAATTGAGGATTACAAAGCTAGGATATCACATTTACAATCAATTTTTGATCATCCTATTTCCTACTTTCTTATTTGTAATTATTCATTTCATATTCCCATCACGTTGTAAGACATTCCCTTTTATTTGTATTGAATTTCATTCATATTGTTTGAACCACCTTTTCAAGAATTCACATCACATCTTTTTGATTCTATTTGTAGAAGCTAACACTCAACAATTAATAAGCAATAACCTGAAATAAGCACCGTTGAGTACCTACAAACAACGCTGATATTACACCCTTCCAACAATTGTCATTTTCGTCATGAGATAAGAATAATACTTAAGTAACTCAAATCGTAACACCACGTAGAATTGAAATCCTTGATTAATTAATACTACCACAAGCTTCATTTGTCTGCTCAAAACCCAACGATGTAATTATTATACTACGTTTGTAGTCAACTTCAAAGTACTTAGAACTAAGTAGGTAAATTAAAATTCAAAATTGAATCGCGGACCACAAAGCCGGGGTACCGCAATTGGCGATTTATGATCAACTTTTAAATCATTCTGTTCCCTACGTTTTTATTCGCAATTATTCATTTCAGTTTCCCATTGCATTGTAAAAAATCTTATTTCAACCGTATTTATTAAAGGAAAATAAATTTATAATTCCCTAAAATCAAATTTATTAATAGGCTGATCAATGCAAACACATGCAAACACATGCGAACACGCAAAGCCACAAAACCAGATAGGCTACAAAACTCTTCTCGGCAGAAAATTACGCCATCAGAATCAACGACGACAAAAGGATGAACATTGTATAAGATTGAAACGCAAAACGCATTAACGCAATAACGCACAAAGAAATAAACAAGATACACATCATGACACAGTATCATTAAAAATACCCACAACTTACTGCGTTGTGGACTACCATGCTGTGACGTCAGCGTCTTAACTGAGACCAAAAAAGAGAAACAACAAACAAGCTAGGTAGCGGGCTACCTAGTAATAGGGTCGGCTTGAATGTGAGTAACTATCATTAAAATAAAATGTATTTGTATCCAATAAGGCGCTAGATATCAAAAACTGATAACTTGCGGATAGTAGAATTGTTCTTAGAAATAATCTCTCTGGCGTCCAATTTGTTAGGAGCTGAGCAATCTCTGATGAAATATAATCTATTCATCAATACTCTCGCAATCACATTCTATTGAATATAGACTAACCTAACCTCCACTTGAGTACAATCTCATTTCATAAAAATGGTAAAAGAAACAAACGCCCAACAATTAATTGATAAAAGAAGCTTTGTGAATTATGTTCTGCTTTTGTCTATCTATCTGTATATCTGTCATATTAGCTTATAGGCACAGTGTATCAAACCAAGTCATAGGAGTATTTCCAGCAAGCTCCTCCTTATAACGATACCCACATTCCGATATCCACATTCCGTCAAAACCAAAAAATTTGATTCCAATACATCTTTGTAAACATTGCGAAATAATATTGATTTCGATGATATTTGGTTTCTAACTCAGGCATAAGATAACCAGTACTAGAAACTAAATACACATACCTTACACTGCAAGTTGAAATTATAAAATTTCAATAATATGATTATTCACCCAAACTGTTCCTATTCATACTTCATGCTTTCCACTTAGCTTTTCACGTTCTATCAAATAGAACTACAAACTCAGATTGGAGACTATAGAATCATTGTAATTACATAGGTACCGATTTTATGATCAGGATACTCAACGATCATTCATTTTATATTTTGCTCTACCTACCGCTTCACCATTCACATTATTTAGAACAATTTCAAGAATTCATATTTCATCACTCTCATTCTTTTCCATCGCAATTAAGACATTTGGTTCCATTTGTAGTCATCTGATAATCATTAAAATGAAATAAACTTACAATTTGAACATATCAAATTTATTATTGCGAACGGTGGAATGTTCGATATAATCGATAATAAAGAGGCTACTACTTTTATTGTTTGCAATTCCGTTCCTATGTGATTCCTACCCATTACAACAGTTGAATATAATCCAAAAGCAAAATGCAATGATAACACCCAAAGAGCCAAAGACTCGACACTGTACAGCATACGGCTCACTCGACCATGACGTCAGCGTCTAAACTCAGATGAAGAAGGAGAAATAAAAAGTGATTACAATACGGTAGGCCGCGCAACACGGGCCGACCCTAAAAAGTGATTACAATATGGTCGGCTCCGCGACACGCGCCGACCCTAAAAATGATTGATGATAGTGAAAAACAGACGCGTATCAACGAATTTTTTTCATATAAAAAGTGAAACTGTATATTCTGTATGAATATGTGTACGCTAAAAATTATCTGCGCTACAATTTTGTGTTGTAGTACATACAATAAAAAAATTATGACGTGAAAAAAATTTTTTTTTTTATGAAATTTCCACCCCCGGGTTTTAGAATCAGTCGGTTATTACGATCACTTTGACCGCGAACGAAAGCGATCACATTACAGCGGCTTGCACTATAAATTCCTTGCACTTCTTCTTCTTTCTTCGTTTGGTTTATCATGAGACTACCAAAGTAGCACAGCGCTCAGGTATCGATTCGGATTAAAGCAAAGAGTACATTAACTGTAATCTAACGGATTACGGCTAAGTATTCAGTTATTTCACATCCAGATTTTATTTAAGAGGTCGAACGGGTGGAGTTGTCTCAAGCGACTTGTGTCCTTCTGGTCACTCAGGAATTGAAGGGCTTCAATATTTAGATGTTTGCGTCCTGCTAGCCAGAGTCAAACCTTAAGGACCTCATGACAACAGAAAAAACTCGAAAAGTGATCCTTTCGTAGAGGTCCCAAAAAGGATCACGTGAAATTTTTGGACTCGAGCGCCAATGAGAGTTTGAAAAGTATATTAATTCTCGTATTATCGGTATTCTACTGATACGAAACTGCGAAGCACAAATTGATAGACCCGAGAGTTGAAAAATCTACCTTCAAAAAAATAATTTAAGATAAAATTTCAAGTTACAAATTCAAAGTACCTACTTGAAGCAATAATAGTTTAAAATTTCTTCATAGGTACTTTAACAACATGCCTGAAAAATTTAAAGTCGTTATTTCCGGCATGTCTGGACGTTTTCCGGAATGTGGAGACGTCTTAAAATTCAAGGAGAAACTCTACGATGGTGATGAATTTGTAACACTCGACGACAGAAAATGGCCTGTTGGTTACAGATACAAATGTATGTCATTTTTTTTCCTTTCTTAACAACTCCAGTAATTCTTTTACAAATTGTAACGTTAGGTAAATCCAGTAAAATTTTGTTTCAGTCATGGAGAAAAAAATGATTCCGGATCACACGGGAAAAATGTCTAATATTCATAAAGTGGATTATACAGTTTTCAAGTTGAGTTCTTCAATCCACAATAGCAATGACATAATGAATCGTGTATCCTCGGAGCCGTCTTTTGAAGCTATAGTCGATGCAGGTGAATTGGTTCAATTCAGTATGGTGATCCTTCCTACGAAATTGTATCTCAATCAAAGCTAAGGTTATGGCTGAAGAATCCAATCCATTAATGAGCTCTGGAAAATATTGTTCAAACTAAAGAGAAATGGTTTTAAGGAAGGCACGTGAATTGTAGAAGCATCTTTTTTTTTTTAATTTACGAGTTACTAGCAGCCTGCTTTTTACGTGGTCAAGTTATGGATATTACAAAAAAAATGACTAGGGTATGCAAATATTATTTTCAATAGTACAGAGAGAGTTGAATTTCTGATGAAGTTTAATAGTTCCGACCGAACTTCTGAAAGCCGAGGCGAGACAGTTTGGGCCGAAGTGAAAAAGCGTATTTTGCCTTTCAAGATACGTACCTACGAATAATTGCGTGGAAGAAGAGGGCGCGCGGGCGCGAATAGTAAAAACAATTTTGTGTGTACTGAAAACGAGGATCGTCTGATTAAAGGTATGTGACAATTATGAAAATAGAAAAAAAAATTTGCATTTGGATTAGAATTTTCTGATGTATGTATTAGAAACAGTGTCTTGCTGGCCCGGCCGACCAGAGAAGGCCCGCGAAGATTTTATGGAACCTGTGAGAAAATCCTTAAAAGTTTGACCATCAGAGTTTGGAGCGCCCGACGAGCTGGTTATCTGGCCTTAGAAATTTTAGCCAGCACAACAACGTTACCAAAATTATTTGCAACAAATTTTTGTATCTGAGAATTGCACCCCCGAATCCTCGTGCCAAATTTTCAGCGGCACGTTGCAGCTCCCAATTTAATTTTTCGCAAATATCTCAGAAAGGGACAAGAATTTTGAATCCAAAAATGTTCCTTGCAAAATTGTACATAAAATAGTACAATTAAAACATCACCCTAGGCCTATCTGTTATGGTGAAACGTTTGTGACAAGTGCTCAACTTTCTGAAATTTCCATGTTTTTGGTCTGTAAAAAGGAAATGGAGGCTCCTACAGAAAATTTACACAGTATAAAAATTATACGCAACAAATTTTCTTACTTTATGATGAGGCCCTGGACGAGAGTTCCGGAAGCCCTAGCAAAGAAGAAGACAGCGACGAAGAAACAATTAGAGACTTATAATGAAATAATGTAAAAATTTTCTCTAGAAGTCTTCATTTCCGTGTTATAGACAAAAAACATGCAGGGAAATTTTCAAAAGTTGAGAACTTCTCGCGAACTTTTCAGGCCAACAAATAGGCTTAGGATGATCTTTAAATATGTTATCATATGTAGAATTTCACGAGGAACGATTTTGGATTGGAAAATTTTTTCCTATCTCTTCAAGTTTTTGAGATATTGACAAAAAACCATATTTGAGGGGCTAAAACGTGCCACAGAAAATTTTGCATAGGGTTTAGGGGGCGGGATTTTTAATATGTTGTTCCCCGCACCTGACTCTATACAATTTTCATCAAAATTTCCTTTTCCACCCCAAAACGCAAACTTCTTCCTCTATCGCCTATACTAAAACGTCCCAGCGCTGGCTGATTTTTCATGATACCCACTAGTACATATATGACTATCTATAATGCTCTAATTTCACATTTTTAGGAATAAATCCATACTCCTTAGACGGTAGTAATATCGGTGTATTCATGTCAACTGGACTTAATGAATGCGAAGTAGATATATTTGACGGCACGCTTGATAAGAATGTATTAGCTACGGTCGGAACTAGCAAATCGATGATGTCAAATCGGATATCTTTTGCATTAAACCTTACAGGTAATCATCTATTCCTACGTCAAAATCAAATTTAAATAAAACGCAGTCGAATCCGTGAAAGAGTCGAAAAACTTTTGAGCAAGGCTGGAAACTTAATGAAGCACCAGTCTGACTACTTCTCAGGGCGTAAAGCTCATCTTCGTCCTAATAACTCCAAAATAGACTTAGAATTTTCTGGTACAGTTGAAATAAGTCTAGTGCCAACCACGACCTAAAAAAGATTTTACAGATAGACTTGTATTCGAATTTATTTCCATAGTCTAATAACTGAGATTAAGGACGGACGTAGGTACGTGATCGTTGCAAAATACGCTGCTATGCGCGTGCGTATTCTTTCTACAAATAAATATCAAAGTACAGCTTTGGATCCTATGAGACTACAACAAAGCATAAACACTCGAAAGTTTTTTTTTTTTTTTTTTTTGTCATCATGATACTGTTGCACTATTTTGTTACTCTGTTTGCCAGGACCAAGTTTCGCTAATTTCGTTGACATGCACGGTGGATTGGAGTCTCTGTCTTTGGCATATAAATACGTGTCTGAAGGTTTCGTTGAAGCAGCCATCGTTGGAGCCGTTAACAGCATAAGAGAGCCCCTCACAAGTTTACAATTCACTTCCTTAGGAATATTATGCTCGGATGGTATCACTCGGCCTTTTGATCAATGGGGTAAGAATTTTTCTTCCAACCTCGAAGAAAATCCTGACCTGTTATTAAAAATACATTGAGCGAGTTACGAATTATAATTACGTCTTCTTGTTGAACATATTTAATTGCTCGAAAATGTCGCTGAATTTCTTCATTTGGGGCGATTTTACAGTTGAACGGGGATATTTGGAGGGTAAACGTGGCAATTTGAGGTTTCCTTCTTTCTCTTCAATCAACATCGGATTACAAAGGAACGTAAAATAATAGCCTAGTCTTAAAATTTACTAAAATTATTTCTTCTGACTTTCTAGCCAACGGTTGCGCCAGAAGCGAAGGCGCAGTCTGTTTCTATTTGCAAAGGGCCGAAGATGCAAAACGAAATTATGGAGAAATCAAACTCTGTGACTTCTCTTTCGACGGGTCTCGACTATCTAATTTTATCGGGTTTGGTGAAGAATACATAATAGACGTTTTAAAATATTTGTACGGAAAAGGCGAATTCCCTGTCGACTCCCATGATCTCGGTTATGTAGAAATGAACGCTTATGGTAACAAGGTAATAACTTATTCATCACCATATGTATGGCGAGGTATTTTTGACTGGAATTGTCCTGTTCTATGAGAAACTTCTCTGGAAAAAGTTTACCTTCCATAATGGAACAGTAGCCCTGTACGTATCAATTATTTTCTTGAATATCATCGTAATGTGAACAGATCATGGATAAAGCAGAGTCAAAAGCGGTTGCCGAGCTATTAACGAAAAATAGAATGAGTCCCCTACTGGTTGGATCCATTAAGAGTAATATTGGTCACACTGAGTCATCGTCTGGATTTATGGGTGTTCTGAAAGCATTATTTGCTTTGGAAACGGGTAGCGTGGCACCTAACAAATATCTCACAAAACTGAACAGCGGTATACCAGCTTTTAGAGAAGAACGACTACAGGTGATATTGGAATATTATTTTTTGTAATTGCTGATTTTTCGTAATAATTACGGTATGGTACTAAATAATTTCTCAATTGATAGGTTGTAACGGAGCAAACCCATTTACCTGGAAACACAGTAGCTGTCAATTGTATTGGATTATGCGGTTCAATTGGACTTACTCTCGTCAAACAACACGAAAAGTGACAATCATGAAATTATTTACTTAATTCTTGTTTCTTTAAATTAGCTACCAAAATCTTCAAAATTATTCAATCTTTCCTCTTTCTTTCACCCGATTTTTCTGAAAGCACTATTTTTCCTTAGATACTTTTCTCTATAAAACTTTTATCAAGAACTTCCCTAAGATTCGTTTGACAATCATTTTATTCTTATTGATGGCAAAACTGAATACAGCATAGTTCATAGAAAGGTAAACTGATCTCCCCTTGACAAAGCGTTTCAATCATTATCAAAGCAGACAAGCTAACAACTTTTGCTTTGTAATGTCCAGAAAAAAGAGATTATCATGATAATTAGTTTCTGAAAGATTTTGGCTTTCACTGATTACGTAATATCATTGCTTGTTTTTGTATCCGCAATAACGTTCTACACTTTGTCGTCCATAGGCGACCGTTCCGCTCTAAAAGATGCCCTCCCCCTTGGGATTAAATCAGGTGTTTAGGAAGTAAACTAAGGTTCCTGCAGTTTCATTTACATAGGTCAGACGGGCCATGGTATCCAGATAAGACACAAAAAATGACTCGAAGAGTTCGAGAAAAATGATCGTTCCTCCGCCGTTCTCGCCATAGCTCGGATCTAGTTAAAATCAGGTTATTCATGCAGCAACTGAAGATAGGCTCATGAAAGCTTGAAGACTAGAGAAAGTCGCGGCGTCTTAACGTAAACACGTCACACTCCTCAACAGTATCTCTATAAACCTCAATTTCCTTCTATTCTTCTTTCGCCCACTTCTTACTTCCTCCCTTCGTCCATCTTCTTCTTCGCGTTGAGACGCTTCTATTTCTAGTTTGCTAGTTTTTGTCAGTTCGTTCCTGCCCGTCGATGGTTCGCCAGCCCGTCAAAACTGGTCTCAGTTCTATCCTATTTTGTTTTTTCTTGTCTGTAACTTTATCAATAAATCTTTTCATCATTTTCGTTTCCTCCAACACGAGTGTGAACCATTTTGGATACCTCTTCAGTGCTGGAAGAATCTCTTGGCGAAACCTTTTCCCCTTTCTTAGCAATAACCAAGTTTCTTTACCCTATGCATGCAAACTTTGACATCTCAAAAATCCCAGTACTGTTAATCTGAGTAGGTCGCAGTATTTTCTTCTTCTTCTCCTTCCTCTCTTCGCTCTTCTTCCCGCGACATCCCTCTGGATTTGAGAGTACACAGGTGTTAAGGAGACCATAGCAGAGTTCTGCATTTGCCTAACCCATTTCGAGTCCATTCTTATCTTCATGATTTTAGCTACAAACGCAGATATAGATCTAGTTTTATGCTTCTTCGAAACTCAGTAATTAGGTATCAAACTGCATTTAGAGCAAGTACCTCGTATTTTCCGATCTCTCTTTACCTAAAATGTAAAATTCATAAAGGAGGATTTACACTTCCAATCTCATGCATACCAGAACTTCAATTAAACTGGTTTCTTTGCTAAATCGACATGAACTATCCACAGGTCGATTGATGAAAATTCACATATTGAATCATCTTCACGGATATTATTGATATGCGGGCGAAATGAAAATGATCTTAAGGATAAATTAGCACAGGTATGCTTAAGTAAAACTATCATTACCTTTCAGAATCTGATCCCCGTACACCAAAGAAAAAAAATTGATTTCATGAATGTATTTACGTCGACAGATTAGAAAACTACCTTACGATCGTAATTTTATAGCCTTGATGAATGACTCTTTGGGTCAGTACATGCCGCTTCACTCATGGAGGGGATTCACTATCTTACCAGCACCGGCCATGCCGATCTGCGATGTCGAGGTAGGTATTGAAGGTTCTTTATTCTTCTAAGAAATAGACATGTGCATCCTCTTGTGAAATGTGAAGTCCCCCCTCGTATCATATATACGGTGACTCGAAAGTCTAAATTTTTCTAAGTTCAAATTCTTCATAATGGTAGGCCACGTTGAGTACATTTTTCAAAATAACCCATGTAGAACAGGTTTCCTGTTAAAACGAAAAAATTTTCTACCTCCAGCTTTCTATAGTAGATCTCCATTACAGAATGAACCGAAATTCCATGATCAAGACCATCATATTGAAAGTGGATTGAGGTAATTCATAAAATTTACAGGAAAGAGGCGGACCAAATAGACCGATTTGGTTCATTTTCTCGGGTATGGGATCGCAGTGGAACACTATGGGCAAAAGTTTACTTAATTTGCCATTGTTCGCCGAAATTGTAGCCAAATGCGATTTAGTACTGAGGAAGAAAAATATCGATATCTACAATATTTTGACGTCCGATGATCCAAGGGTATTTGACGACATATTGCATGCTTTTGTCGGTATTATTACCATACAAGTGAGTCTACAATAACTTCTTGTCCCGTTCTTTTATTTAAATTTTGGATAAATCTTAAGAAAACCAGCTTCTAGATTGGCTTGTATGAAATACTTAAGGCGCTCGGCATCGAGCCAGATGGTATCATAGGACATTCCGTCGGTGAGCATGGATGTGCTTACGCAGATAGTTGTCTGTCACTGGAGCAAGCAGTTCTTGCTTCCTGGGCTCGTGGAGTTGCCTCTACGGAGGTGCAAACCATTAAGGGAATGATGGCGGCTGTTGGTTGGTATCTTTGCTCAAATAAAAATTGAGAAGAAGAAAATATAGTATATGAATCAAAAAGCAATGATGGTCTACAGGAAAGGGCTACGCCGCGATGAAAGACACATTGCCCGACGATATTCAGGTTGCTTGTCACAATTCGGTCAACAGCTGTACCATAAGTGGACCCGTTGAATCAGTGAATCAGTTTGTTAAAAAGTTACAGAAAGACCGTATTTTTGCTAAAGCGGTTAACGTGGCAAATATTGCCTATCATTCAAAATATATCGCGTCAGTCGGTCCAAATCTCTTGGACAAGCTAAAAGAGGTAAAAAGTTTGATTCCGGGGATTGAGAGATACTAGAACCTTGGAATATATCCAAATATTAACCTTCCTATAGGTAATACCAGAGCCGAGACAGCGTTCCTCTAAATGGATAAGTACTTCTGTCTCAAAGGGCGAATGGGAGACCCCATTGGCCCAGCATTGTTCGGCCGAATACATGACAAACAATCTTCTTAGTCCGGTATTCTTTGAGGAGGGTTGCAAGTACATACCAGAAAACGCAATCTGTATCGAATTCGCGCCTCATGGATTACTTCAAGCTATTTTAAAACGATCTCTTCCCGAGTCTTGTACTAATGTTTCTCTCACTTCTCGAGTAAAGGGACCAGAAAATTTGAACTTTTTACTGTCATCCATAGGAAGGTAAAATACATACGAGTAAAATGACCACTGAAGAAACGAAAAAAAAAAGTCTTCAAACCAAATTGTTCTTACAGGTTGTATATTAATGGTCTAGAGCCTCAGGTGAACAACATTTTTCCCAGCGTAGAATACCCAGTTCCCAGAGGAACGCCGTCCATCTCTCCTTATTGCACTTGGTACCATATAGACGAGCCCATACCTCCTTCTCTGAAATCAAAAAATGTAAGTTTTATTGCTTTGTAGATGAGTTTTTTAAACACTTCCTTGATAATATTTAATTTTCAATGTTAAAGAGATCCTGTTTATCGAAAGAAGTTCTACTTATATGTACCAAGGAGGATTCAGATTACGTCTATTTGAAAGATCATGAAGTCAATGGAGAAACTACAATCCCATTATCTTTCTTTGTGGTTCGTTGAATGCTCATTAATGTTTTGATCATCAAGAAGTAGACACAATGTATTCATCTTCTTCTTCTTCTTTGAAATCATATTTCCTGAATGATGAAAAATTCATTGGTGCAGATAGTCCACAGCTGCTCGTAGGGTTTCTTTCATTAATTGAGTTAATCGAGGCAAGCAGGAACCCATTTCATGATGATATTTCTAGTTTCTATTTCAGTATTTCCGCTTCTTGAAAACCAAAATTTGCCAGAATTATCAAAAATAGTATGGGCATGTTTTTTCCAAATAATGTCTGCGAGATAGCAAACACAGATTTCTGTCCCTTTTTGGTAGGTTCACCGTACTGCCTTGTCAGCTGTCCGTAAGAAATTTCGGGTTCTCTTCCCAGAAGAGGAAAACAAAAATTTTTGCATTCCTCGTTGTCTCATAATCCTCCCTTCTCGTAATGATGCATTACCTATAAATAAGTTGAAGCTTAGACGTATTACTCATACTGAAGCTTTTAAAAATATATAACTATAGGTAGTGATTAGGCATATGCAAACTTCTGTACACATTTTAGTATCTAGCATGGTGGGTTTTTTCATTTAAACGAATGGAAACAATCGGCACATCGTCAGTTATTGTTGAAGACGTAAAAATTTATAAGCTAGTCACTTTGAAAGACCAAGGTACAAATTTTGAATGTACTTACTTGACCATTTACTCATAATACGGGTATTTACTCTAACGATGATAACATCAATGCAAATAGAAATCAAATACACGTCCGTAATGATTCAAATGGGGAGCGGATATTTCGAAATTATTATGCAAGACGAAGAGGAAAGCGAAAAATTTGAAGTCATTGCGACGGGACGTATCTCGATTGCAACCAAGAAAGTGCAGACAACTCAGACAGAAGAAATCGCAGAGGAAAATGGAAAATTGATACCAAAAAAAGAATTTTATGACGCGTTGGCAACTGCTGGTTATAACCTAGGAGACGAATTTTGTCTCGTGAATGACTTACATTTTCAGGAATCGGGTGAAGCAGTAGCTAAGAAATTTTCCTGATTAATAATCTAAAATAACCATTAAATAAGCCAGCTTTTTTCAAAATTTTCTAGAGTACAGAACGAATGTGATATGGAATGGAAATTGGGTTACCTTTCTCGACGCCTTAATGAAAATTCAGATGTTTGGTGATAATGACGGAAACATTGAAAATATTTTTCCAAATCGATTTAGGAAGCTGGAAATTGATGCTGCAAAATTCCAATCATTGAAGAAAGGTTAGATATGTATTCGCAATAGACGTATGAGATGAAAATGATGGTCTCTGTAAGGCATTGAAAGAAGTAAGTGTGTGTTTACAGGTTCAGAGGTTTCCTGCAAATCTAATACGATTACAAAACAACTCAGCTGTAAAGCAATTTCACTGAGTGACTTGCGGTACAAATCTTTTCCCACGTCAAAAATACAGTTCAATAAATTGCGATTTGTACCTTACCACAATCCTCGATGTCACGTTAGTATATTCTCTGTCCACTGTGGAAAATGATGTAGTTTACAATTGAACGAGTGATGAAAACTAATTCTCTACCTAAATTCAGAGTGTGCTTGAATTTTTTATTCTGAGCCTACAAATAGCAACTGAAAATCTCAATACTATCGACAAAAGAAAACTGGTACTCGTGGATGACACAAATACACATAAATATTCTCGAATTATGGGAGAAATTATCAAAGAAAAATTTTTCAGTGTAAGTTATATAGGTATCTAATCTTTATACGTTGAATCCGTTTCATTACCTACTTATAGCTTAGCAAAAAACCTCGGTTCAATTGTTTACCTAGGTACTTATTATTTTTTTTTTCACAATTGCCCTTTTTTCAGTTCCCAGTGACATTACTTTCCTCGGGAAATTTAATATCTACCGATGAAGATGTATTAATTATCACGGATGATGTGGACGAGATAGATAAACGTTTTGCCAGCATTGATAGCCTTTCAATTCTCTTCATTTCACCATTCACGTGTAAGAGTAGTATTAAAGTGCCGCATCTCTTCATAGAAATCACAAGTCAGTTGTTTGCTGAAACAAAAATTACTTTATTAAAACGGGTGAGTAAATGAATCAAAGTCAGGTTTAGGAGACTCGTTTACATTGAATCTTAGGCTCAATTTTCTCTTCTTTCGAGGAAAGAGCGCAAATGGAACCTAGTTTTAGATTTACCAATGCTGTAATATTGAAAATTTGTTGAATTCACTTTGCCGCCCTTTCCTTCACTGCACTAGCTTTGATTCCTCATTACAGTACCTACAAATAAATTCTACATATGAACCCAAAGCGGACGACACCGATATCTCTTTGCAAAATAGGACCAATATTCGACAAATTTTGGAGAAATTGTCATTCTTTCCTAGTTTTGAGCGAGAAATATACTTAGTATATTATTATAAGTTATTTTCTCCAGCCATTGTATTAATTCAGACGTAATAGTACACATACGTATTTATAAATTTTACTATACAATATTATGTGTACACCAGCAAACCTAATAGAAAAGTTCCAAATCACGGTGGTTTGAATATAAATCAACTGTGAGCTGTGAGACTTCGAATGGGGGGCGGAGTAAACCTTCCTCCGGGAGAAAGAGGGGGACTCAAAAAAAATTTGTTGGTCTCTTTTTATCAATTTGCAATTTGTTGTTTTGTAGTAGCGTTGACCAAGTTTTTTTTTAAATATTTTCTCCTCACTTCTGGAGGGGGCAATGCCCCCATTTCACCACTTATGTGGCTTTCTTTCTTTTAGCTTCCGCGTGTACAGTTGTTCACGTGGGCTGATCTCTATTCCCGGTTCCAGGCTCCATACAGGGGCATGCCCGGATCGTGAAAACATTATCCAAATCACGGATCAGAAAATTGTTTCCAATGATCCGAATCATCTAGGATCACAGATCTGAAATGAAAAATGATTAGGACACAGATAAGGATTGCAAAAATTTAGACCCGTAACCTGTAATCGGCAATCCAAGATCTCAGGAAACGGGTTTATATTTTTACATAAACACGTAACAGGAACAAACGATCAAATGATAACAACCGACAAATAATTTAATTTGAAACACTAAACACAAGATTTTGAATAAAGTCCGAAAGGAGTGAGAAATTTTAAAATATCGCAAACAAAATTTAAAGGAGTCTAATTAACAAAACAAAATAAAATAAATTTAAAAAGTCATTAAAACCAAAGGGAATTCGTTTAAAAAATTTTCTTTGATATTATTTTCTGTATTTTTTACCTTATTTTTGACCTTAAATTTTTCCCTTTGGTTTTAATGACTTTTTAAATTTATTTTATTTTGTTTTGTTAATTAGACTCCTTTAAATTTTGTTTGCGATATTTTAAAATTTCTCACCCCTTTCGGACTTTATTCAAAATCTTGTGTTTAGTGTTTCAAATTAAATTATTTGTCGGTTGTTATCATTTTGATCGTTTGTTCCTGTTACGTGCCTATGTAAAAATAAACCCGTTTCCTGATTCGATGGCTCGTTCGATGGCTCGTTCGTTTGAGGAAAATATCGAACAATCCAAGATCTGTCTTTTTTGTGGTCGGCCTACAGCTGCAAGCTGCGGCAGACCACCTTACAATCACTTTTTTTCTCCTTCAATTTTCAGTTTGTTTACATACGTCATGTTATCAGTTGACTGTTAGCTGCACGCTGCAGGTCAGACTACGTGTTACCTTATCTCATTTGAGCACGAGAGCAATTATCAGATCATGATGAGAATGAGTTATTTTCTTGTGCGTTCCCATCTCATTTGAGAGCATTATTATTGTGATTGTTCTTTGTATTTGAAAAATATTTGCGAAAACGCGTTCTGTGTATGTCTATGTTTGAAGCGTTTGAAGTAGCGAGAACTATGGTCAAAGTAGGAAGCCGACCGCGGTACTAGCTCACCTGCGTGGTAGCTTGTTTCTGTTTTCTTTTATATTTTTATATACGGATCAGAAGCTAATCAGCTCGCTATGTGATCCAAATCATCTTGGATTAAAAGTGAAGGAAAAAATTATGTAAATAATGGATCACGGATCGCCAATTTTTGATCCGTGATCCGCAATCCGATCCGTGCGTAGCCCTTGTCTGATGTATAATATGTGACCTGATATGAAAAAAGGATGCTCATCGCCCACTGACAGGAACACCACTTCTCTCTGATTTGATGTCCAATAAGAGAGAAATGGTGTTCCTGCACCAATGGGAAATGAGCATCTTTTCTCATCGCAGGTCCATGGCCGTCTCTAGTTACAGGCCGGAATATTAAAGCTGGCAACGTCGCGATGACGAAAAATACGGGGCGAGTTTGCTCTTATGCAAAATTTTGGAAAAACATGTTAATCGTTGATTTGCGAATATAGTATTCAATTCCGAAGGGAAAAAGTTTATAAATACATCGAAAGAGTAAACGATTCTCGATTTTTCGAGCTAGATCTCGTTAAAATTGATCAACTACGAAGCAAGTTATTCAAGTTTAAAAAAAGAAAGTCAGACAGAGGGCGACGTGCAGTACATGTACCGCGCTTCGCCCTCTGTCTGACTTTTTTTTTTAAAACGTAAATAACTCGCTTCGTAGTTGATCAATCCTAACGAGACCTAGCTCAAAAAATCGAGAATCGTTGGCTCTTCAAATCACATTCTCTTCACTTTTTTCAAAAACGTCACCGTATTCGTGTCAAATTCAAATAGTATTTTTGATGTTCTCCCATAAGAGACTGTACAAATATCGGCCCCGTCCAATGTTGTCGAGTTTTAAATATTCCGGCCTGTAACTAGAGACGGCCATGGCAGGTCTCTTATGTATCTTTAAATGTGCATGCGGGTTGCGTTTTGTTTACAATTGAACTGAGCATACCCGTTTTATCCCAGAGTCGTGAACATTTTGATATTATCATCATTATTTTATGCTACAGAAATGCGTATTGAAGAAGCAACCGTCTCTTTTTACTGATAACAACCAAAATGGACAAAATGGAAATATGATCGGCCTCTCTTCATATTTTGTTGTGTACAGGAACATCGGCTATTCAGATTTATTAATGATGACTTCAAAAAAAGAGCAACCAAATACAAAGTAAGAGCATTGAGACAGATGATAATTACATATCTTGTGCTAGTTGTAAGTATATTGTATTTCAGTTGCATAAAAAATATCGAAGTATTTTACACAATTGCATATAAATTTGTTATTGAGTAGACGACGCGTTTTTCTTCAGGTCGTTTAGAAAAGTACAAATACCTTGCATTTATGGCCTGATTGCGTCTGAGGTACTGGATGAATTCTCTGATCTTGTTTTTGACTTCATCCTTATGCTTCAATGTAAAAACTAGGTACGGTACTTGATAGTACAAGTAATCATCCTTGAATAGTACAAAGAATGTGCTCCCACCAATTGATGGACCGCACACATCTAAATGGATAATTTCTCCAATCTCCAATCTGTTCAGTAACAGTACCAGTTTCTAGAAATGGCAACCATGTTTTGTTTGCTTAGCCTCAACACAAACTTCACAAAAGAAGTCTTCTTTCTGACACTCAATTCTAAAGTCTTTTAGGACTTCTTCAACTCTTCTTTTATTCTGATTCTTTCATACCATTTCTTGAGTGACTACGCCAGTAGTGCCTGCTTTTTCTTAATGATCTTTAATTTTAATACCCAGAAGTCCACATCCAATCTTTCATTAAGGGCTTCCTTCTTGGTTTTCTTCTCAATAACAGAACAATTTTTTTCATCCAGTAATATTTGAAATCCATTACTGCAGGCTTGTCTTGAAGAAAACAAATTCATTTTCAGATCAGGGACATGAAGCACTATTAGTCAACTTCATTGTTTTCATTTCTACCTTTTCTCCATCAACATAGATCACAAATACAATATCACCAATCTCAATGGCATCTACGGCAGCTCCATCATCCAAACCAATTTTCACTATGATTTTAATGTTGATATAACGGCTGAATAAGTTTCTGGCACAATTCAGCACAAATCAAGCACATTAGCACAAGTTGAGTACAAATCATTGAAGCAAGTTTGAACTCAAGAGTCTGAAAAATACCTCAAAAACACAACACGCTACATAAAGCATTAGGTATATTCTACTTCCCACCAGCAAGTTTTCATGGACATATGTTTTGAGGTTATGTGCAAAACGTTCGATACAATTAGAACATTAAAAAAAGGAAAAAACGGTGGTATACTACCTATATGATATTTGTAGATTATTCTTACAAACTAATTATTACGCTAAAATTATAGCGACCTGTACCAACAATCGTCAGACATAGGAACTGGTAATTTTCTATATCTATTTCAGATACCTCTACATAATGGACGAGATTGAAAATGGTCAACTTCTGCAAGAATTAGTTGAAAATCAGATGAAAAAAAATCTTTCTGTATCCATACTCAAAGAAGGAGAATGGGGTTCATACAGGAATCTATCGAGCGAAATTTATCAAAAATGTGGATTTAATTTTGTCGAAGATGCTCACTTCCTACCAAATGTGAGGTAAATTGGGTCGGAATTAGTTGGTATCTATTCTCGGTTATTTTACGCCTACATTCAACCTCCCAGAATTTGAAAGTTGGAATTAGGATAACTCATCATAAGAGACACAATAACTACGTGCGGGGGGGTAATATTGGAGGAGGGGGGTTGTCAGTAAATGAAAAACTCGAGCGAAAAATTTGACCAACTCGTCGGGATCCAAACCCGAGACCTTCCGCTCGGCGGGCGACTGCTCTAATCGCTGAACTACGAGGGCAATTAAATTTTCCGCGAATTTTTCCAAGCACCAAAGCAACGGCGAGAACTTCTACATCAAATCCGTTCTCGTTGTTGGTACTTGGAAAAATTCATGAAAGGTTGGATCGTCCTTGTAACTCAGCGGTCGGAGCAGTCGCTCGGCAAGCGGAAGGTCTCGAGTTCGGACCTCGACGAGTTGGTCAAATTTTTCGCTCGAGTTTTTCATTTACCAACAACCCCCCTCCTCTAATAACTCATTATCTCATCCAGTATTATAACTAGAGAGCGAGAGTTCATGATTTCGCATTTGTTTTTATTTGGTTGATATTAAAGTCAATTTGATTGGAAATGTGGATAGATCTCACGCATAGGAAACCCTTCCTCAAATCTTATGTCGCACGTTTTTGCATTTTCGGACGTTGTTGCACGTTGTTGCCCATTTTGCTCTTTTTTAAAAATTCTTGTCATTTTTTTCCAAAATTTCGTCATTTTTGAGAAATATTTCTCACGGAATCTAAGAAATGAAGGGTAAAAAGAAATATCAAGGATAAAAGCAAAGATTTATGTCAAGGAGGTGTCGTCTGACGAGTGAAAGTTCCACCAAATCCAGTTTTAACGCGGTGGGACAAGTGTCTGGAGGCCCCCTTATCTCGCGCCAACAACTTTAGCTTTAAGAGATCGTACGCACAGTGTCGAAAAGGTAAAAGGTGTTCTGAGCAATGAGACAGTCGTTATGGAGTTTGCATTTATCAAAACACACGCGAATCATTTACCAACAGCGGCTCCTCTGTCTTTGTTTACTCGCTGTAGTGAAAGAAAAATTGGAAGCTGTCCAAGAGAAAGGGGGAGTAGAAATACTTTGCAAAAGTTTCGTTACATTTTTTAGAAAAAAAGGAAGGTTTGCAACTACTGGTGGAAATAGATTACAGTGAAATACCAGCCAGTGTGAGTCCGGACGTAGTGAGTTGTCTCCAGTACGCTCCTTCGATAAGGCGGAGTGATCTTTCTCGCAATTTGAGCTCATTTTAACAGATGGAAGACATAATTTTAACGACATAAATCTAGAGCGTAGGTACTGTCATTGTAAATTTTGATGTTCATATTTTAGAGTAATTGCAATTTTTTCATGTTTCTTACTGCACATTTTCAATTTTTCTTGCACGTTTTTATAACATTTTTTCTATTTCGCAGCCATGATTTTATAAACCTCGATTACATCTGTTTTTATGATGATCCTATGCTCGAGAAGTTACCAACGGAAAAGGTAGGTATTTTTGATTAATATTGAGAGTATGAGTGATTCTCAAAGGAACCCAATGCAAACCGCATGCTCTACAGGTCCGCAACTTTGCCTACAGTGCTCTCACGAACAATAATGAAAAGGTAGTTGGTCTAGCAACCGCCACGTCCCAACTGGAGAGCCTGCACTGCGATCCACATTTATTCTGGACTATACCAACTGATTGGAGCCTAAAAGACGCAGTCACAATACCCTACTTCTACGCTCAAGTAAATACAGACCTGGGTAATTTCGCCAAAAGTGGGAATATTGGGTATCTAATTTTTCGAGTTTTTGATTGCTGTTTTTTTACCTTTTTTTTTTGTAAATTAATTAGTTAACCCCTCCAGATCACATATCCGTATTCAGGTCTACATTTTTTGCTCTCAAATGAAAACGTGAAATTGGTCCATATGTACATATCATTATTGGTCGAGATTATCATTACCGTGGAAGCAAAAAATGACTGAGGACACGGTAATGAGAAACACGGTAATGAGATTTCCGAAGAAAATCAGTTCGGTCACAAGCTACAGTGTAGGTAGCGTCAACACTTCAATTGGAAATGATAGACGCTTACAGATGGAATACGCTAAGGGAAAAAAATATTTCTTCAACTTACCTCCAGAGGATTAATTCATCGACACGGTAATGAAAACTGAAAATGGACAAGCCCATCCGTCATTACTCGAAGGAGTCTCGACTTGTACTGACTTGTACCATCAGATCCAAATCGCACTAGCGTGATGCAATAATGATGCAACAGCTGAACCAACTTCTTAGAATTATATTAACCCAACCTTATCACTTAGTGTTGCTGGATTTTCATACACACACGGTAATGAGAAAAAAAGTGGGGACATACGATTTTGAACAGAAGATGTGCTCTCGCTTCCTACGGTGTGTTTTTTTGTAGTAGTTTCTCAATGTTCTTTTTCCAGGAAAGCGGTATCTTTCAAACTCACACGTTATTAGCTCATCAGTATTATGCCTATCGTCGCTATGAGCCAACAATAAAAAAAGATCGTATTGAAGACATGCCACGGTAATGAGAAAACGGACTTTCGGATTAATTTTTTGAGGGGAAGGGGGGTAGTACTTGATTTCGAAAATGAATGGTTTTGTCCTATATTTAATGTTGTTTAGCGAGAGAGATTTGAAACTTATAAAATATCATGATTTAGGCTGTCAATTTGCTGAAGACTTAATACTCCCAACGTCGGCGAAATTACCCACCTATACTTTAGTCAGTGTAATTTTTTTTTTTTTTTAGTTGCGGCTCAATTCAGAAGACTTCTCACTTAATTTCTCTTATCCAGGCTTTCAGATTATTATTTTCAAAATTTCGCCCCATGAAAACCAAGACGGTCATGATCAATGTGGGAAAAGAATATTTTTTGGCAGAAGCATTAGTTGTTTTATCTACGTCCGAAGATCTGGAAATCTTCTTGACCATAGGCACTGATGAAGAGGCTGAATTATTCAAATTGAAATTTCCGGAGGTTGGTGAAAAATATTGAAATGGTGTAAGTCAAACGCGACGATTGAAATGTAGATTTCCTCCCACATCATTCCATAATACTCATTTGTATTTTTCCGATTCCAATGGTAAAGATGTAATTTTTAGGTACCTACATGATTGATATTGGAAGAATCTCTTCATCTTTGTTGTTGATTCGAAAGTTGAAGACCACTTCCTCGTTCGACTGCCCTTTTAGAAAACATTGATTAAAAATCGAAGATGCGTTTTGTGATGATTTGATTTCGTAGTTTAGAGGGATCCACAATTATTTTCTTCTTTTCAGATTCCATTAGATCACATACTCCGTAGTCAAAACTGTTCATATGAAATTGAAACTAGAAATATGTTTGACGACCAAGGAATTGACCTTGTGATTAATTGTCTGAGTGGTGTCCAGCATGTTGAAGCTTGTCTTCGGTGCCTCTCCATGGGGGGGATTTATATGGAATTTGGCCCTCGTAACTGTTCTGAATATTATAATATCGGTTTGTACGAATATCTGATTGATTCAGTCTTCAACATCACAAACCTCGAGCATTGTAATTTACATGTAAACTTTACTGTTACAGGTCTAAATCCATTCCTTCGTTTAAAATCTTTTTACGTCGTACAAAATAAAATTTCTGATTTATTGGAGCTACCTGTGCAAACGAAGCAGAAAATTAAGAAAATGATCGAACAGTGTCTAAGAAAGGGAATGATCAAACCCCCTGAACTCGACCCTCGGTGAGTTAACCTTGATGGAATAATCTTGAAAACATTCCTTATTTATTTACCTACTGATTGTCTGTCAAGTAATCAGAACTCAGATTTTAGCTAATAATTTTTAAAACTTTGACAAGCCGAAAGAAGTTTTTTTTTTTCAGAACTCAAAATTTGCCTAAATATAATTTAAATATTGATATTTAAAAATTATTTCCTGGCTTCATTTATTATGCATATAGTATACGTATGTGAATATTTTTAGTTCAACGGATTCAACTCGTATGAATATCGTAAAATGCCATTCAAAATCAGAAATCCAAAATAATGGGACGCGGGCGATAAATTATGATAGCAAACATTCATACTTAATTGTCGGTTAGTACCACCATTTGTTAATTTTTTTTCACATTAGTACTACGGTATTTTTTATATTGGTTACCTTCCTCCTTCTTTCAGGAACTGGTATCGACAATGCGTGGTTTAGATTGGTCAAATGGCTGATCACACAAGGAGCTCGTGAATTTATAATTGCTTTAGAAAAATACCCCTTGTTAGATCGCAGCATTGAGTATCAAATTAATAAATTATTGGCCAAACAAAACTTGAAAGTTTTTCTTACATCCTCAGCTAAATTAGAAAATAAAGAGGAGGTTGATTCTTTCCTGAAAGAATCCGAGGGACTTGCTCCTCTAGAAGCTGTTTTCTTTGTGTCTTTTGTAAGGAGCTTTTCTCTCTATTTTAAGTCAATATGTATACACAGTCGTTATATTTAAAAACCGATGAATTGATCAAACGATATTTTACAGAGAGGGCATACGAGGAAAATAAGTAATTTAGATAGCGTGGTTTCACCAGACGTCTGTTTTATTGGACTATCTTCAGATGGTTTGAAAGAGTTCGAACATCGGCATATGAGAGGTTCTCCCGCAATATTTTTCCACTGTGAGAAGTCAAAAAATATTCTCGCTGTATTCCCTCATCTTAACCAGATACTTTCTCAAGATGATAACAACAATGCAGAAGTCCTCTACCAAGTTACGGACCCGGTTGATAGAAGCACACGTAAGCACTTGATATCTGATATTGTGGATCCTCATTCATCAATTACGGTTACTTAGTCTTAGGGCCAGATGTACCAAATTTGGTTTAAATCGAGTTTATAGTAAACCTAGTTTAAAATTGACTGTCGGTCAATGTGTATGACCGTTTACCAAAAAAAAAAAAAATTAAACTAGGTAGTGTTAAAATTTAAACTGCATTTAACCTGACTGGCCGATTCTGGGTCAGTTGAACTCTAGTCAACTTTAAGTTTCGTTAGTAAAACAGATTTTCAGAGTTGTTAAACTTGGGTGAAATAGTTGGTACAACTGGCCCTTAGTATTTTACTGAATATTTAATATTCTAATCTGTAGAGTATAGGTATTACTGTCAAATTAGACTTCTAGTTATTGTGACAGTACATTTTTTCTCGTGGAAGTGGTCAGAAAAACTACGAGATGAAATACTAAAGAGTCCACAGCGACCCGCCTCCCGTAAACTTCCTTTGTGATCACCGTTGCTCCCCAAATAAATTCAGTTTTTAGCAATTTTCTCGAAAATTACGCACTTTAAAGAGAGAAGTTTCAAACAAAAATTGTTCCTTATCAAATTTACTATGAGATCCATTGCTCACTCATTACTCTAAGCCCTTCACAACGCAACAGTCACCACAGGCTCGGCCCCTCGGTTATACCTATCTTGGTATTGTTTCATGAATCTTTTCTGCAATAATCTACTACCGACCGTGGACTTCTGTAGTCGTCAATTTAACCCGGTGTCCAATTCTCTGTAAATGTTACAAAGCCTTCTTGACATTATCATCTCGACGAAGCCTTTGACATAGTGTCTCAGGATTCCAGATGAGTTTCTAGGCGTACTATGGAGGAGTTGCCATTAAGCTTTCCCCACTCACACAGGACGGTCTTTACAACTGCACCAATTTTGTAAATGGATCTACAACTCTACTTTATGACCACGACTTCAGCTCTAAACTTTGACTCAGTTGGAAGATACGAAGATTTCTCACTTCTCTTTTAGACTAAGCATAATCTGACTATATCGTTAATTCATTTATCCGGCGTTTTTTTTTTTCTTTTTTCTAATCAGCATCCTCACAGAGTTGACTCAACACTCACTGTTAAAGCATTGTCCGACGACTCACTACTCCAATAAAGCTCAATTACAGTATGTAAGAGGTTCAACAAGCAAACTTGTTCTTCCACCGCCATATATAGTAATTCCGAGGTGACCTATAATCTCAAATACAACACATTTAGGACTCAGACGTTCGACATGCGAACTCACCGTTATGTTGTAACTCGTAGGTGATCTATAGACACAAATACGACACGGCAACAAAAACTTTTTATTAATAATCACCGGTTGGCACTACAACTCGCAACTTCAAAAACCCACCTGTGAGTTTAGTGCAACGCCATCGACACCTCGTGAGATCGCATATGTTCATACATGCATATCACTCACAACATTGCTTTTCATAAGACTATGGTTACAAGCCCTCAGATAACCAGGTTGACAAACTCAATTTCTCCAGACCTCGGAAAGAGCAGCCTCTTTATCACCGCAACTAAGGGATTGATCAAACCCCCGTATTGAATTTGTGAAACAAACTTCAGACACTCCCAAACCAGTAAATCTCTACCTGAATGGGTCTTCCGATCAAAAAGATCTTGGTCGTTAGGTGGATCCGTTGTAGCTTAGCCCCCTATACCGCAATGGCGTCCTGCTTTCCTATTTGAATTGTAACCAAAATCTTACAACTGTACTGATGCGATGAGATATTTCCAGCGGTTCCGAAACTTCATTGTCTCGAAAGGTTTATCACTTCCCTTACACGAACCAAAATAAAAACCAAAATGGGAGATCTAAGAAAGAAACATCATCAGCTTGGATATCTGACTGAAAAAATACTTCAGTGGAGTTGGCACTTCTCTTATAGAAAACTATTTCTGAATTAACGACTAAAATGAATCAATAGTTCAACCTCATTGATTAGGCTTTGATGATGTTGTTTGAAATATTGAAAAAGCTGTACAACAAAGTAAAGTCCCTAATTGTCAGTTTAATCCAGTCTTGAAAACAAATCGGCGAATTTTGCGCCAATCATTGGATACCGGGTTAAAGAGTATATCCAGAGAAGGTATAGGTGAATTGGGCTACGAGTTATTGGGAATCGTTTATAGAGCTAAAAAAACATTCTTGGGTCGCCTTCTTTATTTCCTCCTGGGATGTAAGCCAAATATTAGTTTTCACGTTTAAAATTCCAACTCTAGTTATTCAACTTTTCAATGAAGGTTAATAGTCAAGAGAGCAATCACATGTTTGGGTTGCATTTATCGGCACGCGAAGGAAATAATGAAATCACGCGAAAAAAACAGGAAAATCACAACTTTTTAATAAAAGTGAAGCGAAAACAAAAAGTACACGATAAATGATGGCTAATCACCCGAAAAAAAAAAACGTTTTAGCCGCGACAGTTGTTATACTGAACGAGATAAAAAAAAATGAACAGCATCTGACTGCACGCGAAATTTTACAGATAACTTACTCGGTAATTGTAAAATCAACAAAAAAAAATTATAAAAATTATATCAATAGAGTGAACCGATTTGTTCCTCCAAGTTACGGCCTGACATAATTAGAACTTTCTTGGCCAACGCTGGTCCGCCTCTTTTTTTTTGTGACCAAGAGGCACCAGTTTAGCAGCCGAGGGCACCACCACACGTTTTTGCCTAATTTGTACCCCCAGAGAATGTTTACAGATGAATGCGTGCTCCATCAGAAGAGTTAGCACTTTCACAATATTCATCAAACGTACCTTGAATCCATGAATTGAAAGAAAATTGAACAACTATAAGAAATAGTGTCTTTGCTTGACGGGTAATCAACACTGAGCTTGAGAAATGATAGCGTTGTTTTAAGGCCAGATACTATTCCAACTGACCCGTTCAAACACGCAGGAACACCATTTCCCTCTGATTGGACATCTAATCAGAGAGAAATGGTGTTCCTGTCAGTGGGCAATGAGCATCCTTTTCTTCTCGCAGGTCACATATGCATTATTTGGATGATTCATCGCAGTATCCATGTGTTCGAGAAATACATACAATAACCTTTCTGAAGAACAATTTATTTTCCTGCAGACATAAGTTAATATCGCGTGGAATTATGTTAATGAGGTCGTGTGTACATCGTCGCGTGAATAAAATTTAAGAAGTAGTTATTTCCCATTTTTCTAACTGTGAAAAATCTTCGCGTTCAAATATTCATTTTCACGTGCCATTATATATAACCCTTTTTAAATCTTAAAAATATCATTTTCACCCGTATAATTGATTGTTCAATATGCTAAACTCCACTTTTATATAGAATTTTCTGATTGGTGGAACATCGTTAAAATTGAAGCTGTGTGGTCCGGGAAATACGCGTGGCGGTCTCGCGGAGTTACGCGACGCGCACGCTACGCAGCACACACAACTCAACACGCGTTGCATCGTTACTCTACTCGCGAGCCGTCACGCACAGTTGCGTACAGTCCGTAATTGTGAGATGGGTAATAATTTCACTTGGAAAAAAAAAAAAAAAAAAGGTTTCATGGAGTTAGGCATAGCAGTGTACTTTCCAATATGGACCTAAAAAAATTGCCGTGGTCGCACATTCAAATATACGGGTGAAAATGATATTTTTAAGATTTAAAAATGTGACTTCTTGTCGAAAAATTGTTCCGAAAATTCTGATAAAATTCTTTAAGATTGCTCTCTTGACTATAAACCTTCATTTCAAAGTTGAATGGATTCCGTTCAATATAACTGGAGTGGAATTTTACGTAAAAAACTAATATTTGGCTTATATCCCGGGAGGAAATCAAGATGGCGACTCAATGAATGCCAGAAATGTTTTTATTTAGCTCTACGAATCATTTCCAATAGCTAGTTTTGATATCCAACTCTGGGGCCAAATCACCTAGCTATCTTTTCCGGTTATACTCTTTAAAAGTGGCTGCAGAAATCATAACGGTGTCCTCGAAGATACAAACCCTGTCATGAGTTTTGGGAGTGAATACTAGGCACAGTGGCGTAGCGAGGGGGGAGGTTAGAGGGGTCGGAAACCCCCCCAAGAAAAATTAAATATCAAATTCTATGGTGGTGAGAAATAAAGGTGCAGACAAGAAGATTAGATTTTCAATTGTAAATTGTAAGCGCTAAGCTATGTTTTATTTTCCAGAATAAAATGAATACGGGAAAAATGTACTGTGGACATTCTGCAATTTTTCAATAATTCTTTTCATCTTCCCTCATTTCTCTTTGAAGCCCGCCCCTACGAGACTGTTAGGTGTTTCCTTATTTTGCAAATTTCTGAAACTTTTTTGTATCATATCTTTTCTCCAACTTCTTCAAACCCCCCCCCCCCCCAGAAAAATTTCCTGGCTACGCCACTGACGAGGCACGTAACAATAATTTTAAACACAGCCCGCAAATCAAATGAACAGAATTTAATAGATTACGTAAAATGCACAACAGAGAGATCAGGTCGAGAAATTGTAAACAAAGATATGTCACCAGATAAAATCAAATCAAAAGTAATTTTAAAATTTAGAAAAATTAAGGTCAATTTGGAAAATAATTAAGGTTATAATTTTTTTTTTTTTTTCAAATACTCAACAGAAATGAAAACAGCTCCTCCGAGTTTGTGTGATTTGCGTAATTATCTTCCTCAAGATATAGAAACGCTGATCAGGATCGGTCAAGAAAATATCAAAGAACCAACTTTCGTGGAAGTAACTACGCTATCAAAGAGAATGTCCTACTGTAAAGGAGTCTATCCCGTATTTGTATTACCAGCTGTGCATAGTATAATGTTAAAACCGTTATTCCGACAACTGGTTTATCCAGCATTCAGTGCAACAACTACTTCTGCTCATTCTATAAAGTACACCGCCCAAGAACTTTATCAGGTTTGTAGTGCAGAGGTATTTTTCTGTTTAGTTATGTCTCTGTTTTACCACTTCTTTGAATACTCTTATTACCTAGATAGATAGGGAGGCCTATACTTACATAAAAAATAAAGATCTTGATTTTCACTTTTTGTTTTTATCTGTTCCAGTCGCTTACCGAGATTCAACCTTCCGGACCAGTAACTATAATTAGTGAGGCATGGACTCTACCTGTGGCGCTGGAATTGATATCTCACGTCCAATTTAATAGCCGCAAATACAGGATGTTTGTTCTCGAAGGCAATCCTGAAAACTGGTTGGATAGAGTCTCACGAGAAAAATATTCTGCCTTTTACGCTGACGAGATTTTCCACTTCGATAAGAAAGTGATAATTTTTTTAAAATTGAAAATCAAAGTATATTTTATGTAGGTATACCCTTTTTAAGCTACTTGTTAATTTTTCATTTTGATTTCTTCAGACAAAACGTGAACATCATTCTCACAAATCATTCGAAGATGTGGTAGAAATTTACGCTAAAAATGCATGCTGTGATGCCAGAATGATCGACAATGTAATCAGAGGAGCTAAAATCATACAAGACAAGATGGAGAAATTGCCACAAATACAGTTACCGAACATGCTACTAGAAAATATCACCTTTTTCGAGCGGTATCATCCGGCTGACCAAACGTTTAATGTACGTGTTTACGAAAATTTTTGTAGGAGATCCCCCCTCCCCGTACTTGTATGTGACCTGTCGTTCATATGATACCTAGTTTTCCTCAGACCTTACATTCATTTATAACGATTTTTTCTTCTTATCGTTTCATGCAGCTATCTACTACCAGTGAAATAATAGTTGTAAACGAGCCAACTTACAGAAATTTACTAACTAACCCACGAATTGGCAAAATGATCAACGAAAACGCGGAGTACAGTTGGTGGGATTTTACCGATCACGAAAGTATTTGATGAGTCTTGTGTTATTTACACTGTATACAAAATAAATTCGTTTATAGAAGAAAAATATTGATTAATTTTTTTTTTTTTTCAAAATTAATGTTCCTTCTTAGATATTTGAGCAATATTAGCGGGCTCCTCACAAGCACCTTGAAGCAAATTTACACTCTTATGCTTTAAAACCCTCGTGCTTTGTCCTTCATATTCAGTCGGACTGTAATTTTGATGAGTGGAATGGGTCTACCTTTTCTTGAATATACAATTTACATTCTACGGTGTCAAGGTGTAAGAAGTAGATCTGAAGGGCTGAGTCTCATAGAAGCTTATAATTTCGAAAGAGGTTGCTGGAGAGGGAAACCTGGACCCGCTTGTACATTTCAGCTTCTTTTGAACGAGATCATAAACGCTATAATGTTAGTAAAGGGAAGAGTGTCAATCAATTTTTAGAGTCAATTTTTGTTGGAGTAGATCAGAATCCCGATGCGCAAAAGAATAGAACAAGCTCTTACAATGTGACATGAAACTTTTTGACACTTTTTGATAGGTCCTCATGGAACCATAACATTGTCTAACATATTCTGTAATAGATCTAAAGATAGCGCTACCAACTCTCTTCATGCGGAAAATTTAAGAACTACAGTTTTTATTACAATGTGTCAAATTATTTACAAAGTGTTAAATAGTCTTACTGTTACAAGTCTCATTTTGCAAGGGAAAAGTTTCAAGAAAGCTCTTAAACAATAATTTTATTCCATCATATTTTCGCTGAGAGACTTGTTCGATGCACGTGTTTGAAAACTAACACGCCGAAGTATCGCGAGGGTGCATTTGGAAAGAGAAAATTATCATACTCGTTGATACCGCTCGTAACACTATCTTAATTCTATTTTTCATTCATGACTTTCAAACTCATATTTGTCACGGTGCTTGTTTTGAGTCACAATAACCTCGGGTTAATAACATAATGTCATCTGGTTAAAAAGGAAGGAAAAAAATATCTCCTGTACACACTCGTACTATCAGATAATATCAGGACTACCTACTGCTCATTAAATTTTTTTTTCTTCTTTGGTTAAAGTGCGTTCTTATGAGACCGAAAGAAATTGCTTGTCCGTTGGAAAATTCTGACATATCATTAAGAGATTACTTGTATGATGGCAATGGACTTATTAAAGAAATTCTGCTTCGTGTGTGACTTCGATCAAGTCGAGAGCTCGCCGGGAGATACGAGTATTAATGCCATATGGCTGACATTTGGTCAAATTATTGACAGAACAATTGACCATGCTTATTTTTTAAAATTTAACCAATCAAAACGCTCGTAAAATGGCGATACTGTATCATTTGTTGCAGAAATGGCATTAGAATGGCAGTGTCATTTTATTGACAGAACTTTTTCCGATGGGAGGCTTATTCACACGACTTAATTGAGAGGCTTATCCCAATGAAACCATAGTCTTTAATACTGGGGTTCAAAATTTTTCCCATTTCTGTCGCTAGCTTCCATTGAATTTAAATTATACGCTTACATACTAGCGTTCTGTAAGATTCTTCATAGTCTTTTTTCCTTTATTGGGTACAACGCTGACAATTTTTCCACAATTCTTCCGTTTTTGCCAAGAATAAATTATTATCAACAAATTAGTTAAAATTGTGAGAGCAGTTATGAGATGATTGATTGATGTTGATACCTAAATAAAAATACAATATCATTTTCAAGAGTTTATATTCAATATTAATTTATTAAAAAAAAAAAAAAGGATCTCCGCATTTAAATACTTGAATAAATAAGTAGATATATATTTGTACCCATTAAAATAGACTTAATTATCATTAAGATAGGTATAACAACTTTTTGCCTTTTTTAGTTCTTCCGATCAAAACTAATTTAAAAGTAAAAAAATAATGATTGATAGTATCGATGAGCCTATGTGTTAAATGACCCGAAAAATCCACTTTTGAGCTTTGTTTTCAAATTTAAACAATTTTTTCTACTAGCGAATACATCAGGCGCACAAGTAATTATAAATCCTCGTATGTAAAATATTTAAAATGGACACAAATCACCACAGAATATCATTAGAATTCAATATACAGCAGTAGAAAATATTACTTTATTTAAATGATAAAGATTTCTGTATAAGTACTCAGTAGAATTAATAATTTTTGACTGTAACGTAATGCTTTTTTTTTAGAAATGGAAAATATAAAATTATTTTTTTAGCAACCCAATGAAAAGAAAAAAATCATTGCAAAATGAAAAAATTGTTTTGATTGCTTCGTTGCTCGTATAAATAATGAACACATTGATTATTTTGCAAGTCATTGCCAAATAAAGCGAAAACATCCAAAATTTTCTGTTTTGTAATGAGAACTTTTCCCTAATCTACGACAAAATTTTCCCTCTCTCTTGCTTGTTGTATTCATTCAGTAAAAAAAACTTAATTTTGTTGTAAAAGATAGAAAAAATCATAATATTATTTTAATATTATTATTATTTTTTTTTGTTCTATGATTTATAAATTACTAGCGGATGGCGACGCGCCTCCGGCGCGCCTGACCGCTAGCTGTGTGTTGAGTAGATATCTGTGTTTTATAGGTATCTGTATCTTGTAGGTATGTGTGTTTTGCAGGTATCTTGGAATTCAGATGAATTTTTAAACAAGAAACAGTGGAAAGAGTTTTGCAAAATTCACAACTATTCAGTTCAAAAATAAGAAAATAGACACCAAAAACTGCGACTATACTTATAAAAATATATCAAAGTTCCGAGTCGCACAAAAATAAAATCACCAAATTAAATTTTTTACACACTAATTCACTTGAGAGCTGACTTAACGCGTGAAGCCTGTATTCATCGCAGCAGAATACAGACAAATCCATTGACATTTTGCCAGTCCCTAAGAAAACACACGGACAACAGGTAAAAAAAAGGGTAATTTCCGCTAGCCCATACAAAGTGCGCACCGTGTCTAGACATTGGTTCTTGTATGAGATACCGGATGTAAAATCCTTTATGTAGGTGTTTTTAAAACTGTGAATAAAATAACTTGCTTAGTATGGAAGTACAGCGAATACTGTAGTCACAAAATTTCCTCCTAAAAATCTGGAACCGGGCTCATTCGAAAGGAAATTACAGGGGCTACAATTTTTGTTCTCTTCAATTTTTCATAAAAATGAGTTATACTCGAGTTATCACAATAATTCAATTCTCGAAACTGCGCCACTCAACGCGCGTAGGTCTAACGTACATGGCAAGCTACACCACCACGTTTTTTTATATTGAAAAAAGTCATTGTTTTCGCCCTTTTTTGAAATTACTCAGCACCTCCCCGTCAAATTTTTATTTTTATGAGTCTATGTTCTGCTCTGGGATGAGGACAATATATCCTGAAAGTTTGAAAGCGATCGGCCCAGTAGTTCTCGAGTTATAAACGGACAGGAGGACGGACAAACTTTCTGCTTTATATATTAGAAGATAATCTATTTGAATCGCATTTTTATTCAATAAAATAGCACGGTACCCTCCCTAAACCGGTTTTGAAAAAGGATACAAGGGCGCAATGCTTGAGATTAAATGCTGAAAGAATGTCTGAAAAGGCTATACCTATGTACCACTGAACGTGCCTGATAATTGTAATCTCCATACTCAAGTTTATATGGAAGAAGAATTCTCAGAGACTCTGAACGCTGAGAATAAAATAATATTTTATTGCGATATTCAGCAGTTTAAAAATATTCTATTGAAAAAGTGCAGCCCAATAAGAATTTCCATTGTTTCTTCGTTAATGTTTTTCAAAAAATTTTTTTTGATCTAACAGGTATAAAATGAACTTACGCGTAGGTATCATTGAGTCTCGCAGTAAAGTTTGCATATTCGTTGTGCTGGTTGTAATTTATCAACGATGTTTTTCAAAGCTTCATTTTATAAAATAGAATAGATTTTCGCTCAATTCAATTTTAAATTAGGTAATCGGCTATTAGGCCTATATTATTGAGTGTGAAAAAAAAAACAAAAGGACAAATTAATGTGGAGCTCGCAAAATTTTTCCAAAAAATATTTCTTACCATTTCGCAGTACTTAACTCTGTCCAAAAGAAATAAAAATATTAATGATAAAAATAATGATAAAATTGACGGCTCTGACGCAAACTGCTGAAAATATTTGTGTCTTTTTCAATTTTTCATCTCCTTACTAATCTAGCTCTTTAAATTCGAAAGAAACAATTTATGCTTGATGTCACTGAAAACACGGATAATCGTCTCGACCACAATTCATTGATCCTGAACTCTTGACTTTTTTGACTCAAAAAGGTTAAAAACTCGTTCGTTCGAAAGTTACGGATGTTATTTTTATAGGGTATTGTGTACCAGAAGCAACTGTCATCAATGATGATGGATAAGAACAAGGTCAATATTAAAATTCTGTTTCCTTATCAATGAATAAACACAAAACATGAGCTTGTTCTCACATGTAAGAAATAACAATTTCTATTTATAATTTGGTCAAGAAATTGTGATCGAAAAGGAGAAGGTATGATTTGCGTTGGGAATAAATGAATTTATATGAATGGAAATGTATCTAGATAGATAATTTTTTACTCCTAATAGAAACATAAAATCAGGGCAGTGGATTTGGAGGAAACAGTGAAGATTTTTTTACTTTTACAAGAGATTAATCTGTATAGTAGTATACGAGTATAAGTTGTAACATATTATTGTCAGCCATAATGACCCTAGAAGATAATGACTGTAAATAAACAATTGAATAAATAAAAAAAAACCACCTATTTAGTCTATTACATTTTGAGCCCAGTATAACGACAAAGGCAAAGGGTACAAGTCTCAAAGTAACGAAGGTCAAGGTCACTGATGACGTCATCAAGCATGACAAAGAATATCGACGGTTTTTCACAATTTTTCCAAGAGTACTCTCGGTCAGAAAACCGTCAGGGTCTCCCCTCTACACGAACGCACTCGCATTCGGCTATGATGGGCCTAGTATGTTTAAAAGCGAGATTAGACACTTAGTATAGCCCTAGCGTCAGGAAAGTAGAGAAATGCTAAATTTTTTCAAGTCCCTCAAGTAGGTCAAGATTACGGTGAAGAGAAACCATGAAAGTTTTTCTCAACGATTTTCCCAAGATGGTCCCTGACAAAAAATTCTATACCTAGTACGTTGTGAAACGTGGAATACAGTATAATGAATACCTATTAGGCCTTCTGTAGCTTAGTATACTCACACACTAGGCTAAACTAAAATCCCACCCAACACTATGTATACATTTTTTTCAAGCCGCACCTTTTTCCGGGTCTTTTTTTAAATTACCCTCCTTCCAAAAGAAAACAAAAAAAACAGTTTCCCTTTTAACATAGCTACCACGCACGCATCACCTTGATAGCGCGTTTACTCCATTTGTATTGCGATGATGAAAAAATAACACGAATATACTTTTTATTGTAAATTTCACGTAAGTAGGTAGATTATTTTTGCACTCAGCGATTTTCCCCCTCAACTATTTGAGCGTGAAAACGTCCAAAAAATACGCCCTTTTAAGTTAAGGTTCTGATAGTGGGGAGGATGAGCGTTTTTAGCATAATTATGATGAGAACACCAATGTCCAAAGTTTTGAGTGGTCAACTTCTTCTCCTTCGGTCGTTTTCGTTTCTTGGAAAGTCTGCCAGAAGATTGGCGCAGTAATTTTCCGAGTTAAATTATGATCGTGTGGTAAACAATCATGTATTCATCGATCGACTCAATAGGTAGTCGGTTACCGAGAATCTCTAGGTTTGTAGTTTACCTGGTAACTTATTATTCGATAATAACCTTCGATCAAATTTCATCACTTGACAATCTTACTGCATTCGTCGACGTTCACGATTTAGGTTGCAAATTTTTCCATGTTTATTTTAATGACCTAGACAGAAGATTACGCGGAAAAGCGTAGTATGATCGAAAAAAAGAAATTTCTATCCGGTCAAAGGTCTAGGGCACTGGCGTCATTCTCACTACTTTACAACAAGTTTGTGACTTCTTGAACTCTACAAATCTTCTTTTTACACCAAGAAACGTTGTTAAATTTTGTGCGAGGTCGAATAATTTATTCTTCATACATTGTGCACTAAATAATATCCGCAGAAATTCGTGTAATTGAATTCATCTTTATCCGCTGACACGCACTTCATTTTGCATTCAGAATGTTGTCCTCGAATTAGAGAAAAGATAATAGAGCACCTTTTCCCTTGAAGACAGTGTAAGTATAGTAAATATATAGGTGAGTGTACCGTACGTGGTGAGTGTAACGTAATTGAGAAATAATAGCTATCCTTTGCGTTTATTAACATTTACCGAGTTTAACGTACGAATTTGACGAGTTTTGACATAAATTTTTGAACTCGAGTTTGGTGATTTGGACCGAGAGAATCAGGTTTGTCCACATATATTTATTATTTCTTTAAAGAAACATATATTTTTTTTCTGAATAGATAGAAATGAATCATTTCCCTACCAATTTTGTGAACTGGATTTCTTTCTCGAGATTCTTTTGAGGAAAACGGAAAATAAAATTACGGTCACGTAGGTACCTAACGTTTTTTAAGAATTTTTAATGGAAAAATTTTGAAAAGAACATGACACGTGTTTTTTGTCGACTTTACGGTACAAAATTCTTAAAAAACCTGTGATTTTATTTTCCGTTAATGATGTCTCGTAATTACGAAGAAACGATCCAATTTATCTTTTGAGAACTCATATTTAAAGGCTACGAATTTTCTTTTACTAAAATTCCGAATGTACTTAAAAAATTGGAAAAATACGATGATGAGTCGACTGAAGAAAAATTGATTTGGAAAATACTGGATAAGGATAACTCAAGTTTTGGTGAAGTTCAATGATGAGTAAAAAAGTACCCATGAAGTCTTTCGTTAAGGCGCGTACACGAATCTTACTCAATGATTTAAATAATTAAACTGCTGTAATATATTGATTATACAAAGGTAGCAAAATAATTAGTATTTTAATTGAATACTGGAATGAATGAATAAATAAATAATAATTTTATTAAATAAAAATATAAAAATTATTTTTAAATTTAAAATAATTTAATATTTATTGAAGACAAAAATACCTTTTTAATCCTGGCTTTTCCATTCTGCCCTCACAGCCAAAAAGAGAAGCCAACTGTAACTACTTCTTTTCCAGTCCAAAACTTATATTTCCTCGCTCTTCTACAAACATTTCCTCCTTACTCTCTAGAGCATTAAAAAATAACTTCGATACGGTTTCTACCCATGTCTGGTACTTTTTGATACTTCGTGTAGGTGTAACACTGCACTTCCTTAGTTCTATGAAAACACGTTTGCAAAGCTTTGTTCCTGACCACTTACTATACTTTTTTCTATTTATGAGTCAAGAATAAATAATACAGGGTGAGGTCAAAAGATGTAACCAGTTAAATGGAAGTTTGCGTTAAATTCACTTCAGCGTAAAGACGCAAAATGTTAGATGTCACTACAAATCTACGAAATTTGTATCTCAATTTTATATTCAATTTGCGCCCCTACCAAAATTTCTAGGACTTCTCTGAGCTGAGTTATGGACCAAAATGTGCCAAAAATTGACAAATTTGTCAAAATTCTCAAAAATTAAAAATTATTTAAACTTCCATATAATTATTACTTGGTTTGAACGTAAAATTTAACTCTGATCTCGAAAAAATACCCGAATAGCACTATGAGCCTTGAAAGTGGGTGAACTTTCAATTTCTTATTTCGGAAATCTCGGCAAATTGGTCAATTTTTGGCACATTTTGGTCCATAACTCGGCTCAGAAAAGTCGTAGAAATTTGGGTAGGGGCGCAAATTGAAGATAAAATTGAGGTAGAACAATAGGTATTTACCTAACCCCGATATTTATAGTAGTAATTTTCCTGTCCATGTTGTTGCAAACTTGACTCAGATGAAAGAATAAAATATCTTGTGATTTAGAATAGCCGAAACAATTTTCACTGAAAATGACTAAATGAAGTCACCATTGATGAAAGACAAAAAAGATTCACACTCTCACCATAGCTTGCACAGAATATGTACTTACATAAGATATCATTCTGAACGATGCTGATCGCATCACTTGATATAGGTATACTTACCTATGTGCTTCTTTAGAAAAAACTTTGAATCGATTGTGGTATAGAAATAGATGAGTAACAAAGTAGGTACTTTACTAATAAGTGCTGTTTGGGATTCAAATAACGCCAAACGTTGGACCAAACCATTTTACCCATAATTCGCAGCAAAGCGAGAATAAAGCAATCAAGGCTCAACAAGCCCTGTACTGTCTCTTCAAGACTTCAACTTCCATAAGTTATATCAAAAATCTTGACACTAGCTAAATTCTGGGGACAATCTCCATCGACTTGAAGAAATAGTATCAGAGCGTTCTCCATGGCATGCAATACGTTTTTGGAGTGATTACCTACTAAACTAATTCTCATCCAGCTCTCATATCAGTTACAGCGCCCTAGAACGACAATGAAATCTTGAAATTTCAGGTGAGCCTAATTTCGTGTAAATTAGGAAAAGAGAAGTGATGAGAGAAGATGGAAACAAGAGAAGGGTTCATACCCAATGAAAAGGATTGCTATGTTTGTGAGCAGCTAGGCCGATGGTTGGTAGGTTCTTATTTTTACAAAGGCTCTAGCCGGGTAAGGGGGGGGGGATGGCCTTGGTCGGAAAATATTTCAAATGTCCGTCAAAATGTTGTCCCCAATGAGAAAACTCGAAATCCAAAAAATGGGGCCCATCCGCTCACCCAAATGGGCTGCAGAGTGATTTTTAGGCCTAAAATCCAAATGGCTATATCTCAGCCAATAATGATCGCACAACGATGAAACTTGAGGACATTTTAGTATATGTGAACGTTCATCCATGGTATTTTTTTAAAAAAAAAAAAACCATTCATATTTTCCCTAGTTTCTAGCTATAACAAAACTTCGAACTCGAATAAAAAAAAAATCGGGGGGGGGAGGCACCTGGGGAAAATCATTCAATTGAAGCGCCATGCCCTCTACTACAACATACATGAGTACCATCCATGTTGGAAAAGTGGATTACCTGGAGTTTTTACTATTTCCAGGCCATCCCAGAAACTGAAGAATTTTTTGACTATTTTTTTCAAACTCAGCGGACATGTTTACATAAGAATTGAACGAATTGTGGAATGAAATACCAAAACTCACGATTCTCCACGGTGAAAAAGTGGATTTCCCCGATTTATTGTCATTTCTAGACCATTACAGCGACTGGAGAATTTTTTGACTATTGTTTTCAAACTTGGCGTACATGTTTACTTAGGAATTGAACGAATTGATGAATGAAATACTTACCAAAACTCACGGTCCTTCAGGGTGAAAAAGTGGATTGTCTCTAATTTTTGTCATTTCCAGAACGTTCCAGCGACTGGAGAATTTTTTGGCCATTTTTTTCAAACTCGGCGAACATATTTACGTGAGAACTGACCTATTTGATGAATGAAATACCAAAACTCACGGTCCTCCAGGGTGAAAAAGTGGATTTTAACAGGGAACCTGTTTTATGGGGGGCTATTTGAGAAATCTGGCGTACGCCGTCCGCCGTCCAGCGAAAAACTTGGAAAAATTTCGACCCTCGAGCCATATATGATAGGAGAGGGACTTAGAAAAATTTCGACCCTCGAGTTATATATGATAGAAGGGGGACTTAGAAAAATTTCGACTCTCGAGCTATATATGATAGAAGGGGGAATTGGAAAAATTTCGACTCTCGAGCCATATATGATAGGAGGGGGACTTGGAAAAATTTCGACTCTCGAGCTATATATGATAGGAGGGGGACTTGGAAAAATTTCGACTCTCGAGCTATATATGATAGGAGAGGAACTTAGAGAAATTTCCACTCCCGAGCTATATATGATAGGAGGGGGACTTAGAAAAATTTCGACTCTCGAGCTATATATGATAGCAGGGGGACTTGGAAAAATTTCGTCTCTCGAGCGAGAAAAATTTAGATTCTCAAACTATATTATGATAGGCTTGTAGTAGGTCTAGGCCTTCTTTATACTATCTTTATCTAGGTCTAGGCTTCCTTGAATTTTCAATACCAAATCCCATTCGACTCATAAAACAGGTTCCCTGCGTTCCTCGTTTAACTTCGTTAAGGAAGCGGTCGTTTTTTCTCACTTCTCTTCTATTTTCAGACTGTTCAGCGACTGGAGAATTTTTCAACTATTTTTCTCAATCTAACGTACTCCACCTAATCGGTGGACGCGGACGTGTTTACATAAGAATTGACCAAATCGATAAGCGAAATACTAAAAATATATTTTTGGTCTATCAAAATTCCCATTTCATCTCATGGAGGAGTTCGAGTGTGTATTTTTCAGCTCGAATATTGACTATTGATTTCTCGCGGTCTATTGCGGTAGCAGTCATAGTTCACCGCGCTATTCATGGAAAAATCACAGAAATTCATTAAAATAATATTGATTTTTTGGGGAATGTTGCACCTCACCGAGGACTATGGTACTCATGTATGTTGTAGTAGAGGGTATGGCGCTTCAAATTAATGATTTTCCCCAGTGCCTCCCCCCCAGATTTTTTTTTATTCGAGTTTGAAGTTTTGTTATAGCTAGAAACTAGGGAAAATATGAATGGTTTCTTTTGAAAAAAATACCATGGATGAACGTTCACATTTACTAAAATGTCCTCAAGTTTCATTGCTGTGCAATCATTATTGGCTGAGATATAGCCATTTGGATTTTAAACCTAAAAATCACTCTGCAGCCCATGTGGGTGAGCGGATGGGTCCAATCTTTTGGATTTCGATTTTTCTCATTGGGGATAACATTTTGACGGACTTTTGAAACATTTTCCGACCAAGGCCATCCCCCCCCCCTTACCCGGCTAGAGCCTTCGAAGACGAGTCAACAAATTGTTCCGGAAATTAGATCTTAGTATCTTTAAAATTCTACTTTATTAATTAACCTGCAAGAGTACTTTCTGTTACTTTCGGGTGCTACCTCATCATCACTTGTATCGTGTCTGTTCTTCTTATTTTCAGTGCTTTACTTACACCTCATCACACTCAAAATATTCTGGTTTCTGTAATATGAAAAATTATAAAAACTTGAGTATGGTATCTAGAGGTTGTAATATTTACGCAGCAATCTTTATCAAAAGTTGCAAAATCCTTCTTCGTAAGCTATTTTCCATCCATTGAAAGTAATACCTTTCCTCTGGTCTAGACCTCATTTTGCTATTTGCGCTCATATATGAGTAGCCTACACTAATTCACAACACAAATCGATTGACAGTTGAAGAATCTATCTCCAAAATTAGTGTGTATTAATTAGCTAGAAGTCAAAATTAAAAAAAAAAAAACTTAACGCACTCAGTTATCGCACTAGGTAACTGTACTCAACACTTTATAGTGGTGATTTTTTCATATTTCAGGAATATGCCAGATAAATTTAAAGTTGTAATTTCTGGCATATCCGGACGTTTTCCCGAATGCACAGATGTTCAAACATTCAAGGAGAAACTTTATAATGGTGATGAATTCATAACACTCGATGACCGAAAATGGCCCGTCGGATTCAGGCACAAACGTTCGTGAATCAATATTTTAAATTTGTTGATAATTTCATAGGTACTGCAACTCTAAGACCGCGGCAGTTTTATTGCAGTTGTCGGAGAAAAAAATATTCCGGATCATACGGGAAAAATTTCAAACATTCATAAGGTGGATCATACAGTTTTCAAGTTGAATACACTTTTTGCCAAGAGTAATGATATAATAAATAGAGTAATTTTGGAGCCTTGTTTTGAAGCCATTGTCGACGCTGGTACGTTGATTCAATTAAATGATACGTTAATCAAATCTAAGAATTGAGACCCCCTCCCCTAAGTGAGGATTCAATTTTACCCCTATTTGGGGGTTTCTGACCTCTCTGCGCCTCCCAAGTGACCGGAGATTTTTTTTCGAGTCAGCAATTACAACTTTATGAGAAGTCATACAAATTGCGAGCCGAAAAGAAAAAATTCGGGAAACTTAAATGATATGACCACTTCCAGTTATGCAATCCACAATTTTGGAACTCCTGTGGGGTTCCGACCTTGGCGCTGTGGTACGAATTTTTTTTCAAGCATCCTGTACATTTGTACGCCTACCAAATTTCATTCTTCTTACACAAAATGCAAGATCCAAGTGACTACCTCCCAGACTGATTCCCGGTCAGTTTCACGAAGCGAATTTCACGACAGCAAATTTCACGAATAAAATTTCCCGACAAGAATTTCACGACATGCTTTTGTCACGACGACTTTTTTCACGACAAGGTAATTTTTGAGAATTTGCTAGGCAGTTATGTTATGAAAGGAATGATACCCGTACGACGCGATGCACACTATCCGTCAATGTTCACCATGGCACCGAAAGTAGAAGGTAACAAGTTACTCTTAGATGGATTCATATACTACCGATCCAGAAGGAGGCCCGGCCGTCAATATTGGGATTGCATTAAAGTACGATCGAAAGAGTGTACGGCGCGTGCGGCGACGAACGACCCCGGACCGAATGGGACGCTCGTGGTATTGAAAGTTCCAAACGACTCTCCCCATCAGCATCCGCCGAACGTGGAAGGGGTACGTGCTTTGGGAATGACCAACAACCTGAAACGAAAGCCTGTCGACGAAGTTAGGAGAGTATTTACGATGCTGGAAAGAGACTGTCCAGATCAATTGGAGCCTATTGTTAAATACTTCAAGCAGACCTACGTAGGAACTAACCGACGAGCGGCCCGCTACCCTCCCACAATATGGAACCAGCATGAAGCCGCTCTTAACAACACCCACAAAACGAATAACGCCTCGGAAGGGTATCACAATCGATTGAATACCATGATCGGCAAAGTTCACCCCGACATGTATTCAGCGCTCTCAGAACTGCAGAAAGAGCAAGCGGATGTGGAGTCAGCAGTCGCGGAGTTAAGTCTCGGTCGACGAGTGAAAGTGGGGCCGAAGAAGAAGTGGATTGCGCAGCAGAACAGAACTGGAGGAATTGTCTCCAACTACTCGGAGTACAAAGACAACCACACTGAGCTGGAGTACCTCAGAGCACTTGCGCACACCATTGTACTCGAGGTTTTGTAAAATAAAAATAAACTTGTCGTGAAAAACTGTCGTGAAAAGAAAAGTCGTCGTGACAAAAGCGTGTCGTGAAAATTTTGTCGGAAAATTTTATTCGTGAAATTTGCTGTCGTGAAATTTACCTGTCGTGAAATTCGCGTCGTGAAAGTGTGTGGGAATGGCCCAGATTCTTATGAAAGTAAAGCCTGTTAAATTAGTTGAAGAAGCTCGAAAGTTTTCTTTTTAATCTCACTTATTTTTTGTTTTTGTTTTTGAAGGAGTAAACCCCTACTCTTTAGACGGTCATAATGTAGGCGTATTTATGTCAACGGGACTTAATGACATCGAAAAAGAAATTTTAGACCGTAAAGTTCCTAGTGATATTTTGTGTTTGATTGGATCTAACAAAACGATGATGTCGAATCGGATATCTTTTGCATTTAATTTCACAGGTAATTTGCACATATCTACATGTATGAACAAATTATGTAATATTATTGTTAAACTCTTATTTGTATGGAGGCACATAATTATATGTGTATCTTTCAATTACCTCAGAATAGTAATATGTAATTATTTTTTCCTCCGTTCGCTCAGAATAATCCAGAAACATTTTCAATGGCCTATATTTTGTACTCTATAACCTTATAAAAGTATCTGATGGGTGTAAGAAAATGTCCGAGTGTTCCTCACATAGTTTTTCCTTCAAAGTATCATCATAAAGTTTCTAATTGCTTATCCATTTTCTCTGTCACCTAGAGTAGTTCTATAAAAATTGAGAGTAATTTTTCTATGGCGGAAGAAACACTTGAATATTTTTTATTTTTATTTCTATTTTTCCTGCCATCATAATACTGTTGCGCTACATTGTTACTCTGTTTGCTAGGACCAAGTTTTACTAATCACGTTGATATGCATGGTGGATTGGAGTCTCTCTCTTTGGCATATAAGTCTGTGTCCGAAGGTTTTGTTGAAGCAGCTATCGTTGGAGTCGTTAATAGCGTAGTACACCCTTACATAAGTGTACAATACTCTTCTTTAGGATTACTAAGTTCAGATGGTACTACACGGCCATTTGATGAGTGGGGTAAGAGTTTTTACCGAATACCTATTTAGATTAGGTTTCTATCATTAGACGATTATTGGAGGAAAATAGTTGCGAGGTGGTTTTCTCTTTGCGAAGAGAAATAGATTGATGGACGTGTAATAGAAACTCATAGAGAATAGAAAATTTAAAATTTTGATACCTGGTAAACAATTTGTTTTTTTCTGGAGCTCTAGAAAAAACTAAGGCCGTGATGATTTCTCCCATTACTACTTTAAATACCTGAAGCCCTTCATATTCCCGGGCTTCAACTGGGAAAAACTATCCTATAAACTTTCATTGAAGCCCTCTGTTCCGCTTTGAATACCTAAACTTTTTTGTATTTCCGGGCTTAAAGTAGGATCAATGCGTTTACTAGAATAGCAGGATGTCTTCTCATACCAACACAAATTTTTTTACTATCCATACCCATTTCTGTTGAAATAAATTTGTTGAAAAATATATTTCGTATTCAATTTTGAGTCATGTTCTTATTTTCATCAAGTTATTGTGGTAGTCGTTTTAAAGTTCATTGAATTACTCACCTCCCTCTCGAATCATGAGGAAGTGAGGTTGAGAAAAATTTAGAGACAACAATTTCTGGATAAACCAGTACCTACGTTCTTTCAATATATTTTTCTTACATTCTAGCTAAGGGTTATGTTAGGAGCGAAAGCGTAGTCTGCTTCTATTTGCAAAGAGCTGAAGATGCGAAACGTAATTATGGAGAGATTAAATTCTGCGACTTCCAGCTCTGCGGATCCAAATTGCCTAACTTCATCGGATTTGACGAAGAATATATAAGAAACATGCTACAACACCTATACGAAATCAATGACTCTCCTATCGACTCTCTTGGCTATGTAGAGATGAATGCTTATGGTCACAAGGTTTGCTTTTCCTTCATTGTGAGCTTCGTGCCATGAAGAATTATTTTATGAAACTGATTAAATTATTTTTCATATTGCATGCAGACCATGGATGAGGCGGAATCAAATGCGATAGCAGAAGTATTGACAAAAAATCGAAAAAATCCTTTGCTGATCGGATCTATTAAGAGTAACATTGGTCATACTGAGTCATCGGCTGGAATTATGGGTGTACTGAAAGCATTATTCGCCTTAGAATCAGGTCGTGTGGCACCAAACAAAAATCTGATGAAACTGAACGAAGAAATACGAGCGTTCAGACAAAAACGATTACAGGTGATTGACAATTTAATTACTTTTCGGCTGTGTTGCAGGCGTGGATCCATTTCCCTCCCCCCCAAAAAAAATCCCCCAAAAAAACAAAGAAACAAAAAAAAAAATCTGTAGTACGAAGAAAATGTAAAAAAAGAAACAAGGTCCTTTAAACTTTTTTTGGATTGTTCCCCCTCCCAAAGTGATCGTCTGGATCCGCGCCTGCGTTGACGCGATACCCCAGAGAGGCGATCTCGATGTCGTGTTCGTCGTAAATCATTGATAATTTATGAGCTAATTTTATTAATATCAGGTCGTGACAGAAGAAACTCCTCTACCAGGAAATACAGTTGCTGTTAACTCCATCGGATTATTTGGCACCGTTGGACTTACCCTCGTGAAACAAAACGAAAAGTAATAACCTTAGACTATAACAGTCTTCTACAAAAAACTAACATATTTTTATAGCTAAGGATCCGAAATTTTTTCAAGTTCCCATTCTCTCATACACATGTAAAAAGACACGCGTACTCAAGACCATTTTGTGTTGGTATCGTCTAAACTTGCATATAGAATTCTAAGTCACGAGTAACATAAGTAGCCGAACGTCACAGCAGCAGTGCTCATCAATTTAAGTAGCGTCTTTGTTGCTGTTTACACAAGTGTCTATAATTTCTTCTGTGAGGCATCTAATATATAAAGTAGAATGTTTGTCTGTATATCTGTCTGTATGTATATCTGTATGTTCGTCCATAACTTTCGAACGCCTTCACCTATCGACCTGGAATTTTTTTTGAAAAATTTCGTTTTTTCTGGGTCAGGTTCTTAAATACATTTCGATGTTTTGACTCCCTGAAGGTGGAGTAGGGGGCGACAAAATTAGGAAAAACGGGCATTATCGAGTACTGAAACTGCTTTGCGCTGTACGTTAGACCTACGGCGCAGTTTCGAAAATTGAATTATTGTGATAACTCGAGTATAACTCATTTTTATGAAAAATTGAAGAGAACAAAAATTGTAGCCCCTGTAATTTCCTTTCGAATGAGCCCGGTTCCAGATTTTTAGGAGGAAATTTTGTGACTACAGTATTCGCTGTACTTCCATACTAAGTAAGTTATTTTATTCACAGTTTTAAAAACACCTACATAAAGGATTTTACATCCGGTATCTCATACAAGAACCAATGTCTAGACACGGTGCGCACTTTGTATGGGCTAGCGGAAATGACCCTTTTTTTTACCTGTTGTCCGTGTGTTTTCTTAGGGACTGGCAAAATGTCAATGGATTTGTCTGTATTCTGCTGCGATACAGGCTTCACGCGTTAAGTCAGCTCTCAAGTGAATTAGTGTGTAAAAAATTTAATTTGGTGATTTTATTTTTGTGCGACTCGAAACTTTGATATTTTATAAGTACAGTCGTAGTTTTTGGTGTCTATTTTCTTATTTTTGAACTGAATAGTTGTGAATTTTGCAAAACTCTTTCCACTGTTTCTTTTTTCCTTCCTTTTAAGCTAAAAGTGTTGAGTATTATGTGAAAATTTTTGAAAAACGTAGCAAAAAATTCATCTGAATTCCAAGATACCTACAAAACACACACACCTACAGATACCTATAAAACACAGATATCTACTCAACACCGCTAGTTAAGTATACTATAGTGGCGTAAAAAGAAATTCGCCTGACGTACCTCGGAGGTTTTTCCAGATCCTCCGTTTGGTAGCCTTGCCACTAATAAATAGGGTATTTTTTGGACCGAAGGTTCTTCTATGGACTATAAAGTTACTAGATAGACTATATTCCTTAGCCTAGTCCTTAGGATTAATTAATGTCATGACTGAAATATAAGTACTATGAATTGTCGCACATGTCAATAAATCAACCTAGATATTTATTGAATCGACACGAACTATTTGTAGGTCAATCGATACAAATTCATCCGTTGAAGGTTTTCCGCGGATCTTGTTGATGTGTGGGAGAAAAGAAGATGATCTCAGAAATAAGTTGGCACAGGTATTAGCACCAATATTACCTGTTCATACTACTCCAATCACGTGAGGAAAAAAAATTAGTTGATGATTTTAATGCCACAGATCGAAAAGTTATCGTACGACCGTAATTTCATATCGTTGGTCAATGACTCGTTGGGTCAACACATGCCTCTCCACATATGGAGAGGGTATACTCTCTTACCGCCACCGTCCACTCCAATATGTGAAGTTCAAGTGAGTACTTGAACCTGCTATTCATCCATAGTCAGAAAGTGCGTTCTTTTTAAAAAGTATTCAACACGATGGGGATTTTCGATACTGAAATTTTAGGAAGCTATAAAAATTTATTTCGCTTTCAGCTTATAATTTCCGAGAAAGGCTCTACCGGGTAAGGGGAGGGGGAAATGGCCTTGGTCGAAAATGTTTCAAATATCCGCCAAAATGTTGTCCCCAATGAGAAAACTCGAAACCCAAACAATTGGACCCATCCGCTCACCCATATGGGCTGCAGAGTCATTTTTAGGCCTAAAATCCAAATGGCTGTATCTCAGGCAATAATAATCGCACAGCAATGTAACTAGGGTACATTTTAGTATATGTAAACGTTTATTCATGGTATTTTTTTCAAAAAAAATCATTCACCTAGTTTCTAGCGATAACAAAACTTCAAACTCGAATATTTAAAAAAAATCAGGGGGGTGGCACCTGAGGAAAATCATTCATTTTAAGCGTCATACCCTCTACTACGACATACATTAGTATCATAGTCCTCGGTGAGGTGGAACCTTCCCAAAAAATCAATATTTTAATGAATTTCTGTGATTTTTCCATCAATAGCGGGGTGAACGACGACTGCTACCGCAATGGACCGCGTGAAATCAATAGTCAATGTTCGAGCTGAAAAATACGCACTCGAACTCCTCCGTGGGACGAAATGGGAATGTAGATAGATCAAAAATATATTTTCAGTATTTCGTTTATCGATTTGGTGAATTCATATGTAAACAGATCCACGGATTAGGTGGAGTGCGTTAGATTGAGAAAAATACATTTGAACCATTTTTCGACCAAAGTCATTGCACCCCCCCCCCTTACCCGGCCGGCTAGAGCCGTTAGCAGCTAATCGATAATACATGCACGAATTTCGCAGGAAACAGGCGAACAAAATAGACCTATTTGGTTTATTTTCTCGGGCATGGGATCGCAGTGGAACACCATGGGCAAAAGTTTACTTAATTTGCCATTGTTTGCCGAGACGGTAGCCAAATGCGACTCAGTGCTGAGGAAGAAAAATATCGACATTTATAATATTTTGACATCCGACGATCCAACATTATTCGATAACATAATGAATGCTTTTGTTGGTATTATTACCGTGCAAGTGAGTTTATTACAATTTCTTACTGCACCCTCTTTTGATTGTAAGTTCGACTAAATTTCGAGAAAACCATCTTTCAGATCGGCTTGTATGAAATAGTGAAAGCTCTCGGTATCAAGCCGGATGGTATAATTGGTCACTCGGTGGGTGAGAATGGATGTGCCTACGCAGATGGTTGTCTTTCGCTGGAGCAAGCAGTTCTTGCTTCCTGGGCTCGCGGAGTTGCCTCTACGGAGGTGCAAACCATTAAGGGAATGATGGCGGCTGTTGGTGAGTATCTTTGCTTAAAAACAAATTGACAAGAAGAAATAGTATATGAATGAAAATGAAATGACGATTTACAGGAAAGGGTTACGCCGCTATGAAAGATACATTGCCCGACGATATTCAGGTTGCTTGTCACAATTCGGCCGATAGCTGTACCTTGACCGGACCCGCTGAATCAGTGAACGATTTTGTTAAAGAGTTGCAGAAGAATAACATTTTTGCTAAAGCGGTCAGCGTGGCGAATATTGCTTACCATTCGAAGTATATCGCGCCAGCCAGTCCAAAACTTTTAGAAAGACTGAAAGAAGTATAGAATTTAAGTTATTTCTGTAAAGTCGAGAGATCTAGCACTATAGAAAAGATTCGAATGAACATCTTTTAATAGGTAATACCAGAGCCAAGACAACGGTCGTCTAAATGGCTCAGCACTTCAGTTCCGGAAAGCGAATGGGAGACACCATTGGCCCAGCAATGCTCGCCTGAATACTTGACAAACAATCTTCTCAGTCCAGTGCTCTTCGAAGAGGGTTGTAAACACATACCGGAAAACGCAATCTGTATAGAATTCGCTCCTCATGGATTGCTTCAAGCTATTCTAAAACGATCTCTTCCCGAATCTTGTACTAATATTCCTCTCACTTCTCGAATAAAGGGACCAGAAAATTTGAACTTTTTACTGTCATCTATAGGAAGGTAAAATACATGGATTATAGTTTACGAAACGAAAAAAATGTCTTCAAAGCACATTGTTCTTACAGGTTGTACATTCATGGTCTAGAGCCCCAGGTGAACAACATTTTCCCCAGCGTCGAGTATCCAGTACCCAGAGGCACGGCGCCCATCTCTCCTTATTGCACTTGGTACCATATAGACGAACCCTCAGCTCGTTTTCTAAAACCAGTCGAAGTATGCCGTATTGCTTTGTAGATGAGTTTTTCAATTGTTCGTAGAATAATATTCAATGTTCAATGTTAAAGATACCCTCTTTATCGGAAGAATCTATACCCGTATGTACCAAGGAGGATTCAGATTACGTTTATTTAAAAGACCATGAGATTAATGGGGATACTATAGTCCCGCCATCTTTCTTTGTGGTACGTAAGCTTATGTGGGTAAAGTTATATACGATAGAGGTACTAGGATTTTACATCTGTGTTACTGTGTTACGGTTTACAATTGACGACAATGGGACAAGGGTGCATCCATAAAGGTGAATTGGCAGTCCTATAGGTAATTATTTTTCACCGGCTTCCTCTGGAACGGAAGAGACAGAAGAAATCGAGTGATGTGAAATTGAAGAAAATAAGTCAAGGTCATTAGAGGGGTGACGAACTCGTGCAGATACGACAAGGACTACCATTTTAGTTGGCAGATTTCAAGATCGTTTATCAACGTCCAACAAAGAAGGGGAAAAGGAGGGTGAGGCCGAGGGTTCAAGCCTCGTTTTCCTCCTCGATGACAAAGTCTCTATACAACCTTCGGTAGCAAACCTTAAATTTTTTCTGGGTCACTGGTCGGTGAAGTAGACCCTATACAGATCGAATTTAAGCTCAAAATCTGAAAATCTTGAAGTCAAACTATGAACGGATTTGTGTAGATGCAAATCTATATACCTATTTAGGGAGGGGCTGGGGTCAGGAAAAATTTGAAATATATCAAGAAGTTATAGAATTTAGATTATAGACAAAAGATAGAATTTTTCTTTGTTTCCTTCACTTGCAAATCATGTAGTTCTTTTGATCCCGGCAAATATTTCTTACTGCTCTCAGAGATTTACTGTCGATACCACAAATAATTACTCATTGCTTAATTGTTATGTACTGCGAAATTTGAATCGTACATTTTAATTAAAAAAATTGTACTTTTTTCAGTATTTAGCATGGTGGGTTCTCTCGTGCAAACGAATGGAAACAATCGGCTCTACTCCAGTTATTTTTGAAGATGTAATTATCCATAAGCAAGTCCGTTTGAAAGGCCAAGGTACAAACTTGACTATATTTTTATTCAGCTACCTTCCTGAATATGTTACTCTAATGATAACGTCGAACATAAATACGAACAGAAATTAAATATGTATCGATAATGGTTCAAAATGGGAGCGGAGATTTTGAGATCATAATGCGAGATCAAGAACAAAACGAGAAGTTCGAAGTTATCGCGACGGGGCGTATTTTGGTTGCAACCGAAAAGATGGAGACCGCACAGATAGAAAACATCGCGGACGAAAACGAAAAATTGATACCAAAACTAGAATTTTATGAGGCCTTCACAAGTGCTGGTTACGATTTGGGAAAGGAGTTCTGTCTCGTGAATGACGTCTATCGTCAAAAATCGGGTAAAGTAGTGCACCACTTCTCTGGAGTATCTCCACATCAATAAATCAAATTACCTTATGCAGTCTTCTTTCAAAATTGGATGTTCTCTTGCAGGGTACAGAGCGAGCGTGACGTGGAATGGAAATTGGGTTACGTTTCTCGACGCTTTAATGAAAGTTCAGATGTTCAGCGACAATGGCGAGAACGTCAAAAATGTTTTTCTAAATCAATTCAGGAAGCTGGAAATTAATGCACCGGAATTTCAAGCATTGGAAAAAGGTTACACGGTGCAGACATAGTTACGTATGTAAAAGTGAAAGCAGATGAGAAACATTAAAAATTTCTACTTACAGGCACCATAATTCCCTGCGAAGCAAACATGACTACAAAACAACTCGGGTGCAATTCAGTTTTACTCAGTGACTTGCGTTACAAATCTTTTCCCGTAGCAAAAATACAATTGAATGAGTTTCGATTTGTTTCTTACCAAAATCCTCGATGTCAAGTGAGTAGCCTGTATTTCATGATAATACTTTTCACAATTCAACGAGTGATAAAATTTAGTTCTATTTCAGAGTATACCTGAATTTTTCATTTTGAGCTTGGAAATAGCAATTGAAAATCTCAACGCGAGTGACAAAAATATTAATAAACTTGCGGTCGTGAATGCTACAGATAAATATTCCCAAATATTGGAGGAAATTATTGAAGAGATATTTGTCGATGTAAGTCTCTTCCATTCTTCATAAAATTGGGTTTGCAGATGAACTATAGGGGATCGGAGGTAGTTCTTTGCCCTAATGATTTTCTTGTTAGAGAGTGGGGAGAGACAGAATGGCGAAGCCGAATGTTTTTGAGCGCTGGACAAGGAAGAAGAATTGAACGGATAGATCGTCAACATTGCAGTACAGGCATGGAGGAAGTGAGAGGCGTAAGAAGAGAAATGAGTAGATGAGACAGGTTAGAATATGTCTTCTTCACGTCGGGAAGGATGGTTTGAAAAGGAAGAAAATGGAGAGGAGTTTTTAGTTTGAGAGGAGCGCGTTCTCTGTTATTTTTTTCTAATTTTCTACAAATATTTCTTTCCACAGTTCCCAGTGACAATACTTTCTCCCGGGAATTCCTTATCAGCTAATGAAGGTGTATTAATCATTGCGGATGACATGGATAAGATAGAGAAATGTTACGTTCGCAGTAATAGTCTTTTACTTCTGTCTATCTCACCCTTACCGTGTAAAAATGATGTCAAAATGACACAACTCTTTGTCGAGATCACAAGTCAGACGTTTTCTGGGATGAAAATTTCTTTATTAAAACAAGTAAGTAAGAAAATGACCTACATCCTATCAGTTAGGTTCAGGAAATTGATTTACTCGTATATGTATTAAAACTATTTTCTGTTCATTTTTCCATTTCCTTAAGCGTAAAACAACTATCCTTAGAGTCCTCCGCTCATATCTCCCCTGTTATGGAGACACAACTTGCAATTATCAGCTTTGTTGGTGTCGAACAAGAATTTTTGAGACTCTCCTCTTCGCAGCATACAACTCAAACCTTCATTTTCTTACAGCCCAAGTCCTATACCTACATACTATTTTCTCTTTTTTTCTCTTTTAAGGCTCTCTAATCTAAGCATATAGTTTGAGCTTTATCAAATCATTGGTCACCCTTTCCTCATCATGTGAATATTTCAATACATTTTTCGTAAAAATGTGTATTATATTTTTACCTACCTAGGAAATGATCATACGGGTACTTGATTATTAATAATTTCTTTTCTTTTGCTCCTACATAGAGATCAAACTTTAAGGAGAAACCGTTCGTTTTTGTCGATAATCAAAATGGACAAAACAGAAATAAAATTAAACAGGTCGTAGATGGAAGTATTTCACATTTTATAGTGTGCAGAAATATTGACTATCCAGATTTGTCAAACTTGGTGGCTTCAAAGAAAAATAACTCTAATGCTAAGTAAGATTCCTGTGTTGTGTATTCGTAACTGTTGGTGTTTTACGGAAGCTCTATGTCTCATAACAATCCAAAATTTTCAATTCCTGAAAGACAAGAGAAAATATTGTGGTACGAGTAACTGACTCAATTATTCAAATCAACGTGACAACGTGTTCGAATTTTATTTTGTAAATTTATGCGAAACAATTTTCAAATTTCATCTGCTCCCTATGATTTGAACACATTTAACATTTTAGTCTCGCAGCATTAAGATTCAAACCGCCCTAACTCTCTACAAACTATTGGTGAACTGAAAATGGGCCGTTTAGTTGACTGCTTGACGATTTCATTTTTTTTTCAAATTTGTAGATATCTCTACATAATGGACGAGATGAAAAATGGTCAACGTCTAGAAGAATTGGTCAAAAATCAAATCAACAAGAACCTATCGGTATCCATATTGAAACAAGGAGAGTGGGGTTCGTACAGAAAATTTTCGAGCGAAATTTATCAGAAATCTGGAAAGAAAATTGTCGCTGATACACCGTCTCGATCGAATTTGAGGTAAATTAAGGGTAATATTTTTCTCTATTTCGAATCGACAGAGGCGTCGATCGAATACGACGAGCCTAGTCGTAATACTCGATATCCGTCGTTTTCAAGACTTTTCCCCCTCCTCCTTTCATACTCAGTTCCAAGTCGGAAGTTTTCGAAGTCCTCCCTCTAGCATACATGTAGCTCAAACGGAAATTCTTCCAAGCCCCTTCTAAAAAACTGTGAAGCGAAAAATATTCCCGCATCGCGTCGCACTAAGAAATAAAAAATAGAAATATTAAAAAAAAAAACAAAAAGCGACGGCTTCCTTAACGGTGTTGAATGAGGAACGCACGGAACCTGTTTTATGGGTTGAAAAATAATACATGACATGACCCGCATTAGGATAGCCCCTTCAAGTAACAGATTTGTGTTGCTTCATACAATAATTGGCTTAGCCCCTTCATCAAACCAGATATGCAATGCTTCAAACAACTTGAGTCCCCTTCCATCATTCTAAGTCTCCTCCTATCATATTATATAGCTGATGAAGAGTCTAAATTTTTCTAAGACCCCTTTCATCATAGAGAGGTCGGAAGTTGAAATTTGACGAAGTATTTGATTTTTTATTTTGGAGATCAACTAGGGCCATTTCATTCGGACTCGGCGCAAAAATTTACTCCAGAATTGAAAACAAGTTTTGAAGATTATGCAATTTTGCATCCAGGTGGAATTTTTATTCTCTTTGAGCCCATCAACCTATTTTGGTGCTCCGAAGTTTTTTTTAAGCAATTTTTTTGGGACTCAGCGCAAAATTCCACTTGAAAATCGAATTAAAATGTGAAAGTTTGAACGATTTTCCACCTTGGGGAAATTTTGACCCTTTTTGGGCCCATTAACCCATTTTGGTGCTTCGAAGCATTTTTTAAGCATTTTTTTCGGACTCAGCGCGAAATTCTACTTAAAAATCAATTAACAATTCAAAAGTTTGAACGATTTTCCACCTTGGAGAAATTTTGACCCTTTTTGGGCCCATTAACCCATTTCGGTGCTTCTTAGGGTTTTGTTACAATTTTTTTCGTTTTCCGCGTCCAAATTCACTTGAGAAACAATAATTTAATTATTAAAATTTTCAAAATTCAGTTCAATACTGTAAACTAATTAATTTTCAAGCCCTATTTTGAGAACCCTGACGATATGGTGAATTTTCGGAACATTTTGGTCCATAACTCGTCTCAGAAAAGTCGTAGAAACTTCGGATATGGCTCAAATTAAAGATGAAATTGAGACATAAAATTCGTACATTTAAACTATACATCTAACGTTTCGTGTTTTCGCACTACGACAGATTTAACGCAAACTCCCATTTAACTGGTAACATCTTTCTGCCCCACCCTGTATAGTGTGGCTCGAAAGTCGAAATTTTTTCAAGTCCAACCTTTGAGCTATATATGATAGGGGGGGGGGGGCATGGAACATTTCTGCAAATGATGTTGGACTTGGAATATTTTCATATACGGCGCACGGCAAATTTTTCGGAATAATCTCCCATAGAATAGATTTCTGTCAAAATATACACAGCCATTATACCGTATGTTGAGAACGGAGAGTAAGAAGTTGATTAAGAAGGCATACTCCGAATATGTTAAAAATATTGAAGCAGGAATTCATATAGAGCCTCAGAAGTTCTGGAACTATATCAACACGAAAAGGAAAGATACGAATACTCCCACTGTAATGAGTTATACAGGAAAATATTATACGAATTATGGGGACATAGCCGCCGCCTTTGGCGAGTATTTCTCTTCTGTATATTCTCAGAAAGAGCTGCGCTCCAACGTTGGATGCAGGAAAGATTGCTTTCCGGGAACCAATGACCTTATTTCGATTAAAAGTTTAACAAGGTCTGAAGTTGAGGCATCGATGAAAAGACTCAAACCGAAAAGGGGAGTAGGACCTGACGGAATTCCGCCGTACATTTACAAAGCATGCAAACAGCTTCTCGCGCCTCCCCTAACACACATTTACAATACCATCCTTGAAACCAAGAAATACCCACGCTCCTGGGTTATCTCGAAGATAACTCCTGTCCCCAAGGGTGATGCCTCTCAGGAGGTGTCGAATTATAGACCAATAGCGCTTTCCCCTGTGCCTGCAAAAATTTTCGAGTCGACAATTTTTCTACAGTTATATCAAAAGACAAAGCATAATATACCAGTACAGCAGCATGGTTTTGTTAAGAGCAGGTCGATTTATACAAACCTGATAGAATTAACGCAGTATATAGGAGAAGTATTAGATAGAGGTACTGAATCACAGGTTGATGTAGTTTACACTGATTTCCAAAAGGCATTCGACAAAGTAAATCACGAAATATTGTTGGAAAAGTTAGATGCTGTAGGATACTCGGAAACTCTTTTGGACCTATTTAGATCATATTTAGAGGGTAGAAAACAGTATGTTATATTCAAGGGAAGGTTGTCCTGCCTCTTTGCGTGCCCATCTGGAGTACCACAGGGATCTAATCTGGGTCCGTATCTGTTTCTACTGTATATATCTGATATCCATGGTGTAATCAAAGATTCCTCTTGCTTGCTCTACGCAGATGATTTGAAACTGTATAGGGAGATCAGAGATACAAGAGATGAATATCTGCTGCAGCAAGACTTGAATCGGATAGTCCAGTGGAGTGATTTAAATAAGCTACCCCTTAACATTGGTAAATGTGGGAAAATGACGTTTGTTTCGAAAAAGAAAAAGCATCCTGCTGCAACAGAATATAACATTAAAAATATAAAATTACGTAATTATGAAAGAGTTAAGGATCTGGGTGTTGTCCTTGAAAGTGATCTAACCTTTGCGGAACAAATTCGATCTACGTCCTCCAAAGCGAATAAGAATATGGGGATAATAATGAGACACTCAAAGCTCTTTGGGGACGCAGGTACAATTAGAACATTGTGGTCTTATTGTTTTTGAGAGATGTTGTCAACGCTAAAATTGACGCACCTCCCCTGCTAGAAAGAGTCTGCCTTTTTGTTCCGTCTAGAATTGGACGAATACGAGCCAGTCTGTTCAATGTTCCGTTATGCCGAACCAAGCGTTACGAACTAGCGCCATTACATCACGCGCAGTTCCTATTCAATAAGCTCCAAAAGATAGACAATACTATAGATATATTCTTCGATACTAGAAATGTTTTTGGAGGGAAAATACAGGAGGCATTGTGTGAATTCTACCGGGGTTGTACGTAGTCCCAATTAACAAATTAACAAATCAACAATTAACAAATTAACAAATTAGATATGCAAAATGTAGAAGGTGGAGGGGGGAGGGGGTTACAGAAAATCATTTCTAAGTGGGTGTAGCCCGGATGGAACGGGAAATGAGGCCTCATAATTCATAATTTATTATTATTATTACTATTACTATTATTATTATTATTATTATTATTATTATTATTATTATTATTATTATTATTATTATTATTATTATTATTATTATTATTATTATTATTATTATTATTATTATTATTATTATTGTTATTATTATCATTATTATTAATATCATTTATTATTATTATCGTCATTACTAATTTAAAATGTATTTAGTGCTGCCCCATAATTGGCCAATCTGGCTGTGCTGGGCAGCACTTTAATATTAAATAAATAAATAAATAAATAAATTATAATTTATTATATTTTTCGAAGGTTAAAATTTTTCTTGGTTTTCCTCCCTTTCCCGCCTCATCTATACAGATTCTTGATAATTGAAATTTTCACAATCTCCTCCCTTTTACTCGTGTGAATTCACTAGTCTCCCCCGACCCTCTCATATGTATACTGGGGGAGGCCAAAAGATTTTATCAGTTAAATGGGAGTTTGCACCAAATTTGTTGTAGTGTGAAAACGCGAAACGTAAGACGTAAATTTCAAATTTACGAAATTTATATCCTAATTTTATCTTCAATTTGCGCCCATACCCAATTTTCTACAACTTTTTTGAGCCGAGTTATGGACCAAAATGTTACAAAAATTGACCTACTTGCTCAGATTTCCGAAATAAGAAACTGAAAATTTCCCCATTTCCAAGCTTCGTATGGTTATTTATGTATTATTTTCGGAATGAGTGTTAAATTTCACCTTCAAATAAAGTAAAATTGGGAAGTTTGAATAATTAATTTTTTAAATTGTTCAATTTTTGGCACATTGTGGACCATAACTCGACTCAGAAAAGTCGTAGAAAGTTGGGTAGGGGCGCAAATTGAAGATAAAATTCAGATACAAATTTCGTAAAATTCACGTTTTTGCGCTACTACAAATTTAGTCCAAATCCCCATTCAACTGGTAACATCTTTTGGCCGCAGCCGATATAGTTGGAGAGTTGAAATTTTTATTTTTCAAGTATTTTATCTCATATTATGTGAAGTGGATCAAGAAATAGGGTTGACGACCAAAACGAAAAATTACGTAACAGAGAGTTGAAAATTTCGACGCGCATCCCACAACATATCAAGTATTTTTGTTCATACTCTGAAGGGGGCTTGTTACGTGCCCTATTAACAGTACCATTTTGGAAAGAACGTGAAATTGTGCATATGAATTTGTCGTGAACGAAAGAATGAATTTTTGGTCCTTCACCCTATTTCCTTATTCCACCTCTGACATATGCAGTATGATGACGACATTCATTTTTCCAGATTTCCCTTCTGATTTGCTCCTCTTTAAAATGTTGCAATTTCCCTTTCCAGCTCAAAAATAAACATTTTTCGAGTTTCAAAATTCGGTCAAACCACGTCCCCTTCAACCATCGTAGAAGTGTTCTCAATTTGATTTGTGATACCTACTGCATTCCCTCTGTCAAATAATATATTTCCCATACTGTGATTTTTCAGTTGTAATTCTGTAAACCTCAATTATATCTGTGTAACCGATAATCTGCAGGACGATGCATCGACAAAAGAGAAGGTATTTATAATTGGAACTTCATGTAATATTTACTTATGGACTCCAACATGATGAATTTTAACTCTTACAGATACTCAGTTTTGCTTACGCTGGTTATTTGAACAATAATGAAAAGGTAGTGGGTCTAGGAACTGGTACAACTAATCCGGAAAGCCTACATTGTGATCCACACTTACGCTGGACTGTACCAGCTGATTGGGGTCTAAAAGGCGCTGTCACAATACCGTACACATACGCTCAAGTACAGATTTATGATTCAGTCAGCATGATTAATCTGACCACTGTGTAGATATAAAAAATTTTTTTTTTCAGGCTTACAGATTATTATTTTCGAAATTCCGTCCAATACAAGCTAAGACAGTCATGATTATTGTGGGAAAAGAATATCTTCTGGCGGAGGCATTAATCGTTTTAGCTATGTTTAAGGATATGGAAATTTTTATAGTTATCAGCACTGAAGAAGAAGAAAAGTTATTTGAATCAAGATTTCCCAAGGTTAGTGAAAATTATGAATTAACAATTAATTACGTATAGAGCGTAGCGGCTGTAACACTTTAGAACCGAAGCCGAGAGGTCTATTACATGAAGAATTTCTCGACTAAAAAAATTTCCAGCAGATCGTTGCAGAAGTATATTCCTCGTTAACAAAAAAAAAAAGAAAAAATTAAAGATTAACGTTGATCATTCAAGTAACAAAACTCAGTACCTAGATCGTATGTAACATTATCTACTTCAAAGGAGGGGGGTTGTTGGTAAATGAAAAACTCAGGCGAAAAATTTGATCACCTCGTCGGGATCCGAACCGGATCCCGACGAGGTGATCAAATTTTTCGCCTGAGTTTTTCATTTACCAACAACCCCCTTCCTTTAATATTACCCCCACACGTAAGTATTGTGTCTTTCATTATTTACTTTCCTCGGTGTACGTGCGGACTCCTGACGTCATCATCCCCACTTTTTTTATTAATCTTTTTCAGATTCCATTAGATCACATACTTTACAGTCAGAATTGCTCTTACGAAATCCAAACCAGAAACATTTCTCACGACGAAGGAATCGACCACGTGATCAACTGTCTGTCTGGAGTCAAGCATGTAGAAGCCTGTCTTCGGTGCCTCGCGGTGGGAGGAATTTACATGGAATTTGGTACTCATAACTGTTCTGAATTGAATAATATCGGTACGTTTTCAGTACCTACGTAGTTTATTAGGTAGTAACTTTCAAGCATTTGTAGCATTTAAAAGTAAAATGTTATTTTACAGGTCTATATTCATTCCTTCGTTTGAAATCCTTCTACGTTGTACAAAATAGAATATCCGATTTATTAGAACTATCATTGCAAACGAAGCAAAAAATGAAGGAAATGATCGAAGAATGTTTAAAAGAGGGAGTAATTACGCCTTCTCAGTTCAGCAATCAGTAAGTTGGATCTTCTTTGGGATAATTTATTTATTTTCCTATTGGTTTAGCAACTCCGAGGAACGCACACTTATTATTGAACCAAAAAAAAAAACATGAAAATTCAGACGAGAAAGGAAACGTGATGGTGGTGTCACAAATAGAAAAGTGTATAAATGGATGAAATGAGTGAGAGAGAGGTATTGAAGTGCGAGGGAAATAGTATCAGAGTTATTTTGAGGGTCCAAGGCAGTGAAGAATGAGAAGCGGAGGTTTTGGAGCACGAGACAGGTGAAGATTTTATCAACTTTTGATTTATTTTCGTGACAGCAGGGGCACGATACGGGTGATTGAGAGTTTCGGTTGATTAGATGTGAACGTGTAATACGAGTAAGTATGACTTATTCTTAATCTGGTGATAATTGTTCCTTCACATCTGGAATTGCTGAAAGAGGTTGATCAGGGTTAGGAGTCTGCTTAATACGAAGGAGTTTCCAACGAGGCATACTTTTCTAAGAGTGAACTTGAGTTGTAAATACCGCAAAAAAGAGTTGAACAATACGCGAGCGCTTTCTGTTCAACAACCATAATAAGCAACTGACCCAACAACGTAGGAAAACAAGAACATTTAGAGAAATCAGGACTGAACTAGCAAGTCATCATTTTTATTCAATCAACCTTTCATAAGTAGGGCAAGTAAGAATATTTTTTTATCCGTCTGAAATATTTGTTTAAAATTTCAAAATAATATGTGGAAATATGTGCTAATAATTTTTTCTTAAAGAAAACGTCATTTTGAGTGCAAAAAATTCTAAAAATCAATTAGATAAAAGAAATATTTAAAAAGTACGTCATTTTGAGTACAAAAAATTCTGAAAAACAATTAAATAAAAAAAATATTAAAAAGGCTTTGATTGCAGATGATGTACACATGCATGTGCAGGTTGTTGAACAAAAAACTTTGCCTATTATCTCTAAAAATGTGCAAAATCTCACACTAAGTTGCGAGAAATCGAGTTAAAATTAGCTTTTAGGGAAAACATGGAAAATATGTGAAAATATTTTTTTTTCACAAAATATGTAAAAATGTGTACTATCCAATTTCAATGGGGTATTCAGGGTATGCTGAAACGGATGATTTTCGAACTATTTACGTCATAGCTAGTAGCGAAAAAAATAAGTGAATAAAGAATGTACTTCTTTAGCATAGTAATATTGTCGCCATTTTGATGACGAATAAGCGCGATGAAGTATGTACGAATTTTTCCTGTGGAGGAGGACTTCCGACCCATCCCCGAAACTGTGACCACTGTTGATTACATGATCCACAAAGGCCGATTCTCCCACATTTTCTTTTTCCCAAGCTTTTCTATGCTCGACCACTCTAATCTCAAGTTGGCGGCTGGCCTCCGCAAAAAAAACGCTGCTGCAGTTCGTACATGCGACCCTATACATATGCTCCACTCTTCTCAGCCAACGGAACAGGGCACTTCAACTTGATGAAAAATCTCTTTACAGGGACCGGGTTATAGAACGCAGGACGAAAGCCAAAGGGGCGAATAACAAGACCCAGCTGAAAAACGTCCCCACAAATGACGCTACTTACTACCACGGTTCAATTCTCGGGAGAGGGAGGTGATAGAATCGAGACGTTTTCTCGTGATTTTCCTGCTAGCCATAAAATCGTTGTCCAAATTGACCTCATTCATTCTGGCCACGCGTTTATGGTCGTCAATTGTTTGTCGAAAGCGGACTGACTCAACGGTATATGAGTCACTCGGTGGGCAGCAGGACAAAGAGATGATCCGTGGACAGACAATATCAGTTGAAGTATCTTTTCTGTAGATTCCAAACTGATGGACACCTTCTGTTTCAAAGATCGTCAAGTCCTTGGAAAGGTTACCTAAGAAACTCACTAAGAAGATCTTTACCAGTCAACGTACTTGAAATATCGCGTTGTCTATAGACCTGTGCCAATAATGAACACGATTTAACAACACTTAGCCCGAAGAGAAGAGATCAAGAGCGTTCGAATTTGAACATGAATACCTCTGAAATGAGGGAACCCAGAAACGAACTGAGAGGGATGCCTACCTTTTCGGGTAATTCAAATTTGTAAAAATTTGGGGATCAGCAAACATTAGGCAGATCAAAGAATTCCTCCAATGCTTCATGAGGAATGTTAGATCTAACAAGCAGATCACCAATATGTTGGGTAGGTAACCGTATCCTTGGGATTACTCGGGAATAGACCAATGACATCGAAGGAGCAAAGGGAGGATGATTTATATCCTTAAGCTTATCGCAGACAAGGTAGGCAAATTCTTCTCAGAGTAGGGAGACTCAAACTCGACACGGGATTTGAAGCATCGATTCAAAAATTTAGCAAGGGAGTACGTGAGAGAAGAGAAAAAGGATACAAGGAGACGCATCGGGGAGTTAATTTGCGGTATTTTTTACTCAAGGTTACTCTTTAGAGTATCCCTCTCTCGATATTTATTCCTGCCGAAACCGAAATTTTGCGAAAAAACTAAATTTGTGCACAAACGTTCAATCGAAAATTTTGTCGGTCCATTTGATTGTCTGTCTAATTTTTGGTAGTTTTTTAAAATTTTATACCTCCTCTCACTCATTTCATCCCATTTATACACTTTCCTATTTGTAACACCATCATCACGTTTCCCTTCTCATCTAATTGTATAAACATTACATTGTATTCTCAATGAATTTTCCTTTTTTTTTTTTTTTTTGTTCAATAAAAAGTGTGCGTTTCTTAGCATTTCGAGTTGATAGCCTCAGAGAGGCACGTTTTAAAAATCATCTCTCTCAATTTCTTTCCAGCTCGTCGAATTCAACCTGTATGAAAATCGTCAAGTGTCATTCAAAATCAGGAATGCAATACAGTAGAACGCGAGGAATTAATTACGACAGTAAACATTCATACTTAATTATAGGTTAGTGGTATCGCTTGTTACCTACCTACTTTGAATTGGAAATTATTACGACGTGAACTTATAAAAAGTTGACGCTTCCGTAGGCGCTGGAACGAAAGACGATTCGTGGTTTAAACTAATCGAATGGCTGATCGCCCAAGGAGCTCGTAAATTCATAATCGCTTTAGAAAAATGCACCTTGCCCTCTCGCATTGAGCATCGAATCAGTAAATTATTAGTCGAACGAAACGTGAAAGTTTTTCTCACATCCACGACTAAATTGGAAAATAAAGAGGAGGTTAATTCATTCCTAAAGGAAACCGAAAAACTCGCTCCTTTGGAAGCTGTCTTTTTCGTATCCTTCGTAAGAAGTTTTTTTTTTTCACTTTTCATATCAGCTAGTGTAGTCCTTTAAAAGTCGGTAAATCGATCAAACGATTTTTTTTTCTTTTTTTTACAGAGAGGAGATGCGAGGAAAATAAGTAATCTAGATAGTGTGGTTCCAGCAGACGTCTATTTTATTGGATTGTCTTCGACTGGTTTGAAAGAGTTCGAACATCGGCATATGAAAGGCTCTCCCGCAATATTCTTCCACTGTGATAAATCAGAAAATGTTCTCGCTATACTCCCTTATCTGAACCAGATACTTTCTCAGGATGATAACAATAATGCAGAAGTTCTCTATCAAGTTACTGAGACGATTGATAATAGTACTAAACGTAAGTACCTACCTGAAACTGTGGATTCTCGCACACTTATTCTCAACATTTCTTTGATTTTTTCAAATTCAGATAGTCAAATGTGGGGAGAAGGGCGGGTTGAATTTCGACTTTTAAGCTATATATATTCACCACGAGTGTCTGAAAAATTTTGAACAAATTATCGATCCTAATAATATTTGTGGTAATAAAGAGTTTCACTTATTATACTCGTATATGTATACTTGATTATCTTAATCGGAAGATCGAAGCGGAATTAGTCCTTTCATAATCAATTCTGGGAAATACTGAATATACTTACAGACGAATAAATTTAATCATCTAATTTTAATAAAAATTTCACGGGATATTGCAGAAGTGAAGATTATTCATCCGAGTTTGCGTGACTATCTTCCTCAAGACATAGAAACATTGGACAGGATAGGTCAAGAGGAGATCAAAGAACTAACTTTTGTGGAAATGACCTCGCTATCGCGGAGAATGTCCTGTTCTAAAGGAGTTTATCCTATATTTGCGTTACCAGCTGCACACAGTATTATGTTGAAACCTTTATTCGAGCGATTACTTCACCCTGTATTCAGCGCTACAGCTATTCCTACTCACTCCATAAAACATACGGCCCATAAACTCTATCAGGTTTGTGAACATGGGTATCTCTTTGTCTGTTTCCCTCTCTCGCGCGCACGTGCCAACCAGAGAAGGTTAAATGTGTATTTTTCAAAAATTCCGTCTTGAAAATTTTATTCCTCTATACTGGCATACCTAATTATATTTATTTACTCGTGCGAGATGAATAATTCGGGGTGACTTCCAGATAAGAGGTTAAAGGGATAACATGAAAATTAAATATTCTGCTTGAATTTAGAAATTTTCATTAAATATAGTATGTGGAAAACGTTGTGATTCGTAATGATTAAAGAGAGAATTTTCATTACCTTTTATAGTTGAGACGAGGACGAGATATGAGAAGATAGAAAGAGCGACAATATGAGAAGATAGAAAGAGCGACAACAGTTAATTGCAAAATTTTGATGTTGAAACACTAGGTACCTTTTAAGAAATACATTACCAAAAAGCTGGCACACGCATCCTATCCCATATCTGAATTCATTCGCCTACGAGCTCGAACCTCTGATGACAGGCAGCTGGTAGTTCGTTAGAGGAAGAAAAAAAAAAAACGCCCGTATAAAGTAGATTTCTACCTATTTCAGTCGCTTAACGAAATTCAACCATCCGGACCAGTCACTATCATTAGCGAAGCATGGACTTTACCTGTAGCACTGGAATTGGTGTCCTACGTCCAACTTATTGACCGCAAATACAGGATATTTGTTCTCGAAGGCAATCCCGAAAACTGGTCCGATAGTGTCTCACGAGAAAAAGCACCTGCTTCTTACGCCGAAGATATTTTCCATTTTGATAAAAAAGTAATGTTTCTCATTTTATTGAATGTTGGAACGTTTCTTAGACTACTCTACTAAACTGCTTGATTCCAGACGAAAGATAAACATCATCCGCCCAGATCATTCGACGATATGGTGGAGATTTACACCAAGAATGCGTGCTGTGATGCCAGAGTGATTGAAAATGTAATTAGAGGAGCCAAATTGATGCGAGACAAAATAAAAGAATTGACACAAGTACATCTTCCGAAACAACTACTAAAAAATATTACCTGGTTCGAAAGGTATCACCCGACTAAACGAACATTTAACGTACGTATGCGTCAAAAATTCTTCCTCTCGATTTTTTTTGCTGATCTCACGAAATATTTGCAGAGTTTACGTGTATGACTACTATTCACAAAGAAAAGAGAGAGAGAGAGAGAGAAAAAAAAAAGCGCTCTTAAAGTAGTTCAAGGAGTACAAAATTATTTCATCCCACCTCCCAGGTTTTCCACAAATTAATTTTTATTTCTTTCTCTCGTTTCAGTTGTCCACTACCAGTGAAATAATTGTTGTAAACGAGTCAAATTACAGAAATTTACTTTCCCACCCACAGGTCAGTAAAATAATCAACGAAAACGCGGAGTATAACTGGTGGGAATGTACTAACCAAGAAAGTATTTAATAAGACGTCTGATGTTCAATCTATACCTATGCAAAATAAATACATCTAATGAAAAAACTTATTACTTCACCCCTCTCTACTGATACTTTTCATTAAAAAAATTAAGATAACACTATTAACTCTGGGTCTAGAAAAATTCTGTTATTCGAGAAATCGTATTCGTCTAGAATATGAAGATTATATAAAGTTTTATTCTTTGAATAAGATATTAGGTCAAACCCAGAAGTTCCTCTCAGTGAAATGAAATACTTGGCGATGCGTCGCATTCAAAACACCTTATCGTTTTGTCTGACACTCCAATATATTATGCGACTGATCCCCTCGAAAGATTTCAGATCTGAGACAATTTTCCTGATTACATATTTTCAATTGCCCGATCACTATCTTCTGACCCGGATTTACCATCATTCCAAGGTTGTACCTCGGACGAACTGAAGAATAAATAAAAGACATTTCCAAAAAACAACAAACCACTGGTCAGTAAGAATATGGATTTCCACTCATCTGCTGAAGTCTGAATCACACGAGACAACAAAACTGTAAATAATTAATGTAGAATCAAGTCAATAATGTCACTTGAAGAACAGGGAAACATACCGGATCTTTGACAAGCCAACCAACGCATAATGAACCCATAATAATTGAAAGATTACCAGCCGTGCTGATTATCCCCATAATGGTACCACAAAAATTGGGAGAGATATCAATACTGTTAGTGCCATAACCATTAAATAGAGCCGCCATCATTGATACTGTCAGTATGAACAACAGTACAGCAATAGAAGTACTCGGTCGATCTATAAAACTAAGAATAAGCAAGGTGGAGGCACTACCCCACGTGGCTGAAATCATCGATTTTTGTCAACAACGATCATCAAAATAATTCTGGGAACTGGTGGATACAATACAACAATTGAAAGGCTTACTTATTGAATTCCAAATGTTTCGATGTCTCGTCTTCGTTATTTTGTAGTGTTTTGTCACATACGTCGCTATGCAAGAATACACAATGGTACATAAAGAGGCACAGAGATATGGGAGTGAAGACAGCAGACCATTCTGAAAAATAATCAACATTGATGAGTCAATGTTTTACAAAAACCCGTTTTCAGGGGGAGGGGGGTGGAGTGTCTTTTGAAAGAAATGTTCACCGGTGGTTCTCGTTTGGAGGGATCTAGTTGAAGAATTTGCAAATATTTTTAGAGGCTACTATAAGTAATTTGGAGGAAGGGTGGAGGGGGTCTGGTTTAGCTGTGATCGTAAGTGTCTTGACAGGAGGAGAGGGTGAGGTGTCATGTCCAGTTCTGAGCCTTCAAAAAATTTTCGAAAGCGACCATAGGCATATAAGGATATTTTCGAGGGTTGCTGTAGATATACAAGGAGGAGACGGGACTCGGAAATATCTTCGGGGCTCTGGCCTAGTTGAAGGACTCGGAAAAAATTTTCTCAGTATACCGTAGATATTTCAGGAGAGAAGAGTACTCCGATCCAGTCTGGAGTAGAGCCACAATTATTTTCCTATTTAAACTTCAAAGGAGATGCGAAAAAGACGAATACTCCGAATGGAGAGTAAATTTCGAAATCTCTCTTATCAAAATAAGATTGTTTGGTCATATGCCCGAGTTGAGGTCATTTTCGCAGGCTCTTCAAGGTCTGCACTTATCCCGTGCGAGATGTTGTTCTTCATACGGGTCGCTCCACGTTGCTATGTCTGGTTTCTGATTTTAATTAATTTTTTTTTTTTAATACTTTACTTATTTTTTCCGTGCGAGCGCACTCATTTTTAGGTTCTTGGGGTGGCAGAGCGGGAATGACCCGACTGCACCGAACTGTTTTCTGTTAAACACATCTAAGCACTATTTGGGAAAAATTTTGTCTGTTTCAGACCTATTGTTGAGCCTGTGGGAAGTGTTCTTTTCTCGTCTTTATAGTCCGAATGTCTTGTTTGGAGAGAGAACCTCTCCGAAATTCAGGATGGAATATCCTCTTAAATTTATTTCCTTCTTTGTTTTGGATCGTCAAAGCTTATCCAAAATTCTATGCTTGGGTTTTATCAAAATTCAAGAAAATGACTTTCTCGCTGGTTTTGGTTATGTGATTCATTTACTGTCTAGCCTTCAAGGAATTTTTTATATCGATTTTCAATTCGTTTTAATTAATTTTAGTGTATTCTTATGCCGGTACGTGAAATGTACGTAATAGAGAAAATACAAATATACCCATGTCTGTGTGAGCTTTGTATTCTCTTCATTCATGTTGATGGTGCGATGACGCATATCTCACAGTTAATGTTTCATCGGTGACATACGCTGTTAATGTCACTAAAAGATGGGTTATCTTCAACGGCCAGCTACCCCGAATTCTTATCTGTACTGGGATCCACAGTCCCTTGCAGTAGGCACTTTGGTTTTACAAAAATTGAGGTATACGTTCGATCTGAAAATTACGGGTTTTGGTTCTTTCCCCTTTTGCTAGATCAATTACAATTCCTGGCATCCCTGAAAATTTACCACCTTGTTTAAAGTCCTGCTGTTAGTGGTTGACTGTGCCATCTCTCCCCGAGGACGGGGGGCTGAGACGCTACAAGGTTTGGGAAATTGTATAATTGTACAGTGAAGGACCGAAAACTAAATGAATTTTTCAATATACATTATTATTGAGAGGAGGGATGGTAGATGGATTAGAGCACTACTACGGCAATTTACTCACTTCTTGCATATCAAGGTTCAACACCGCACTCATGTAAATTGGTAATTGTACCAGCAAAGTCCAGTAACCCCACATGACCACAAAGGCTGAAATACCAATCGCGTAAACAGGTGCCGACATGGAAATAGATTTCCAAGGTGTTTTCAATTTCTAGAGAACAAAGAAGAAAAAAAAAATCAACGGACTTTTCAATATTAGCCATCGTTATTCAAATTCAGATTGCTCACTCTTGAGGCGTTCACATCGTGTTGTATAGCTGTTTCAATGTAGGTACGCTCAGCATCCAGAATGGTAGGGTGGTCTTTTGGTGTATCAGCACCAATCCATAGCCAGAATAATACCCATACAACGCCTAGCGCTCCGGTAACGTAAAACACTGAGGGCCAACCACCTTTGCTAGATGCTAGAAAACCGCACAATGGAAATCCAACTAACGGTGCAAATAGAGAGCCTATAATCATTGTAAAATTCATCTTAGTCTTATGTAAAATAGTCGCGTGGAATGAAAAATAGAAAAAAAGCTTACCACTAAAACAAAAAGAGAGCGCTCGCGTCCGTTCAATAGGGGGTACCCATTTCGAAACATGAACTGTCAAGCATGGATACAAGGCACCCTAGAAAAATACACGCATCTAAGTATCGTTTTTTTTTCGTGCGTGTAGCGCTACTTGTCCTCCATGGTGAGTGGATGCGGGCTGGGTATGCATAAATTTTTTTCCCTCCAACACCGGAATCAATCTTGACGGGCAGGAAAAATTTCCTCGCGGCGAACCCCCTCCTTTCCTCGGCAATCGCCAAGTTACCTTGGTAGTGCCCCTAAGCACGCAAGACATTTGAACACACAAAAGCAACACCACCGTGCTTATACTTGGCAGATCCCTGTTGGAGCCTATTCATCTTCTTCTGTCTTAATGTTCGACCAAATCTTCCTCTTCTTTCTGCACGTCTCTATCTGGATAGGAAACAGGTATCAAGTAGCCATAGCAGGGTTCTGCATTAGCCCATTCCATTTCAGGTCCATCTTTTTTTTTCAAGACTGGCTCCAAATGCAGACACCTGATTCCATGCTTCTTTGGAACCTGAAATGGTGGTTACTAAGCTACTTGGTTCAGGCGTTTCATCTACACCAATCTCTTGAAAAGACTCACTAAGCTTGCTGCGTTCACACCTGCCTGCCTTACACTCAAATAAGGTGTGCTGTGGTCCATCATCCCGTCCTTGATTGCAGTAGAAACGCGCACGTTGCCTCCTCAACTTTCCTTAACTTCTTGTGAAGGTACTTGTTGAAGCAGCCATGACCGGTTTATACTTGCGTCAGGTGAAAGTTCAGCTGACCATGGTCTGGATTCATCCTGCCATCAAGGTTGCGTATTAACACACGGCTCGTACGTTTACCCACCTCCCACTGAGCAATTCTTGCTTTCCATTTCTCAAGTAAGGAGCCCCTGGCCTCCTGCTCGACCAGTAAAGCCTCTTGATCGATCGTTGTCTTCTTTTTTGCTTCTAACACCGTTGCGCTCTCTTCAGCAAGGAGCTCAATTGGTGGTGAACGTCGTGACAGTGTGGTCGGCACTAACACACCTCAGCGTAGCTCTTCGTTGGATCTTGACCATCTCCCTCCTACTATAGGGTATCTTCATTGAGTCGGCCCCATATAAAAGGATCGACAAGAGTGCTCATATTGATTCCTCTTCTTGCTTCTCTCAGCCTTCTTAGGTTTCTCATCAAGCGGCCCTTTTCCGCTGTCATCAGGAAATGGTGGCTGGAGCTCAGCTTTTAGTCAAACCAGATGCCTGGGGACTTCATTACCTTCTTGGTTTTTATTTCCACCCCTTGCGCGCGAAAGGTGGTTGGACTGAACTTTCGCACTACCTACTGCAAGTTCCAGTCTGTCTGGTCCCCTCTGGAGCCCGGATTAGCTTACTCTTCACCGCTACAGCTGTTTCGGCAGTGCATGCCACCAGTGGATCATCTGCATAGCATATAAGCTTAACACCCAGTAGCAGTTCCACCTTGAAAATCCAGTTCGATGCGACGCAACAAAAGAGAGGCCCCAGCCTCCCCCCCCCTACGACACCCCACGAGAAACTGGGCGCTTATAATGAGATCCTGATAACAACTATGTAGGTACCCAAAGTTTATTATATTCATGAAACTTTCTGTATTGGTTTGTTTTCAAAACTTGCTTCCATTGAATAGTAAATGATTAGATTCTACTCATTTTGGATTGATGAATTTGGAAGTCTACTTTGAGAAAATGTTTCCTGCATCGTGAAAGCCTCTCATTAATGAAGTTTCTTGTCACATAACTCGGTCTATTGAATTCTTTAAACAGAATTCAATTTGTCAGAATAAATCGTATGGTAATTGAAAACCGAAAGTGTAGTAAGAAACTCGCAGCCCTCCTGGTAAGCTGCTCAGAGTTACCTTCATTAACCTTCCCCCTTTTATCAAGTCCCTCAGGTCCTATCATATGCCCTCCCTCTCCATAAAATAGGTTCTATGTTGGGTTCCTGTCGACAGAGCTCCCGTTAGCTGATAGTTCGACCCTTCCTCTACCTCTGTACTTGTAGGCAAGATATGTTCCTCGCCTCCCCCTCCTCCCTACTAAGTACAAAATTTTATAAAATTCAGTTGGATTTGATATCGAACAGTCTTACTGACCACTTCTTTCTGATCTTATATTTTCCCTAGGAAGTATTGAAGTAATTTGGAAATAACAAATCTTAAAAATCAAACATACCTGTACCAGACCTTGAAGTATTCGTAAAACAATTATCACGACGTAGCCGGCATCCGATGCAAAAGGAATCACAGCAGTGAATACGGACGTCAAGCTTATTGAGATTGCAAGAGTAAGTTTGCTTCCGAATTTTTCGCAGAACGGACCAGAAGCCATTTGCAGTGCCATGTAACCCCAGAAAAACGAGCTCAAAATGCGGCTTTTTTCTATCTCTGTCCAATCATAAATCTGCACCGATGAAAATTTAACGTTTTATTTCAATTATATTGTTTATTTTTGTTAGCAATCCGAGAGAAGTTATATATGTGTAGATAGGTATTTCTGACCGGATAATCGGAATCGACCGAAAATTTCTTGTTGGTCATGGCAACTATTCCAACAGACATATTGATGCGTTGTATGTAACAGATGAGGAGAGCCAACCAGAGCATGAGTACTTGACCATGTCGTATTGGAAGTTTCTTTGCTGCGAGATCATCAGAAATAATAACGATATGAATAATTGGAAATAGGGAGCGGGGCCTAAATTATTATTTCAACCTCTGAGCTGTATATGATGGAAGGGGGAAGGTTAATACTATTAATTTGTGTACAAGTTCTTACGGGATACCGCCTGTAAATTTCGCCATGATAGATCATTCTTTCGGTCACTTACACATCGTTTAAACATATTTATCATTTCGGGCTGTTTATTAATCCCCAATCATTATTAACTAAGAATTCATCAATAGGTACCTATGAATAAACTAAAACGTACTTAATTGGTAACGAAGATAGTCATAAAGGGTCTATAACGCGCTAGAACTGATATAGTCCTAGAACAAAAGAACCGTGAAACTTACCTGTAAACATTATTCACGTAATTAATTGATTTATTAGAATTTGAAAAAAAAATATGATTTATCCTGACATAACATTGAAAATTTGTAGGTAACTTTGTAGTACAAGATAGGTAACAATCAAACGAGTACAATTTCTCCGCAAAGATTAGACCAGTCGCGAGACGCACAAATTTCAAATATGTACTCGACCATGAAGACGTTGAAAAGAGAACTGTATTATTTTGATACTTTACAATGCATCTGAAGAAGAGTTTCTAACGAAGCAGTGAAAATCGATCTTTGAACATCCATCAATAAGATATATAGGGTTATGTTCGCTAGGTAATTTTATTCCATAAAGCCTATTTTTTAGAAGAAAAAAAAACAAATTATGTAGGATACAAGAAAACAATCAAAGAGGAATGATAATGAGGAAGAATAAAATTGTCAAAAATGAAAATTAATTCGTAGATATTCGATTATTTAGAAAAAAAAAAAAAACAATTAGAGACCTTAATTACAAGTATTTTTTACTATGTAGTTTCAAATTTCTGAGGAACAGGCTTTGCTCGAGTACTTACATGCATGCTGTTTATAGAATAAAAAGTATGGTACTGGTAAAAAGACCAATCATAATGAATTTTCCAACTAGAAAAGAAAAATAAAAGCGAGGCTTTTCCCGCACAGATTTTATTCGAATATGCTTTCAAGACCGAAAGATTTTCTATTTTGATAAAAAAGTAATATTTTAAAAAACTTGAAAATATTATTATCTGGTTCAAAAGGTATCACTCAACTAACTTAACGTAGGTACACGTTACGAAATCTTCATCTTGATTTTTTCTTTTCTTTTGTAATATCACAAAATATTTGCGGAGTTTACGAGACTGCTATTTTTCAAAGAAAAAAGTGCTCATGGAGCAGTTCAAGAAGTGCAATTTATTTCATCTTATTCTTTGATTTTCGCTAATTATTTTTAATTTCTTTCTCTCGTTTCAGTTGTCCAGTACCAGTAAAATAATTGTCTTAAACAAATCAAGTTACAGAAATTTTAGTACAATAATCGAAAAAATGCAAGAGTATTGGTAATTGTTGGGAGTCACGAGAAAAATGTAATAAGACGTCTGATGTTTAACCTAAATTCATGTAATGAGAAAATTGATGATTCGTGTTATGTTTCTGATTACTTTATCCCAAATAACCATACTTTTCATTGAAGAAAATTGAGATGATACTACACCTTTTCCTTTAGGAAAATTCTGTTGTTCAAAAAATCTTTTTCGTCTAGAACGTAGAACACGAAGATTATAGAAAGTTTTATCTTCCAAATAAGACAATCATTAGGTCACACGCAAAAGTTTGAAAATTCGATTAAATTAAAATCCTTGGTTACGCCGAATTCAAAACGCCTCGTCGTTTTGTCTAGCACTCCGATGTATTTTTCTCTTAATCCCCTCGAACGGTTTCAGAATTGAGAAATTTCCATCTTCTTGTATCAATATGTTCTCGTTTTTCTGATCACGTATTTTCAATTGTTCGATCACTATCTTTTACACTGGATGTACCATCATTCCAGGGTTGTAGCTCGGCAGAACTGAATAATAAATAGAAGACGTTTCCAAAAAACATCAGACCGCTGGTCAGTAAGAATACCGTTTTCCACTCATCTGCTGAAGTCTGAATTACACATGACAAGAAAACCGTAAGTAATTAATGTAAAATTGAGTCAATGTAACTTGAGGAACAAGGATACACACTGGATCTTTAACAAGCCAACCAACACATAATGAGCCCATAATAATTCCAAGATTAGCAGCATTGCTAATTATCCCTTGAATGGTACCACAGAAATTGGGTGAGATATCAATACTGTTAGTGGCATAACCATTATATAGAGCCACCATCATCGATACAGTCAACATGAACAACAGTACAGCAACAAAAGTACTCGGTCGATCTATAAAACCAAAAATAAGCAAGGTGGAGGCGCTACCCCACGTGGCTGAAATTATCAATTTTTGTCAATAAAGATCATGAAAATAATTCCAAGCAGCGATAGGTACGAAAATTAAAAGTCTCACCTATTGTATTCCATATGTTTCGATGCCTCGTTTTCGTTATTTGGCAGTGTTTTGTGACGTACGTAGCTATGCAAGTATACACAATGATACCTGAAGAGGCACACAGATATGGGAGTGAAGATAATAGACCATTCTGAAAGATAATCGATATCCATAAGTTAATGTTTTAAAAAGACCCTGTTTTCAGGGGAAGAGAGATTTATCGAAAGAAATATCCACTGCTGGTTGCCGTTGGGAGCAAATGAGTTTATGATCGAGTTGAGAAATTTAAAAATATTGTTGGAGGTAACTTATGTATGTATTTCAGGGGAAGAAAGGAGGAGCTCTGGTTCAGCTTAAGGACTTGAAATATTTTTAGAATTTGATCGTAACTATTTCGAAGGAAGGAGGGGCTGGGGTATCATACTTAACTCAGACATTTGGAAAACATTTCTAAAGCGACTACAGGCATCTTGAGAGAAGCAAAAGGCTCCGATCTTCCTTGGGTGGCCATAGGCATACAAGAAGAATAGGAGATTTGGAAGTACGAGTATTTTCAATAGTTACCAAAGGTTTCCAGCAGAAGTTGGCCTGGGGTTCCAACTTACTTACAGGACTTGGGAAAATCTTTACAGGCGACCGTGCATATCCGAGGAGAGAAGTGTATTCCGTTCTTGTCCGAATAGTTTAGTCATATAAATTAAGAAATTGTGTACGTTCGGAATAAATAGGGGACAGCTGAAATGTGGCACGTATATGTCATTTACCATCTTATACAACATACTAAAACTCCCACTCGGTATGACGTGCGCATTGTCCCCGGGGGGGCAAAAAAGTGTGGTCCAGATTGGTCTTTTGTGATTTTCAGAGTGAATATCAGTTTTTTGAAAAAAAAAGTCAAGTGACAAAAATTGTAGAGCGTCAAAAAATACATAAATAATGCTCTATTAAGAATTTCCGTGCCATTCTCAAATTTTTAATAAATGAAGGATGAAAGTTTGATAGTTGTGGGAGTAACGTATGATATGTGCCTGTCACCATTTATTCACACTAAATTTCCTAATGTGACTGGACTCGAAGTAGAGCCGCAAATTTCTTACGTAAACTTCAAATGAGGTTTCAGAAGTTGATGAGGTTTGGAAAGTTGTATGATTTTATATTGTTGGAGTGCCAAAAATGAAACAAATCGATTTCAGTATAAGTTATTACTTATTACTAAGAGAAGGAATAGAAGATGGATTAGAGGGCTATTATATGGCAGTCAACTCACTTGTTTCATGTCAAGGTGCAAAACCGCACTCATATATCTTGGCATCTGTACCAGCAATGTCCAATAACCCCACATGACCACAAAGGCTGAAATACCAATTGCGTAAACAGGTGGAGACATGAAAATAGACTTCCAAGGTGTTTTCAATTTCTAAAGAACAAAGAAGAGAGAAATCAACGGACTTTTCAATATCAGTCATCGTTATTCAAATTCAGATTGCTCACTCTTGAGGCGTTCACATCGTGTTGTATTGCTGTTTCAATGTAAGTTCGCTCGGAATCCAAGATGTTAGGGTGGTCTTTTGGCGAATTAGCGCCAATCCACAGCCAGAATATTACCCATACAACGCCTAGCGCTCCGGGAACGTAAAACACTGAGGGCCAACCACCTTTGCTAGATGCTAGAAAGCCGCACAATGGATATCCAACTAACGGTGCAAATGGAGAGCCTATAATCATTGTAAAATTATCTTAGTCTTTTGTAAAATGAGCGAGCGGAATCAAAAATAGAAAATAGCCCACCACTGAAACAGAAAGCGAGCGCTCGCATCCGTTCGATAGGAGGTACCCATTTGGAAACATGATTCGTCAAGCAAGGATACAAGGCACCCTAGGAAAAGATAAATATTTGAGTATAGTGACATCATTGTGACAACAACGTAGTACACGTGATATCACCCAAATTTCGACAAGTAACCTGCTTTATCGGGGGGGGGGGGAGTCGATATTGAAGAAAAACAACGGTCGCCAAGCGCCGTCGGGCAAAACGTAGGACTTGGAAAAATCTCGACCCTCAAGTTATATAAGATGGGAATGGGACTCGGGAAAAATTCTAATATTGACCTGTATCTGTTCGAAGGAAACTTGGAAAAATATGGACTTTCAAGTTTTAACTACAAAATTAATTCTTTATTTAGAAATAAGTAGTATAAACTATAAAGAAAGAAACCCCAATAAAACTGGCTTCCTATTTGCCTCGATAAATTTTATAAGACTAGGCTGGATTCGAGATCGAGCAGTTTTACTGACCCCTTCTACCTGATCTGATATTTTCCCTCGGGAGAATTGACGTAATTTGGGTGTAATCACTGAGAAAAGACAATCATACCTGTACCAGACCTTCAAGGATTCGTAAAACCATTACCGCGATATAGCCGGCATGCGATGCAGAAGGAATTGCAACAGTGAACGCGGATGACAAGCTTATTGAGATTGCAAGAATCAGTTTGCTTCCAAATTTCTGGCATAACGGACCAAAAGCAATCTCCAACGTAATATAACCCCAGAAAAACGAACCCAAAATGCGGTTTATCTCTATCTCCGTCCAATTATAAATCTGTATCGATGAAAATTTAATATGTTAATTTTTCATTTTTATTAGCAATGCGAGAGAAATAATAGGTACATATTGCTGACCTGATTGGAATCGACCGCAAGTTTTTGATCGGTCATGGCAACTACTCCAACAGACATATTGATACGTTGTATGTAACAAATGAAAAGAGCCAACCAAAGCATGAACATTTGACCGTATCGTGTTGGAAGTTTCTTTTCTACAAGATCATCAGAAAAGTAATTTCGATTTGAATAATGATTCGAAATGGGATAAAATAAAGGTCCCTTAATTAGTAAGGAGTGCATAAGTTCAATATAAATAAACTAGAAAGAACTTAGGCTAAAAGTTCCAAGGATCGTCATAATTACTCGTATGGTATACGTAATGCACTAAAACTGATATAGAACAAAAGAACGTTATTTTGACAGAACGACTTTTTTGAACTAACTTACCTAAAGTGTATCTAAGTATATATTGAAAAATACCTAACGAAAGTGTTATAGGCCTACATTTGTATCACGTTGTTATCGTAGATCTCGTTCTAACATACCGTGCGTTGATACTACATGGTGTCAGGAGTGGGATGTAACTCACAATGAAATTTAAAAAAAATAAAAAACTGGGCAATCGAATGCAGTGTGAACAATTTTTTTTTTCCTAATTGTGTTTAATTATCGGCATATAGTCGCGTTTCATCTCCAGTAAAATGCCAGACGAGCAAGGTAAGCCGACTCCTTCAACCGACGTTATAGCACCGTCGCCTTCCACGTTCAAATTTAAAGATTAGCCGAGATGGAAACAACGCTACGAAAGATATTTAGTTACGTCTCGCCTCGAACAAGGAGACGATCGTCACAAAGTTAAACTTGCTGTTATACAGAAATGGGTCCCCGAAGCTGCAGATATATTCGCGTCATTTTTGTGGGCATTCCTCATAGGTCAACACTTCTCTCGCCTCTACACGACCTGCCAAAAAAAGATGTGCCGTTCACCTGAGGACCGCTACCACACGCAGCATTGGCAAACTTGAAAAAACTCCTTATATGTGCACCAATTCTTGCAGTATACAATCCAACTCGTCCAACAGTGGTCTCTGTGGATGCTTTCTCTTATGGAATAGCAACAGTACTTTTACAGAAGGCCATTGATGGTACCCTTCACCCTGTAGCCTATGCATCAACTTCACTATCAAAGTCTGAACAAAACTACGCGCAAATTGAAAAAGAACTTCCGGCCATAAACTGGGCATGTAGAAAGTTCAAACCATAATCAATTGGTATCCATTTTGGTATTGAGACAGATCATAAGCCACTTGTCCCTCTTCTGACAACAAAGTTTCTAGATGACTTGTCACCTTGTATCCAAAAAATACGTATGCAGCTACTCCAGTTTGACTTTACATATTCCACACTCCGGGAAAAGACCTTGTGGCAACCAATCTCCTATCAAGAAAACCAATGGAAGGTACCTCAGATGGGAACCAGGACGACAAGTTTGAAATCTCAGCTGTCAACAAACTAAAATCAATTCCAGTCCGCTCGCAACTAATTAAAGAATACAAGTTGAACAAAATGCGTCAGAGTTTGGCTAAAGGCTACGACAGTTCATTCTTGACAGTTGGCCCCGTTCAGCTCCAGATGAATAAAATTCAAGCAATACCAAAAATACTGGAATTGAGCTGTGGCCGGGAGCCGAAAACAGCGTTTAGGTTCCTCCTTGTTGAGACACTACAGTTGGTGGGATGGCACTGTAGCCCGTTGTGGGGACTCGTTACTCATTCGGTGAATAGCTCAGTAGTTTCTTTATGGTGAGCTTGTCCCGTTAAAGGGACTGATGGCTGCATTATGGCAGTGAGGATACCTGTGCACTGAAATATTTGATTATAATGTAGTTTAAGGAGGGAAGGGACTCAACCGTGTCTTTCACAGTTCTAGATGATTGGCTGAAGGTGTCTTGAAGTCGGTTCCACCCACCAAGAGCAGGCTGTTCGGGCATTTTGACAGGTAATTATTTAAAGAGTTAGCTCCGGTAAGATCCTATAGCTTGATGGGGTCCTACACAAGTTAACATGGGCTCTTATGGGGATTTGACACTCAAACTCAGTTTTCTTTGTATGTATTTAGTTTATCAAAAAGACGAGGAGGTTTGACTTTATTCAGGATAAAATTTCCTTTCAGATGCATGTTTATATGAGTAAGTTAATGAAAATTTGTTTTTCCATAAGAATACATTGAATGCGACTCTCCGATATCTGGTGGGTAAATTAGCCCGACATTTTATGGGTACCAGATTTTTACATACGTTATACGTAGCGTATGTCATCTTGTCTATAGTTACAGTAATGCGATTCAAACAGGTGTCTACACCTATAGTTGGCGTTTTAGTAACACCAAAAACGAATTAAATAAGTCGTCCGACGGTATCTGATTTTCGATCGGCGGCTTACATCTTCTACGAGTAAAGAAGTATTTTTCTAATATCATAGCCATCTAGTTTACTCTAATTATACTTATAGGTCCGTACGTATACGTTGGGTTGAATTCGTCAAATCGCTGATTTTGTAAACTCAGCAGGAATTTTACCGAATTTATCAAATCAGCAGTGCAAGTACCATTCTTGTCGAATTCATCAGAAATATGTAAGCGGAAATTTTTATCGAATTTATTAAATCCGCAGACGGTTGCCAACTTCATAAAACGAGTGTCAAATATGTCGCATTTAAATGTAGACTTACGTAGGTACTGTTTCTATTTCCTTCCTCATTTTTTCTACTTTATCGCTTTCAATGAACATCTCCGAGAAAAGAAAGTCACAAAATCAAACACAAAAAATTGAATCATGTAGATGTCAAGTGTTGTACTTTTGATCTCTACATATTTCTCCTTCCCCTTCGACTCAGTGGTGGGCACAAAACAGAGGTAGGTACTGTAAATTCTCCTACCGGCTATTATCGTGATTATTTGCTCCACGAAGTACTCGCCCGTCTAAGAATTGGTCATACCCGAATCACACGTTCCTCTCCTAGGTCCCCCGTCCTGTCCGAAGAAGAAACTGTAGTTGAACATTTCTTTTCCTGCCCTCTCATTGCACTTCTCCGCTCTTCCCTAAATGTTGCTTCCTCCAATTTTCACGATCACCCTCTCCCACCAATACATAAGCCTCACCCAATTCTATTCTTCCATTAAAAGAAAAATGACAATAACCTACCAACACACACCTTCTTCAGTCAGATATACTATAAAACTATTCATTAAGATGTACCTATTATTAATTTATTTTTCTAATCATTTCTAACATGAATGTAATCTCGTCGAGCAAATAGCCCTTAGCGTAGCTCAACTGCTCGTAAAAAATAAAAAAAAAGAAATAAAAAAAAAAATTATTTTATAATTTAATTCTTCTCAATATTTTATTCTGCTCAAATTTTGAACATATTTTTGCAATTATTTAACATTAGGTATTTCCGGTTCTGATGGATTCATACAAATTCATTTGAAAATATTCTCGATGTTCAACTACCAGATAATACAACAGATCAAATACAGTAGAAATATTACCAATTTCAAATGATCCCTGACAAATTTAAAATGATTGAATTTTTGATAAAATTTATTAATAATCGCCAAAAAATTCTGCCGATTTGAAAAATTTGGCTAATTTTGTCGCCGAGTTCACAAAATTGGAAATTTGACAAATCTGGTTTACTAAGATACAATATGTAAGTAACTGAAAATACCACAGTATGACAATTTGCTTGTAAAGGCTCTGCTAGGAGCGCCACTTTTGACTCTACACTCAAAGGTGATTGTGCACTCCCACATAAATAGCACAGGAATGATTTTTAAAAGTTCCTCACTACTTGAACATCAATCAATTTTTAAAAATGAAGTATACAAAAGTTGGAGCCGTGTCTACTCTAATAATTTCAAAACTCTTTTCGGTGGCTTTCCATTTGAATTTTACAAGAAAAAAGAACAAAAAGAAAATACGTTGTTTAGTTGTCATCACTTTCGAGTGCAAGCTTTGGAGAAACTCCGCATAGCAGCACATACTCCGCCTTTATTGGCGAATTATGTAGATATCTTTATTAACTGTAATCAAATTCTGTCTCACAACCCGCCGCAAAAAATTGATGCCACGTGGCTGCCGAATTCTTGACAGAACAAGTGACCACGTCCACTTTTTGAAATTTGACCAATCAGAACGCTTAAAAAGTGCCAATATTGTGCCATTTGTTGCAAAAATGGCATTGACAAAATTTAATTCTCGAAGGCAAATTAACGAAAAAAGTTGGAAATTTTTCTGAAACGTTAACTTCTACATTCCATCAAGACCAAAAATTTCCTGAATCTCGTTCAAACCAGTAAATTTGGACAAAATTTCCTACCTTTGGAAAGAAATATTCATACCTACAAAACTACAATACGCTTTGCTCCCTCCCTTTTTGTTTGCAGCGTCCATTATAAGATCAACACTTCTTGTATCTGATGTGGCTCAAGGTCAGTTCTCATTTGGGGTCCAAATGTGTAGCTAACCTCCATTTGACCGCGTTGGACACAAGTTCTAAAGTTAATTCTGTTCCCTAAATTACAGCTCATGTTAATCACAAATAATAATTGTTTACAGACCGCATGTAGGTCTGTAAATATTAAATATAATTGTAATTTATGAAGAGTTTCAAAATTGGCCAATTGGTGACTGGGTAAATAATGACGTGCGGATGTACTACCGTGCAATTTTGTCCGACGCCAATTCTAGTGGAGTAAAGATATGAAACATGCTAAAAATTAATAGACGTCTCACTTTCAAAATCTTTCCTTTGCCGAGATTTTTCAATTTTTTGTCCAAAAATTCCATTACAATAGAAAATAGGAGTTGTGTTTTGAATGATAGCCACACAATGTGCTCAGATTGAACCGCTTTCAATCAAAGAGTCCCGGCAATTGTGTAGACATCTTCAATAAGCAGGTATAGGGACACCAATTTTCGACAATCCTACGTAGAAGAGGCAATAATAATTGCATTAGAAAATACTGAAATAAAAAAGGCTATTCTCAATTTTATTATGTACTTTTAATACAGTAAACGAAAAAATCTTTCAACTCACACTAGCTGATACGATTTTGAACGCCCAGTCTATGGTATCGATGATGATGAAAACAAAGATCATAATTAAGAACCTGTATAATATCGTCACTCATACGTTTACGTGCAGGTAAGCTAACTGATTTACATATCATCCACCATATTCTACATTTTGAGTTTGTGAATGACCGTTCAGTCAAAAACGTGTGCTTCTATACACCTAACCTAAGTCTGTAAATTATGATTACCGGTATATCGAAACGAATTTTTTCTTCTTTCTTTCTTTCGTTCTACAAGGTAAGTTTGAAAAAGATATTTTGGGTATGTTTTTATTATTGCAAATCACCGCTTAAATACTAGAAAATTTCTTTTGCGCGAGCGATTCCGACTGAACAGTCATTCTTTAGCAAGAACAAAACGCGACTGGCTTAAAAGAAATGAAATACTCGCATCGACAAGTAAAATGAGAACAAGATAGAAAAACTGAATAAGGACTAGAAATGTACCGAATTCGGTTTAAAAACAAAGTTTCCAGAGAACCTCGTTTAAAATTAACTGTTGGTTGATTTGTATGACCGTTGTACCAAAAATAAAGTTAAACCAAGTTTAATGCATTTAAACTAAAGTTAGAATTTAAACTGCGTTTAACTTGATTGTCCGATTCTGAGCCGGTTGAACTCTGGTTAACTTTAAACTTTGTTGGTAAAACAGATTTCGAGAGTTAAAAGGGATTTCAAATTTTAAACTCGGTTGAACAGTTGGTACAACTGGGCTTAATAAATTGAAAAAACGGGCAGAACGACCGCGGAGGCGATGAGATTTATGAGAAGGACCGCCGGAGTCACGTGCTGAACAAAGGAAGAACCGAGATATCACAAAAAAGACAGCTTCTGAATTAGTTTGATATTTCAAATTGAAATCTTGAAGATTCATAATTTTTCCTGAGTCCCTTGTATCATGGCGTATATAGCCTGAAAATAAGAATTTTTCCAAGTCTTTTATGCCTCGATAGTCGAAATTCTTCCAAGTCCCCCGCCTACATCATTTATATTATGGCTCAAAAGATGAAATTCCTCTATACGTAAGTCTGTATCTTATTAGTAGAGTTAGGATTTTTCGGTGCTAATAAATCGAAATTCGGTTTTTTCAAATGTTATTTTCGGTATTTTTCGGTATTAACTTATCATAAATTCATAAAATTTTGAACGTAAAAACAATCATTTCAAAAAAAAATTGATGAAAAAGATTCTAAAACTCGAAATAGGTACTTATATGTACAAGTAACACAATTAAATAATATACCGCTTATTAAATAGTACTATAAGATGTTTTTCAACATTACTCTGAAGGAATCGTTGCCTTCTATCGCTCAATAAGTATTTATAATCTGAGAATGAACGCTCGACGTCCGAGGATACTATAGGCGCATAGGAATAAGCAGCGATTTTAGCGGGATCATTCATGCCTAATTTACACTGAAGGTTGTCGCCGTGAACCACCGCGTTGTTCAGATCCATCAAAGTAAGTAGTCCCTCATTCTTGGCGATCACATCATCTGTTTTCCGTTTGAAAATACTTCCGCGAGAACCAGGAATTGCATTTATCTTCCTTGAGACATCTTCAACAATTTGTATTTGAGCATTTAACGATAGTCCCCTAGTCTCTAACTTTTCAATCGCGGCTGGTAAGAACGATAAATATGAAGCGATAAACGCAAGGTCTGAGGCCAATGTATCTGAAGTTTGTATCAGCTTTTTAAGAGTGGACGTGTGCTTGCTATCATCAGGTAACTCCTCGATGAGTTCAGAAAAATCAGTAAAATGTTCCGCAAAAAAAAGCGCCGCTTTGATCCATTCACCCCACCTCGTGACAACCACATCAGGCGGTAGAGCACACTGCATTTTCTCTTTGTATAGATGCACACGAGAAGGACACTTCAAAAAAATTTTCCGGGAAGCATTGATGAGAACGTTAACGGCTGGGAAATTCTCTCTCACTTTCTCACAAATCCTATGAATTCCGTGGGCCACACAGGTTACATGCACGAGTCCTGTGTAGATCTGTTTCAAATTTTTTCCCAATAGTACCATATACGGTGCAGCATCCGTGACGAGTAGTAGAATATTACTAGAAAAGCACTGTCCCTGGTAGAAATGTATGAGGGAATCATTTACAAAGGCACCAACAGTAGCGGCATTCGTTTTTTCTAAAGACCCAGAGGCAATCAGAAATGGATCACTCGCTCCCTCACATGTCAAGTATCCGATGAGTAGGTTGGCTATAAAATTTCCGCAAACGTCGGTAGTTTCGTCAACAATCAAATAGACAGGCTTCTCACCAATTCGGTCCCGCACATCCTCAATTACCGAGTTGTACAATTTTGGAACGTAGTTTTTACGCAGTGTGCTCTCATCAGGTACATGCATGTGCGTATACTTCTTCAAAAATGCCTTCAATGTAGGATTGTTTAGCTTTGATAACGGAATATTCGCGGACAAGAAGGCTTCACAGAGGTCATCGTTAAATGTGGATTCAGGGGATGATGGATTCGAATATGGTAATGTACCCTGCTTCAAATTAGAATTTTTTGTTCGGTGAAGAGCTGCAATATGTGACGCCGAGAGAGTATGTGAAGCCACGTGGCTCTTTTGGCTACACGTAATTGTTTTACTCCCGCAAACTATGCAGCTGACTGTCTTTCCGTCAGTGAAAAAAACTGGATAATCTTTGTTGTACGGCTCGATCCATTTTCGCAATGAAGCACTTGCACTACTTTTAATTTTTGGCATAATGAACGAAGAACACTGAACACGTATACATACGCCTACGAATATCAAAGGGAACAACTACTTTGATGGATGAAAATCAATTTTTTTCTCTTCATACATTTCACCTGCACGTACTTGAACATACCTTCATACTCACGCAGTGCAATAAACTACGTATTAGTCACCTTCTTACATGCGTTATCGCGTTATCGGCATTCTGAAATAATGTACTTCGAGTATTTCAAGTTGAACACGTGTCATACTGTCTCATTTCACGCGTTGCCATTAGCTTTTCAGGAATTTTCGGACGTTTAAGCCAATTTTCGGTTTTATTCTGTGGAAAAGTGCATTTTCGGTGTTTATTCTGTTTTCGGTATTTTTCGGTGAAATAAAATTTTTTTCCTGGCATCCCTACACCCTAAATCGTGCTCATCTTTCATTATTTTTGATTTGTGCTCAAAGGAAATCATTTGAGAAAAACCGGCTGATCCTAACTCTACTTATTACATAATAACAAGGAACCTGTTTTATCGGAGGGGTCGGAAAAACGGCCGCCGTCCGGCCGGCCAACAAGGCTCGGAGTTTGAAAATTCTCTAAGTCATTCTTCTATCATTATATAAAGTTGAAGGTCGAAATTTTTCCAAGTCCCCTAGGGGCGGGACCTATGACGTCACAATTTGATGCTGTCATAGGTCAGTCTTGTGACGTCACAATTTACATTTTGATAGGGAACTGTTTGATCTTTTTTTTTTTTTTTGGGGGGGGGGGACGTCTGCCGGCTGGTAAAGCTTGGAGCTCAAAAATTTTTCAAGTCCCCCTCCTATCATGTATAACTTGGAGATCGGTGAATATAGCTTGAAAGATAGCCCCTTTCAGTGACTATTTCTAAGTCTCCCTCCTATCATATCTAGCTGCAAAGTCTGGGTCTGTGAAGTCACACTTTGATGACGTCATGGGTCAGCCTTGTGACGTCACAATCTGGTGAAGTCATAGATCTGGTCCGTCAACATTTCAACATTTTTCAGATCTCACGTGTGCACCATAAAACAGGTTCCCTGCCACCCCTCGTTCAACTCTGTTAAAGAGCCCGTGAGTTTCATGGCTCAAAAGTCAAAATTTTTTCCAAGTCCTCTCCTACCATACATAGCTCAGACGTCGAAATCTTTCCTATAATATAATTTTATGGATCGAGAGTCGAAAGTCCAATCCGAGCTATATGATAGGGTCACTTAAACCATTTTTGCAAATAATATTGGACTCGGACAATTTTTATTTTGGTTGGACATCACACGGCGCACGACAAATTTTTCGAAATAACCCACCATGGAACAGGTTTCCTGTTAAAATCTCTGGGAGTTACACCCACAATCTGGAAAGTCAAGGATACAGAAGGAAATGGAGAGCACACGTTGGACGCATGGAGGAGTCAAGATCGCCTGACTACAGACCAACGTCCAAACGAAATAGAGGAAGACCTAGAAGGAATTTGACCGACATATCCGAATCCAACTTAGCTTCCTCGGCTCACCGCGGCCAAAGGACACGACGCGACGACGACGAGAAAAAAAAAAGGGATTGAGAAAATGCAAAAAACTAATATAAAATACTGGTAAATGAAATAAAAATGAACGTTAAGGAAAGTAATACAAATCAACGTCAACATGAAACCTCATGATATTTAACTGGTGAGAAGATTCAATGACAGAAACAAGAGAAACAAGGGGAGGATCACAAACAAGAGGAGAACGAATTAATTATGAAACAAAATCAAAATAAAGGATCCAAATTCAAAAATAAAAATGTCAAAGTTCTTCTGGTTGTTGTTTGATCTTCGGGGAAAGACGAAAGGTAAAGGCTATCGATGATACCACGACGTGGATAAGAATTGGAATTTAAACTCAGAGTTTTATAAGTTGGTAGCCCTACGAAAAATTTGAGTGGTCGCGTAGCGTCAAACCATAAGGAGACAGCAAAACATAAACGTTTTTTACAAGAATTAAAGAGTGTTTTATGAAAATATACGCCCTATATTTTATTCTAATATCATTAGAAAATTGATTTTTCTCCATAAACAGATTTTTTACTCTCTTGCGACAAATCAAAACTGTATTTTCGTGTTTGTGTTCGCTGTATCTGTTTTTTTGTATTTACCTCTGGTATTTCTTTTAGTTCGTTTTGTCACTCGATAAAGAACAGTTACTTGTTCGAAATGTTGTGAAAATTTTTTAATTATTAAATGGTGAATTTAGCCTAAATTTTATTTGAAAGTCAAAACTTGCCGTTTTCCCGTATAAAAACGTACGTGATCACTCGAATATTTGCCTGCGCGCAGATGATTTTGTAACGCGTTCTAGTGCAGGTTTAAATCCCAATAATTTCTCAATTATATTTGTATTTCTGTTCATGTTTTCGTTATCCCACGATTTTGACTCACTTTTCATGATTTATTTTGTTTTCTTTTACTTGTCGATACAAGTATTTTATCTCTTTTAAGCCTGTCGCTCTTGGTCTCGCTAGTGAATGACGGTTCAGCCGAACGGCGAATAATGATAATAACAGTAAAGTATCAATACGAGCCGTAATTATTCAGAAAAACGTGTTTTTGAATAAGAATTCGAAATAACGTGGTACCTTTTGAAATCGTATAGAGAAGTACCCAAATTTGAAAATGACCATAGGCCCTAAACGTTGAAATACGAAATTTGTAAGCATATTTACGTACCTGATTTATTGAAAAAATAAAAATGTTTAGCCTAAAATAGAATTAAAAATTTGTAGACGTAATTCCGAGGGACAAGCTGCAGACGCAGTCCAACGACATAATTATAAAATAATTACCGTTTCCCCACACAGATTAGACTAGCCACGAGACGCACAAATTCCAAATTTACTCGACCATAAAGATGTTGAAAAGGGAACTTGAGGTTCATTATTCTGATATTTTACTATGCATTATTTTGAAGAAGAGTTCTCGCAACCGAGCAGCGAAAATCGATCTTTGAACAACAATAAATAAGATACTTGGGAATCATGTTTACTAGGTGATGATATTCCATGAAGCCAATTTTTTCGGCTAATTGGAGTCGAGTACCGCACTTCAACACCATCTCAATAAAATATTTTCTCGATATATTATAGTTTATTGTGTACTCAGTTCTAATTCAAACTTTTCTCCGACTTCAAATATCGCGGTTTTTTCTGCGCGCGTTAAAACTTCTTAGCTGTAGAACGACACACGCCGCACCAATTCCAATGGTTTATGTCGAGAGTGCAGCTGACTTTTTCAAGGCTAAGTGAGAATATAGAATTGTATCCACAGTGCTCGCCACCCGCGAGTGTCACTTCATGTATTTTCAATTCTTGTCAATTTCTAATGTAGGTACACGTTACTGTACGGCAAGACTCCTTCACGTACACCAAGATTTAGGGTGTTCACAATCGGAAGTCAAAATTTTTCGAATTCTTCTTGCTATCCTATATAGCTGAAAAATCAAAATTTTTCTAAGTACTCCTTGTATCATACATAAATCAAAATTCGAAACTTTTTCAAGTCTCACGTTTTTTCGGACAGCATCCGCTCTTTTTTTTCAAATTATTCCCCCCCCCCTCCCCCATAAAACAGGTTACCTGAAATTTATAGTATCTTGTATGTTAAGCTATAGCAAACGAGTGCCCCATCCTCAGTGTAGCATTCAAATAAATCTAATGATATTGTTTGTTACGCTAACTAGCTCTCAAGGGCTCACTCGCTCCACTCGTTTGCTCCATTTCATAGCCTAGTATAAGTCTAGTACACTGTATGTTAGGCTAAGTACTTTCGCCTCCCTTCTTATAGGTCTAGCGAAAGTCTATTATAAACCTAAAATAAGCGTGCTAGTATACAAGGAAAAGTCAGAACCGTACGGACGTATGGACGTAAAACCAGGAATTAAGCTGGGAGGGGTTGGTCAAAATTCTTCCTAGTGCCAAGGTTATCTCTTGTGGATACAAATCTCGAAAGTGGGGTAGGAGGTCAGAAAAAAGACATGAAACATATCAAAAAAGAAAAGTTTTGACACAAGGGTAGAACTATTGACCGAAAGTGCTCAATGTATTTAGACGTAAGAGTTTCCAGTATTATTGTTTATAGTAGGTATTTGATTCCGCTCTCGAATATTTTAATCTTGAATTGAAGAAAGAAAAGATTTAAGAAACTCTAGGCTATTGCTTGCCCAGAGAACTCGATTCTTCTGCATCGCACTGGCTGGGATCTGTGCTGCTCAAAAGAGAGAAAGAAGATGGCCGTTCAATGGGCGAGACCAACCCTCTCTCTCATTGTTCAACGTTTTCCGTTAAGCGCTCAGCGCGCATTTTAGCCTGTGTCTTACAAGAGAATCAAGATCACTGTACTTGCTACACTTCACAAGGAACATGACCAAAAAAACAAAATGATGTTGAAATGTGGAGGAGAAAGGTTCGCACGAGCGACTGCAGCTGTCGTCAAGGTAAATGGGTGATACAGTGATCAGGATTATGAGCAGCCTGAGCAGCTTGCTAATCTCTATAATTGGCCAGAGACAGAGTGGTTGCAAGGTGCAATGGGTGAGCGTGAGATGCGATACGAGGTGCGAGTGAATAGAATTAAATCTAATCTCTCAGCCCAGACCACTGGATAACGCATTCAGTATGTCCTGAGCCCTAAGTAGTCTGTAAATAGCTTATTGGAATCCTAAGCCAAGAAAAATTCAGTTCCTGAGTCATAGGTTTGAATTGCTACTGCTTCTACGTTCTAGATACATCTTTCATTAGTTAATATTTTTATGTATATAGTCTTTGATCAATATCTCGTTTTTTGAGGTTATATTACACAAGATCTATTCGAAGTATCTTAATTGATACCCATTTTTAAACTTACGTTTGCAGCGTATTTCATGGTCTTCTTCACTTGGGACCTGAAGATACTCTCTTGTCATAAAATATTTGTTCTGGTGTACCTGTGATTGAAAAGATAATAATATATTTGAGAGCTTAAATACTTTTATCTATAATTAAATTAATTTAATCATTAATCTTAAGGCACATACAAGCATTATGCGCGGTTGTAAAGTGCTGAAAACTAATGAATATTACCTAAGCAATTTTAAACATTCTACGAAAAAAAAGAACAAGAACTAAAATTTAATAACAATTGAATAGGTACCTACTCGAAATTGAAATAAGGTTAACTACAACTTACCCACTAAGAATTCCATATTTTTTTTTTTTTTTTTTTTTTTTTTTTAAATAGAAATGTTTGATTGAGAAAAATTTGGAAAATCAAAAATATTGCTTAAATAACTGTATCAAGTTCTGTTATTTTAGGGATTGGTGTATTTGAGGTTTTATCAATATTCAAACCACGGTACATTATAGAGGTATTGACACGGCGCAAAATTTCTGTCGCACCAACTGTGTTAATTCATACTGAATTCCGCTACGCTCGCAGCGATCGTTTGAATACCTTCCACACCCCACTTCTGTCGAAACCTTACCGGAGGTACCCTAATATTGACGAAATTTTCGAGGGTTGTAAAAGATGAAGAAATTCACCTAAGAAGATATTTTTTTTTTAAATAAGTAGAGCATAGTGAGTTGTCTATTCGTATCCAGTTTCAGATTTTTAGGTTAATACCTGATTCCTCTACAAATTTTTAAAAATTGATGAATTTACATTACGTAGTATTCATGTAGTTTTCCTGCTTAGTAATACCTTGCAACGCTCCTAGCGTAGATTATACCAACTGACACAACTCATGCGACAATAACAAACACGTCTGATATACGTTGGTGTCAATACCTCTATAATGTACCGTGATTCAAACTAACCTTCTCTAGTGAAAATTTGTCATGGGTCTGCATATTTTACTAAAGTTGTTAATCTCAAGTAGGTAGATGGAAGAAAGAAATTTCAGGTAATACCTAATAGATATAAAATTATAATTGGCATTTTATTACCAGCAATGGAACCCAAAGTTGGAAAAAGGTTTCATTATTGGTGGGAACTGGAGAAAATAACTAATAAAAAGACAACGGCTGCCTCAACAAAGTGAAACAAGGAACGCAGGGAACCTGTTCTATGGGTCAAACACCATGATTATGATGTTGAGAATTAAATTCAAAATAGTAGTCTTGAAGAGTCCCAATTTTTCTGAATCCCTTCTTATTGTATACAGTTTAAAAGTCAGCATTTTCCCAATGCAGAAAAAATTTTCGGTGTCCATCGATGGCCGTCTGGTAACCTAACCTGAGGACAAAACCTAATCTAACCCAACTATTAGAGGATGACTTGGAAACAAATATAACTTGATAGTACCTAACCCAATCAAACTATAGGAGAGGGACTTAAGAAAAATCCTTCCACATCCCTAGTCTACATCATTTTCCCATTCCTTTACTGATATATAATTATTATAGCTTAGAAGTCAGAATTTTTTCAAGTCTCTTTCATTTCATACACATTATGGCTTGGAAGTTGAAATTTTTTGAAATGTACCTCCCATTATATAAAATGGCTTGAAAATCAAAATTTTCTTTAAGTCCAAATCCTTCATTAGGGTAGGTTGGTTTTGCCCCACGCCGTATGGCAAATTTTTCAAAATCACCCCTCCCATAAAACAGATTCCCTATATTGCAACACCATTATGATAAAGTAAAATTATAGCCTTACACTTCGATTCTATTTGAAGTAAATAAATACTCGAGTTAAATAGAATGAAAAAGAAAAAAAAAAAGAGAAAAGAGATGAATTGACAAATGAGACATTTTTAGGATATTCAGGTAGGGTACATGATGGTATAAGCCTTTCACACTTCGAGTTCTTGAAGCGGATAATATAAGCGTTTGCCTGATTTGTTATCAAACTCGTAGTCAAACAAAAATTCAAGTTTTAATTTTTAAATAATTTTCCTAATTTTGTGGATTATATTTACATTTTACCATCTTGTAAAGAAGCAAAAATAAAAATTTGCTCGAAACTTCCAAGAATTTTGTCAATTTTTCAATCTGAATTTTCTAATTTTGATAATATTTCTACGTGTATGATAAGAAAAATCTAAACAAACGCCAAGTGTGAAAGGCTAATAGTTTTATGAACATGTGAATTGAATTTCCACCTAATTCTTTCAGCAGCTATTTCATAGTTAGCGATTGGATGGGTGACCATCAATAGTTGTGTGAAACTGCTCAACGTTCATTTTCTTTTGCTGCCTTGCGAACGTAATTTTAGTTAAAGGTTATTAAACTTGAAAGCTGAGAAGAAAGTTTCAATCACTCTGGCGCAGCAATAAGCTGCTGTAGTATGTTGCGTCGCAGCGAAAAAAATGCTATAGCGCCAAAACTTGGCGCACGGAAGATAAGGACTTATATGCTGCGCGCTTCGCAACGCGAGAATTGTCAGAGAAGGAATTCAACTTCGTACAGCAGCCTACTTATGTCCATAGATAGGCTTGGGCCCAGCGAGCACGTGTATTAGATTAGAAATAAACTGACGTTTATCTGACCTGGGAATCCATGTTTTCCGTTTCTTTGGTTGCTGCCATTCCGACAACAATGGGTTAAAACGCTCACCATCGAATGCTTAGCGTATGCAAATAATAACAGCACGCTCACCAACGAACGCGTAGCGCATACAAAATAATGACGGCAAGAACGTAACTTTCAGCACAAACACGTACCTATAACGTATTATACGACTTGTATACCGGTATTATGACAAAACTCAGCGGTTCAAACGCCAGCTAACGCAAGAAATACGCGTAACATGCGTATGCAGTAATCAGTTATCACAACTACATTGTAACATTGCTGCAGCTAGGAATATTATTTCGGTTGGCGGGTTCGCGTTTAAGTACGTCACTTCCCTCTTGTTCTTCTCACACTAGCGCACTCGGGTAGTTCTTAATGTGAACCGAGCGTATTAAAATTCAACTGACGCGTAGAGCGAAGTGAGCGGGCATTTTGGTCATTTTTCTAAAGCGACTTCAATCGTTTCCTAGTTCCAACTTGTAAACAAAAGCTGATTACGTCAGCTTTAAAAAGACAAAGCACTGTCTTGAAAAGTAATAGCTGTAATTAATCGCCACGGTCGACGGTCGTTTACAGTTCACGGACGCAGATTGCAGGAAATTCAGCAAGCAACGCGACGTGAAACTATAAACGGTTGAAACTAAAAGTCAAAAAATATGAAATTTTATCATTTTTGTGGAGGCGGTCGCGCTAGTCGCGCATGCTAGAGCGGAGTGCGCTCTTTTAGTCTTATCTTTTCTGATTTGAATTCAAGACCTCGGAAATCAAATCCATAGTCCAAGACCAACTTCAATTTCTACAATATGGTACAATCACGCACTTTAAATTATTATGTAAAACGATTGTTTCTTTGTCAGTAATTTGTTTTACTTTTCATAGATTGAAAAATATTCAGAACATAATCCCTCGTGTGTCAAGTTCCGTTCGTTCCGAACGTGGCTGGACGATAAGTATGCTGGTTATACATTTCTCCAGAAGTACAATCCAATACTATAGGCAAGAATCATGCGTGACCTTGGTCCGAACACTCGATCAGTCAGATGAAATTATTCACTTCTCATCGTAATACCGGTAATTAGATTTCATCCTGATTTTACCATTCGCTATTTTGTATTCGTATCGTTACTATTCATTCTAGTAATTTCAATTTTCTAATGTGAGAAAGCGGTATGATTATATCGTATATAACCATTTTCAAAATCGAAACCAAACATAATGACATTGTTCAATTGAAAATAGGTCTGTAGTTATTTTCAGTCCTTCATTCCAATCCCTTTATTTCATGTTTTCTTGTCAGGTTCCTAAGTCGCCGGTAAACCCTTAATGAGTGATGAAACATTTTGGGTAGTACTTACTTCAATCCGTTCTTTCGCTGGTCGTTGAGAAGGATTCTTATCATCCGATCAATTTTGGATTTCAACGATGAGCTGTTCGATTGTACTGGTCAAAGCTGGGGATGTTTTTTTCTCACAAGACACGAGAAAATCTCAGAGATCGAATTCCGAAGATATTAGGTGTAATACAGCTTACACGATTAATGAGAATACATTATACGGAGTTGAACCTGGAATTTTACCCTTTCATCGTTCGTGACGTATTGCCCGTCGAGTTCTCGGATCTTCGAAACAAGACCGGTAAGAAACCATTAGCGTTATTATGCTGTACCTACAAAATATTCCAATAAGTGCGACAGTTCATGATGTTAGATGACTGCAATCGTGTTCGGAAAGGAACGGTAAATGTGAACCGTAGTCATCGATTATCAAGAACTAGGCCTAATTGATCCTAAATGGTCAACATGGGTAGAAAGTTCTAGTTTGAATCTCATTCATGTGATATGAGAACGTTCTATACCGCGATGGTGAGAGAAATTCGATATGAATGAATCTCAGTGTTGAAGAAAAATAAAAAATCGTGAAAATCGGAACTGGTTGATTTGAATTTGGATTATGTCATCGTTATGAGTACGATGGGGAATCATAATTTACGAGGGAAAAAAACGAAATTTACGAGTCTGATTATCGCGTAGTTTCGCATTTCCATTTCTATCTTTCTTCCTCTTTTCTTACACGTATCATCCATTTTCTATTTTGATATGTCGTCGTTCCTCGAACTATTGAAGTTTTAAATTTAAAAGAAGAAAAAATACCTCCTCTTTCGAAGTAAAAATGTCACGAATATTATTCGTAAATACTTTTCGCTCGTGCAGTGGTACGAACAACGATAAAGCTGATGTTGAATTGAGTAGTGCGAGGTACAAAACTATGAAACATTATCAAAATGCGCGGAGTCGAATAAATCATATTTTTCTATTCATACTTACTTGCGAACAATTCTGAGGTGAGAGACGAGCCAGAAAATTGTAGGAGAGTATGTTTAAAAATATATTTATCTAATGGAACTCTTCCTCTATCCGTTCCTCGAAAGTATTCGATTGACAATTAAAACTGAGGGGAAAAAATCATTTTTATTCTGTGAAAAATGTACGCGAGTGAGATATAATTTGTGATTCGATTTTACAATTGTACGTAATAGAATATTTTATGGTGAATTTCAACGTCTTGTCTCATTTTTTTACAGACGCGGAATCCTAGAATCCTGAAAAGCATTCATCCTGATGAAGATCACGTGAGTTCGAAAAACAGAAATCAATTTTAATTTCAGTTAATTAATATCTTGCTCACATCTTGAGATTTTTCTTTTTCTTCGTCATTCCTATCAAGAGGTTTCAGATTGGATAATTTTTGAAAATCTAGACCCGAAACTTGATTTCACCTGTGTAAATGATCACCTAAAATAAAACCTCTACCTGTTGATGGATTAAAAACAAGAGAAAATAATGAAAATTGAATTCAAAAAAATTTCTGAATTTTCTGCGATGAAAATAACGATAGAAACGTGTGATTTTCATTTCGAATGGATTCTTCTTTTTTTCCCCCTTGCATTATTAATGTTATTTCCAAGAGAGTAATTGAGTTTATGGTTCCTTTACTTGCGAGTATCGAAATAGATACCGATATTTTTCTTCTTGGTGTGTCGTCGTTGAAGCAAATTTTTGGCTTCATAATCATTGGACTTATCTTTCAAAACTTGGTACGCAATATTCAAATTATTTTCCAATTTTTCCATCTATCAAGTTCATTTTGATAGTTAAAACAATGTCAAAAATTGCCAGTGACAAATAGTAAATTTCTATGAGGTTTCGGTTTAGAAATTAAAAGATAATTATGTTGATACTGTGATACGAGAAACGCGATAAAGGAATCGCAAAAACTTGATGAATTTTTATTTATTATACATGTTTATATTAATTCGACTTAACATCATTATACATTACGTTAACGGTTGGACCGATCGAAGATCAAGATAATTATAGTGATACTGTGATAGAAGAAACGCGGTAAAGAAATCGCAAAAACTTGATTATTTTTTATAGTTGTTCGTATTAATTCGACTCTACATCATTATAATATTACGTTCACGATTCGGGTTGAAGATAATTGATTTTTTGTTCGATTATTTGGATCGGTTGTTCCTACTATTTTGACAAATAGGAATTACTAGCAAGTCCGGCGCGCCTATGGCGCGCCTCTTAGTTTTTTGTTTTTTCATTTTTATCTTATTCGAGAGCGCTATATAAACAGGAATAATTTTTAAAAATCTCGGTAAATTATCTACATATTTCTACTTTGAATATTGAAAAAAAAAAAGTAGAAATTCTCCAGACAACTTTTTTTGGCCCATAGTTCAATTCAATCTGCTTAGTTTTCTTTTCAAGCTTTTCTTCTTTCTTAATTTCATTCAATTTTGCACTCTTTCATTCTTTACTTGTTCTTCCATACAACCTTTTTTTTTTTTTTTTCTTTCTTTATCGTTTCCTGAGTCTTCCAAATTGTTCTCTGCCTCAGTATCACACTCTTCCATAATGTAACTCCTCCTATTTTCGAGTTGATTTAGTTGAGACTTTGAAAATCCCTTCCTTCATTTACCTTAATTAGAAAAAAATTTCTCAAGGCCCTCAATTTATTCCTTCGAGTCCACCCACCTCCAACTAACAGTTATTCTTGACATCGAGTCCTGATTTTTGTAATTCACTATTCTCTAGGGATTCGTCTGTTAAATCCTGATGATGTTAAGAGCATTTCCAGTTTTTTATGATGTCAACTACCGAACCTAAATTGAGGTTCAATAGGAAACCTATTCCACAGGGGGAGGGATTTTTGAAAATTTTGGTGTCTCGCCGTCATTTACCTAGAACGATGGTTGATATTTTTCCAAGTCCTTTTCCTGTCATATATATCTTGGAAGTTGAAATTCTTCCATGTTCCTCTCTTAAAAAATATAGCTTGGAAGTCGACAGTTTTTAAAGTTGTCCACTTGTCATAATTGCATAGGTCGATGTGCAAAATGCGTTTTCAATTTCAACTCCTCTGATGGTTCAATTTTTTACAAGTTCCTCTCGTGTCATATATAGCTCAATTCCCAATATTAAAAATCTTTTCAAATCTGACTCCTTTGATATTGAAAATTTTTCCTATCCCTTATCTATCATAATAGAGTTCAAATGTCTCAATTTTTCCGAGTCCCTCCTGCTATAGTTAGCTTAATTTTCAAAATTTTATCAAATCTAATTCCTCTTTTTGGAAGCCCTCCAATTTTGAATTCAATTCTCAATATCAAAACCAAACCGTCCCATAGAAGAGGATGTGGGAATTCCTTATTCAACTTTATTAAACATGTGATTGTTTTCTATTACAGCCTTCAATTGAACTTCTTTTGGTTGAATCCTAAAAATCTGATTGGAAGCTTCATTACAATCCTTACTATCTTATTATACAGATAATCTGAGAATCTATCACATTTTTTCCTGTTCTACTCTTCAAAATCAACATACTTCCTACAAAGTATTTTCTCAATTATCCTCTGATCTGTGTAATCATTTCCAACACAGTTTCCAGCTCTCGCAACTACCTGTGTTAGTCAGTTCCATTTTCCAAATATTTCAGTTGCTTTTCTTCTTCTACTTCTTTCAATGGAAGTGATTTTTGATTCAAAAAGTTGATATTGATAAGGGATCATCATATTTTGGTGACTACTATTTTCTATTTTGCCTATTAGCTCTCCTTCATTAGATACTTTCCATCATTATGTGGACATTTGGACGTCATTAGAACTTTTTGCCAAATTAATTATCCTTCAATTTGCGAAGTGCTAAATTGTATCGGATAAAATGAGGTACGAAGTGCAAAGAGAAGGTCGTTACCGTTATAATATTAGGCTTTAGCTATTTTTTAGCTTAATTGTATCGGGTAAATTAGGTATGTGATGGATTTCGTCTGAAGCCTTCCTCTAGGGAACTGAGGTATGTTTTATGCGCTACTTTTATTCCATTCTTCAGGGTTTTCCGAAACTCTTTATACTTGTTGATATTATTTATGGTAATATTCTTTTTCAACTTTCGTTGTGCTCTTTTCTTAGAATCGTACCCCCTACTTTTCCTGAATACATCCCTCTCAATTTCTCACATGATGTGTCTATAGTTGGGATTCTGATTAGGTTTAAGCTCACACTTTTCTACGCTCATCTGTACAAAATGTATCTTTTATTTGAATCTCAGTTCACATCGGTTGCCCTCAATATGATCAAACTGATTGCGCGCCTAAAAACTGCACCCTTTCACCCAAAATTAAGGACCCCACCTTGTAACTACGTACTTACGACCATAAAAACTTTCATTATTTCTTAATCCTAGCTTAATTCTTGTATCACTCACATAAAAAAACAACCCTGCAACAAACTTGGAATCATTAAAAGTTAACCTATCCTCAGTCTTCAGCGAACAGAAATTCACACCATAAAGAGGTTATTTTTGCTCGATATATAGAATTGGTCACTCTCAACTTGAACATTCTCATCTCCTCCTGGGTTTCCATGCTCTACCTTCATGTAAATCTTATTATGCAGATAATCTGACAATCTATCATCTTTTTTCCTGTCCTACTCTCCAAAATCAACGTACTTCCCACAATATAATCTTAGTCTCATCCTCTGTCCCATGTAATCATTCCCAACACGGTTTCCAACTCCCGCAACTACCTATGGTACTTAATTACTCCAACTTATACATATCCATTTTCTTTCTCCTGCCTTAAAATTTGAGTACCACCATCTGACTCAATTGCTACCTCTTCTTCCAATCATCTTCCCTATCCTCACGTTCTTTTCATTTGTTTCTCACTCCACTCCAGTTATTCTTATTTTCAGAATACAACCATAATACCATTTTACAAATATTTTAATCGCTTTTCTTCTTCTACTTCTTACAATTGAAGTGATTTTTATTCAAAAAGTTGACACTGATAAAAGATTCTCATATTTTTATGACTACTATTTTCTATTTTACCTGTTGGCTCTCCTTCATTAGATACTTATATATTATCATTATAATTGGACATTGTGACATCATGAAAACTTTTTGTCGAATTCATTTTTCTTATCTCACGTCCAAGAAAGTTAGCCACCTTTTATCGAGACTTTGGACATCTAACCTGAGGTGAGGTTGTTTAAAGAGGCGAGGTAATCGATGTAAGGTTGAATCGTTGTTACGTTTTATTTTGCTAGGCAATTCATTTTACGCAGATAGATAAATTCGATGCTCGATTTAGAATTGAATTGTTTTTTTTTTTTTCTTCCTTCAAATTTGTTAGGTAATTCATTTTACTCTTATATCTATATACAGTAATAGAATGCACGTATAATATTCGGTTTTAGCTATTTTTTAGCTAAATTGTATCGGGTAAATTAGGTATGAATCGCGGTGAGGAAAAGGGCACAGTTTTTAGTATTATAAAATGGAGAACTTTTACACGCACGTTTGTGATAAGCACGTTTGTGATAATGAATCGTTGCACTTAAATAACCAATAATTATTAATTTTCTATTTTCTATTTTGCCTGTTAACCTTCAGTCGCTGTGACGTCATTAGAATTTCACGAATATTTTTTCTTATAATTTGCTAGGCAATTCATATATATAGTAATAGAATACACGCGTTAGCTATTTTTTAGCTAAATTGTATCGGGCAAATCAGGAATGAGAGGCAAAGGGTCATTTAGCTTTTTAGTATATTAGACTAGCAAGTCCGGCGCGCCTACGGCGCTTAGTTTTTTGTTTTTTCATTTTTATCTTATTCGAGAGCGCTATATAAACAGGAATAATTTTTAAAAATCTCGGTAAATTATCTAGATATTTCTACTTTGGATATTGAAAAAAAAAAAGTAGAAATTCTCCAGACAACTTTTTTTTGGATATCTGTATTCAAAATTTTTATGCAAACACAAAGTTCTCATGGCTACTTTTAATTCTGTTATTTAGGGTTTTGGGTAAGGTAGATACATGAAACAAAGGGAGTAACTCTGGGGCTTAAGGTTATTTGAAATTTCTTAGATACACTATTTTCTTTGTATCTTTTCATATCTCATAGTTCAATTCAATCTGCTTAGTTTTCTTTTCAAGCTTTTCTTCTTTCCTAATTTCATTCAATTTTGCACTCTTTCATTCTTTACTTGTTCTTCCATACAACCTTTTTTTTTTTTCTTTCTTTCTTCATCGTTTCCTGAGTCTTCCAAATTGTTCTCTGCCTCAGTATTACACTCTTCCAGTTTTCCCTCTCTTCCTATTCTTCTTTTTCAGTCCTCTGCATCCATCTTCTCCAATTATCCGTATGGTGATAATTAATTCTACGTGTCATCCTCTAATCTACAAATTAATGGAAGAAAAACGTTTCGATTCTAAGATTAGTTCATTCATTTCCCTTTTTCTCTTTCACTTTTTTTCTACATAAGATTTTTTTTGAAATCTTGTGTGTTATGTTGACAGTATAATTTGTTACTACAGTCGTTCCAATTTTCAGCGATGATTATTTCTTTGACCTCACTTTTTTACATGCAAATAATGTAACTCCTCCTATTTTCGAGTTGATTTAGTTGAGACTTTGAAAATCCCTTCCTTCATTTACCTTAATTAGAACAAAATTTCTCAAGGCCCTCACTTTATTCCTTCGAGTCAACCCACCTCCAACTAACAGTTATTCTTGACATCGAGTCCTGATTTGTGTAATTCACTATTCTCTAGGGACTCTTCTATTAAATCCTAATGATGTTAAGAGCATCGCTAGTTTTTTATGATGTCAACTACCTAACCGAAATCGAGGTTCAATAGGAAACCTATTCCATAGGGGGAGGGATTTTTGAAAATTTTGGTGTCTCGCCATCATTTACCTAGAACGATGGTTGATATTTTTCCAAGTCCTTTTCCTGTCATATATATCTTGGAAGTTGAAATTCTTCCATGTTCCTCTCTTAAAAAATATAGCTTGGAAGTTGAAAGTTTTTAAAGTTATCCACTTGTCATAATTGCATAGGTCGATGTACAAAATGCGTTTTCAATTTCAACTCCTCTGATGGTTCAATTTTTTCCAAGTTCCTCTCCTGTCATATATAGCTCAATTCCCAATATTAAAAATCTTTTCAAATCTGACTCCTTTGATATTGAAAATTTTTCCCATCCCTTATCTATCATAATAGAGCTCAAATGTCTCAATTTTTCCGAGTCCCTCCTGCTATAGTTGGCTTAATTTTCAAAATTTTATCAAATCTAATTCCTCTTTTTGGAACCCCTCCAATTTTGAATTCAATTCTCAATATCAAAACCAATCCGTCCTATAGAAGAGGATGTGGGAATTCCTTATTCAAACATGTGATTGTTTTCTATTACAGCCTTCAATTGAACTTCTTTTGGTTGAATCCTAGAAATCTGATTGGAAGCTTCATTACAATCCTTACTATCTTATTATACAGATAATCTGAGAATCGATCACCTTTTTTCCTGTCCTACTCTTCAAAATCAACATACTTCCTACAAAGTATTTTCTCAATTATCCTCTGACCTGTGTAATCATTTCCAACACAATTTCCAACTCTCGCAACTTAGTCAGTTCCATTTTCCAAATATTTCAGTTCCTTTTCTTCTTCTACTTCTTACAATGGAAGTGATTTTTGATTCAAAAAGTTGATATTGATAAGGGATCATCATATTTTGGTGACTATTATTTTCTATTTTGCCTATTAGCTCTCCTTCATTAGGACATTTCGACGTCATTAGAACTTTTTGCCAAATTAATTATCCTTCAATTTGCGAAGTGCTAAATTGTATCGGATAAAATGAGGTATGAAGTGCAAAGAGAAGATCGTTACCGTTATAATATTAGGCTTTAGCTATTTTTTAGCCTAATTGTATCGGGTAAATTAGGTATGTGATGGATTTCGTCTGAAGCCTTCCTCTAGGGAACTGAGGTATGTTTTATGCGCTACTTTTATTCCATTCTTCAGGGTTTTCCGAAACTCTTTATACTTGTTGATATTATTTATGGTGATATTCTTTTTCAACTTTCGTTGTGCCCTTTTCTTAGAATCGTACCCCCTACTTTTCCTGAATACGTCCCTCTCAATTTCTCACATGATGTGTCTATAGTTGAAATTCTGATTAGGTTCAAGCTCACACTTTTCTACGCTCATCTGTACAAAACGTATCTGTTATTTGATTCTCAGTTCACATCGGTTGCCCTCAATATGATGAAACTGATTGCGCGCCTAAAAACTGCACCCTTTCACCCAAAATTAAGGACCCCACCTTGTAACTACGTACTTACGACCATAAAAACTTTCATTATTTCTTAATCCTAGCTTAATTCTTGTATCACTCACATAAAAAAACAACCGTGCAACAAACTTAGAATCATTAAAAGTTAACCTATCCTCAGTCTTCATTGAACAGAAATTCCCACCATAAAGAGGTTATTTTCGCTCGATATAGAATTGGTCACTCTAAACTTGAACATTCTCATCTCCTCCTGGGTTGCCATGCTCTACCTTCATGTAAATCTTATTATGCAGATAATCTGACAATCTATCATCTTTTTTCCTGTCCTACTCTCCAAAATCAACGTACTTCCCACAATATAATCTTAGTCTCATCCTCTGTCCCATGTAATCATTCCCAACACGGTTTCCAACTCCCGCAACTACCTATGGTACTTAATTACTCCAACTTATACATATCCATTTTCTTTCTCCTGCCTTAAAATTTGAGTACCACCATCTGACTCAATTGCTACCTCTTCTTCCAATCATCTTCCCTATCCTCACGTTCTTTTCATTTGTTTCTCACTCCACTCCAGTTATTCTTATTTTCAGAATACAACCATAATACCATTTTACAATTATTTTAATCGCTTTTCTTCTTTTACTTCTTACAATTGAAGTGATTTTTATTCAAAAAGTTGACACTGATAAGGGATTCTCATATTTTTATGACTACCATTTTCTATTTTACCTGTTGGCTCTCCTTCATTAGATACTTATATTATCATTATAATATGGACATTGTGACATCATTAAAACTTTTTGTCGAATTCATTTTTCTTGTCTCGCGTCCAAGAAAGTTAGCTACCTTTTATCGAGACTTTGGACATCTAACCTGAGGTGAGGTTGTTTAAAGAGGCAAGGTAATCGATGTAAGGTTGAATCGTTGTTACGTTTTATTTTGCTAGGCAATTCATTTTTTGTTTTTTTTTTTTCTTCCTCCAAATTTGCTAGGTAATTCATTTTACTCTTATAAATAATAATATAATCTTGTCACAGTATGATAATTGACGTCGGATGCGATAACAGTAAAATGGAGAACTTTTACACGCACGTCTGTGATAATGAATCGTTGCACTTAAATAACCAATAATTATTAATTTTCTATTTTCTATTTTGCCTGTTAACCTTCAGTCGCTGTGACGTCATTAGAATTTCACGAATATTTTTTCTTATAATTTGCTAGGCAATTCATATATATAGTAATAGAATACACGCGTTAGCTATTTTTTAGCTAAATTGTATCGGGCAAATCAGGAATGAGAGGCAAAGGGTCATTTAGCTTTTTAGTATATTAGATAATCGGTGATGAATTCTTACGGTTTATTACCAAAAATAAAATAGAGTAAGGGGTTGATTGCTATTGTACGCGATTATCCATTGAATATCGACTGTTTTAATTTTGAATCAATTTAATCTAGGCAGTGTGATGAATTTTTGAAAATAACAATATATGGCAATCTAATTGTCACTGAGTGAAAAATAGATGCTCACATTAAACTTTTTCTCGTGTGTTGTTGTTCGAGCAGTTTTGTCTTTGTGACTGATACATTTATTTTCAAGACGTTTGTCCTTTAACATTAGAATATTTATTCAATCCAGTTATGACTTAAGTTTGTTTTGATGATGAAATTAGGGTTGGAGTGTCACGGGTGGCGATCAGTAGGGGTTTATGATTGAAAAAGCCAGTTATGCAGTAAGGTAATATTCTATCTTTCCCTCTGCTTACGTTGGTTTTTTTCAAAAAGGCTCGTAAAGATTGCAATTGTTATCACACTAGTAGGTGATATCGGTGTCGTAGTTTGTAAAATATTTCATAGTCATCCTATACCATGTTTTTTTTTTTATTATTTTTTTCTTTTCTTTTCTTTTTTTCTGTCTCAAATGAGCGTATTTTAGTACTTTGTATTAAAGTGTCTATTTGTTCAACTTGGCTCGACAGTTTTACAGAAATTATTTCAGTCTAATTTCCATCAATTCTGGATTTGATGTCCAAAATAAAAATGTAGGAAATTTTGGTTTCTGGTTGATCTTACTCTACTGTATTGGCAATCTTGAATTCAGACTGAATTAAAATTAGTTACTGGTTGATCACCTAAAAACAGCCCTTTGTTTATAGATTCTGTTTTTCACTCATTTATTCAGTAAATTATTTTAAAGCCACTTGCAAAGAGGAAGTTCTCAGGATACAAGTAGAACATCTAGTGTTGTATGGTACTTCAGGCAGACCGTCGAAGCGTTTCTTGCCATTAACTCCTTCTATCACTAGCTGATTTTCTTTCCGTATGGTAGTTATGGTAGGATTAAGGGCTCGTTCAGATTTCGTCATTGCAGTATGACCAACCTTCAAATAAATTTGGCCAAGTCTTGGCAAATATTGAAATTTCTAAAGTGGTATTCCTTTTTTAAGCGTTTCTGTTTCATCTTTTCCATGTATTTTACGATATCTTTTTATGGTTTCATTTATTATTTTTATTATAAATATTTGGACTAATAAGACTAAGGAAGTTGTGGGTTGTTTCAAACGGCTTGGTTGTATTTTTGAAAGGTAAATTCTATCGCGTGGCACCTACTTATTAGGTTTTTCAATAATGTAGAAACAATGTAATGCATCAAGATACTGCAGGAACAAAGTCCATTGCTTTTTTTACAGGGAGAGCGGAGAAAAAAGTATCCAAGGTCGACATAATATTCTATTATAATTTCGGACTTTGGAAATGTTCGATATGTTTGGAAATTTGTGAATTATCTTATTAATGAGTAGTTCCTGTGTTCTTGAAAATATGAATGATTCTATCCCCGGACTTTGGAAGTTTTGGAACACGCTGTTCAGTACTCAAACAGAAGAAAATTAAAATGGGAAATGGGTAGACTTCTTACAACTATTACATGAATATTCTAAACTTGAAAAAATTATGAGAAAAGTAGCGCGGAGAAGAGGAAGCGACTGTTTTTTTTTAATGCTCCCGTCTTTGAATTATATAATTATGTAGAAATATAATCCTGTGCAAAAACGAGAATAATTAATGAACAGTAATCTGTCCATATGTTGTTGAATTGCCTCATTACTTCTCGATTGAATGCCCATATTATACGAAAAATATGATTATAAGACTGCCAACGAAACTGAAATAATAAAAGATTCGAAGTGAGTAGAATACTAGATAAATGCGTTAAAACGAATTGCAAAACAAAGTCCGTTCGAGAATATCGGACGAGAAAGCTATAGAAAGCAGGAGTGCAATGCACGAACAAGAAATAAAGAGTGAGCGTCTATTCGAATATGAATCGAGAAAGAAAATGTAATCGGGAAGGAACAAGATAAAACAAGAGTAATATAATGAGTCAGAATGATCAGAGGGGAAAGGATTAAAATAACTGGCGAAGAAATGATGACAGGAAAAGACAAGGAGAATGAGTGTATGGAATGAATCTTACATGATTTTCTGGCTCAATGTAAATGAATCTTCTAAACTGGAAGTGGAAGAAATAAATTTTTGGAGATTTCAACAAGTCTTGTCCATCATTTTTGGAGAATTTGTCAGTTCTTTCGCCTCTGTTCTCATGTGATTAATAGTCCAATTGAAACATGGAGAATATTAAATCTTGTACAAAAGAATTGATACTAATTGTTTGGGTTAGGTTAGACTCTGGATAAAGTTGGAATATATTTAAACGATTCTATTTTCACACATGGTCAATTATACGTCGCTTTATCAAGACCTAAATCAGTCATCAAAAATTTATGAAAAAATAAATCGAGACATAGGGACAAAATAATTACCAACATATAGTTTTCAAAGAATTATTTTACAAATAGAAAAATTTCAGCGTCATGAGTAATTGGAGGACTTTTTCAAGTTTGTCTTATAAAAATTTAATTGAAATACCGGGAAATTATGTAGAAATAGAATACAAAAAGATGTGATGTAAAATTGAAACTTTGAAATTGTGGTTCCCAAGGTTAAAAGACCCAGGAATTGAAAAATGGTCTTGAAGTGTAAAAATGGGAATCAAGTTCATGACTATACTTGAATCAGTTTAAAGAAAAGTAAAAATTAAAAAAAAGGGTTTAGAAAATGAAAAGAAGCATTAATACACTACAAAAATAAAAAGAGAAAAAAGGAAACTATAAAAACATGTAAAAAAAAAATAAATAAATGTCAAGTTTTTATTATAAACTTACTCCATCTTCAGCCAAATCCTTTCGGATTATTCTCCTTCTTCAGGTAAATCCATTTCGGATTCGTCTCCGGATACATGATTAATTGCACGATCACCGGCTGTCGTTGTATGAATACGTAAATTACTCATTCTGGCCAAACATTCTTCTAAATTAAGAACTTAATTATGATGTACATTATTTAAAAAACGAAAAACGATTACATAACGTAAAAGAAAGAAAATGTAAAAAATTCACCTCCTTCAGATACGCGAGATTTATTACGAGATCCACGTTTCAAAGCATCAATCTCTATCGTAATGTTTTCAAATTGAAAGGAAAAACTCAGAGCTGTATCGCCATCTTTCTGCTACGAAAACATGAAAAATAATAGTATTACAAAATAACAGTGAAATAATTCAGCTGTAATAACAAATAATTCAGTTAATTTACCTTGCTATTGAAATATAAAAAAACCCAAATTATTCTGAAGCTTCACGTATCTAACTCCGATTATTTTCTTCTTGATTGTTGAAATCAGAACATTTCTCTTACGACGTAAGGAAGGATTGATACCTAAAAGTTAATAAAAAAAATTTGTGAAACATTTCTCGTGAAATTTTTCCAAGGCTTTTCGTATTGAATTTTCAGCGAGTTCTTGTCTGAATTCGGGAAATTACAGAGATTTTGGGAGAAATTTTTAATTTTGGGATATTTCAGGGTTTTTTGGGATTTCCGGGAGTGGTAGACACCCTGCTTCAGCGGTAGGGTTTTTCTTCTGGCTCATCTATTGCTCCAGCACTTATCTACCGTACATGATTCTTCCCAAGAGTGGTAGAAAGTTTCAAGTTTTTCTATTTATATGACATAATGTGTCTTCTTGATGATAGGAAAGCACCTTTTTTGTGAAGAATTTTATACCTCTCAATTTCAGTGGGAAGTACTGTTGCATACCCATTAATATTTACGGAGTTACATGAAATTTTTCTACAATATGATTTTTTGGCACCACTTACATTGAGACGGGAGGCTTGATATGTTTTTCGAGGTGCAAACTTTGGTATTATTTGTACCCAGTTTGAGCTCCACAGGAAATTCATACTTTTATGTACAATTTTCATATGTAGATATTTTTTCTGGGCTTGTAAAGAAACGATTTTATGACTACCTCGCACGTTGAAGGCTGTAAATTCGAGTTCCCTCGATTGCACAATGCTCGGATGTTCGTGGTTAGTTTTTGACAGCTTCTGATTATTTTTAATTGTGGGCTATATTTCATGCGACAGTATAAGCGTGGTTGTCAACCAAAGCGCTTTTTTATTTTATTGTAACTCATAAAGCACGTACACAAAATTTATTACAATTTTAAACTTTTCACCGACTTCTGTTGGAAGGAAAGGATATCAACTAACTACTTTGTATTATTTGTTACTAGTAATCATGGGTCGGTAACAATTTGAAATGAATGAGAGATTGAAATGTTGCTGAAATATTGAATTTGGTAGCCTTTTTCTCTTGTCGATTCTATGTATTTTGTTTTGTATGGTTTATTTCCTCCAAGCGAGCTTCAGGTATCCCTGCTCCGGTCTTCTTTGCCCGCACCTATCAATTAACATTCATCATTCAACCTGTTAAGCACTATTACACTTTATTCTGACCTAATTCATCCCACCCCCTTCCCCCCTATCCTATTTTTAATGATCTGTCTGGCTTACCTAGACTGCCGCCGCCCTGCGTCCTGTATTTCCTTGTCAGCTTCTTTCACCAACGCTTCCCAGGCCGTCACTCCAACAGCCATGTACTTAACTTTTCCGATTGACTGCTCTGCGCTCCACTGGCCGGCTACACAGGACTATCTCCTTTTGCGTTTACAAAACCGCGGCCACTTCGCAATTCTGATACTTATTCCGCTCATTTCATCGCAAGATTCCACGTCACCAGAACTATTTTAGGGCTGCCGCTCCAAACCGGCTCTTTCCCTTGGCGTTTACTTTTTAAACCGCGGCCACTTCACTATTCCGATACTTACTCCGCTCAATTATTTCGCACTTAATTTGCCTCGTACATGCTAACAAATGCCCTTCATACGCAAATACTGGCTCATTTCATCCTCCTTTGACCGTTCTCACCGCTAGCATTCAACCCCACCGCTATTATCTGAAGCATTCCAGTCTATTCGTCTTCATGAAACAGAAATTACCCATCAATAATCCGGCTCTTTCCACACATAGATACGCTATGAAACACAATATTAAAATAGAGAAATTGTATTGATTTCGCGATGTTTCAGACTATCTAGAGTCTTTCTTCAGGCGCCAATACAAACAAAAGTAGGTGTAAATGTGAGGTATTGGGACGTGATGAAAGTTTGACAGGTCAAGGTCATTCACCTTTGTGTTAGACATCTCGGTTGGTCCGCACGTGCTATACTGACATATTGAAACGTGCTCCACGTGCTTGTTGACGTTTGGCGTGCCTGCGTGTGTTATCGCCGCCTACTTTTTCTCAGCCTAAAATATATAGATAAATAAATAAATAAATAAAATATATTTGCTACCCTAGATTTCAAACCTGGGGAGTCCGGCACCCTATACGTTCGGCCGCTTACCTGCTGTTACATAGTGGACGTTTTTTCTCATATACCTGTCCCTCCTCACCCTCGCGCTTTTTTTATTTATTCAATTTGAATAAATAATTTAGAGGTCGCCCTGGAAAGGACTGTTTTAAAAATAATGCTAGCGCATATTATACTAAGTGCTCTGGAAAAAATAACATCTACATCCCATTCTTATGTTCAATGCTGTCTCTAGAGCATCTTTAATCATTGGAATTCCACCACATAAGTAGTCAAAGAGAATTTTCATTTCTTTCCACTTTAATAAGCAAGGAGCTATAATAATGTTGATTCCATCACGTGAATAATAAAGATCTTTCACAACAAAGAACGTGTTGAAATATTTTTCATCGAGATTGATGCATAAATTACGTATGAGATTCCAAATTATTTTAGGATGATAACTGATGTATTCATCTCGCTTTACATAGAGGCGCGGGTGATAAATACTATCCTGATTTTTCTCCTCGCTGAAAAATTGTACTATCGCCCCAGATAATTGACAAAGCGTAATAAAAAAATGTCTTTCTTTAGGTAAGGTAAGTGCAGCTAATTACGCCACCTTAAAAGCTTTGAGGCACCCTATAAGGATACTCGGTTGAGGTAAAGAAATTCTGAGCCTGGGGATGAAAATACCTATCTCCCTCTTACACCCCCCCCCCCACACCCAAATATGAAACCCCTCCCTCTTTTTTTCTCTACCCAAACCAGCCGACGAAAAATTTTTGGAAAGTGGCGTAATTGCCAACACCGTGCAGGTAATTACGCCACTTTTTTTCTTTTTTTTTTTTCTTCTTTGAAAATAACTCAGTTTATTAAGAAAAAATAATGTTTTAATTATTAAAAGTCGTCACATTTTGGACACACAAATACATCGGCGTCATTACTGGTGAGGCCAACACATTCATCGTGAACCAACTTGAGGCACTCTTGACATCTACACATGTCTTTGACATCTTCCGTCTTACAAATGAAACAGTACCATGTTTCCACTACTGGACTCATCTTTTTTTTCTTCCCATCTTCTGTGAGTTTCTTTTTGTTAGAGTTGATCGTTTTTCTCTTCTGCTATGCGTTTTTGGGAGGTAAGCTCGACAAACATTTTGGCGGTCGTCCTCTCTTTCTCGGCAGTTGTGGAGGAGCGTTTTCCTTTGACTCAACATTCTTCATGATCGTTTTTGATGTGCGCTTCAATTCTTTCTCTGCTTTTCGTTCAAGAGCAGCAGCCTCCCTGGCTGCTTTCTTTGCATTTTTCTTCTCAATTCTTTCGGCAGCTCTTGCAGCAGCTTTCGCGATCTTCAGTTTCTCAGCTTCTGCGGCTGCTACCTCCTTTTCACGTTGCAAGTTTTCGAAAACATCAGAGGTCAATGTAATTGCGCTCGAATTTATTGCTTTCCTTTGTGACAATGCTGTTACGAGGACTCCAGGGTTCTAATCTGAAAATCCTCGCCGCCTCAAAATTGAGTTTGGGAACTGTAAAAATTTCTATTAAAAATCAGGGATGCCATCTTATCCTTTAATTTTGCGCCTAAATGGGGACATTAATTTTATCAGTGCTTGGTAGGATAAGAAAAACCAAGATCTTACGAATCAAGAGTACGTCTACAAATACGTAGAGTCTTAAAATTAATTTTGTGTAAATTATGGAGCGGAAACTTGAACCATTTTGGGTCACAAACCGATTTAAACCCGAGACAGGCTCGGAACGACCTACAAATGCCTTGGGTCGAGACCTTGTGAGGGCCAGGTCTTCCCGTATTAAAATTCCTGCGAGTTGCGCGACCAATAATATAATATGGAATAAATACTCCATGTTCAAGGGACCAGAATAGTGTATTGAATTTTATAGACAAAAAGACGAATAAATGCAATGCATAGATAATGGGTTAGATAATTTTTTGGACCATTCCATATTAGAATTAAACACCTTAAATAGGAAATGCATAAAACAAAAGATTATTAACTAGAATAAAGCCAGCCATTTGACTCTTGAGCAACAGGAGTAATACTGAATTTATATTTTTGTATAACACATGAATAAATTGTCGTGTAGTGAGTCTCTCCTAATTGTAATATAAAATTTACAAAACAAAATCAAAATGAGGTCATACAGAAAACGTGACCTGGAAGATTTCTTTTCTTGGAACCAAAATAATAGGTAATGAATTGGAATTCTATACGATATTATGTGTATAATAAATCGAGACAAGTATTTTTATAACTAGTATATTATATCACATAAAAGAAAAGGGGCGGGGGGTCTAATCAGTTCTTATTCCCTGATGGGTACACGAATTAGCCCGCCGAAATCGTTCAACCTGTTGATGTATTAGCTCCACAAACTAAAGTGACGATCCTATTCGTTCACCCTTGCCCAAGGGGATGAGCGATCTCCTCAAATAAAAGAAAATATAAACCAAATGGCAAGGCCCGCCGATCGTGCGTCTCGCAATCGAATCGGTAACCCGCCTTAAAGCAACCACTGATGGATTGGGGCCAGTATAATAAAGGTATCGTACACCTAGATATAAAGTGCGGTTAACGTCATAACGGTCTTCGGCGAAACTAACCACGTACTATTGGGAACACCAGGGCTTCTCAGCCTCCTCCCTTTAATCGACAGAGAAAATAAAAAGATATGGACAAGTATAAATTCGAATTAAGGGATATTCCCAACAAAATAAGATAAAATCGAATGAACGTAATTTAAAATAGGATAGACTCCACTTCCGGAAAATTAGTAAACGAATGAAAATATATGATACACATTACTGTTGCTCGTGGATCACAAATGAAAAACTTTCTTATCAATGGCCATTGTATATCATTAAAACTGACAAAATTTAATCATGCGTATATGAATAAGACATAATTAGAATAATAACGTTACCTGTAATAAATTCATAGACGGACGATGACGGTGACTGGATGGACAAATGGACGGACATTTCGGGGTCGTGGGCACCCACACTGGCCGTGTGTCCCCACGACCGTTTAGCCGCTCATAGTTGATAGGCAATTCACTTCACCAAAATAATCGAATATTGATAATAAATTTCGAATCTGGATATTAATTCATCGTAAAAATTGATTTGTCGTCACTTCGGTACACACTCGAGGACATATATATATATTTTTGTATTAAAAAAAAAAAAAAAAAAAAAAAAAAAAAATCAATCTTGAAGACTTAGAACTTGGGTTTTCGAGAAATTACGAGAAGGCATATGTATAAGCGACACGAATATTAAATCAAAGAGGTCGAACTCGCGTGTTATACGAGAGCACTGTCGGATACAGACTGATTTTTCGAGGAGACGAAACTATCGTCCTAATTTTTTGACTGCGTCTTCTAATCGTGCAGACAATGGTGAAGCTGGAACATCTACCCTTATCTTCCCCAAGATGTAACAACCAGTTGATTCAATCAACTGGGGTGTCCGAACAAGGAATTTAGAAACCGCACGTTTTTGGGACAAATTTTTCATGCCATCTCGACTTCACTCATAGAACAGCCTTTTTCAAAGCTACGAGATGCAAGCGTAAGCTCATGCATACATCCACCAGCCCCCAGCATCAGTACAGCGGATATCCCGCTGTGGACTCATTGAAGTCCAGTTTGGAATAGAGAGGATCTTTTCACCAGGAAATGATAAAACTATTTCACGAATGTGTCGGCGTAGGGATTACCAAGACGCGCGACTATTTAAACAAAAATTAAGTATTCAACTTATTTTTCTCTCTTTTTCTCTGTATTGATCGGAAAGATTTTGTGTGTAGGTGGGCTTTTTGAAATGACGGAATAGTGTAGAATTACTCGGTGCTCTAATGCAAGATATATCCGAAAACTGTAATTGATCGGCGGATTTCTCAAAGGTGAATTTCAAAAAGACTATTATTTCTTTTGATGTGTAGAAATTCCTTGCAGGAATAAATTATCTCAACTCCCCCCCCCCCCGCAAAGTCCCCCATGGCCCCCCTTCACCCTCAAAATTCAGTTTTTCGCAATTTTTTCGAAAACTAAGCATTTTAGGGAAAAAAATTTCAAACAAAAGTGGTTCCTCGTAAAATTTCCTACAAAATTCACTATTCATTTATTACCTCAAGTTCATTGGGGCGTTGGTCTGAAAATTGCCATTAAAGTACCTCATTTTGTTCGTACGAGCTATTTTTTACGTTATACCGGATTGCAGTTACAGTTTTGGTTCAATTTCAAGACGTATTTTAGGTTACGGGGGAGTCTAAGGAGGAAAAATTCAAATGTAAAGTTTATAGTGTATTGAATCGGAGACGAATATGTTTGGTGGGTGGTTGGATGTTGTGAAGGAGGAAGATTCGTTTGTTAGTTGGAAGTTGTGGAAATCGGAAGACAGAGGATAAAAAGTTGGAGCAGTCTTTGAAAGTGACGGGGAGGTTCTAAGGGCTCTGCGCATAGGCTAAGTTTTGAGTTAGCACGATAAGCTCCTAGGGTAATCCTGAGAGAGGACGTTTGGTTGGTGTCGAGTAAGGACGGTGGAGACAATTTCATTACCCAAATTGTAACTTCGAACCAGGAATCGTCCACAAATATCCCAGTACTAGGGATCGTATGATCGCGGAACCAACGAGCACACCGAATGTAGGCTACAGTGTAGAACTTACAGGCACTGATTCACAGGGAATTCTCGCCCACATTCGAGTTCACTTCTCGGAATCTTTGTTCAGTACATTCGCGCTTGTTACTATCTCGACGCGGAACGATGAGAACTTCAGAATGATTATTTTGAATGTTTTAAAATATTTGGTTTGATTATTGTAAGAAAAATTACGATAAGATTTCTTTCTGAATCATCAATTTAATCCGGTATAACACAAAAAGTGGCTCATAAGAACAAAATGAGGTCTTTGGATGGCAATCTTCAGACCAACCAATGAACGTAGGATAACAAATGAATAGGGAATTTTGTAGGAAATTTTACAAGGAACAACTTTTGTTTAAAACTTTTTTTCTCTAAAATGCTTAGTTTTTTGAGGAAATTGCGAAAAACTGAATTTTGAGGGTGAAGGGAGGCCGCGGGGGGACTTTGCGGGGGGCAGAGCGCGTAGGACTCATCGGTATTTTAATCAGGGGGTTATCCTGAGCACATTACAAGAGAAAAACCTTCCGTCACATTCATGTCCCATAAAAATTCTTTATTGACTGGACTAAATTGACCGAAGGAAAATTCACCGAACATGATCGAATTGACCGCAATTTTTTCGTTCAAAATTGAAGTAAAATTCTATTTGTACATGAGAACATTGCTAAACCAACTTCATTAAAAAGATAAATTACGATGTTACGGGTTCAACATTGAGCTCTACAGCAATGGAATAACAAATCCCTGCACCTTCTTAGTAGGGTCCCAATTGTACAGAAAAACCCGTCAGCTCGATGTGGCTTTTAAAAGCAATTTTATGATGGATTATTGTTCTACATACTCAGACAAACAAATATAGCCTGTATGCCTATTTTTCTCACTCCCCGTTTTCCGAGGTAACACCCCCCAAATCTAAAAAGCTCGTTTGTCTCGAGAAATATTGACTTTTTAAAAAAAGTTTTCAAACAAAAGTTGTTCCATTATATCTCTTTTACAACATTACTTCTTATGAAAATTTCATTTTGAACAATCCTCACGCTTTAAATTTGAAAAAACATGGTAAAAAAAACAAAGAATCACGTTTTTTACATTCCTAATGAGAAATTTCAAACATAGTCAAATATATGATTACAAAAAATGTTTAGAATTCAATTTCCTTTTGAATGAGTATCAAGACAACTTCACCCCACCCCACCCTCATTTCAAAAGCTCCACCCCCGCCCCTCCTCTTACCTCGCAAACATTTGATTAATGATGAATTTTCAATAAAAAGTAATTTCTATGGTAATTTTACTGAAAGGGACTATTATAAATCTGAGTCAATAGCTGTCTGATTCAGTTTACAAAGCAATTCTGATAAATATTACAATTATTTTCAACTTATGATTATTTTTACTTCATTTCCCATGAATTCTTTTCTCAAAATTTGTTGTTCTCTTTGTCACTGTCATCAACTTCATCATATTCTTCCAGGTCGCCGCGCCGTTCTTGTTTTCGTTGTTGTCACATTCTGCATTACACGCGCAAAGTTCAGAGCAGTTCATTTTATTTCTGAAGCACCCACACTTTCCCAAACACTTCTTTCGACATCCGCATTTAATCAATTCAACTACAGCTAAAGGAGCTGGATTTTTGGTTGTAGTTTTTGCCTTGTAGTTACCATTGGGATCAACATCCCAACCATAGTCTTTTTTATTTAAAAAAAGATTGAATGAGGGAACTCTTTCAATTTGGGATCAAAAATTAAAGACATTTTCTAAGAAAAATCTTGTACAAGAAGTTAAAGTTAAGGATGAAGTCATTAAAATTAAGGAGGAAAGGAATCTTCTTCAAAGATTTGTTATTGCGGCAAGGAAATGCCCTGAGCTGGATATAAAAGAAGCTATATAATGCAATTTAAGTTCAGTGTGATACCTCAATCTCTATTTGCTAGCGATGGATCTCTACTCTTAGCCTCTGATAAATCCAAAATGGTTTATAAATTAGAAGATCTTATTAAAAAAGGCAATGCGAGATATATACTACTTCTGGTACATCTTAAAATTCTTCTGTTGAATGCTTTTTTAGTAAAAATCATAATAATCAATGGTATGGCCTTGGTTTATACAGTTACTAAAACTGACCAAATAATAACTATAAAGGGTTTGTTATCAGCTTTTTTACAAAAATTGGTTCAAATTACTCAAAAGTTTGAAGAAGCGTGACTTGTATTTGACAGATACATTCCAAATTCTTTAAAAAACCTCACTAGAGGGAAAACAGCACGCAGAATTTCAACTTACTACAAACACCAGCGAGTAATACTAAAAATATTTCATTCAAGGATCTGTTCAGTCATTTTTAATTTAAAAAAAAACTGTTTCTGAAGTTATGGAATATTTTAATACTTCGCCACAGCCCAGAAAAACAATTATGGTAACATACAAAAATTTGACCGAAGGAAATTATAACATACCAAAGAATTTGAGAATCCACAGACACAAAGAAGCTGACACACTTATCATTTTGCATGCTTCAACTGTGAAAAAAGACACTTCTGTTACCGCGATGTTATCAGATACCAATGTTTTAATGCTCTTAATTTATTTTTATGAAAAATGTCTTCCGAGAAATATATTTGTACTGTACGAATCAGGTAAGAATTGACAAACCATCCCCATAGGTCCTATTTGCGCAAGCCTGGGAAAAAGCTTTTCTGGCTTTCCATACATTCACTGGGACCAATGTGAGTGGAAATTTTTTGGGAAAAACAAAAGATTGGTGTTCTGCTTTTTATCTCCAAGCTGAGGAAAGCAAATTATGTTATTTGAATGACCTGTACAATGCTCATTTACAGCCTATCTGTTATGAAAATTTACAAAAATTGTTGTGTCGAATGTACAAAAACAACAAAATAAATACGTCGGGAGAGTTGAGGTGATATCTCTATTTCAACAAAAGTTGCAAGGCTGAAAATTTTCCTCCCTCTCCTGCCGCATTTGAGCAACACGTCCAACGAGCAAACTACATCGCTTATATATGAAGTCACTTGAGAGAAAGTTTAGCGTTTGTTGACCTTGATCCCAAAGACTATGGTTGGGATGTTGATCCCAATGTTAACTGCAAGGCAAAAACTACAACCAAAAATCCAGCTCCTTTAGCTGTAATTGAATTGATTACATGCGGATGTCGAAAGAAGTGTTTGGGAAAGTGTGGGTGCTTCAGAAATAAAATGAACTGCTCTGAACTTTGCGCGTGTAATGCAGAATGTGACAACAACAACAACAACAAGAACGGCAACCTGGAAGATTTTGAGGAAAGAATTCATGGGAAATAAAGTAAAAATAATCATAAGTTAAAAATAATTGTAATATTTATCAGAACAGCATTGACTCAGATGTATAATAGTCCCTTTCAGTAAAATTACCATAGAAATTACTTTCTATTGAAAATTCATCATTAATCAAATGTTCGCAAGGTGAGAGGAGGGGCGGGGGTGGAGCTTTTGAAATGAGGGTGGGGTGGAGTGAAGTGGTCTTGATACTCATTCAAAAGGAAATTGAATTCTAAACATTTTTTGTAATCATATATTTGACTGTATGTTTGAAATTTCTCATTGAGAATGTAAAAAATGTGATTCTTTGTTTTTTTTACCATGTTTTTTCAAATTTAAAGCGTGAGGATTGTTCAAAATGAAATTTTCGTAAGAAGTAAAGTTGTAGAAGAGATATAATGGAACAACTTTTGTTCGACAACTTTTTTTAAAAAGTCAATATTTCGCGAGATAAACGAGCTTTTTAGGTTTTGGGGGTGGTACCTTGGAAAACGGGGAGTGAGAAAAATAGGCATACAGGCTATATTTGTTTGTCTGGGTATGTAGATGTGACGAGAATTTGGCATATCTTGTCACGTACCTTCAGTATCACAATACGTGACTAAAGATGAGCGTAACGTAAACAAAACAAACAAGCGACAATTCGATATTTGGATCAAAGACGATATTTGGGATATTTGGATCAAAGACGCGTACGAACTCCTCCATAATTTGTATATAAGCGACTAGCAACATAAGAAAAGCGAATCAGCTACCAGGGCTCATGGGTCGCTCTCTAATCGCAGTTCTCTTGTTACCAGTAGCTACATTCTAGATGTGTCATTTGTGTGTGTTTTGTAATACACGTTCGTCGAATCTCAATGTACTGTAGTTGTGTTTGGCAATTGAGAAGAGTCTCAACGACCGGAGCTCATCCCCTTGTGGCCTCCACGTCATAGTAGAACAATAATCAATCATAAAATTGCTTTTAACAGCCACATCGAGCAGATTTACAATTAGGACCCTACTATCTACTCTCCCTATTATTTAAGTAACCGTAAGGCATCATTCAATGCGACTACAGACTCTTCAATACGTGATTCAGGATTTTTAAAGTAGTACAAAACAATGTTCAAAGTTAAATTATATTTTGGCAAAGTCACTTTTTCGATTTTTTGCCGCCTAGATGAGCGATTCATACCAATGTGCGACACCTTGTTTTCTGGTAATTTTCACTACGCCAATGCGTTTTTAATGACCCATCGCGGTCTTTGACATGAAAAAAAACCTCTATCAGAAATTTTCAACTTCATTTTTTCTGTCTTCAAATATCCCGACATCTTGTTTGTGTACAATTGTCTGTCACAAAAGAATGAAAAATGAACGCACATTGAAAGTTCAGCCGAACAATGAATCACACTTGTGAGACCATTCTCCTCCTTTGTCAAATCTTCCAACTTACAAAGTTTCAAGAACGGTTTTGCTTTGTAAGGATTCTAGGTTAGGTACGGCAAAAATGAGAGTAAGTGCATGATGATACAGGACTACAGACTAGATAATCGTTTGTCGTCCAGTACGGTATCGTAATCGCATTAACGCGAGTGGTATGTAAAACGGACAGTAGGTATTCTATTTGTTATCGATCGTACTTCTCGTTAACATGGGGAAAAAAGACGGGTCCAATTTTTCTTCGATTAATTGTCCTTCAGATTAATTCTCGTTGGGTTAGTTCTAGGGACTTGGAAAAAATTGGCTAAATAAGTGCGATGATGAAGTGAGATTTGAAAAAACTTCATTGAAATATAAAGATGAGAACTTATATGCAACATAATTCATTTGGTTTTTTGGAAGAAAAACTACCGTTCCTCTGCAATCCAGTAGTTAAGGGCCTACTCTCATCAGCCTCTTCGAATGAAGTTGGAATGAGTAGAACGAGGTGAAAATAGCCTAAGAAGGACAGAAACAATCAGAACGATAAAAGCACCTACTCGAAAGTTCAGAAAGAATGAAATCGAGAAAATAAGGGAAAGATGGTCAAAGTAATGAAAATGAGTGTCTCGACAAAACTTCTGGTTTTCATGATGATAAACCGAAAGGTTCTAGTACAGGGTGTCTACTGAAAGTGAAAACTTGAATTTCTTGCCATTTTCTTGCCCTATGCTTCCAAAATTTCTTGCTACCTCATACGTCAATTTCCCCTCCCCCTTCCCCGTTCTTAAAAAATCGATGCAAAGATTTAAACATAATTTCTGAATTATGTCAAGCAAATGCAGCTCTCTATTAATTCTTTACACATTAATTTTTGTTATACTATTTCCCTACACAGAAAAATCTTACTTCATCTTTCCTTAGAGTACAAGTAATGCATAAAATCTGTCAATGAATGAACTGCAGTTTATTGAGACAGGTAATATGAGTAACAAATGTAAAAGAAAATGAATTCTTATGAGATATAGAACAAAATACAATGAAAATAATGATAATAATATGAATTCTTCAGGAAGTAATGACTTACAAAAAGTAACTTTTGTTTCTTCCTTAGAATTATCGAAAGAAAATAATATAAATGAAAATGACCAAATTTTTCTTGAGTGAATAATAAACAAATAAAAAAAGTAACTTGTTTCTTCCTTAAAATTATTGAAAGAAATATAAATGAAAACAACCAACTTTCTTATTTATAATAATTTTTCTCAAGTAAGTAATAAACGACTAAAAAAAAAGTAACTTCTGTTTCTTCCTTAAAATTACTGAAAGAAATATAAATGAAAACAACCATCTTTCCTATTTATAATAATTTTTCTTAACTGAGTAATAAACGACTAAAAAAAAGTAACTTCTGTTTCTTCCTTAAAATTACTGAAAGAAATATAAATGAAAACAACCATCTTTCCTATTTATAATAATTTTTCTTAAGTGAGTAATAAACGACTAAAAAAAAGTAACTTCTGTTTCTTCCTTAAAATTACTGAAAGAAATATAAATGAAAACAACCATCTTTCCTATTTATAATAACTTTTCTTAAGTGAGTAATAAACGACTAAAAAATAGTAACTTCTGTTTCTTCCTTAAAAGTGTTAAAATTGAATAATACATGAAAATAAGCAACTCAAGTCATCATAGGAATTTGCATTACTATATACATCAGAAATAATTTTTCTTTCTAAAACAGATGTACCCAAACTAAGTAATAAATGTGACAAACAATACCCAAACCATTATCTTAAAATTTACTTCTTTAGCTTTTGTTCTAAGAAAGCTATATTGCTTTGTAATATCATCATTTCTTCTTCCTTTTTTTCTTCCAATTTTTGTTTTTTGGCTTTCAAAAGAGATAACTCCTGACTCAGTTTCTTTTTTTCATCTACTTCACTTTCTTTCTCAATTTGTTTTCTTCTCAAACTTTCATTTCTCTTGCTTGAGGCATTTCGCACATACTGCATCATTGATGTTGAGACATCAAGAGTTTTCAGATCAAAATTATTCTCTTCTTTAAGTGAATCATACACAATGCGTTGTGCAATAAGGGACTCCTCGGTTAAATTCTCAACTAAACATTCCTTGTTGACTGAAAAACTCCTTTCAACAGCAGCATTACTTGCGAAAAAAATGAATACAATTTTCATAAAACTGGTGAATTCGTCTGATAGGGGGTAGAACTGGTCAATTTTTAACAAATATTCATCAAGTTTGAAAGATGAATTAAATTTTTTCGAATAGACAATAACTGTATTGTCTTCACAAAGCGTCAAATACTCTCTTTTAATGCGATCAGCTACAGGTGCTTCACAAAGTGAACCAGTGGAAACAAAACTTGCTAGAAGTTTAGAAATGCGACGCTCTCTTCTCTCAGGACTTCCAGTCATCACATTTGGATTCAACGCTGATGCCCCTTGGACAACTTCATTTGTTAGAGGACATTTACTTATTAAATGCTTAAACATCTTCAAAAAATTACGACATTCAGTTTTGAATTTTAAAACATCCCCAACTTTTTTCCCTTTCATGGCCTCTGTTGCTCCAAAACCCAAGTCGATGTGGTTCAAATCTTTCAAATTATCGTTTGAAATATCACGATTCAAAACAATTTCTTTCATAAACTTTTTTCCAATTATTTGGATTAAATTATACATGTCACCATATAAAAATGGGAAGAGTGCGTTATTTGATTGAAATTCCAAAAGAAATGGGTAACACTCTTCGGCAATTGTTAATAAAAAGTTCATTTTTGCTTCTAGAAAATCATCTCGTAAATAAGTTTTTATTGAATGATAAGTTTTACTATCAGGTGAATTCTTCTCAACACCTTTTATATACGCTCTCATTGGACCTAAAATCTTCAGCCCTTGTTTCAACACTGCCACATTCTCTAACCAACGAATAGCGCAAAATTTTTTAGGAAAATTTTTTGTTTTTCCCAAACGTCTTATTGAGCTCGTCTTGTTGGAAAATCTTTCAGGAGAAAATAACATGATCTTAGAAATTCATTCACAGTCCACGAGACTTTCTTGTGGGCTGTTTTATAACTATTATGAACAATATGAATAGAACATGTCCCCACATTCAATATTTTGCAAGCAATAGGTTCAGGAGCAGTCTTCATAAAATTAACAAAAATTCGAAACAATTTTAAATTCACATTCGGTCCATCCATAGCTAACTGTATAATTTTAGAAAGAGATAAACCACATTTATTCAGCGCATCAATTAAAGACTTCAACAATGTTTCAGCGTCACACTCTTCTAAAAATACACAAGTGAGGTAACGTGTCATGAGTTTATCTTCCTTGATATCCCAAAATCGTACAATGAGGTCCATTTGGCCCTTACAGCTCACTTTATTTAGACTTTCGTCTATCGATAATGCGTAACAGTTCAGCATCGGTTCTTGCAATCGTTGAAGAAGTTTATTTTCATAGAAGGGCCCTAGTCCATAAGTAACTATATACAAAACTTTGTCTTTTTTCATTTTGAAGTCTGCTGCAATTTCACTATCAGGAAACATGACTGGGAACAAATCACTTTCAAACTCAGCATCTCAAACTGACTTATGACGGAGAATTCTGCTAACTGCCCATATTATTTCGGCTTTCTCCGCTTCCTTTTGTCGCATGAATTTATTCAATACAGAGGTGCTTGTAGATTTCAAAGGTCTCGATTGTTCTTGAAGTAAAGCTGGTGGACTGATTAATAAGGAACTAGTAGCTGAATCATTCTGCGCTGGAGTAGTAACTGCATCCTTCGATGATATAATAGCATTAGAATCGTTCTGTGAACCACTATTATTCACATTCGCAGGATCGTACGATATACCAACGATATTATTACTTTTTGTATTTTTAACACACAACGTACTTTGAGTATTTTCTATTAAAGGAGTTTCACGAGCTGCGTGATTCTTTCCCAATCGATGTTTCTTCAACGCATTCTGACCATTATGAACTACACTTATCGAAGATTTACACAATTTGCAAAACGCTTTGAACTTATCTTTATCAGGCTGTATCCAAGATTTGAAATTTGGATCTTGTAACCACTTCTCTTGAAATGTGCACTTTCCCATTTTATCTTCTTACTTTAAGACAACAAAGCAAAATTGAAAGAAATTGAGTACAAAAATATTTTACACGTATTCCTAATCTTGAACCATTAATCCTTACCTTGAATGGGATTCCAACACGATAATCGATAAATTTAAATCATACTTCTGATGTCTGGTTTCTTTAGTATTATTTCATTCAACATGATTCGAATTGTAAAGAACACTGATATCAAAATATTATCATCGACCGGAACGAATTACGCATAGATGAACGAACAACCTAGACAACATTACTGGATAACATGCGCATTCTATGTTTGATTCGCATAATCATAAAACGCTACATTGCAGCCATGCAACTTGCAAGCATTAGTATAGTAGCTCTGCCGTACAAACAATTACCGAGAAAATGAATATGTTGTTAGTTTGTTGCCAACAAAACTTTGTTATCACACACCACTACTATCACAGTTGAATGCATATAATATGTCAAAATTACTCTTCATTAACATTGGAAATTATTTAATTATTAACTTATAATTTTTGACATGTTTCATGTCTTTGTTCTGTAACCTTTCGCCATTCTAAAATTTCTTGCCCTGTCTCTCAAAAACTTGCCATTTTCTTGCTTTTTTCAATTTTCTTGCCCTTGTGCAAAATTTCTCGCCATTTTCTTGCTTTTCTTGCTTTTCTTGCCCAGTAGACACCCTGTAGTACCAAGAAGATGACGAACGCAGACCTTTTGTTGTGTCTGAATACAAGTCGAATTGTTCTAGTATGTTACTGTACGAGCAACAAAAGTGAGAATTATCGCAACGAGTTCGATCACAGCACCATGAGCGAAGCGAGTGGAGCTAATCAAATGCGTTGCGATATTCTTACGTCCCTACTCGTACTGTAAGATACTCGTAGTTTTTTAAACTACATACGCCGAAAGCAATTTTGTATTTGAATTATTCGATTTTCTAAAATTTCAAGTGTTAAGATTCACGGAATCCGTAAGTCAATAGAGTCGTTCTTCAGACGGTCAAGTTTTTGACCAAACAGAATCATTGTTGCTGAGTTTTTCGTCACAAGTTTAAGTATTTTCGCCGCTTTTTTTATAACTCTCATTGTTGAAACGATAAAAATGCAATTTTCGCTGTCTAAAATAAACGTTCTTTCGGCTTATGTGTTTAAAAAAAGCTACTTCAATGCAGAAATACTTGCATATCACATGACTTTATTGTTTAAGAGAGCCACGTTTTTATTCTTTTCGAGAAATTAAACTTAGAAGTATAAAAGTTTTTACGTCTGCTTCATAAAAATGACTCAAGGTTGGTATTCGTTATCTGTTTCAAATTATTGTCAAACCGTAGAAATCCTTTGCTCCAAAAAAAAAAAAACTACTATAAATACCATCCAAGTGTTAACACAAGCTCATTTTCGAAACGTTATTCGAGAGATAGAGTCATCAGACAACCTGTTGCTCACATACATCCGCTCAGTTACTGTTCTAAGTAAATTATCATGAAGACTTCGATTTTCGTATTAGTATATCTCATAAATTTTGCCGCTGATGAAGTAAGTGTGACCGCTACTACTAAGATTGAGTTAGACGAAAAAATAGTGTACAAGTGGACTGTAGATACCTATTTAACAATATTCGTGATGGTTTTTTTTCCTCGTGGAAAATTTTTTTTACTCGTCTCGTGTAATCTTCGTAACCTTCTTCTTCGAAGAAAAAAAATTAAAAAATATCTTCAACACCCGTCGCAGTTAGGGTTTTCAGGCACCATACAGAAAATAGATGGAAGTCGACTGATTTGTAGAAAATAATTCAATTTGAAAAACCAAATGATTGTATGGTGCAAAGTTCTCACTTTATGGTTTTTACACGGTTTTCCACCGTACACTACTTTTATACTTAATGACTGTTCAGTCGAAATGTGTTCAGCGAAAAATAAAAGTAGTGTACGGTCTATACAATTTATTAATAATATGATGTCTGCACTTTGGATTTTGGCAAAGAGCTAAGATGTATAATTTTCATCTAGTTTGTTGAAGGAGGGGAAGGTGCTGGGAACCCAAACTCGCAGCGGACAAAGCTCATCAAGATCTTTTTCTCTGTATTTTTTTATTTTTATTTTTTTTCATTTTTCGATGCAACTCGCAAGCCTTTCAAGAGCTCAAGTAAATTTGGTATACTTCGAATACCTAGCTCATTTTTGTGAAAACACTGTAAAATTAGTAACCACCCGTAATACAAAAAAACAATCTAGTCTATAGCATGAGGGAAACATGAGGGTCAAACTTCAAAATTAGCATTGAAAAAAGATCTACTTCGTCACGGTTACTCTCGCTATATAAAATTTGATTTACAAACGACACAGTCAACGACATTGTGGTTTAGAGTTGAATTTCCTTTCTCCTTTCTGAAGCTATTTTTCCGTGCATCCGGTTCCCTTTTGACACTTTTTTTTTGACGCTCTTTTAGGGGTGCCCAGTAACAAAATAAAGAGCACTAGTTACTGGGGAGTAAATAAACCAAGAGCTGATGAACATTGGTGTAAGGACAAAGTAACTTGAATCATGATTTTTATGGGGCTCGTGGGGATCTACAACACGGAGCCAGTTATTTCATCAAATCCATTTAAAACATCCTTCTGAACATTTTTTGAGCAGCTTCTCTTATTTTTAATCATCCCAGGTGTCAGTATATTGTCCTTGGTATTCCAATACTTCGTTCTCATTTGAAATGATTATTTCATCAGCGCTCGGTATCAGCCTTTGTTCCTAGTTTCAAAATCTCAATCATACACTAGATACAATTTATTCAACGAAAACCTTTCCCTTGTCAAAAATGGTCAAAGAAAATGGATTTTCCCAGCTCTATCCGATTTGTTTCCAATGAACGCTTTCGAGATGGTCTAGTTTTGCTCGCATCTAAGAAATGATTTCAATTACCCCTCCATAGTCCTGCGGTTACCGACTAAAGCTAAAACGCTTCTTGGTATATTTTAGTAATTTTTGGATGTGTATCTTTGAATTTTTAAAGTACTTTTCTCCAGATTATCTTCATCAGTCGGAAGATTGCTTTGCTGGTCGTCTCCAAAAATGATATCAAAATATCATTTTTTCAATATTCACCAAGCAATACTTTTAACTCAGATGAAGTTTTTGCCCGCGGCACAAAAATATCAATTTTTTTTGAAGTTTATATTCAGTTAGCAGTAAATGTAAGAATTGATGCTACCATCTTTCTAGAAATCAAAGTCTGTTTACAAGTATGTTCTATCTTTTGCTCGGAGACGGGCGTACAATGTTGGATTTATTATACGCATTGGCAGCTCATATTGTAGAATCATTTTTAATACCTCACCTTGTTAAATTTCTTGTTCAGGTGTTTGGAAAATGCTGTACCACTACAACACCACGTAGTAAATGTGGAAGCGGTACATCCACAACAAGCGCTACAACGACTACAACATCAACACCAACTACAACCACAACACCAATAATACCGATCACAATACCAACAATACCGATCACAACACCAACAACAGCGATCACGACACCAACAACAGCGATCACAACACCAACAACAGCGATCACGACACCAACAACAGCGATCACAACACCAACAACAGCGATCACGACACCAACAACAGCGATCACAACACCAACAACAGCGATCACGACACCAACAACACCGATCACAACACCAACAACAGCGATCACGACACCAACAACACCGATCACAACACCAACAACACCGATTACAACGACACCCAACAATACAAATCCATGCACACCACAAACAGTGGGTGATTCTTGCAGTATATTCGCAATTTTTGGAATCAACATTCCTGATGGGGAGTGCTATTGCGAGGACGCAGGCGACTGCTATTGCACATCAGTAAGTCAAAAGATATGAATGAATTAGGAGGTCAAGGTATATTTAGCCAAAGTTTTGATTTCGATATTAGATTTGACCGCCTCAAAAGAAGTTTAGTTTGTTTCTTGCTTCTCTTTTTTGGAAGAGTAATAGAAAGTCGGAGATATTAATAACCCATCATTGACTTTATTTTTTTGTCCTCTTTAAAAGTTTGTAGTCTTTCACTTCTGCGTGCGATGGGAAAAGCAGACTCCTTAATTAACTGAGTTGATCAAAACAAACGACGAGCTGTTTTCTGGGAGATTTTTGAATCTTATACTCGATAGTTGATTCAGATTAGTTACCAATAAGTAGCTGTTTCATTTCACGTCTTTCTCTTCATATTTATAGCTTTGAAGTCAAAATTTTTCGAGATCCTTAAACCAAGAGTGCCCACCCCTTATGGATAGCTGTAGTCACATTTAAAAAGTTTTCCTTAGATCAAAACTTACATTTTTCCAGAAGGCGGTAAATATTTCTTCAAAATACCTGTAAACAGATTTCCTGTTGAAAAACAAGCAAATTATTTTTCTGAGTTCACTCAGTGCACTCGTATATTTTTTTTCTTGGAAGCAGTTCCTGTGCAGATTTATCTAGATCTTCTCCATTATTAATACAATTTATTCATCTTATTCAGCCATTCAATCCAACGTGTCAACCAGAAAACCCAAACAAACCATGTTCATTCTTTTACTTCATTAATGGAGTATGTAAATGTGCTACGAGAGATCCTTGCGAGTGTGTTGTCATACCAGGTGTCAGTTAAGAAATTGGAGCCTTAAAAATGGTGCCTCTGGTTCATACTTGTAATATTGATTAAAATATTGTATGAATAAAAATCCAGATTTGACATACTTTCAAGGTCTTATTATTTGTCACTGTCGTGTGTAAATGCATAAAATAATTCTTGACACTTGACGATAAAGTGCGCAACTTTGGCTCATTTGTGTTTTTCCGGAAGTCCAGACGAGAATTTTATCCTTTTGTGATATATAATGGCTGTAAGTCTGCGTTAGACTGTGAATACGACAGAACTAACGGGTATTCAGGTGCAATTCATGCAAAATGAAATAAAATGAAAATAAATATACCATGAACCGTAACTTTATCGAGGATAAAATATCAGTCATCAGGTGCAATTCATTACAACACGCGTCCTTGGAATGTTTGCAATGTGTACTGTAAAATTTTGATCAATTGACCATCTGCCAATATACAATTGGTTCCAGAAGAGCAGCGGTATACAAATTGTATATGAGGACTTATCTGTACAAAGGGCATCCGTCTGACGGACGCCCTTTTTGCGGAGACCTCGATTTTCGTGCGTTTCAGATCATAATTAAACTATCTTCTATAAATTTTTTTTTTTTTTTTCAAACCCACAATTTTTTCCATCTCAGTAAGAAGGGCGTCCGTTGTCATATTTTCAATGATCTCTACTTTGTTTGTTTCTGGGTGTATTCAAAATGTGATTATCGTTTCTTATAAAAGAAGAGTTGCTCTTCAATTTTCATCCTTACCATTTTTTTGATTAAACTCGTTGTTGTGGAGATATTTTGAGCTGAAACTTCAAACTGATTTTACGGACGCCCTTTGTACAGATCGGTCCTCATATGTACTTGAAATAAAATGTAGACGAATTAGGAAAAAAAAAAACATTTCTGTCTACGAAAGGTTTGATGACTGAAAATGGTGAGGGAAAGTGTCCACAACATCATACTAAAAATCCCTTATTGTCCCCCCGGAGCATTTTTTCAAATGGGGATTAAAACCTCCCAAAAATCATCTCGCTAAATATCCATTTTACAACGAAATTACCTATTACCAAAATTACTCCTCGTTAAATTTCCTATAAAATCACCTATTTTTATTTTGGTGTAGCATTCACGGTTAACCTACAACACAACATCCTCAGGAGATGGGAACAGGACAGGCTACCTAGTACAGTATAGCGTATCATTTGATTACAGTACACCACCTTACAGTTACACGAATGAAAAATAAATAATAATAAAACTTGTCACCCTACGTCTGTAGCGCCTTGGCTGCACAGTACCCTGAAATTTTCCAATTAGCAACTGCTTCCTCTCACAAATTTCAATGCTTTAAAATACTACAACGCAAGAAGAAGTTGCATTGCAGGCAAACTATCACCGAAAGTAATAGAAATCATTCATTATTTCTCATTTACGGTACAATTCTAAAATCTTCATTTCATTCCAGGCTGCCTCATCATTCTCCATCCATATCAACTCGATCTCAAATGGGATACGTCTAGGAGAACAATCAATTTGTCTTGAGAACTCATTAATGCTTTTCAAAAGCACATTAAATTATCCAAGTCCAGATCACAGGAAGAGTTCCTCATAACGGCAGGTTAGGCGTTGGTATATGACCTCATAACGTTCACAAATTTTCTCTGTCACAAAGTCATGAGAACTTTCCAATATTTGCATGAGGATGCTTCACTAGGAGCGAGAATTTTTGCACGTTTTCGGGCACTTTTGTGCACTAAAAAATCAGTTATAAAAATTTCCGTTTCCATTTATTTTGAACTTGTAGTTCTTTTGTGCTTGTTATAATAAGTAGGCCTGGAAAAGCTCATTAGGACTAGTCGCTTAAAGTTCGTTTCAAAGGACGTAGAAAGATTTTTCTTACCATACGCTCTTATGGCTATTTTTCAATAATGATCACCTTTTCGGACAGCTTCCAAATTTTGCCACTCGCTTCGCCCACTTCGCATCCTCATGTGTCTATGTCCTCATGCGAATAATCCCAACTTATGCCTCTCACAATTTTAAAGCTTTGGAACACTATACCGCAAGGAGGAGCATGTATTGTATATCCCAGCGATAATAAGATGAAAATCGACTGTTGCTTCTTGGTGAAAAATCTTCGAAAGATTATCGGAAGTCGTTATTTCTGTACGTTTCAACAGGTTCTCAAATTGTGACCAACGATTGAGTTTACTGTTACTGTCGAGTAGCCAGGTATATTCTGAAGCTGGAACTGCGAGAAAATCAAACGCAAATCCACAAATTCTATACCGATTCAATGTAAATTGAATACGATTTATTACTGATAGTGAGCCTACACGCGGTGTTGCCGAGTGTACAGTTATTCGGCCTTCATTAGAGTCGGCCTTGGTCCAAGAGAGTCGCGCAACCACATAATAGGTTTCCTTCAGATGGTAAAAGTCTTTGTTTGGTCTGTTTAATGAATAGAGTTCTAAAAACGTTCCCAACTTCCGACACAGATGTCATTGCTTCAAGTTTCTTCAGAATTCCAGTAGTGTAAGGTATGCACATTGAAATTGTAGCATATCTCGAACCCCCAATCTTTTCGCTTGCAACTTTAAATGGTTTCAAATACTAAATTATTTCGTCAATAAGTAAGAGGGTATTGTGGTTCACAGGTGCTAGTTTCATTTTCTCTGTAAATATAACAACATTTACATGTACCGCCAAGTTACTAAATCTTTCTAATATTGCTAACGTTGAATTCTACCTCGTTTTACAGTCCTGGATGAGGACTACATCATCTTCATCGTCATTTTTTAGTTCTTTTCTTAGGGTAGAAGTTGCCAAGCTACTGGAATGAAAGTAAGTGACAATCTGTTTAATTTTTGCAATTGCATCATATAGTGGTTGTAATGCTGAATAAGTTTCTTGAAATTTTGCTACCTGGGTTGATGATGGAAACAAACAGTCGCAAATAATTGAGTGCATCTCCTGCGTATAACAACCTCTCCACAGAATCTTTAAAATGGTTCCCAGATTTTTTATGTTGGCTGCATTGTCAGTTGTGATGCAGACAACGTTTTCTTTTGGTATATTAAAGTCGTTCAAAATATCATTTATTTCAATTGATAAATTTTCTGTGGTATGAGAACAATCAATTTTTCTTGTTGCAAGAACAGCACTCTTCAATTTCATTCCAACTTCATAAACCAAATGACAAGTGAGGGTTAAATAGGATTCTACTGACGGTGACGTCCAACAATCTGATCTTGGAGCAACATGGTCAACACTATCAAGAATGTTTATAAGTTTCTGTTTCATCTGAGTATACAATTCCGGAAGCAAAACATTTGAAATCATTTTTCGGAAAGGGGGCACATATCACTGTCAAGCATATTTGAGTATGTAATAAATTTCTCAGCATCAACAATGGTGAAAGAGAGATAGCGCGTTACAATAAGTTTTAGAAGTTGCTTATCAATCATTTGTTTTCTTGGGTGACCAGCTTTGTAAACATTTTTGCGTTTCAACATACTTCGTACACTTTGTTGCTTACACAGAGTTGACGGTTGACGCTTAGATTGAGCTTGAGATTCTTCACTTGTCAAATTCAAATCTTCAGGTTCGGAAGACAAGTCTGTTTCAAACGTCTCTTTATGTTTCCTCATCAAATGTTCGCGCAGATTGGACGTATTTCCACTAGTTTTATACTTCTGAGAGCATATCGTGCAAGTTGCTGTACCCATCCCTTCATTCTTGTCAAAAAATTTCCATACTTTCGACCTAATACGTAATTAACTTCAAGCCCGGGTAGTGACGGAATCACTTCTCTCTTCATTACTTCATTTCCAAGTGAGCTTGAGAAGACAATTATGACTGACAATAAAAAAACTCACTTTTTTAATTTCCTTCTTCTTTTTATCATTACTTGGGCCTCGAAAACGAAGAACTGGAATGTTGCTGGATTCAACTTCTAACTCATCTGTCAAGTTTCCTTGTTAGCCCAGGCAGATTAGGTTTTGAAATGGAAATAAATGCCGGCAAAGGAATTTTTCGTGGATTATGTTCGAAATGCTCTCCTGATAAACATACTAAAAGTCCACAGCGATCAGACAGCGGGCCCTCCCCCAAAGGGGGTCAAAGTACCTCAGAAATTAGTCTTGTGAGAATAAATCGAAAACTAAGCATCAGAGAAAAAAAAGTTTCAAACAAAAGTTGTTCCTCATCAAATTTCCTATAAATTTCATTATATGTACGTCAACTTAGCCCAAAAACTCGAGCTGAAAAGTTGGTTTGAAAGTTGAGCGATTTTCTAAAATTTTTGATTTTAGTGTTAGTGTAGTCAAATTAGACAGGTTTCGAAACAAAAAGAACATTGCGACATAGTAAAGGTCTGATTGCTGGAAATGGTTGAGAATGAAGTCCAAAACAACATACTAACTTCTCCGCGTTTTTCCCCAAGACCATCTTTTTTATGGGGGTTGAAACCCCCTCAAAATCAGTTTTTTGTAAACATCCCGCTTTAATACGCATTTTAGAGAAAAAAGTCATCAGTTAGAAATTATTCCACGTGAAATCCAGACAAACTTGCCGAATTTCTTATTGTTCCAGGCGATGTAGGGAATGATACCAAGAAGCTTGTTATCTCTTGTTTCTCCGCTTTGATAATTGCAAGACTCATGTAGTCAATCTCTCACCGCAATCGCCTGAAATGGCGGAGCAAGTTTGCCTGACCCAATCGACTATCAACGTGAAACCCTCATGGGACTACGGCAACTTTGACAAGGAGCGCGTTATTCTCGGATTTGTATTGCGGTGGTTCTTGAATTTGTGGGAGCACACAACAATAACAAGCTTCTTGGTGACATTCCTTCCATTGCTTGAAACAATTCCACACGTTAGCCCACTTCAATTGTACGCGGGTCGAAAGTCAAAATCTCACCGCGAGTCCACAGCAGAAGACCACATCTTTTCCCACCATCGCTTGAAACAACCAGAATGGAAAACTTGGGAGCATAATACAGCAAAAACGTGGCACACGGAATTCAGCCTGTTTTCAGTCCGAAAATGACGCACGACATGCTGGCCTGGCCTGGAGTACAGCCCCCTCATAAGGTCGGAGGGGGAAGAAGACCAGCACGAACGGAAAACTCTACGGCACAACTCAGTACAAACGAATCCACCCACTCCAACTAGAAAAATCGAAATGGGGGAAGGGCTCGCATGTTTACAGGCCCCAATTCAGCTTTTTACATATCATACATGTATAAGAAAATGTCTGTCCATGTATGGAAAACTTTATTTTCATGTATGATAGGCAGTTGATTATACCTTTCTCAAAATAATATCGTGCAGCAAATTCCCTGTGACAATTAATTAAAACTATTAGTATACGTTTCATCGTATGTACTAGCGAAATATTAACGTTACCTTCGCGCGTAACCACCGCGCAACGGCGTCATCTCTCGGCGAGGAGCGCGTTATTCATGGATTTGCATGGCGGAGGCTCAATTTCCATGAATTTTTGAGCTAACTATCTCATGTAGGTTAGAAATGAAGTACGTAGTCCGATAGGAAATTTCACGAGGAATAATTTTTGACTGATGACTTTTTTCTCTAAAATGCGTATTAAGCGGGATATTTACAAAAAACTGATTTTGAGGGGGTTTCAACCCCCATAAAAAAGATGCTCTTGGGGAAAAACGCGGAGAAGTTAGTATGTTGGTTTGGACTTCATTCTTAACCATTTCCAGCAATCAGACCTTTACTATGTCGCAATGTTCTTTTTTTTTTCGAAACCTGTCTAATTTGACTACACTAACACTAAAATCAAAAATGTTGGAAAATCGCTCAACTTTCAAACCAACTTTTCAGCTCCAGTTTTTGAACTAAGTTGACATACATATAGTGAAATTTATAGGAAATTGATGAGGAACAACTTTTATTTGAAACTTTTTTTTCTCTGATGCTTAGTTTTCGATTTATTCTCAGAAAACTAATTCTTGTGGTACTTCGACCCCCTTTGGGGGAGGCTCGCTCTCTGATCCCTGTGGACTTTTAGTATGTTTATCAGGAGACCATTTTAAACATAATCCACGAAAAAAAACCTTTGCCGTTATTTTTTTACATTTATTCTTATTTTTGAGCCTGATCTTCCTGGGTATCGCTCTCTATGTGAAATAAGTAATATTATATGAAAATATGTGTTCAAATAAGGATTGAAAACTAGTATTGTTGAGAGTTGTTTGGAGTCAGAAATTGAAAAAGGTAGCATAAGTTACTTACTTCCACCATTACCTCGTGACTTTGAAGTTGATGCCGGCGGGATTAAATATTCGTCCATTACGAAGTAAATAGTATCGGTAAGCTAATCCTAAATTTTAATCGATTGAGCGACAATCGACCCACATCCCAATAAAATGAACTAATTAAAATAGAATATTCCGGCTTACCAGCAATCCTACTGCCGCAAAAATTCGATTGATGTTTTTCTTATTCCCTGTTGCTGCATGCAATGTGCATGTGCTTCAAAGGTCTTTGAAAGTATTGATCGTAACAAGTAACTCTGAAAAATAAACCTATTTTCCACCTGTAGCTGTAAACCTGTTTCTCACAATAATAATGATGATGATAATGAAAAGTAGTTCACGAGTTCACGTTCTAAACAACAAGGGACGAAGCTGAAAGCGGTGAAGTACGCGAGAACATTCACCATCGAAAAACTATCGATAATTCTTGTTTAGTTCAATAACGAGATTTAAATTACAGTTAGGAAATGTGCTTTTTATTGTGGTATAGAACACAGTATAGAACTGGTTGCCGCACTGGCTACAGTATAGAACTAAATAGGTATAGAGATAACAAATTTGTACAAAAGAGTGATATGATAACTTGCATATGTGTATGTGTGCTTAACAGGCTCCCGCCCAAACGATAATTAAGGTAAATGGTAGTTAAGGTTCGGTAGGCAATTTTACAAACGAATGAATGGGACGACGAAATGAGCCCTAAGTAGTACGGACATTGACAACGCGCACCGCACCATTGGAATCGGGGTAAACTTGATCGATTACTCCTAATGGCCACTCCAGAGGTCTGGTCGATTTATCCCTTATTGTGACAACATCATTGACCTTTAAGTTGGGGACTGAGTTGGTCCACTTGGTACGCCGCTGTAATTGGGCTAAGTATGCATTTTGCCAACGACGCCAATATCAACACAATCATTGCAAGCAAAGTGAGCAAGCGTCTGACTTTTATAATGTGATGTCAAACTGGTTCCATAGTTGCCCGATAGGAGCGCGTAATTATGTACCCCCACTCGTTGGTACTAGGAGTCACCGAGATATATATATATATATATATGTATATATATATGATCCGCTAATAAACAGCGATGATAGACAGCCCAAAAGTTAAGGATATTCTTAGCCGTACTCTGCTGGGAATGTCCAATAAAAAAAAAAAAAGTAACATATATTCTTTCAACTATAGTGTCACATACTAACTTGCACCAAACCATTTTGAACCCTAAAAATGAATCAATGCCAGTAACTTATGATGACTATTATATCAAATAACCAAATTTGTCTCAAACTGTTTTCAACACGTGCACTTTGACCAGTGTAATCCTTTTTTTGAGAGAGAGCAAGGAAATTTGTTTGAAATCACTCCATCATGATGTAGCGAGAACAATAAGACTCGGTTAGAATTGAAAATTGGTTGAATCATTGAGTTGAATCATGAGTCAATTAATTTTTCAAAAGTTGAATGATGACAGACACTTCTGTAATAAAATTGAATGAAATTAGATTTTCTTCTAAATAGATGTCAATTTACCTAGTCTATATCAATTCAATGTATTCTACCCACTTGCAGTTTGAATAATTTGGGTAGTCAGTTTGCTGATTGAAGGTATTCATTGAATTTTGACTAAAATTATACATTTTCAAGCAAGAGAATTTGAAAAACTCTTACTGATAGTTGGATAAATACCTATTGCCAATAGCTAACGGCAATAATCTACTATCCATCAAATGGGGAATATCCATGACCAAATATTCTTCTACTCAGTGAAAAACAACTACTGACAGTTTAATAAAATGATATTGAACGTTTGAACTTATTGCCAATGACTAAAGGTGACCATTTACTTTCTATCAAGTTGGAAATATCCATGATGACTATGTATTCATCTTTTTGGTGAGGAACGAGTACTGATAGTTGAATAAATATCTTCTGTTTAAGTTTATTACCAATAACTAATTGCAACAATCTACTTTCCATCAAATTGTGGTTATCCATAACCAATTATTCATCTGTTCGAACAACACAAGTGTAATTATTATTAATTTTCCATCAATTTTTCAAATTTCGCGAGATCATATTTTTTCACCTACTTTGGCCGCCAAAATAAATGAAAAACATGATTTTTATTTTGCGCAAAGCGGTCCCTTTTCATAAATCGCGTCACATTTGTTTCTTTTTTGGAGAAACACGCTCGTTGGTTTTCTTTAGATGTCTTTGTTAATTGGATTTTGGTGATATGGTATTCTTTGACAACAAATTCTTGAGACAATGAAATAGTACTCTATATTTTGTGTCTTGTCTTTGTAGTCTCTCGATGGTAGCCTCCATTTTCTTTGGTACATAAAGATGTTGAAGACGTTTACGCTCTCTTCGCTGCAGTTCTAACTTTTACAGATCAGGCAACTTTAGCAAATGCTGATGACAATAACTTATGATTTTCTTCCAAATTATTAAATTTGGAATGTGGTTGTAACATATCAATATCTGTAATAGATGTAAAGTTTTTGTCTAAGAGAAGTTTTAGACGTTCCCTTAATCTTGCTGTTATAATAGGAGCTTGAGCTCCAGGGTCAAGCAAAGCGCAAGCCATGTCCGCTTTTACAAATATATCAAAGATGAGAAGAGATATAGTGGCAAGAAGGTGACTTTTGGCATATAATGCATTTGTTGCAAATTTAATATTCCAACACCTCCCACAAAACAGATTTGGGACAATTATTTTCCAAGAGAAGCTTAAATTATGTTACGATTGAAAGTGCGTAATGCCTTTTGCAAATCAGGATCATCGCTAACGTCCTCATCAATTTGGTCCTTGTTATCAACATCATCGTGATAAGGATTCAGTACTGGTACATCTTCAGACGCATTGATATGGGAGTCTTGTTGCAAAATACTGTGAATATCCAAAGAGTTCGATGAGTTTTTCAAAAAAAAAGTACTTGATGTACTCTTGTAGTTTCTGCAACAATTCATCAACTTACCTAGTACTTGTTGTACCAAATCCACTAATCTGCGGCCTCTTGTAATCAATGGAATAATAATGACTTTCTAACTCATTGATAATTCAATCAAAATTAAAATAATGAAACGACATTTAATTATTTCAAGCGAATATAGTTTATCTCAAGAAAGAGAGATAAGATCGTTCAGCCAATTGGTCCTTCTCTATGATAAAAGCGGCATGGAACAATTTCTCAAAGTTTGCAATGGAGGTCAGTTCCTCCCGTTTCAAGTGGAACCATTTTTCCGCGAGTCCCTTCAGCGATCTGCGAGCCACCTTGATCGCAATAGCATCTGGCCAATTGTAGATCTGCAGCAATTTCCAGTCTCTAAGTCACTCCTTGGCTATGGTAACACCGTCGGCGCCATCATAGGTCGGCATGTTTCTTGTCATGTCCATGGTGAGACCACTTTGGATAATAGGTGTGGTCTTGATATTATCTTGTTTCATCACGATCCTTATTTACTGAAGGATCGGATCATTTTCTTTGTCTGCCTTTTAAGTGAGTTGACGGAAGCAGTGATTAGATCACCAGTGGTTTTCTTATAGTGAAGACTCAAAAACAGCCCTTAACGTATTGATCCGCGATTATCAACGATTTTCAAGGCACCATGGCGCTTGAGCATAGCCAGATCAGCACCAGCATTTGCTAATAATGTTGCGGATGTGCGTCGAAACTAATACCCAGTATACAAATTTGGCTTTGGTAGTTTCAAAAACTCGGCCATCTTCTGGGGCATACCGCGGAACCTATTTATGCCGATAATTGTTTTGTGCATTTTCCATTCTGATAATTCACAAAATAGCGAGTTGCAATCGGATTATTTTTTTTTCTTGGGAGGGGGGCGGGAGGAATCTTTTTTTATGGACTGTTTCTTTTTTACTAGTTTTTGACTTCATTCTTTAGGGCAAAACAAGTACTAACAGAAACACAGTTCCTCAAAGGTACCATTTATATTGAACTACCCGCCATTTTACTGGACAGTTCCATGAGGACGTTTAAATTTGAGGAACCTGTAATTACAGGAACCAATGAGATAAGATTTTGTATAAATTTTACTGTGCATAAAAACATTGCTCAGTGCGTACTTTTTGTGATTCCAACGGAGCCTTCAACTTGATTAAAAATGTAACGGGTAATCTCTACCCCCACTCATATTTTAACATTATACGGGAATTATGTCAAGGATTGTTTTTTCCTATCCAAAATTGAATAAAGTTCACCGAAAAAGTTGAAATAAAGCTTGAAAGTTGATTGTATATTAGCTACTGCTTTTGTGCGTGTATTCTTGGTACTATTAGCCTACAAGGGAAAGGAATTGTGTTGAATAAGCGACGAATGTTTTTTATATTCCTGCGTGTAACATTCATACCATCATTGTAAATACAACTGGATTTTATGAGCCTTTTGTCTAACCTTTTGAGCATGTCGCAGTTGGGCGCCATTGTTTCACTATACAGCCTTACTTGCTGGTTTTTCCGTATTGAAAATTGCAGGTATTGAATATGTACAAAATATATTTTTGAATAATATTTACACCGTGAATTCAACTTATTGAAACCTCAAGAATTTCTATTATCTTTGTGGCGCCACATAAATAAAGCCAGAAGTGGCGTCACAGTCTCCATTGTTGGACAGCAAAAGGGTATACTCCAATTTATCCTCCATTTTTGACATGTTCCATGTCTTTTCTCTTGAAATTTCCTTGTATTTCGAGGCAAAATTGGCCGAGTCCTATTTTAATTCCTTCTCTTACGTTCGTGTATTCGATTTTCTCCAAGTTCGGGTCTCGCTTCATAATTGTTACATTTACGTCACCAGTGCTTCCATCAGACAAGGTGAAACCAGTTGTTCTTTCTTGGAATCCGTATAGGTCATATTCTTCTGTCAGCAGATTACGTTCATAAAAACGAACCTTCACAAGAAAGGTAGGCTGTGATACATTCTTCATTCTCACCGAAGCAGGTTGCAGCTCATCTAAATTCGCCAATAACATCACAGCAAAACACAGTACCATTTTACTATAATTTGTCATAATTATTGAATCGGATTTTAATAAAATATCAAATCAACTTTAGGTACAAATATCTACCGGAAACTTTTTGGAACTCTAGGTACCTAATTAAACACGTTACCTACGTACGTACGTTTATTCATGAATAAAGACATCATGCAACAAGTTGCTCAGTTATCCCAACTTGACAAAGAATTGTATGAAGTTATTGGAAAAGGTAGTGAAATAGCGGCTGATATCAAAATCAATGAAAAGTTAGTATCTCATAGCTATGTCTGAGCAACTGATTGCAGCTCCCAAGAAACTTGATTTGGAAGCTTGGTTTCCGGGTTCAGGAGCATTTTGAGAACCAGTATTATGTACCCAGTAACTGTCTGGATTATCAAGTGAGACGTTTGAAAGTTTGTTATGGGCGGACAAAAAAAGTGAACGAGAAGATGAATTATCTCCATATGTTGAATGCTACCGCGTGCGCCGTCACTTGAGTCATTTGCATTTCCCTTGCCAGGTCCATCATAGCGGTTACATTCGCGAGGAATCTGTAATTACAGGAAACATTTTGATCAGGTTTTACATAAATTTTACTGTGTATGAAGACTGCTTGTCACATCTCCAGTACGTTGCATTTATTTTCATGTATTTCTCTCTCAATGTAATGCCCGATTCGCCGATTCTCTTTCATCATCCACATTTCTGATGTAGATGACAGCTCCTCGCTCTTTTTCCACCCTCAACTAAAATTTCCCTAAATGACCCTTTGTGCACAATATCCGCGTAAAATTCAAATAACCCTCCTTCAATCTTCCATTCACAATTATAATACTTTTTCTCTTTTTTTTTTTTTCGTACCATTTTCCATTTTTCACTTCATTCTTTAAAGGGAAACAAGTACTAGAAGGACAAGACCTTTTCATACATACTATTCGGTGTGGTCGATGGTCCTCCTGCTTGCTCATCCTCATCTCGACAATTCGCCATTATATTGGATCGCTGAGACTGTGCAAAGTTGTAAGTAAAGACGGTGAGAATACAAAAAACTAAGTAAACATGACGCACATTATTATAACTAACCGCAAATAGACGTTCTACAGTAACTTGCATTGAAGGAACATTATATACCGGTAATACTCCCACAAAAGATACAATTTTGTAAAAATCAGAATCAGAACCTTCTTTATATTGGTAATTCCGCCAGTAGCCGACCATATCGGTGGTTTTCTTATTTTGGACAAAAGGCCCTTCAAAATAATTCAAGAGAGCTGATCTGAACTTGATGGAATTGCATTTGTTGTCAATATTGAGGCGCAAAAAACTGATCGAACTCTTTGCTCTTTGTTCAGGTTGCTCACATTCACTTTTGTTACCTATCATTAAATTATAAAAACGTCAACAGTAAACAAACTGTTTTTTTTTTTTTTTTTTTTTTTTTTTCTCCTGGGACAATGATATTGAAATAAGTACAATCGCATTACCCGGTGTATTCGTTTTACGTGAATTCAAATGATCAATTCACAGTTATAAACAGTTATAATTCATTCAAGTTATCAATCTTGGTTCAAATTTCACTTTATTCTTTTCTTCATTTTTTTTTTTGATGTTTTGAATATACTTGTAGGTCGAGATCTTTTTACTTCTTCTTCCAAGTGCACTGGCTCCAAAATACTCTCTTCATCTATGTCAAGTTCATGAGCCGGTGATCTATATTTTAAATGAGTGGTACGTGGATGAATTTTGGAGGCAATGGTCAGGTGAATACGTAACAGGTGAACTTGAGTTATCTGCAGAGCCATTCATTCTTACTTCAAGAGACTGTTCTTAAAGTACTGATTATCTACATTCTCTTCTATTTCTATAGCGTTTATTATTCCTTTGTAGGAATAATCAAGCAAACTTAAAATATGACATACTTTATCTTTCTCTTCCAACTGTGCTCCTAATGATTCGAGCTTACCAGTAATTTCTTTAAACTTGATCAGGTATTCTTTAATGTCACCATTACTCTCGAGTTTTAGAGATAATAGCTGCCTTCTGGTTTGAATCTGGCTGGCCAAACATTTCCTTGCATACATAAAATCTGTTGAAGGGATGTTCGCGTATACTCGTTCGACGTAAAGGAAGTAAAAACACATACGTCGTGTTCAAAGGTATATTATTATAAGACTGGCAGAACATACAGTGTACATACAGTGCAAGTGTATAAGATCGTAAAGGGTGAGGGACCTGTTTCACAGGGTAAAGATACGTTATTTTCTTAAGAATAATAGAATGTAATGTGTAGCTAGAAGTTAAAGTTGAACACGAATTTTTTGATAGTGTTTTAATCGGACGAAGCGTGTCCGTCTGACGAAATGTGCTCGTCTTTTTCTTCACTGAAAAGATGGATTAGTTTAGCAATAGGGCGCTTAAAAATACCACTTGCAGTGCGTATTTTACAAACTCGGACCAGGTTATCTGTTCCAGGATGGACTTCTACTATTCGACCGAGAATCCAATACTCGTTGTCGATTATAGCAACAAGGTCGTTAATGCGAAGATTAGGACGTTTTTGTTGCCACTTGGAACGGTTTTGAAGCGATCGTAAATAATCGTTCGACCAGTTTTTCCAAAATGTTTTGACTCCGCTTTGTACGATTTCAAAAGATTTTCGAAGGTTCGGAGCGTTATTTAGTCTGGATTCGGTATAGAATTTGGCGAACGGCCAATAAGGAAATGAGTGGGTGTCAAGGCTTGTAGATCTTGAGGATCATCTGAGAGAGCACACAGAGAGCGTGAATTAATAGCCGACTCAATACGAGTAAAAAGAGCATATAATTCTTCGTAGGTCTGTTGAAAAGAAACCGTATGAGCAGTAGGGTAATCGCCCTCTTTGACTATTTTCCGAATTTCATCTCTGATGTTCCTGGGAAACGATTTTTTCCATAGTTTATCATTTTTTTATGTAATGTTTGCAGAGGCCCGCACTGACGATTTCCCTTTTGAGGCACTACCACTGGATCAAAAGGCGTCTTTGTCTTCGCAATCGTGTCAATACATCTTCTTGGACCGTCTGAAAATAAATAAACAAATATTCAAAACGAAACCTTGTTTTCTAGCACTCTGGATAAACCTCATATCGGAGGAAAAATAACGCGGTGAAAATATCTGATCTCAGAACCAGTAGGCTACAAACACTTTGAATTTCATACGAAATGCTCAACGTTGTGGGTAATCCTGCCTTGAAATGCGGGTCGATAATAAGGAACGGAAATTCATCAGAATCCAAATTTGTACGATTATAATTTGCGATGTCATACTACAAGCTGTTACGGTTAGGACACGAAGGTTGAATATTTATTGAAAATTATTACAGTTGACTCTCTATCATATCACCTTTGATTGTATCAACTTCGCATAATATCAACCAAAAATTCCCTTCTCATCATATCAACTCCCTGTTTTATCACCATTCTCTGTATTATGTCAACCACCAATAAAATTCAAAAGAAAAAACAAAAATTGGTGCTACTAGCGTACGCGGCCTACCGCAATTGGTTTACTGTCTCGTGTCTGTAAACCTCGACAACCAGTTGCCTGTAAGCTGGCCACTCAATGATCCTTTTTGGCACTCCCTCCGGATAATCGGAATGAGGGTTGCTTTGTCCCGGCGTTCGACGACGAAATACCTGCAATCCGTTCCCTGCCGTAAACCAAACACCCATGGGCCATCTACTCTGGCGCCATAGTTTCGGCTATTCTGGATGACAGCATCTTCGTCTTCAGAAGCAAGCTTCGCGTCACCACCTAGCAAACGACCTCAGTTGTACTTCTTCCGTCCAGCGAACCGGGATTCATTAATCCATTCCGATGAGTGACCAGCTTACAGGCAACTGGTTGCCGAGGGTTACAGACACGAGGCAGTAAACCAGTTGTGGTAGGCCGCGTACGCTAGTGGCGCCCAAAAATTAAATAAGGATTTTTTTCAAAAAATAAATTATGTATTATACGTTGTACGCTCCAATTTAAGCTGAATTGTACTGTATACATGTATATGAGTCAATTTTCCCGAAAAAAAAAGGACCGAGAAAAAAAATCAAGTCCAAAAATTCACGCCATATTGTATTTCCAAGTTATAAGCGGATATTATGGGTCCAGAGTCGTGTAACAGAAACCTTTCACCAGTTAGTGTACTCTCATACCGCCTGGGAAGCTCGCAGAGGTCACGTAGCCTCCTAGGATTGCCTGGCATGTCTGCCTTCCGCGTCCTGCCAATTGTCTTGACCAATGCCGACCAATGCCGTCTGTTCTGGTAACTCATTGAGCACCGCTGGTGAGACACTTGTGATAGCATCACGCACAATTAGGGACGGTGCCCGTTCAGGGTGAGCGATGGCCTCAGTCTTAATGTTTTGCGTTTTTTCTTCTGCTTTCGTTTCTTCGAGATTCGACGCGTGCTCATGCGGGGATTCGGTCGGTCCTTTCAAGACTGTTACGGTTCCAGCGGCTGTAGGCTCGTTTGTAATAGCGCGGGCTTTACACTGTCCGCTTCGTACATTCTTGCAGTCCCAGTATATTTTTGACTTCTGGGCTTTCGAGCGGAGGTAAATGAAACCCGCTAAATGAAGTTTCCCGGCAACTACTTTTCCTTCCATTGTAAACGCTGCTACTCTTTGAACGTAAGTGGTGCTCACAACGCGGTGCACGTACCTCCACTCGCCTATTTAAATTCCATGGAAAAAATTTGTTGAACAAGCAACTTATTGTGATAACGTGGCACCATTCATCTTCGTCATTCTACGTAAACATTAATAACTTAATCAAAAATGTGGGGGAAGAAGTATTTGAAAAATTTTACATTCGGGATTGTATTCGGGCAAAATTTTTTGGGAAAATGAGTATTCGGAGTTCTGTTCTTCGGGGAAGAGGTTTTCAATAAAAAAATATTCGAGAAAATTGATATTCGAGATTTTGTCGTTCGGGAAAACGGATTCGGAAAAACGATATACCGCAGAATGAAAACTGACACAAAACGCTTTCGGTTAAAACACCATCAACGGCGAGAGAAAGAATGCAACAGACCAAAAAAGAAACCGTAAACGCTGTCACTAACCTCGAAAAAAAGAAGGAAAATTAATCATCGAGTTAATTGTGACTTGTAAACAAGCTAGATTAGATCTTTGTCCAGTACATGGCCGTTCAGCTCGATGACACCACCAGTATCCTTATGACGAATCATTTCAATGTGCTCCATCAGAGTGGTGAGTTTAAAATACAAATTCCCCTTGTGGAGAAGCACTTCTGAACTCGCTGGGAAGCTGTGTCCGGTAGCGATGTCAAATCTCCCACCCTACCCCTTCTCCCAGGCTGTCTTGTGTTGATCAACTTTAATCTTCAGCTGGTGATCAGTCACCCCGATATAAACGCCCCTACAATATCTATATTTTAAGCAGTGTGGGTGAAAGAAAATGGCAGCTTCAGTTTTCCGAAACGCGTCAAAGAGGTTCAAAGTATCATCAATATGAGTACCGGCTTGGAATCCTTTAATGCACCCCAAATTTGGTAGTATAAAATTGTGACGCGTTTTGGTTGAAGACCATTATCAAAAGAAAGAAGAAGAAAAAGAAAAAAAAAAGTCCTTTTAACCCCCCTTCAGTCTCTACGGATTACCTAAGGTCCATAAAGAAGAGATGCTGATATGACCCGTTGTTTCTTTCATATCTTTCCCAAATCATTCCCTTGCCAAATATTTAGATCGGTGATTCAAATCCCATTTCAAGTTTGAGTCTATAGTTAAGAATTATTAATTATTATCCTCTGGCCAATAGCCTAAAGAATGAATTTCTCCTACGGGTTCGATCTTTTGTTCCTTGGACTTCATAAGCCTATTCCCTAACATCCCTAAGGCTGTTACTATGCAGCAGATGTGTGAACTCTTGGTGAAGTTGAACACTCCTCATGAAGAGTTGGGTGGATTTTTCGACTTATTAAATGTTTGTTAGTCTTAATGGTAATTTTTTCGAGTTCCTAGATAAGCTGGATTCCTATTGGTTCCCCTTTAGGTGTCCTAATCTCTTAAGTGTTTATGTTCAAGTTTGTATCTGATCTCTTCTCCTCTGGTCATCCATCCTTTACTGAATAATATTATTATTATCTTCTACTGGCGCAGATTTGTAGATGACGTGCTATGTACATGGACTGGTCACCGAGATCTCTGCTTGGAGTTTCTCACATATCTAAATAAGCAATACCCTTCCATAAAATTTACTTTGGAAGTCGGTGGCTCCTCGATAAACTCCTTGGATCTTACTGTCTCCGAAAAAGACGGGGTCCATGAGTTTGAGATTTATAGAAAAGATACGTCGACCAATGTTTTAGTCCACGGGTCGTCATTCTCTTCTGTTGCCCATAAAGATGCTGCGTTTAACAACTTGGTCCATAGACTAACAGACATATATCTGAGTCGAACTGCCTTGAGAAAGGAGTTGATGACCATAAAATTAATATTTGGCCAGAGTGAATGAGATTCAGTTGGACATAGACGCGGTGGTGCGTAGGAAGCTCACTAGGGAATGCATCGATTCTACCACCTCCCTCCCCCGTGCTAACAGCTTATTTAACTCCCAAACAGACTGGGAAATACATAATCCAATACTCACCCACAGTCTGTTAATGGGGGAGAAGAAAAAAAGAATGAACGAGAAGAAAAAATGAAAAATAAAAAAATGGAGTGATAATCACAAGTCAAACTTATTGATACAAATTTACGATATAAAAATATATGTAAGAACACAAGCTGATGTTATTATATCGGCTTCGATGTAAATAACCACGGAATTGAACCTAAGATTTCACTATCAACCCGGTAAAGATTTGGTTGGCCTTTTGTAGCCAGTGGAAAAACTCTCCTCACAAATCCCTGTGATTACCATTATATATGTACCTCCATAAATATTGTAGGATGAATCAGAATGCTTCTTTTGTGAGTAACATCCGAGGGATCTACATTGCCACAAAGTTCCCCTCATTAGTAACACTCAACAATTTCTCTCTCGTACATCATCAATTGAAAGCCCTTCAGTTGCTCCTTAGTATCCCTTTCATTAGATACCGTTTGTAGTCCTTTCTTAACGTTCAAAAGTAGACCAAATACCACCCTTCAGAATACCTTTCAATGTATACCTTTTGTACCCTCTTTTTAAGTGGCCCTTATCCTTCCCGTTTTTTATTTCTGGACAGTCTTTTACAATCTCAATACAGCGAGAAGTCTATCTGTGTTGAATTAAAGGACCCTATCTCATGGCCGAGAAGAGTGGTGCATACGGCACAGCCTGCAATGATTGCCTTGGACTCAGGGATGACTGACCGTCCGCTCCAAATTTGAGTATAAAAAGCATGGGAGAAGGGTAACTTGGGTGGTTCGGCCTTCGCCGATCATTTCATTAAAAAGATTCCAGGTTGGAAGAGGGGTCCGAAGGCCCTCCTCCTTAGGGAGAATTTGTGTTTCAAATATATGGCCCTCTAAAATATAGAAATTATTTGACACCGGAATAGCAAAGACATCACTGTTTTAAACAGGTATATTCCTGACGAGGGTATGATTAAATTAGTCTATGAGGATGATTCACATTTTGATGACTCCTTGGTTCAATCAGGATCTTTGTTTGATTTCTTTTATTTTTGTCAATAAAGGGTTCAGTTGCTTTCCTGTTCATGCTTTGAAGATGGTTATTTAACCAAAAGCGCTTGGTGGCTGTGTTTCATGTGGGTTTTGTATTTTGTTCCTCTCCGGAGTACATTACCTTCTTTAAATATGTACCACCATAAAAATAAGTACATTGAAATGGAGAAGAGAAAGAAATTTAAGAGAGCTGTGGTCGTTATCTCTTCTTTTGAGTTGACTGGTGTTAACAATTCTTCTTCTTGTTTTTCAGTCAGTTCAATTTCATTTGGTTAATAGCTATTAATGCCACTACTACTAGAGTCACCATTGGGTTTTTCATTCATATATTTTTTTTTGATATTCACAAAAAAAATTGCGACATAAACTATGCAAAATTTTGAGTGCGTACAAAAAAAGGCCGATTTTTTTTTCTTAACAGATAGAGCACCGATTGCAAAATGACCACCAAAATTTTGTAAAAGAGTACACAAAAAAAAAAAAAAAAAAATGGATCAACGGTTTAACACAATATAGAGGTTAGTAAACAGACGCCGCTGTAGCGCTCTGGCTACCATGTCATGTTTGATATTTCTAGGAAATTCTTCTGGTTCTATTTCACGCAAATATTCAGAAGTTTCATAGTATCCATCCATTATTGTCCACTCCCCATTGTTGTTGGATTGTTGAGTATATAGGAGACTAGTGAAGGCATTTTGTAATTGGATCAGGGGTCTTCAGAATCCGTGGATATGTTTTTTAACTATAGTTCCCAAGTAGGATTCATAATTGAATACTTAATAACCATCAATGCAGCTAAAATGGCGGTAGTTGTCCTCCATATGGGAAACACTATGAAAATTGAATATACCCACGTTGTGAGGACCATATGAAGACTGAATTTTCATGCAGAATTCATTCAGTAAAAGTTCAGCTTTATCTGCTCAAGTGGTCATATGTTGCTGACCTACAACAGTGCTTAGCAAATATATGTCACTCTTCTGAACCGCAATGTGTTCGTCCCTCTCAACAGCACCTCTAGTGGAATTTGGTTCAGCTGCAATCTTTTCACTCTCAATGGTATCCATTTCAAAAGAGGAATCTGGCTGAGTTGCATTTTCTGGGGGAAGTAAAAACCTATGTAAGTTTTTTCTAGGAAAGAAAAGAATCAATTTTACCGTTTTCATCATCAGTTGCCTGATTTTTTTTGGCAAGGACAATACTGTAATCCAATTTGGCCAAGTGATAGTGTGTGCACTGCGGCGTTTTGCATGAGAAATATGAGGGCGTATTAAAGTTCAGAATGTTTTCTGAGGGTCTTGACCACCTTGACTGATGTACCTTCATTGTTCCTAAAAGAAACTGTGAATTTTCAATGAGAATACTTACAATTCTGTATTGTGAGGTATTTATAAATTCTCACCTTCAAGTTTTTTTTACAGCTGCTTTATTTTTTTTTTCATTGGATATGTAACGAAACTACGTATAGCCTCTCCAACGAATGACGAATCGCCGGCTATTCGGTGTTACCTCAGCGCTCGAAAGATCAAATAATATCGATTATCGGTGAGGATGCAAGGCGGTGCTAAGCTGACAGGATACCGATAGAAGTCCCTACGATTTTACTCCTTCCACCTTCTTCAACACAAATTCACAAAATTGATCAAAATTTGCCACATTATGACCGTGACTGACCAATTCATTCCCTGTTTGCTAGGAGAAAGAAAGCGCATATGAACAAATATTATAAATAAAAAGAGGGTCAAGCGATATTACACTAGTCGAGGAGTAGCATGTAACCGCTAAGGTTTTTTCGTTTATCGTTCAATTTTGTCGCCTGATGATGTCCGCTATGCAGTCAAAACGTCGTGATAGTAAATCTTAAAAGGTAAAACCGGGCTTTGGAATATCAACCAACAAACCCATTCTTTTACAAAACGTGTCTTGAATTCCCTTCTTTCTGATTTGAACTTTTTCTTTTAAATCCTTTGTAACCTTCAAAAATGATTACATATGCAGTGAGGTAAAACTCACTATTCCCTTACAATTACCTATTCATTTAAGAATTTCTCCAGTAATTACCTTCCAGGTCTTAACCTCAAGACGATACAAAATATGTAGTAAACACTCAAAACATCGAATATATGTGTGTAATACAGACAAACCAAATCGATAATTCTCAATTAAGGACGATGACCTCCGTTTTCGGACTAGAACGAGGTCATTCATGATTTTTGGTGTAGCGCACATAGTTAACATGTTTGGGTACCGGTTTCCGTTTTCTTTTCCTGGATTTTTGATGGCGTCTAGTACTTCCTCAGCTTTACTGAAGGTTGGTGTCGCCAACAACTTCACCGCTTTGGCCGCTGCTTCATGACCCTCTTCGCGACATTTCATTACCGTGGAAAACGCCAATTCGGTAGTTAACGTATTTTCTCTGAGGGATTTCAAATTCCGACGTTTGACTGTATCACAGCATTCGCTGAAGCTCTTTTCCGGCCGACCTCGTTTTTCTATAGAAACACCTGCGGGGTCTTGACGATATCCAAGAAGGGAATCCGGTAACCTAAATTCTTCGTTCAACCAATCCTCAAATTTTGTTTCAAATTTGCTACGTGAGCGATAAACACCCGATCCCTTCCATTTTTTAAAATAGGGAGAAAAAAAATTTCCCTTTAAGTATTCCCGTAAGGCTTCCAAAGCTGCCTCATCAATCGAAAATAAATTTACTAGATATACTTACAGAACAACACTTTCTTTTTTTGAAATTTCTATCTCGCCAGATTCGCATTGCACGTTCATCATCACATTGTGTAACATACGGCGCGTTATTTTTGACATAACTATTGACGATTAAAAACACTCCGCGAATAAAAAAATGAAAATACCAAACAAAAAACAAAAAATCAGCAGAAAAAAATAAGCAGTTCAGAGCATCATACACTGCACATCATCGCGTACACGTAAATTCATCTCTAATGTAATTGACAAGTTACCTACTACAATGAAGTGTGATATAAAATGGAGGATTAGGACAAGAGAAGATAGAAAAAAAACGCTTACGTAGGCATGGTATATGAAAAAAAAAGAATGCACCTCGTTAACTGCAGTATTACCGTGTATTTTTCGCGGAATCCGCCATTTTAAACGAACGTAGCAGACAAAGTTGCGGCTAGTTGCAAGCCACTTCGGATTTGTTACAAGGCGTTGACCTCACTGCGCACTACGGCACCCAGTTTGGCGCGTCCCGATACGTCGCGTCCCACTAGACTAAATCAATCAATCAAACATTTAACCCCTTGAAAGCGCATAGACAGGCAACCCTACATTCATACAAGCCAATTCTTTAGTATATTGTTTTTTAATGCCATTACGTCCATCTAGTTCCAAAACCTCGGAAGTCCATTTCATGAAATTTTACAGGAGAGACAAAAAACTGTTCCATTCTATAATTATTAATCTGTGAAAGCAGATCTTTGATTTTAAGGGGTAAAATGGAGCCTAGCAATTGATTCCCGCCATTAGTTTACAGATTTGAAATGAGTTTATGTTCGAAGTAGGACTTACGAGGTTTGGTTTCTAAGATGTATAGGTTCTGAGGAGTTACGAGGGAAAGGAATGTGTTGTGAGAACGTGATAAATTTAAGTCGAATTCAATGAAGTAGAACATCTTCAACTCTTAATTTTGTGAATTGATGAAGAAAATGTTGCCCAAAAAAGAAATTATTGCCAAGGAGACGTACGTCAAGAGTGACGAGAATTCAACAAGAAGTAAAACAACTGAAATGATCTCCACTGTTGGATGGATCGACATGACGGTCGAAAAACGGAACCATTTGGATTTGTCCAGTGAAGAAGTCTCCAACGTGAAAAGTTCCGCGAAGAGAACTCCTCTCAGAGAGTACTACATCAATCAACTATCCAAGACGCCTGAAAAAAGAGTTCGATCCAATTCGTTTGACGAAATACCATCGAACAGTCCGCCCTACAAATACAGACGTAGTGCAGTAAGGAAGAAGGCCGAACGTAAGAAATTACCCGGTCAGGCGTGTGACAAATGCATAAATTTTTATGCCGGTCTAGCAGAAGATGGACACTCAATAGAAGAAGTACGTCGATTGATGGATCATTGTTCAAAGCATCGAGATAAGTACTCTATCCGTTCTCGAACTCCACCAGGATTTTGGAACCCTACCTTCAGTGACAATGACTAAGTTGTAATTAACGTGAAATGCCACGTTTTTTTTTTTTTTTTTCATATAGACGATTTTTATTATTTCTGTTCTTCAACCTACAATACGTCGTTTCAAATAATGTACATTATTTCATACTGTGCATATTACTGTCTAATAAATATTGTACACTGTCAAGTCAGAAAGTTGCAGTTATTATTATTCATTACTTCGTGTAACAGACAAGATCATTACAGAACAAAAATAGGTATTCTAAAGTAAGCAAAATATTATTATATGAACAGAACATTCAATTTGAAAAAACGGGAATGAATGATGCATTCTATTTATGAGGGATATTACGGTAAAACGTTCTGTAGTCTTCTAACAAGGTTTCAGACAGTGCTCGAAGATGGTCGTATTTGTCCTTCGATATTGGCAGAGGTTCCTTGTACAACGCAGGGAGGTCTTCAAATTTCACCGGATTTATACGAGCGCATCGACGTGGTAGTTCTCTGTACTCATCCCCGAAGAAAAGCTTGTAAAAAATTTGTCGATCGGGAGTATACTTCAAGGTGTGTAACTCATCAACACAAGAACTTCCAACAGCGATTCCCGGTCTTATTGACGATATGTATTTTACAGACTCCCAGTTCTTGAAAAATGAATAATTCAAGTACTCGACGACATACGGCTGCTTCTTTTTGGTCTTCTTCATTATAGTACAATAATCGGAAGGCAAATTGATTTCACAGGGCTTAACTTTCGAACCAATGGTGGCGTGAATATTGTCTACTTCCATCTGTGTATGTCCAACCCATAAATATTTATGGATTATTGTCACGCGTTTCTCAATACAGAAATTCAACAACTTGTTACTCAGCACGCAGTTTTTATTCTGTGCGCAGCAACCATCAGAGTAAATTATGATAGTTTCACCTTCGCTTGGCATCACAACATTTGACAGGAAATTGTATAGCACAGTAGCAAACACACTGGCAACGAGTCCACCATTAACTTCGTTCCACAAATAGCAGTATCCCTGCTTAGTTTTCAGATCCATAATCGTATAGTTGTGGACTATCAATTTCGATTTATAGAACATAACTGACGCATTGTTCTTTGGAGACAGTAGGATAGCTTGCTTGTCCAGTGCAAATACCCGATGAGGGCCGCGCTTATCTTCATTCTTCTCGTCTCTAGCTTTATTCTTCTGCACAATATGCAATGAATATTCGCCTTCTCCGATTAACTTCTTCTCATGTTTGACGCATACATAGCACAAATCTTTCTTCGGACGGAACAAAGCAAGGTTCAAAGTATCAAAAAGCGAATCGAACAACCAATGCGAAACAGGAACTTCGTTCTCAGATAATTCTCTTAAATATGTATTGTATAGGTCCGCTTTTGTGTGCCATAGAGGCTCTAGATAAAGCTTTGAAGAGTTTGCGCGATTGTAGTGAGAAGGAAGCTTTGCTAATGAATTCACATAATCAACTTTGCTTTACGTGCTACAATATCTCTCGAATCGACTCCTCGCGGAAGACGTACCTTCGGTGGTGAAATTCTATTTCCTTGTTTCAACTTCCAAGAACGAACGGAATATTCCCCAATGCTGAACGTATTTAAGAACATAAGTTTACAAACGCGATACTTCTTGTCACCAATTTTCAAATAATAGGAATAAGAATTGGTTCGCCGGGATCCTTCGTCGTCTACTCGATTCCGCATTCGTTCAGTATAGCGCTGTATTGAAAAATTTTTACACACCGTTAATTAGAAAATATAATGCGATAGCAGCTTCATTCATGTCTGAAAGGTATGATAGTAAGAGCCACTTACTTTTTTCACGAGATTACAAACGTAACTTTTTTTCTCTTGCCACGCCATCTCATTAAACTGACTCAAGATAGTTGCACGGTCCTCTTCAGTTATACAGCGACACTTCAGTGACTGATCTTTGAGCGACAATGCACAATTACATGCTGGCTTCAGCGTTCGTGGAGGTCGCATCACATCCTGCTTCCATTTACCTGGGAAAAAAGAAGTGAAAATTGTGAATTGATTCAGGGTATTCTCCAATGATTATGTTCCACTTGTTCGTAATTATAGCAACCTATCTTAGGAACTCACCATTTACTTTCTTCGCGCGTAAATAAGGTAAACCACGTTCGCGAAGGATCATGTTTGAATTCCTTGTCCACGTTTCAGGGTCCACATCTTTTCGCTTTCGTCGTTTCCTTGTACCTTGTAGTACAGCATTTTCTTCCTCATCAAGACCTTCGCTATAATTTTCGGCAGTATTACTACGATGATCTCCATTACCGAGCTCATATTCACTGTCGGTCGAACTCTCCTTATCATTGATACCATTAATTGCATCCTCCGCATCAGGAGAACCATCATTTCGATCTTCAGTAGGCCGATAATCTGGATCGTGTGGATCATCCACATCAGATCCATCGCTTCGCACGTCAACAGCTGAATCAGGATTGCGATGATTGTCTTCATCAGAACCATCGTTTTGCACGCCAATAGAATCGCGATAGCCAGGATCGTCCGCATCAAATGATCCGTCATCTTCTTCGAGTACATATTCACATTCTTCTATGACATACTTCTCGACGAGTAGTGCAGAGCTATGAAATAATGGAATTATTTACTTTCTCATGTTGAAAGACATCATCTTTTATCATTTAATATATTGTCTGTAATACTCACTTTTCGTTCGATTCCATCTTTAGATCCCTCACATTTAATTTAATCATTCACGTACAGTATACTTCTAATTAAAATAATAATATTGAAGAATTAAGAAGGTGAGTGCCGACTGTTAACGAAACTCGACATAATGATAGCTGCTGCAGTAAGATGTGGACTTACGAGGTTTTATTGGACTTACGAGAAAACCAAATTTCCGCCTTTTTTCACGTTCTTTTCATCAGATCAGCTGTTTTTTTTTTTTTTGTGATAGATACCGGTCTCAAGCATCCAAAACTACCCATAACTCAAATCGCTAAAAAATGGGACTTCCGAGGTTTTGGAACTAGATGGACGATTATTCATAGAAAATGTATAGAAGCCTCGCAGTACACTGAAATTACGTATTTTTTCATTACTAAAACAATTCAATAAATTTTTGGCCCATTATCAGTATGAGCTCATAATGGGGAAATAATGAGTTGACTGAATTTTGCATAGACAAAAAGTTGAAAGGTCCTAAGAGCTACTGAATTACATATATTTTCACTTTCATTTTTTGATTAAAGTTCACCTTTTTTAAATTTTCGACCACTGTGGGTTGCTGACAATGACATCAAGGTCTGTACATCCGGGAATTTTCGCCGCTTGAACGTAGTACTACCTTTTCCTTTGAATTTACGTTTTTCTCCCTGCGGACAGTTTCACTGACAACGCGATTTCCTGTTTTACAGATTTGTGATCAAGTTGTAAAAAGCAAGCTTCAACTTTTTTGTATGTTTTCATTTCAACCTGTGACACAATATTATTGTAAAACGAATAATAGGGTGTAGTAGCGTCGTAAATACCATTGATCTTTTGCAGGAATTGTGATGCTGTAAAAGCATCACTGAAAGTGGTCTCAAGAATTGAGAAATCCTCGATACATTTTTCAAATTCCGTTACAAAACAAATGGGACTGCGACCTAATTGGAACCGAATATTTGTCAACCGGTTGTTCAGGTCTACATAGTCTCTCATGGGAGTGGTTGAATATGTTTTCTCGAGAATGCTGAAGGCTTTGTAAGCTAATTTAGCGTTTTGAATCAAGAACGCAGTTTCTTGAGTCAGAGATGCTTGTAAAACTTGTGAGGTTTGCGCGTTCAAAACTTTTTGGCAAGCCGCAGAAATATTAACTAACAAGCCACATTCCGATTCAATAAACGGCAATAGCATGAGTGCTCCTAATGCTAACTCAATCTTTGATCTCCAATTTTTGAAAATCCTGTAACCACAAAGTTTCTCATGTTCCGCAAAAGTTGGAATTGAGAACGGCGGCATGTTGTGTGCCTTGTCCAATTCGGCTATTTGGGCTTGTTCAGAACTCATTAAAAGCTGAGGAATTTCAATTTGACCGCTTTGAATGAGCATTAGTTGAACAATAGTATTTGTTTCGCAATATTTGTGATTGACGGTGCAGTATTTGAGGATGCCTTAGGCCGCGGGTTCGTAGACGTGTCAGAATCGCAACAACAACATGCAACACGCAAGTTGAAAATTCGGAATCACAAATTTGAAATGTGAAATTGTGAGTCTTCATGAAAACATCATGTTGCTGAAAATGAAGGATGAAAATTGCTTATCATCCTATGTTATCACAACTAGTTAAATTAATAAGTTCATCTTGAAATTGTTATTACGTTTTATATTGCAAACCAAACGAGGTGAAAACAATATTTCAATCATGAATATAATGACAGCAGTGATGAGGATGATATCTTCCTCTGCAATGAGAGTTATATATCCTTGAGTGATAGAACGAAACGGAGGACGGCATCGTGTTCAGCATTGAAAAATACCTTGTAATCGGATATTCGAATGCGTAATCGTTTTACTTTTTTATTTTTTGTTCAGTAGTATAGTTTGTGTTTCGTGAATATATTCACGTCTCATTTGTAGGAAACTGGAAAATTTGACAACATTCCTTTTTTGTTCAGCACACTACGAATTATAAAAACTTTCTTCTGCAAAAAGAATGAATAGGTAGATCACAATACAACGCATCTCAATTCACTTCCAAGAAAAAGAAAAAGTGAACTTCTATCCTTACATTTACAACACACATTTTTGCGTCAATAGACGCACATGGCGGAGATGTAATTCTTTAATTTCAATTTTTCCTCTGCATCGAAGCTAAAATTTCAATCTTTACTAGAATACTTTCCTGCATACAAAATTTTCCATCACTTGTACACCACTTAATGAGGTTATAATGAAAATCGAAGATTAGAATAAAATCTAGAGAAAACAACGGCTTCCTTAACGAAGTTAAACGAGGAACGCAGGGAACCTGTTTTATGAACCAAATGGGATTTGGTATTGAAAATTAAAGGATGCCTAGACCTAGATAAAGCTAGTATAAAGAAGGCTTAGACCTACTGTAAGCCTAGTATAATATAGTTTGAGAGTCTAAATTTTTCCAAGTCCCCCTTCTATCATATATAGCTCGAGAATCGAAATTTTTTCAAGTCCCTCTTCCTATCATATATGGCTGGATAGTTGACATTTTTCCAACTCCCCTTCCTATCATAATTATATAGCTCGAGAGTCGAAATTCTTGTAAGTCCCCCTCCTATCATGTATAGCTCGAGAGTGGAAATTTTTCTAAGTTGTGCTGGACGGCGCACGACAGATTTCTCAAATAGCCCCCCATAAAACAGGTTCCCTGTTAATATTGCTGAATTTTGCATTATTACCAATTGACGGCCGACGTTGGCTAGCTTCAACGCACGATAAGTTTTTAGGTATATTTCAACCGTCGTCTCTTTCTTAGCAAGGAATTCTCTTCTCAGTGGGTATGTATCCGACCAGTATTCCAGAAGTCTTCCTTGGTCTTGTGACGCGATATTTTCTCTTTGTAACCACTCGAGTTTCGCCTGAACAATTTTTATATCTGATTCCACAGAGAATAACACATTAATACGGAGAATTTAAAAAGTGAGAAATGAAATGTACAGTACTCTCTTGTAAATAGGATACGCGCTCTTCTTCCTCTCTTTTTTTATCCCTTTCGTTAATAAAAAAGTGAAATTCACGTCTTAGACAAACAGGGGTGATAATATGACGAAAAAAAAAGAACTCGAATAATCTAGATTGTTTCGAAAGAAAAAATTCTTAGAAGACGTATCCGGATTATTTGAAAACAAAAAGTATAGGTATTAAAATCAAAAATCCATATTCGGTCAATGAATCATGCAATTCCAATCATTTTCCAAAAAAGAAAATTTGCCTCCTCAATTTTCGAATTTCAAAATGATTTCTTCCAGAGCTCTGTTCAAAACTTGAAACTTGAGTTCATTTTGTACGTCAAATACTCGATTGTTGACTCTAAGTATTCATAAAGTAATTATAACGTCGCTTATAACACTGCGTAACAATTTAGAACTTTTTGAAAATGACTTGAATAAGAATAGACGATTCTCAAAGTATTTTTTACACTGAATTCAATGCCGTTTTCCGTTTTTCGATAGCACGTCTAGATTTCTTGTAATCATCATCTTTACTCACAATAAATCGTCGCGTGTCGTCGCGAAACGTACGCTGGTTCTCGTGCTGTGATACTGCTATCGTTGATCGAAGCATGGGAACCTGTGTTACGTTTCGCGACAATACACGACGATTTATTGTACGTAAAGATGATGATTATAAAAAACTATACGTGCTATCGAAAAACGGAAAACGGCATTGAATTCAGTGTAAAAATTACTTCAAGAATCATCTATTCTTATTCAAGTAATTTTTTATGTGTTACGCAGTGTAATGATTGGTATTGCTATTCTACCTATTGAAATTTCGATTTCACATTCTATAACATCAATTTTATCGTGATTTCAGTCTTGAAAATAAGTGATTCTCTTCGATTCGCGGTAATTTCTGTTTCCGCGTAACGATGAAAGATACGAAGATGTGCGTGCGAAAACGAGTGTATATTTAACGAAGACGAGTGTATCGGGGGTATAGCTGCAAAATGTTGTATTTCCGAAAGACCACCTGCAGAGAAACAGCTGTTTAAAGATGAAATAGGTTATTCACAGGCAAAGTGACGTACTTTGCGCACTTTATCAGAATTTTTCTGTGATTATGAACCTCTGTTGACTGATTGCTGCATGGACTGGGCTATTCGGTACACTGTTTTATTCATTTAATTAAATAAATGGACGAGAAGGGCGGACATACTACAATGTATTTCATGGGGACTGGACATACAATAATTTGCAACAATCAATGTTATCAATTTTTGATCATTGAGGAGAACACCCGAACAATATTAATAGTTTCAACAGCAATCCGGCGTGGAAAAGAGTTTTATACGAATAATATCGTTCTCACAATCATTCGAATTTTTGTTGTAATTATGAATGAATGGAAATCTGATGTTCGTTATGAAATAAAATCTGATGTTCTTCCATCTGAAGGAATCGATATGCTTCGCAAGAACGTTGGTCACTGTTACGGATGTTACTTTGCCTATCGATACCATGTGGAATACAACTTGCGTTGTGATATTGAAAAAAAGGTACGCGCCTTAGAACAGGAGAATAACGTCCTGAAAATTCAAGCAAAATGGAGAGAAGACTTGATGCAGTCCAGTGGAACGGTAAAGAAGAAAGGGCTGCAATTTCATGCGAATGAAGAAAAGAAGAACCCAAACCCGATGGTGAAAAAGGAAGAATCGAAAGACGTGGTTTTCTCACCTTATATTCGCAATAAAAAACTTCATCGTGCTAAATTGCGAGCCAATTTCTAAACGTGTGACATAAAAATTATACTATTTCGCATTTCAGTATTAATGACGACGTATTCCTTAATATTACTGTCAAGTTTTCAGTTATCAATAAAGAAACATGCAAACGTATTACTATACCTTTTTTTATTTTTGCAGTGCAATGTTGAACAGATCAAAAATGCAGGGTGAAAATTTAATTTCATTAATTTTAAGAATTCTTTATATTCCTCGCATACGTCCTCTTCGGCTTCATGATCATCAAAAAATACCTGTATTACGTCGCACGTGTCCTTCACTTTATCACTATTGGGGATTTCGGCATAAAATTTTTCATGACAGGCTGGTATTACTCCTTCTTTGACCAACTGCAAGAGATCTTTATGTTTTGCTTTTGAGATCGGCAATGGAGCAGCGTGAAGTTGTTGTAGTGGAAGTTTACCAATTTGAACTGGAGTCATGAGGCAGACCGGGTCTTTCATTGCACCTGCTGTTCGACGTGTTCGGGGATTTCTTGGCACTCTTTTAGGTTTCTCTAAGAAGGATAACTCATGGAATGGTGCCGCCGCGTCAACGGTGTATTTGAAACGTACTACTTCTGAGTTTTTCTCAATTTGGATCCATTTTATTTTGAGCCATTCAACTTTTCTGAAGTTGCTATCCTTCTCCCAGTTTTTCAGAAATCGTGCAGCAAGAGCTTTTGCATCATAGAACTGGGAAAAATTCAATTGATGAACTTCAAATGGTCGGGGATTTATTCTTGCTTCCTCTATGATGATACGCATTTGATCTGCTGTAAAAATTTTGCGATTTTCCTTCTTTGTTTCAATTTTTCCGTGCATCCCATCACATTGGAGATATGTGTGACCCGATTCAAGGTACTTCATGTTCAGCACCAACAAGTTAGGAATACTGTTTACAGCGTAAATCATTAAAGCTAGCAAATAATGATTGCGATTTTGGGCAGCGCAGGTGTCCGACCATGTATTCACTGTTGTTACATCCGTTGGTAGCGAGCGTAGGTACATCAGAAGGCATGTTCCTATTTCACTGCATCCTTTATGGCCATTACTTTCATCAAACAAGTAACATAGCCCGTTGGCTTTTGAATCGTAAATTGTGAAGTTGAAAAGATTCAACTTTCTTTTATGTATAGTACAAAGAAGCATCCGGACACTGCGGTACAGATAATGTAGCTTCCAAATCAAATGTTATTGTTACTTGCGATGTATTTTCCGACATCATCTCCTCATCTTTCAGTGCCAATGACTGCTTTTCACGCTCTTTATGTTCGTCATACATACGCTTCTGTTTTTCGGACGGCGGATTAGCTTCATGGAATTGAATACAAATGGAACATTGGTCCTTCTTCGGTTGATGAAAAGCAAGTTGAGGTATCCACCCATTGAATATTTTCCTGTAAGGAATACGCACACTTCAATTATAGAGTCTCTATTTCGCAGTGTTCAATTCATAGTATTGAAGAAGTAAAATTATTGAATACCAAGTAGCTAACCTGTATACAAATTCTGATACCGGCACCTTGTCGTCTTCATTACGAGTGTTGATTGATTTCATGAACTGGCAATAAAGTCTGTACATGATCCGCCGGTTCAGGCCTGGTGGCAAGTATAACTTTCTGTCATATTTACGGCAATAGTGAGATGGAACTGCAGGAAACATGGAAATATGCTGTTTCACAAGTTCAATCCTTCGTGGTGAAGTTGCAGTTGCTGGTTTTTGTCCGGTTCGAGCGTGTTGTATACCATAAAAAACATTCGTTGCCGTTCGATTACGTGCTATGGACGTGATAAAAGAGTATGAAACCTGTCAACAAAAATATTATTGAGAACAGTTACGAGTAGTTCAATCAATGTCAGTCTTCCTGTAGGAAGCAATCTACGTACCTGGAAAATGGATGAGAAAAAGTTCAAGCACACACGAACTTCCTCCTTATCACTATTTGGTAGATAATAATATCGAGCACAACTTCGTGCTTTCTTCGGATCGTTCTTCCGAGGTCGATTTCTCACAGGAATTTTATCTTTAATAAAACCAGACAAATAACTTTTTTGGCGCGCCGTATCGCCAATGTTCCAATAGTGCTTCTGCAATACTTCTTGCTGCTCTGCAGAAATGAGTGAATGACAGGAAAAACGGCAGCCACAATTTTCCATTACTCGAACGGCTTTTGCACAAATGATCTTGCCTTTTCTGTCTTTGTATTCCAGCCCCAGCATTCTGTTTCGCTTCTGAACGTTTTGGTCCCATTTGTCTGGATTGCGTGTTCGTGGTCTCTTCCTTGTTACATTATTTGGAACAGCATCTCCAATTGTCAACGGAAGTGTCGAATTTGAAGGAACACTCTCAATTACAGCAGGTGACAATATTATTGTTGACGTAGACGAATTAGTACTCGATGTTGAAGATGTTGACAAATTAAACGACGTACTTGATGGGGGAACACTCTCGATTACAGCAGGTGACAATGTTGACGTTGACGAATTAGTACTCGATGTTGACAAATCAAACGACGTACTTGATGTTCCTTCGACGTAATTTCCATAAGTCACGTCAACGTCATTCTCGTCATCAACTTCTAAGCACAAAGAAGTAATCCAGTCGTCCATTTTTTAAATTAACGTTAGCTTATTAAATTACAATGCAATAGTAATTATGAATTATAACTCTCACTGATGCTGCATCAATCACAATGATTTTTTTCAGATTGCGTCGTCTTCCATGTTGTCGATGGACATACAACAATTTGCCGCATGAAAATTGTTCTCCATGGACATACTATATTTTCTTTTTGATACTTTTCCGGTCGAATAATTAATTTTTTTCAAAACTTATTAAAGGAGCCTACAGACAGCGCTTCAATCGACCTTTTTCCACAGAAAACGCAAAATGCAAAATTTTGGACATACAACATTTTGCAGCTATACCCCCGGTATTTAACGTTTACTGATGTATAGAACAATTGAGGATGTATCTGTAAAAAGGGCCTCCGTTCAATGTATTTCTTATGGAACGGAGACGCCTCTTTACAGATACCTCCTCAATTGAAGTGCGTAACTACTCCCTACGCATCGCGCTCGCGGGCACGTGATGAAGTAGGAGAATTGTAGGAGGGAAGAATAACGAGGAGAAAGTGACACGAAAAGAGGCACGTGATGCAAAGGACCAGTTTAGGACAAGATATCGCGAGCGCGATCTGTACGCACCGCAAATGTGTCTCCAAAATTTCATTTCCTTTGAGAATTCATCTTTTTCCTACTTATTTGTCCCGCCTTATATTCAAAGGAAAGCCCCCCCCCCCCCAAAAAAAAAAAAAAAAATTGAAAACGAACTGAACACTACAGGATGAGTCTCCCATTCAAAGGTATCTTGTCGTGAAGAGAATACGCTAAACTGAGTACAATAATTACAGCATACCATCCGATACCGTTGGAACCGATTTAACAGTCAACGATTCTTGATTTCGTTTTCGTCGACTACATAATAATATGCCGTCTGCTCGTAGATTTGTCTTTATATAATTCAGTCGATCGAGAAGTTTTCCGCAATGAGGAACTGGCTTCCCGATTTCATCAAATTTCCTCTTGGTGTAGTACACGTTTTTTGGTTCTTTCGGGAATACTGCACAGACACTTTTCCTCAATTCTTGGAAACGGGCTCCAGTTATACTATATACGCAAAAAATGATAAGAGGACGTAAATTATTACTATGAATTTCAGTAACTTATTACATAAGCTATGGGCATAATTCTTACTCAAATGAACTCAATTTATTGTTTCCTGCCGCCAGTAAGGCTTGTTCAAGTTCACGGTTTATTAGAAGACGCACTAATGTGACTCGATGACGTTCGTTCAAGAGGCCTTTCAAATTTTCGTTCGCCAGGAGAATCACGTTCCCGTCTACAGTTGAGGATAAGTAATTCTATTCAAAACAGAAAAAGGTGAATTTTATGAATTCTTTTCATGAAGTGAATTCATTATACACACTCGCACACGTAAGAAAAAAAAAAAACACTTACTACCAAGTAAAAAAAATACTCACTATCAAGTCGTTACGTAGAAATTGTTTTTTTTCTTCTTTGGCACTCGTACTCGTATTTGGCGACAAACTCGTAATGTCTTTCAAAGGACCGTCATCTAACGAAACCACCGATCCTGATGACGATGGTGAACCGAAATGGGTCAATGCTTTTATAGGGTTCAATAAAGGGGTAGAATTCGCACCTGCGAGGAGTATACAGTATTCAAATAATGGCATAGAAATTCAAAACTGGCACATACTTAATGATTCGAAATACTGATTAAGAATAAGAGAATCAGTTAAATTTATGAAGCGAGAGAACAATTGATTTTTACCTACAAGTTTTCGTTTACAAATTTTTTAGTTCCAACACTCCTACACTGATTCATTTATCGTGCTCGCTCTTTTCTCACCCATTGTATACGAATTCATATAATTGTTTTATTCAAATTCTACGAAATTTCGGATCACTTCAATTTATTTTCTTCTTTCCAGCTGTTCGGTACCTGTATTCTTCTCGAAAATGAATCCTCGTGTTACGCTTCCTATATTATCACTTTTGTCCCGCTAAATCATATCGGAGAGAAGGGGAAAAGAACTAGGAAAAGAAAAAGAGAGATGGAAAAACTGGTTTACCTGTATTTCAGAGATAAATAGTTCTCTTTTGTGACGTCAGCCGCGTAGGATAAATTGAAACGAAATATTAAGAAACTCAACCTACAAGATAGGTATTTTATATGTACGACGAAAGAACAAGAAACAAGAAGTTGATGAGGAAAAATTACGAGGAGGAAGTCTCAAAAAGTGGAAAATACGAAGATTGACAACATTACTCACCTACCAAAGTATCTGGGTCGAAGTCAGCCAGCAAGGAGTCATCATCATCCATTTTCATACAGTAGGTATAAATTTGACTTCTGAACAAAGAAAACTTGTGAAAGAAAACAATTGTTGAAGGCGCGACTCTTTCACTAAACGGTAGTTTGTTATACTTACTTTGGACGGAATAAAAACTTTTGGACGAGTAATGTGAGATATCAAATCGAATAACACTGTATTCACATCACAAGCAGATCACAAGTGGCAAAGCGCAAACTGTGAGTGAAAGGGCCAATGGATTCACAATTGGATGAAATTTAATGGCCGCATGGCGAAAAAACGCATTTTATAACTGTAATTTAGCTTTCGAGCGTTCTCAAATCAAATCAATCTCATTCTTTGGATCAGGTACTCAAGAGTCAAGTAGTACAATGAGAATTGGTTGCAATCAACAGATGAGTTCCTCGAATTGGGGAAAAGAATAGGATCGAGGAACCTCTTCTGCTGATTCAGATAAGTATTCAATACCCCTACCCATTGTTACAGTATTTACAGTTATACAGTCATTCATAGTAGGCGGGCGGTAGGAGCTAGGGAGTGCTGGGTGGTTGGTAATTGATTTTTCCGCTGGTCAACGTTGAATTGACGTATCTGCAAAGCAATGATCAGGAGAATGAGGCTCATGACATTGTTTCTGGAGACCTTTCTGTCAAAAGGGTGTCCGTCCCATAAGAAATACATTGAGCGGACACCCTTTTGACATAAAGATTCTCAATTATTATTGCACTTTTAATGTGTGCAGGTTGTCTGTGATTTCAATATATTAGGTAATCTCTTTTTTTTTTCTATCTTTTTATTATTTAATTTATTTAACAAGCTGTCGAGCTGCTTTTTTTTTTGTAATTCTGTATCATGACAAAATTCAGATAATCTTAATTGTAAGTCAGTAAGCTGTTGAGCTGCTCGTTTTTTTTTAAATTCTGTAGAACGACGAAATTCGGATAATCTTAATACCTAAGTAGTAAAAACACTTTGACGGTTAAAATTTTTCCATTATTCCTTGGATTTCGTTTCGGTATTTTATTTTCGTTATCTTGCAATTTTCGGTTGAAACGAAATTACGGTTTCATTACTGAATCTCGTTTCCTTATTTCAGCCCAAAAAATTTCATTATTTTCGTTAGGTAGGCCTATTCGGTTTCTTGCAAAATGCATTGATTTTGCTCAGACGTCTCCAATTTTGTTTCGGTATTTCCTTTTTTCAAAATTTTCTGTTGGAACGGAATTATTTTCGTTTTTGTTACTGCATTTTGTTTCGTTATTTCAGTGGTTCGTTTTTGTTTTTGATTTCGTGCAACATCTTTTTACAATACGCGATAAACATGAATTATCAATGAACTCTCATTTTCAATACCTACTCCATAAAATATTCCCCTATTCTACACAAAGTACCTGTGACGCCACTTTTGGCTTTATTTTATGTGGCGCCACAAAGATCGTAGAAATTCTCGAGGTTTCAATAAGTTGAATTCTAGGTGTAAATATTAATCGAAGATATATTTCGTACATACGAAAAAAGTACCGTTAGGCTGCATTGTTATTGTTCATACGTAAATAATCATACGAATTCACAAAGCGCGAGTTGTAGCGAAGATGACGTATAAATCGTCATATGCCGTCAAACCAATTATAAGATGTACAATACCCTCTCTTTGCAATGTTTACGAACTTTCAATGTAATCACCCAATAATGTAAATTCTCCCCAAACTATAGCTTAGACCAGCCCTCGAAGAAAATCGACTTCGAGAGTAAAAATGTAACTCGAAAATAATATCAATATGAATATGAATATGAACGAAGATCCATCAAGAAGAAGTATACGATTAGCATCTACCAGTAAAGAACTAGATCCGTTTTTCATATTTTCAATCAGTACCGTTTTATGAACTTAATCATTTTTATGTAAATAATATTTCGTGTCTTGCTTTTGAGCAATAATAAGAAGTATTTGAAAAGTATACGCTTTTATTTTTACGAATCAACATTCTCGACTCAGCCACTCAAGTATCATTTCATCGAGACTGAAACTTGTCTCACAAATTGGCGCCCAACCATCGCTCGAATCTACGATCAGTAAGTCAAGAGAAATCGAAACATGTACCGGTACCTTAATTTTTCCTTTCCAAGTGTTAACGTAAATGTCGTGGGCTTATAAATTACGTGCGCGAGAAGCCAATATGATAATTTCAGTATTAAATCCTTTTCGCCAGATCGTTATCATGTCACTTGGTTGGGTTTGGCTAAAAAGGGTTCATTTCAGATGGCTCGCAAGAATCGGCGACCATACAGAACGAAGAATATTCAATAAGAATTCAGACTTTCTTGATGCACGTAAAATCGCACAGCAAATAATGTCACATCGTAAAGTTGATGTAGACGGTAATCCGTCAATTGGCTTCGTATTAAATGGATGACATACACTTGTGGTTCAAATTCACTTCTTTTCAAATATGATATCACAGAAAGAGACTTCTACGAGCTCAAATTGACTAACATTTCCGCAAAAAACCTGTCAACAAATATTCTGATGGTATAAATGCGTATAATGAAGAACTACCAATCTCAGTTACCAAGAAAAGAGAATATCTCTTGTCTCCTCTTTGAAAAAAGGTGCAATTCCGCAGGCATATTCACACTTCTAGGTACTCCAACTTGCCGTCGAGCAAAAAAGTTAAAGATGAGGCAGTTTGGATGAAACCATCAGAAATCGAAAACTTCGTGGACGAGGTATTACTCAATGTTGATGGTGATAGAAGATGAGACACAGGAAGATCTTGATAAATAAATTAATTTCCTTCTAGGATATCGTATTTCTTTTCCCATAATATTTTGTACTCAGTATTAAATGTATTGTACCTACACATTAGATTATTGTGTTTCCAGAAGAATAAAGTGTATACTGTTACGTTGTAATAATTAATATTACCTTATTATTCTTTTCAGTAGCAGGTATACGTAAATATTCGATTTATTTGGTACCTATAGGTACGTTACAGAAGACAAGAATATTACTATAAATTTACGGTATCTTAATTATACAAAACATGAAACTTAATTTCAAATCACGTTATAGAAAATAATTCATTCATGAGAAGAATACAACGCCTCATGTCTACTCAATTCTGTCTGTAGAATTCTCACCTCCGCAGTAAGGCCTGCTTCTTTGGATTGCCGGTATCTAAGCTGATTAGTGAGTTTCTTATTTTTTTTCTCTAATTCTGAAATGTGCTCATTCTTTCTTCCAATCAAGAATTTGAAATTTTCTTTCGACGAATCTCGTTTCAGGGCTCGTACTTCGTCTTCCAGTTTGCGAATTTCGTCATTTTTCTCCTTCACTTCTGATTGACTGGCTCGCAATCTGCTGAGTAATTGAGCTGCATCTGGAGTAGCTGATGGTGAGCGAAGCTGACGTACTAGTTTCTCTGTTTCTTTGTTGAACAAGAGAACATCGAACACCACGTTGTTTCCATTTTTGCCAAATCTCCAGGTTTTCAGTAGATCATCCAACTCGTTTTCATATTTTGAAGTGACTTCATGCAGTGCATCATCCCGTCTGTTCAAGAGTTCTTGTAACTCGCGTATGTGCTCAGCGTTGCACATTTTGGACGAAAAGATCTAAGTATAACGTCAACAATCAACTGCGAAATACGGACTGAAATGATTTATTAGTCAATCAATACCGCAGCGTTCCTTCATGAAAGATAATACGCACCGTGATAATCATTCTTAACATCAACTGAACCATTATTCTATCTACATGTAATGACTATCATCTGAATGATCATGAGAAATATTACCTATAAGTAATCATTCATTTCTGAGAGTAATAAAGGTTCTCATTTCCCAATTTTTGGAGGAAGTAATTATTATTTATAATACAGGAACTATTGCTCGAAAATTATTTATCTCTGTCATAACAAGAATGCTCATTGTTTCCTAGCCTTTCTCTCAATCATTCTTTAACTCAGTTGATCTATTGTTGTATTAAAAAGTAATGATTGCTACCTAGATTAGAAACAGTCCTCCGTCTTCTATCAATAGTTGCCCTAACTTTTTCGCAGGTGATGATTGTAATTCAGTTGAGTGTTGATTGTATTCTTATAGGAACTATTACTATTCTTTGGATAACCATTACAAATACAGGAATAATTACTGGTCAAATTGTTTTCATTACTCTCGTGCAAATACTGAGTTCATTTAAACTACACTAAGACCTATCTTTCATAATGAATTTCTTTCAGTGCAGAATTGGAAGATTTGTGGGGTTTTGTATAGCGAGAATAAATTATCGGCTAGTTGAGCCTGTTTGTCCAATGTTAGGTTCGAGTTCAGTGTTAAAAATTCAATCGTCTTGGGCGGTAAATTTTTCTTCCAGATTTCTTTTAGAACTTCTTCCCTTATGGTATTTGAATCTACATAATATGACCTCGCTCGTTGTAGTATAATCGACGGTTTCAGGTCCTTTGGTGTGCTGTCCCCTGACATTAGTTTTCATAATCTTTGGGCGTCGTCTTCGGCTGTGTTCTGGATGAAGCGTTGCTTGCACTGCTTATATTTATTTGTAGCGGTGCCGTTTATGATATCTGTCGCAATATCCAATACGTTACATATAGCCTTCTCATTAGTGTCAGTCCGTCTGTTGTGTCAGATAGAGAAGCATACCACGTTATTTGAGAACGAGAGGTATTGTTTGGCTTCCGGACTGATCGTAGGCGTCTAGATAGTTTGTTATCAGTGAGTGTGAGCTTTGTGTAGAGGGTGCTAGTGTAGCTACCTCAATAATATCTTTACAGAAATCCCAGGTATTAAAGCCGAAAATTTAGCTATCTCTGTAACGACTCGATCATTTGTGAGGCATTGTGAGATTTAGTGGATGATTCGGAAGACTGGCTGGAAGATTCGTCGTCATTGGGTGGGCCATGGTCATCCAAATTGGCGAGAAGATTGTCTTCATTGACGCGACGGCAAAATAGCTTTCTGGTCTGATTTCTTTGTTTTCGCCATTTGGACCACGAGTCATGAAGGTACGTATAATAGAAGAAACAGAGAAAGAAAAAAAAAGAACGAGTAGACATGCCCAACGTTAGATCGTGATTGCGATTTTCAGATAAAGAAACAAATAAATCTATTGGTAAACTCGATTAAAAGTAAAAATTAATTATATCCGCATTTTTGATAGCGGCTGCAGTCTGTAAGGTTCTGCCTTATTAAAGAAGCATGCAGCTCATAGAGCGTGCATCATTGGGCTTCTAGACTATAGACATCCAATAGGTTTGATGAGTGAGTGTGAGTTGCTACAGTCTGTTCCATGAGAGTTTGGTATTATAAACGATAGGCAACCCGCATCACGAAATTTCGTTCCCATGTTAAGATAAGGCACCGCTTTCACGGAGCGACTTCCATTATTTGCATCGAATGCTAATCATTTTTCGAGGCTCAGATTCCTCGTTTCCTATCATTTATTCTTATTAAATATTGTGAATTGAGCAATTTATTTCAGCAAGGGAATAACAATCGCAATGGAATGATTACGATAACAGTATATCACACAAATAGAATACAATACTTTCGCTATCACAGCAAGTTACCGTCTTCGTCATCGGAAAAAGTAATGACTAAAGGCTCTACTTCAATAAATTTCTCCATTAAATCGTCGACTTCCCAGTACTCTTTCTCTACCTTCTGAATTACGTGATTAACACAATTCCTCCACTTTTCAGCATCGACTTGATCAAGTGCATCAATGAACAGGTTCTTCACGTCCGCTAGTTTGAAAGTTCTATTACGGAGTCCAACGTAGCCTTTAACATCTGCCCACACAAGTTCAATTGGGTTAAATACACAGTGGTATGGCGGTGTAAGCAGCCAATCTCTACCCGAATTCTGAATCATCTCCTTGACTGCGTACACTGGCTCAGCATGTACTTGTTTCACTAATTCTAAGAGTTCAGCTTTTAGTAGTGACATGTTAGCATCAACACCTTTGTTCACTAACCAATCAACTATCGGTTGCTTATTCCACCCACTAGAAGGGATTTTTTCCAACTGTCTCTTACGATACGGCGCATTATCGAGCACGATGACACTATTTTCCTCCAACTCTTGGAGTAGACTTTCCAACCAACTCTTGAATACTTCTGCGGTCATATCTTCATGATAGTCGCCTGTTTTATTCGATTCCATCGTATACAGACCTCCGGGCACAAAACCATTTTCATTTCCAATGTGGACAATGATGAGACGTTTACCTTTCCCGTGTGGATCTTTGAGACCACATGTTAGTCCTTTTCGGAATGCGTCTTGATAGGATTCCACGGTAGTATCTGCCCATTTCTTTTTCACAACATGACCGGCATTTATCCAAGTCTCATCGAGATAATACAACGTCTTTCCTTCTTCACGTAATCTCCTGGCTTTGCGAAGATATTTGCGTCGCCAAGCAACAATCTCGTCTTTTTCCATTAGCATAGCTTCTCTGCGTCGTTTCACGTACCTGAATCCTAGATTAACAAGAACCCTGACGAAAGAGATAAAACTCGGTGAATGTTGAACATGTAACAAGAATATATTATTGCCTGTGTAAATATTTACTTCATTACCTGTACAGAGTGGTTCTTGAAAACGTCGGAAGGTCCTCGTCATCATTTACAGCTACTAATAGAGAATTAATAGTTGGAATTTCATTGCGGCGGAAGAAGTTATGAACAAGTCGCCGAATAGCGCATCTGTCAAAATCATCGGGCTCATCCCAGATACTCGTGCGATTCGTCTTCGTTCTCTTCGGCGATGAAACAGAATGGGTATTCAGATACTCGTTGATTAGTCCGGGAATTATAGGGTTTTTAAAAATAAATAAATCCGATCAAAGCTTTTATTGCTGGAAGTTGTTGACGAAGGTTCCCTTGTTACCCTACATAAAACCCACCCCGCCCCCCGGTCCGGAACCCCCGTTTTTTGGTGGGGAAAGTGTCAAAAAAATCAGTTTTTTCGATTTTTCTCAGAAATAACGCGTTATTTTGAAAAATGTCATCAGACATAAAATAATCTACGTTGAATTTCCTATAAAGAAGCTTCCTACAAAATTTTCGATTAAGCTTATCGTTCAAGAGTTATGAAGCGTTGATGTTTGACATGTTTCAACAATACACACCACATACGAAATGTACTTACCTGCGCGCACGCGTAACGCGTTACGGCGACTAGTTGAGATATTTATGCGAGTGTTTCATCATATAATGATGTCTAGGGCATGTTTTTTCCTTTTTTTTTCCAACCACGTTCAAACATACCAAAAAAACATTTTTCGAAGTACATTTAATGATGAAAAAAAAAAGAGCTATTTACAGTTATAAAAATTTACACATCTTCAATTTATTCCTCTTCATCGGATATTGTGTCGAGGACGCAATTAGTGCAGGAATCACCGCGACACGTCATGCACGCTGGGCTACACTTGAGACCTGAAACAATCACAAGAAACCTGTAATACAACAGAAACGAACTGCAGTCCAAGATTTATACTTAATTGTACAGATAATTTACCGAGTTTTCTGCAACCACACGCACGTAGGCACCCTTTTTTGCACGTACAAAAAAGGTTTTTCAAGAGTTTGGTTGGTGCAGGCGGGGCTGTCGTTTCGATTGGGATGAGCGCATTCCCATCTCTTTTCCATCCCCAATCAGTTAAACTCAATTCATTACCCAGCCATGCTTGCACTTGTAGGTACACACGGTTTCCGTGCTGTCTCGCTGCTTCCTCTGTTGGGCAGAGGGAGCGCAGATCAACGGTGTGTCGAGATGCTTCTCGTTGGAAAGATTTATATCGCAACAAATTAAGTGATTGTTCTCCTTCACGGGCTCCATATGCTAATAGGAACGCCGAACACGACGTTTGAAAAATCGAATCCGCCGACGTATTTCCCGAATTGAATTTTTCGAAAATGGCTGCTCGTTCGTCCGCATCTAAGTCAAGGAGTAGCTTCCAAAACCTGGTTTTACCCTTGCCAAAGATGGCAGACGTAGCGTCACATTCGGTGAAAGCGTGCGCAAACATGATGCCGCCTCTCACATCTTCGTTCGAGGCTAGGTGCGATACATTGTACATTTCTGTATCTCTAGCACCCTTTCCGGGCTTCATATAGAGAAGAGATTTTTGTGGAGCACACAATGCGATCGCAATGACGAGAAGGTCAATGTCCTCTCCTACTAGAACGCTGCCCATTTCCGCTTTGAACGGCCGTCCTCACTATCAAGACGTCCGCATCACCCTCTGCTACCGACGTTTTCATGCCGAAGCCATCAAACTGTGTGCATAAGAATTCGATAAATCTACTTTTATTCGTAGAATTAGCTAGAAATAGCTCTTGCGACATAGTTACTACCGTATTCGGGTCGATGATAACGTCCGGCCCCTGCTTCTGGTACCGTCGCGAGTGCTCTGCCACTTTGAGTCCCTCTTTTTTGTACCCATCGAATACAATGTGGCAGAGAGGCCCGAAATGTTTATTCACATACTGAACGTATATTTGTCCGATTTCGTAGAACGTTCTACTTTTTGGCCATATTACTCGATGGAGGAGGAAGCCTCCATCAATAATATAATTAGAATTACGAGAGACTGACTCATTGCACGTTTCAAACAATGAGTACAGCTCATACTTATTTGTTTTCCGCATGCCACTCGTATCAAAAAGCGCCGAAGGAAATGGTGCGAGTTCAAACTGGAAGTAAGTCCTCAAGATTTCATCACTGACGGGCAGTATACAAATCCTCTGAAAAAGTCCCAGAGGATCAATGGGTGTCGGTCGTTCTTTTGGGCCAAGTTTAATTGCGCTTGTCAAAGTTCCTATCGGAAGAGCGGTGTTGCTTCTCTTCAATTTCACGTTGACATATTTTTGTCCGAACACCTAACTCATTGCATTACTACCAACTTCATAAGCTTTGTGGCATGTAAGCTTGTTCGGATCGCCCGCAATACCACTCGCGATAGATACAATTTGTTCGCGTGCTGCGAAAGGTTCATGTGTCTGAAGCCAATTAACTAATTTCTCGACATCAGCGGCATCTCTTCTTTGCCGAGCCTCCCTGTAATCCACGTGCTGCTCACCACCCGCTGTTAGAAGCTCGCAAAAATTTTCGAACTCTTGACACAATTCAGTGCCAGTAACTGCTCCCAATATCCATTGCTTTTTAACGCTTTCGGTGGTACTACGACCCCTCGTAAGTCCTCCAACTGACTTGAAATTCTTCATTAAAGTCGTCTCGATTGTCTGATCAGACGGTAAGCCACACCAAAATTTCTCGGTTTGCCGAATGGTGAAATATCCATTGTTGGTGAAATCTTCGAACTCCTGTGGTGGCATTCTCGCGGAAAGAGAAGTCATGGACTGCAGGTACAGGTGCGCACTTTTAGCGTATGGAAAATGCCCCGCAGCGTGGAAATATGGTATCATATTTCTCACGCAATGTAAGTGCAGGCGCCAATCCCCCGAGCGATCAGCTTTTATAAAATGTTTCACAAGAGTGACCATTTGAAAATACTGCAGCCAAAGCCTGGTTGTTGGTCCTCTTTCGGACAACTCATAGACTGTGGCCTGAAACTTTTCAGAAAGACGCCTCACGGCGTCTTCTTGAACGACGTCGTCAATGCTGAGAGAGGCCGAAGAGAAGAGGTCGATGATTGTTCGCCTTTCCCCCTCTGTGATGTTGGGAATCTCTTGGAAAATTATTCGGCCAAGTGCCTCATGCATAAGAAAATGTCCACGAATTGCTCGGGCGTACGCGTGGCCGGAAAGCATCTTGTCTACAGTGTTTGGAGCGTAGATCAGACTAAGGACATCTTTGAGGCCACTGCCAGCCATTTCAAAACCAGTGCAGCCGAGGAATGACATCAATAGATGGAATAAGCCGAGTCGAACTTGAACATCATGGAAACCAAGAGCTGTGACGATATCTGTAGCCTTTATAAATAGTGGCTGGTCGAATGTTATTAGGGTTGTCCTCTGACTCAATTCGCGAGTTTTACTTCGCGCAAGTTGAATGACTGAGAGGATGCAGTTGTAATCTGAAGCGGGGAGATTTACAAAAGGGAGATAACTGATCGATGAGGTGGAATAAGGTTTATCTTGGTGAATTTTCATCATAAAGCCATTCCATCCCCCTATTTTAACTCCCCAAACTTTTCCGCATAGCCACATTATATCTTCAGGGAATAGATTTTCATTCTCTGCGTCAATGTAGTACATATCTTGATCAACATTCGTAAACTCTATTTTAGATAACCCAGCAGAGGGTGCTTTCTCTTAAATGTGAATTGGGACGTCATTACAATTTGCAATTTCATCGGCTGAAGGTAATGTATTGAACCTTACAATTTCACAGCTTGGTAGTGCTCCACTCGCAGGTGTAATACAACGAATTCCTCCCATGACATGAGTATCGTATTCCGTGATAATCCAAATTCTTCAGAAATTGTCGCAGCCGCTGCAAATTTCCCCATACACTGAAACCGTTCGCTTTTAAATGAATTAATGACCAAACACTTCCGATCTTTGCCAATTGGCCTGCCTCGAAGATTTTTATTCGCAGGACTCATATTGGAGGAACTCAAAATCATTCTTTTACGCAGGTATGCGGGACTTGGAGTGTGTACGATATTTGGAGTCATGAATGATATTGTTTCTTGATCAAATCTAGCTTCGGCTTTTTGTGAATTATGAAATTTGGAAGAAAGTAAAATTACTGTATAGCAACAAGTTGTACTCAAAATTTTCCAAGAATACCCGAACGAAATAGACGCGCCCTGGTTTTCTATTTTCTGCCACAAATGAAGTCGATTGGGTGGAAAGACTGACAAGTGCGAGTGGATCATTATTTACTTCCGGCGGAGAAATAGTTTTTTAAAAAAAATATACACCTGTAGAAAGGAGGTTATAGGTTGGGTATTTGTGCTTGAAAATTTTCTATAATTTCATGCACACCAATTTTTCTAAATCGTTAAAATTTTTAAATTCCAGTCTATATTTTCGCGTGACGTATTCTATTTGAACAGAAAATAAATATTTAATGAATAAAATGGAATAACGCTGGGGTACAGTAATGAGTTCAATATAAATTGTAAATAATGCAGAAATTGGCGTTTTGAATGAGAAAGGCAAGAATAAAATATTGAAATCATAATTATGGAGAGCTGGACAATCCCTAGATCATGATATGATGCTTTCTATAATTTCTAAATTTTCAATTTGAATCCTAGGCGCCAAGTGACAGAACTCACTGAACAAATGATTTCCAATAGAAGTGTTTAGAAACAAATGTTTGTTTTTGTTGTTGTTGAAGATGGATACCAATCCGTATAATGAATAGTCTTTACGGAGTAGTGAATTATTGGTAACTTCCTTCATCAGTAAAGCAACGCATTGATCAGCGTTTTTCGCCTCCGGTTCCGATCACGCGCTTGTACTTGGAGGGGATAGTGACTTAGCATTCATTCAGACGAAGTCAGCTTTGATTGAAACTTTTGGTACCAAACATAGGCCGTTGACCAAATCACCAACAACAGCTACCATGAGAAAAATATTATGGTTTTACATACCATTCAAGAGAACTACTATATCTAATAATGAACGAGTTCCTTTCATTTTTACACTGACGATTGCATTCAATCTTTTTGTTTTTCACATTCTTACAGAATAAACTATAGACAACAAATCAGCAAAAACGACCGACAACTCACTAGATCCCATTCGTGAACAAATCGCAAAAATTACTGATCATCAAAAATATTCCTAACTTCTCACAGATTCTTCTCGGTTACAAAATATTCTGATATCATTTGTATTGGTTAATGGAATGTCTGTTTACAAATGTTTTGGTCATAAAAATCGATGTCCAAAAGTGTTGGTTACATATAATTTGATTGAAACTCTTATTGGTGATAAAATTTTTGGACAAGTCCATTGACGGTTGAAATACAAGTCTATCAACGGGCGTTTGGGCTCTTTTTTGTCGATCATATTCGGTGTCCACTATTTCTGGACATCTTACATAACCTTCCAACGTCTTCATCAGCGCACAATTTGGAGCACCTGTTAGTAAATTTGATATCTCCATTTTCATCTGGTGCCCTACTGACAATTATTCACGCATGAATCTGCAGCGGAACGCAACATCCCGGTAAATAATTTATCACCCTCTAGATACCCGCAGAATGCGCACCGGAAAAGCTACCGTCAAAATTCCCATGAAATACCCATTGGAATCCCACTTTAGAACCAATCAGAGCATTGCTCTTGAAGAACCTGGAGAGATTTTCTTGATACCCTGTCGTTACCCTCTTGATACCCGCTTAGATCCAACTATCCACTGGAAACCCCCTCGATCCCCTTGAAATTCCCCCTTTGTGGATACCCGCTGGAAACCTGTTCGATCCCTTTTGGGTTCCCACTTCGTGGATACCCACTGGAAACCCGTTTGATCCCCTTCGAATTCCTACTTTGTGGATACCCACTGGCAACCACTGTCATGGATACCCGCAGAACTAATTTCAAAAATATCTGTAATACATTTTGTAATAAAAAAACCTTTTATTGAATATAAAAATTACATTATATTATTGTTGTTCTGCCATTTCAATAGTGATGACTGGTGCATCTACAAGGACAGCTTCATTTCCCTGTTCGTTGTTATCAGAAGAAATACCTACCCACAGAAACAAATACATCTATGTTAGTGTGTATGAAACAGTAAAATTTGAAATAATTGTGATGTAACAAGGACGGGAGTAGAGAGGAGGGGAGTCCTTGAGCTTTTCGCTGTCTGGAACGACCTTCATCTTTTTCGCAGCCTTCTGTGAAGTTGCCTTCCTTTTAGCTGCTCTATTATTGCACAATTTCAGCCAATACTGAAGCATGGCATTGACCCGCTCCCGATGACTCTTCTCGTTCCACATCGGTTTAATTTTTTCCACTTCCTTCGCGGGAGTGTTGTTGGACTTGACCGCCAGGTTGTATTTCTCGCACTTGAAGGAGTTCAGCCCGCAATGCGTCTGCTTCGGATTCTTCACACACTAACAAAAGTTTTTGCTTTCTTGTGTCTTCTAGAGTGGCGGTTTTTTGATCCATTTGTAAGAACGTCTTCTCACAATACTGGCAACTCTAGGGTAATACATAATAAGGAAATAAAAATTCATTACCTCATGTCATACAGAAGATATTATGCACATAGTGATATGTGACTTACATAAATGTTTTCCATTTTTGCCATCTTTGAAGTTTTTGAACAAAACAAACAATACTTAACGCGTGAGATTACAGGGTTCCATTTTTTTGAAATTATTTTTTGAATTACTCATCATTTGCAAAACATTAAATATAAATGCAGTGCTTTTTCCAAGATTTTCAAAAAAATTTGGATAATGCATGATGATAATGCGACGATAATAATGATAAAACTTCCTTCATGCTAAAAATATCTTCGTTCATGCTACCGCCGCCAGAATGTTTGTTTACATTTACATTGCGCATTCCTGCAGTCCTTAATAGAACCAGGAAACGGCGAATCCAAGGAAAGGTGGTTATACTAGACTATACCCTGCTTTGAACTTAAAAATTTCGAAAAAAATTCCAGATTCTTTTTTCCACTCCGTTTGCTTGGCGGACTGATTACAATAATTGTTTTACATCTTCTCCAGCAATTTCAGCATCCTACTCCCCCTACTCGCCGAGTACTGGACTCAAGTGTCATCGTTAGTTCCATTCCAGAGAGGTCGACTAAGGAAGGCACTGAGGTCGAGTTTGAGCTTTCTACTTACTCTATGGCCGAGAAGTTGATGGTCGAAGGTCAGGGAGATGTACCAAGGCCGTCCAGCAAGAAATTAAGCCGAAGAAATAGTTGAGAAAAATTTTCGCTCCAGAAAAGAATTAAGTTGGATATGCTGTTGATGGTGTTTATTTTGGCGCGAAAATCTGCCATGCCCTCAAAGACTTGAGTGTTCTTCTCATGAGTGCCGTCCTTAGTGTCTTATCAGCTGTAAATGCTTATTTTGGCGCGAAAATTTTTTCATACTCTCGTTACTCGATTGATACCGAGGTTTTAGTTCTCATTCTGTTTCTTTTTTCGTTTCGTTATTGCTCTATAAAAATGAGTTCCCGTGCAATGTTATACGCGAAAAACAACATCGCACAAGCTAGCCGTCAGCTATTCCAGGACCAGGCCGAAAACTTAGTCACCGAGACCCAGAGTACGGTACTGGTCGGGGAAGATGGTGCGGCTGGAAATGAAGGTGTAGCCATGCCAGAAGAGGAATTCCTCACTTGGCCGTCAGCGAAAGAGGTGTTTGGCTCCCCAAACATTACCAAAGCTCAATTAACGTACAATGTATTTGCTATATATATAAGGGGCGATCATGTGCAGAGATTGCAGCGAAATTTTAGTATCCTCAAAATTGGGGATTATCACATCATAATCGCTAATCGGTCA